>CANUEZ040000048.1:15342500-16542500 GCA_948099385.1 Fasciola hepatica
ATAGTTCTAGAGGCATACATTGCTCACAAGTCGGTAAGCGAAACTGCTTGCTCTTTGTTATTGTGCATTTCGATTTGATTTGGCTCCGAATACACAAAGTGCGAATACGCCACAGTCAAATGGTTTTGTCCTTTGTGTCCTCACAATAGCTTCAGACCGGAATTCCTAAAGCCCAAAGCTTGAAACTAAGTTGACCTAAAGCGGCAAATTGCCGTCTACCACAGCAGTGACCGGCGAACCTGGAATTCATTCATTTTTGATTTTCTGTTGATAAAAGCACTACCACTTGGGCGTGAAGGTCTTGTGAAAGATGACAAAGTATTACAGAGACACAGAAAATACGCCTAAAAGAAATGATCGTATCCTAACTGACCAGAGCTTTTCGAATACCACTATTGTTGCTATGCGACGTCTTAAGAGTATATGTGATCTCAAGCACCTCGTTGACAGCACTGTACAATTATTCGATAGCTCCATTAGATGATGCAAAAACGTAACCCAAATGGAATCCTGACTACTACATCTAGCCCTGACAATAAGTACAAACCGGGCAAGCGCTCAGCCATCCATAGGCCAGGATTACTTCAGTGCGGTCGAGTTCCAACTTTTACTACGGGAGCAACTGTCAGCAGTCAAAAGTGAAGTATCCACTACGGATTGGAGCTAAGCTGAATGGAGTGTACTAGTGATCGCACGATCAGTGACAACACTGTTCACTGGCTTTAGCTGCCACAAAATACTTTCCAAGGGACCGACGAATGTGCTGAGATGTCTATACCGTTCCAATGGCTCACGATGTTTGAGAACTTGTTTGTTATGTTATTCAAGTTAATTTCAATCTTTATTGAACGTGGGAGGCAGCTGACACATCACGTGGCAAGTGCATAGCGTATATGCAAGTAACCGAGTTCAACTTTCCCCGATAGCAACACCAAATACAATTTATTGTTTTCCTCCTCCACCAAACTCGAATTTTGTTTGGTATTTCCTCTCTGGACCCTTGAATCTACTCTACCAAAGGTACGCTACTCCAGTCATTTCTCTAACAACGTGAGGATGAACGATATTGAATGAGAGTCTCGGATTACCACCATTTTGCGTTGTGTTGCTCCGTAAAAATAATTCAGAGTTGTAATATTTTCCTGAAAACGACCTATTACCATCCTATGTAAACCAACCTTTCCCAATCGAACTTCTCATTACTTTTGCAGTTTTTGAAAGTGACTTTTTATTCTCGGGGTATCGTTTGTAAGTTAGTTATGTTTCGCTCAACAGCCGACGGAAGTATTCCACCATTTAAATCCCGGAGAGTCGACATTTACGTGGAATGAAAACATTATGGCATACGGAAGCCGCTGAAACATGACCCAAACAGAATACTGTTGCTCATCCTATCTTGTTCATGTTAATAATAAGTTACTCAACCGATCTGTCCAACATGTTAGATGCTTATTTCATGGTCGTTCTATAACCTCTGAACTCAGCCTAAGAACACTGCTACGCTACAGAAGCCTCATTCATTCCTTTGTTCATCTCAGTAATTTGCATGGCATACGGCCTATTATTCACTATGCACCCAGAACTCTAGGTGTTACGGCACGTCGTCCAGAATCTTATCCAGCAACTCTGGCTTTCTCCAAGCAGATGTGCTTTCGCCCATTTCATCACTTAAGTAGGCGACCCACTGTCTGGATCCTCACTCACGACGGTAAATTATGCTGATTTCGTAACTATTTGTGTTGTCTATTTAACCATTTCTAGTGTTCTGAATACTTTTTCACCCGACCACTCCCAGCTTTCTTTAATTGTTCATCGTACTCCGCACACCATTCAATTACACTGAGTTTAATCTATTAGGTACCTCGAAGTGAAGTTAAATACTGCCATTCTCATTTTGTCAGTTGTGTGTGTGGATTGTGTTGATTCACGTTTCGAATTCGAGAATTCGGGAAATTCTGTGAGAAACCGACATTCATATCTTTCTTTGTATTCGGGTATACATGCTATGGGAACTGACAGTGGGCGAATAACAAGTGGGTATTCAATCAGATTTATTTACTTCACATTCGTTGATATATGAGCCAAGACTTGGTCCCATTGGTAAACAAAGTATTGGTGAAACACCAATCGGTATGATTGTATCGAGGCAATCTGAATATCAGCTTCAGGCAACATATGATGGGTTGATTCGTGGACACAAAAATATCGCACTCCCATGAACAGAAATGTTTAACCACGATGGCTTGCGATATTACATCATGAGATGATACAAATAAACCCCGTCTGATTGACAGTTTAAAAATATTTTGTCCGAATGAAGTATTGCCTTAGATGTTTGGGATTACACGAGCTGGTGAATTTCAACTGATCATCAATTGATCGTTTGTTTTTCGAGTGGTAATCATTAGTTACGTCAAAGCTTCTGGACTGACTACGCTTCTTTATGTGTGAAATATATCAATTGTCAGACTAACAATATATTCGGAAATGACTCACTGTGAAAAAAAAGAATTTGTGTACATGACAGTAAAAAGATGAACTGTTTCCTGTGGTTATGCAGTGCAACTCATGAATCCTTTAATTCTCTAGTTATCGATGGTAAGTTGAGCGTTAATGATACTCTGCTGACGAATCCTTTCATACACAGCAAATCACTGGGTTATAAACTAATTACACGTAAGTAAAAAATGCATTGATGATTCAAATATAATGAATACACGCACAATTTGCAGTGCGAACGTAATTACATACCGATCGTTTAGTATTTTATGCTTGACTACCTTCATTCAATTATAAATACCCCCGGAAAATCTTCAGATTTGTGTTCACTCTCTGCCTGTGTTATATCTGATGAATGGGAGAACAAGAATTCTTTAAATGATCACATCGAGAAAACTGATCACAACAGATGACTTCGGGTTTGTCCGAGCCTCAAACAAGGGAAATGAATGTTTTTTATTTCAAATGACATACACAATCGATCGTGATTCTGCCGTGGGATGGGGGCGAGAAAGAAACGAGAGAAAACATTCTATCGTTCCAGGTCTTCATGAGTGTTACTAACTTACTTTTCTTTACTTTTACATGGCTGGATCCCGCGAGTGGATGAGTCGGCCTCACGGATGTCCCGAATGGCACATGCTCATGAACGGTGTGTGTGTGTGTGTGCAGAAACAGTTGATAAAACATTTTGGGAATTAGGTAGGAAATGGCGTCCCCCGAGTCACTCGGCGTTTTATCCGAGAAAGCAGCGCTAGCACGTGCACAACCAGGTGATACCTCTTGGACAACGGGACGTTTGTTTGTTCGGAGCTGGTAACGGACAGTCTGTTCACACTCCATTCTGATGGCGGTCTACCAATCAAGGATGTCCTGTGCGTCGCAGCGTATTATGCCCCAATCAAAATGGAGAGGTTATGGGTTAATTCTGTGTCGGGCCCCATCCGCGCACGTCACCCTGCTGTCTATTGGGGTTCTGTGACTTTTGTGTAGACAGTTCGCTGCCAGGCAGCTACGCACTCTAACTCCGCCAAGTAAATTTTGTCTGACTACTCACTCTCGGCCTGCCCGATGTGGGTGATTCTGATGGAGCGCTTTCCGTTCAAATCGGCATAAACCTCGGAGATATCGCAACACGCAAACCCAATCACCACGGTCAAATAGCAACATCATTCAACCAAGCACATCATTCTACATACTCGTGTGATTTCAGGTGGGATTGAATGGTACGCTGTCCACATAATCATGTGATTCTCATGAACAGTCACACATCGTGTCAGTTTGTCTATGAAGGTGGTATGTTGACTCTGTATGTGTGTCACTTCGGTTTACAAAGCTAGAAGATCCGAGCAACAGAAGTGACAGTTTGGCAATGTTTCATTGGGTTTATTCACACTGTGAGTGGCACCATCTCGGGTCGTCCAATCAGTTCTCTCAGCTCATACCAAGAAGCCTGCAGTATTGGTCTGTTAGATGAGAGGTTGAGTATGGAAGTAGGCTCTGTTAAAACAGCACAGCTTGTGCAAAATTTGGTGTTGCCTATACCGTGACTATGGATTTTTTTATAGATCCCCTGATCAGATTTGTCACAACCTCATAGAGTTTTCGCATCTTCGTTTCCTAAAGGGACCACTGCCCTGTGATAGCCGATGAACTGGTCCCGAGATCATGAGCGAAGAACATCATGACGTCCAGACAGGCCCAGTGTAGTAACCAGGAGGACAACTGTGGGTGGTAGGTTTCTAACATCTGACATTCGAGTGGGTGAGGGAAAGGTCTAAACCAACCGGCTCCAACCGATGCAACCACGTTTACATTAGTATTACAAGGATCATTATACAGTCAAAAGGGAACATGCACGCGCTAACCGTTAAACATACCTACCTGTCAACTCTCAGTTAACCGGTATTATATGTAACAATCCACGAATAGATAAAGGTCGACAAAATCAAATTCATGATTCGCTGAGCTTATTCTATGAGTCATAATTGATTTTCCGGTTATCAGGCGGCTTTTTAGAAAGATCACTAGTGTAATGCACTCATGATCCAAATAATCATACAGTATTAGTTCTCGATTAATCGATAAAATCCCAGTAGGGTATTTCCAAGTGGCGTGTTTGAGACCTTAAGCAGTGCACATCTGACTACGCCCGAAACTAGGACTCGAATTCGGGGAATGGGATCGTGATTCACACACACACACACACACACACACACACACACACATTTTATCACTGGGTTACCAGGGATGATCCTTCCTAGTTTGCCTCGCGTCAACACTGCATGATTTATAACAGTGATGAATCGGATAGTCATTGTACGCATGAATGTGTTCACAGTATCTTCAGGGCGATGATATCAAGTGATGCAGTTTAGTTCATGAACACAGTTTGGTTATCCGTTTAACGGGAAATGAATCATTCTGATTGGATTAAGACATTTCCGTTTGCATGGTCATCCGTATTTTTGTACCGGTGTGCATATTTGCATGATCGATTGCAACTGATGACTGATTTTGTCAAAACGTTCGTTCTGTTTTGTCACCTTCAGCGAGACCAGGTATTTGCATGATCACACAAAAATGAAGGATGAATGACAACTGTTTCGAATATAGAAGAGAATAACTGTTGAAAAATTAGAACATTCTGCAGAATGATTCAAGGTTTAGCTAGAGATAATAACCTGAGTTGACATGAATACTTAGGTGAGTAAGAGTGGGAATAGACACCAAGCATTCCTTTTCAAAAGTGAATATTTTCCTACTTACTTCAAGCTCAATGAACACAATTCTCGTTGATTTCCCATAGCACAACCGCTCTTATTCACTTTCCATTCGGTTCTATGCCTATACGAGTGGAATTATCCGAGACCACAGTCGGATGACAAAGTGAGCCCTCGATCACATTGTTCGTTGCATTTTCACCTGAAATGCACGGAACCCTACGGTTGTGAATCACTGTGCAGACTTCCGCCTCGACGACGGTCACTTCGATCAGTGTCGCTAAAAGGAGAAAAGTGACCGGAGCTGTAAAAAACCACGTTCGAACTAGGTAGATCTGCCCAGCACAAATGGTCATCCGTACGTCCAAGTGTTTGACCGAGAAGTTGTTGTTGGGTATTTATGGAAGAGATTTCCCCGACTCAGTTCACTCACTGACTTGTTATTTCTGCATTCCAACCTAATACGAAAGTCATATTTCTGTCTGGGTACAAGAAACCATTATGATTTAACTTGAACTAAGCGAAACACGCCAAATTTTGGTGAATTAAATGTGGCAAATCCCACAACACGAAGCTACATGCGCAGCGAGTTACTCTGGTGCATAACTGTCAGTGATATTGTGTACTAGACAGTCACATACAATCTACTTCATAGAGTACAGTGACCACGGATCAGTCACATAAACATATGCGATGTGAAATACAAATGCAAGAACAGATGGATGAGAATTGGGCGTCATTCCGGCTATACTGATGATTCAAAACTGAATTTCTGGAAGTTGATTCACCAGAGTTGAATAAAAGTTAAGAAACTGAAGAAGAGCAATACAATCTGTTGATTTATTCCCACGGACGCAGACACTGACAGTTACCAAGCAACTGGAAAATTCCGGGAAAAGGCTGGGCGGTATCCGATTAATAGTAATAAACCGAAATCACCTTCTAATATCTGATCTGTGGCTTTATAGTCGTCAGTTTCTGGTTGCTGAGCTCGGTATTTAGGACCAAAAGTATATCATTCATATTTGAGATTAAATAATCAGTACGCAAATGGAGGTCAGCATAGTTGTCTGGATTTATAAAAAGAACATCCTTCAATCCGAAATTCACGTGAGGTGATTCTGAATGTTCAACTTTGATAATAATGAAATCGAATCTTTTCACCTTTTACCCTTATTGCTAAATTGGTCTTTATCACCCGTGAAAGGTCTACCTTAGTTGCCTAATAATTCAGCAAATCTACGTTTAACGACATGAAACGCTCACCGTCACAGTATCAATGGGGGAACAATCTTCCTTCTTCTCGGTATTCGAATTTGCCCCCAAAACAAATCCTCCTTTTATTTTAAAGGGAAAAAATGAACGATAAACCGTCAAAAATTCTGTTTAGTTTATTCAACCAAAGCATATTTCATAACCGAAAGAACACGTACGACTTGAGATGTATGCACGTTGTCTATTGTTGCCAATCGCGAACTTGAAGCATGTCGATTGATATGATGTACAAACAAACAAGTGTGTTAGTCTTAAGGGCGGTTCTTTTTGGCTCGGAAACTGTGTTGGTCAGAACTCACTGGAATAAAGAGTTCCAGGTTTTACTCAAACAGATACGTGTGTGTTGACTGCTAATACCCATTTTCACACATCGTAGGCAAACCTGTTGTGGCCCTATCGAAGGAAAAGCCTACTCGGTGTACGATTTGCAAAGACAAATGTTGACCGTATTTTTTCCATAAAGCCCAAAACAACACTACCGAAAGTGAAGTTAGGAAGGTAGGATGTGTCTCAGTCAACAAGCACCAACTATGTATTCAGCTACATGATGCAAGTCCAACGGGAGCTCCTGGTTGCGCGACTTTCCCAGTAAGCTGCCTTTCTCCTAGTGACTGGCTATTGTATAAAGTGTCTTCATGTACACAAAAGGTGCGTTTGGTTTTCGCTAATATGACCAATCTGTGGAAGCGACAAGAGATTCGCTTATCTATTAAGGACTGACTGTACGCTGCAGCAGTTTGAGTGGCACCCATCCACGGTTCAGAAATGTAAGCGATATGGGTGGAGGACAAACCAATATTACCGGTATGCGAGCACTGTCTTCTTAGCATCTGTAGGTCATCCCAACTGACTGATTCAAATGTGGCTGGATCAATTCGATTACTAAATCAATCATTGGAAACAAGTATATTAACATCGGAAGGTCATCATTCGGTGGTTCATCTGATAGGTGTTCCGCTTACCTATCACTGATTTTCATCCTGATTCTGTGTACTAGAAGGATTGTGAGAGGACCATAATCGCACGACTTAACACACACATTCATCACAGGCTTATCTGGATGCCGTTCCGATAATGATCACTGCTCATGCTATAGACAACCCATGCATCATTAGTATCTAAAAGTTTTAAACCGTCTCATTGACTCGATTGAGAAATCTTTTCCGCCTGCAAATCATTTTGGTTTATTGGTAAACTACCATGAACATATAGTTTGTTAGTCCACGTACCCAGTCGTTGCATACAGCGTATTGGTCCAACCAATGTGGGCAACCAAACCTTGAGGCTTGAACACAGCTGACAGGATCCAACTCTGACTCTATCAACCCACGCCATCAACTGGCTATCCTGTCGCTCGTGATTTCGCCGGGCTAAAGCTTTGGACTCGGTACTGCACAGGTGCTGACTGCCAGCATGACTGGACCGCGTACCAACGAAGTGTCAGTGTATACTCTCATAACCTTCCTTCTTTGATAAAGACGGAAGCTTCTGGTTCTCCAAAGCCCTTGCCAATTTCCGTAACTATTGCATCTTCCTTATTTTTGCGGCTTCTACTTCTTGGATTGATTGTCTCATCCATCTGAATCTGTAACCACGGCATTCCCGGAAACCAGAGAGCTTTTTACGCTGTTCTTTGATAGGATCATTCTGTAGCATGCGGAAAACATATTTCTCCATCCAGTCACTGCTAACACGTTCAGCACTCCTTCTTTGAAAAAAACACATTTTAGTTACAACTCTACTCTTTCAGCAGAGCAATTCCTTCTTTCTGTTTTCGTTTGTCTAGAGAAAAAACCCACGAAAACCATAGCAAACTTTCATGGCCCAATTGAGAAATTTGATGCTTGTGCGCATGAAAACAGTGGAATTATCATTGTAAATGAATAAAACCGAAATCCCAATAACCTGTCTGTTGTGGCTTTTTCAAGAGAAGAGAACGGAAATGGTCCTGCAGTAGCTGCAATGCAACAGAACAAAGGAAACATTCCCAACTCCACGGGAGTACAGACTCAAGATACACGTTTGTTTATTCGTTTGTTACACTTCTGTCACGTGTCTACCCCTTGTCTGGTGAATGCTGGCTTCAAAGTACTGTGCGCGAATGGTTTTTCCAGCAATAACCGATTACATTGTGTAGAGGGGTACGAGACTCAATTCAGCCGAACCCCGTTGGATGGGACAAAGAATGGTGGGGACAAATAGCAACTTAACGAACTTTAGTTTAAGAAAAAAATGTGAATCAAGTTGGATGAATCGGGTAAACCAAAACATTCTGTTTTTAATGAAAGTCAGAAGCAGGTTTGGATTCCCAGACTGCCGGAAAATGTTAGCTAATTTGCACCACAGAAGTCCTTGAGAACCATGGCCATTGAACAACTTCAAGGAATAGCTATTTATCATAGCCACTTTATCATATATATATATATATATATATATATATATATATATATATATATATATATATATAATGGTCCTCTCACGATCCTTCTAGTACACAGAATCAGGATGAAAATCAGTGATAGGTAAGCGGAACACCTATCAGATGAACCACCGAATGATGACCTTCCGATGTTAATATACTTGTTTCCAATGATTGATTTAGTAATCGAATTGATCCAGCCACATTTGAATCAGTCAGTTGGGATGACCTACAGATGCTAAGAAGACAAATCGGCACTGCCCACAAATAAATTCATCAACTATACCCTATTAGGTAAATGATACTAAATGTTCCCCTCAAAAGTACTCTAAGTATCACTTGTTCCATCGCTTGTAATAATGATGACACAAACAGATGGACAAAAATGTAAGCACCGCAAAGGTCACACATTTTTGTACTGATCATTGAACATTCTGGATGAGGTAAGATATTATCTCATGCGTATCTCCATCCATGATTTGAAGCCTCAGTATGAATTACTCGGGCTTTTTGAAACTCTCAGATTACCATTCCATACATGTACCAAAAAGGCAATCATTTGGATGCTATAATTATGAAGATAGATTGAATAACAATATTTTGGGGGATCCTAGTAAGCATTATATTTTATGGTTAACAGGACACCCGAATATTTACTCAGTCAATCAGAAATGCTGCTGAGTTAAAATTTTCGGGACGAATCAAGAACAATGCTCGGGTGTTGATACTTAGCTTGGTGGATTGCCCTTCGGACTACACCTTTCACGCACAAACCTCAGGTCATTCGACCGACTTTGCACTCCGAAGCACCAGACCGGTGTTTTGCTCATGATAAAGCTCATCAATGGTGCTTATTCGCCACCGCACCCCGGGTTTGAAACTGACCCTTTTCATCTGGGACTCAGTATTTCGAATCAACCCGTAAGGAAGCAGGATGAAACAGTAGTAACACACATGCTTTTCAGGGGAAGGTCTCAGGTTAGAATGCTGCGTTCGGTGGTGTATACTCACCACCACCGAGCTCTAAGTTGAGCAAAACTTGAATCTGGTGCTTCCGAGTGCAAGGTGGATCGGATGAACTGAAGTTCGTGCCTGACAGGTGAAGTCCGAAAAGGAGTCAGCCAGGCAAAATTTAGGTGTATGTTGGAGCATTTCACGATGCTAAAGAATAAGCTGCAGTCCTGCCACAAGCAAATATAATAACAGATATATTTACCACAGGGAGATGGGAGATTATCACCTACCAGCACAAAGCGAAATAAATCCATCTAGCCCAGCTCCGTCACAAAAGTGATGAGTATAATTAATAGGCTCTTGTACCGCATAAATTTTCCGCAATAATATTTGCGAAACTAACGGAATTAAAGTGCTCAGTAAATTTATCGAAGATCTATGTTACTTTGTATAAATATATTGCCTAGGTATGCCACCCCAAAGCACCGCTGAGAAAACACCCAACAGCTTTAAGGATTGTGTTAGTCACGATTAGAGGATAATTTGGTTCCTCATTTTGTAGTAGCTGAATAAATAATTGTAAGTTACTATCTAAGAAAAACACAATGTGATAAGTGATTCATAATTGCTAGTTAAATAGACGACAATCTATCACTGACACATGAAAGTAGAGAGAAAACACCTCAGATGAAGGCTGAGTTAATATCGGAAAATGGAGCTTAACCATGAAACACTACTTTGAATTCATCGCACCATTGCTTTAAACAAGATAATTAGGCACTTTTCGTGAATATTAGTTATACAACCAAATTCTGCTAATGAAATTACTCATAAACTATCAGTTACAAAACTCGGAATGATGAAATAGCATTGCGGAAAGTCAAAAACCATGTACCTACGGGTACACGTACCGTTGGCGTATCTTTGTGACAACTGAGGAGTAGTGGCAAAATTATCCTTTTTGATATTGCAACATTCGTTCACAAATCATCCGTTGGTCTCAAAACGAAGGATTCTACCAGAGATTGATCAAATCTCAGCTCTTTCACAAACACTGCTATATATGGCTGCATATTATGAACTTACAACCAACAAAAACATGGTACTAAATTCATTTGGCTTGTCTGGCTTGTAAGTAACTGGTCCCCTCTCCCATGAGTTTAGCGGAATAAACTGCTTCTTACTACAATTTCTGCATTTCAGTGTGAAAGCCTCGCATACTGCTCTGGTCAGGACGAAAATATCAACGTTTCTTCTGACAGACCGAGCTCATCGATTAGTGAGGCGGATACGGCGCTTTAGCATGCAAACGGTGTCGCGGGTGATTAGACTCAGAAACAGCTGTGATTCAATGTTTGCACTCCATATTGAAGAAACGGAATGGTTTTTCCACATAAACCATTCGTCTTTAATGCCCCTTTCGAACTTTTCGTGGGACTTCGGATCATTCTCCACTCCATCTCACAGCGTCAGATTCCTGGGTATACTTACTTGTGCAAACAGCCTTTGATAGTATGCGGTACACACCTTCTATCGCACTCCTACTCAAGCTAATAATGAATAACGTTTTCGGTACGATAGAAGAGATGGAATTCAGAACTTCATCAATCTTGACAATGACAGGATCGCAGTAGTGGGCACAATGGTCCTTGCATACAGCTGAAATTACTCTGGACGATCGATTGGTCTCAGTTACTGCCAGGCTTGTGCAACCTGATTAGAACTGAACTGAGTTGAACCCGATACTCGTTCCGGTGTTTCCCATTACGAACACTTGAAATTATCTTTTGCCTCTCCGGATTATGGTGGTACAGATACGAACAACTAACAGGAGTATTTCCAGGTTGTTCAGTGGTCGTGAAAAGACAAATCTCAGATCTTTGTAAAAATGTGGCTTACATGCAGTGACCAGGTAAAGTTTCTATCCAGTATCACACCAAGTTACTTTGCTGATTTTTTTTGATACCTGAGTGCAACGGTGAAATCGGATTACTTTTGGCTCTCATAAGGGGGAATAGAAGGTCCCTACATTTGAGGGGATCAATAGCCGAGTTGTGTGTAACAGACTACTCATAGTGTTCTGCGATGCTTTTATGAATGGTCAAAAAAGAAGAGTTACAGAACTATGGCTAGATGATAAAGACATCATTTAGTTCTTATCGGCCACTAAGTTATTTTCAAAAGCTCAGCATTGCTATTCTCGTGGTTTCATTACCAAACTGATCCTCAAAACTGCATGAAAGCTCCGAGGACTCCAACCACGGGTTGTCGTTTGCACAATTTCAATGTTGACTTGTAGGCTTTGGCTTTCGACCATTAATCTCACGTCATCACTACTCGATGATTGGCTTAGTCGTCACTCTGTCGGTGATCTACTCGCCTGGTGAATTATTCCTCTGTTGGAATAGAGATGAAAATGGAAAGTACAAGCAACATATACAGCTCAAATCCGTGATCATTTTCGGTTAACGTTGTACGGTCTCAAATTTCCCATAAAACTCTCTTCGTAGTAGATAATTCGTCAGGCAGTATAATCGCTCAACTACAGGATGGGAACTATGGAAGTAATTATATACGGTTATTTGATCACGTTTGTCAAGAATCATCATCAGCAATACACATCCACTAAACCTCTACTGGGATTCGAACCCCGGAGTGAACGCTTGTGAGTCAAACACCTAACTCCAGACTATCCGGGCTGGCTATCAATGATTCGCTTACCACAATTATAACTAAAATGAGTTGTTGTCATCACTGCAGATGATTCCGGCCGTTTCCACTCCACATTCAGGGCCAAGTAAGAAAGGCGGAATTACGCGGGCTCACAAGAGTTATACATTTCGATACCATGAAGTCATCACGGAAACATTTGACTGCCTAACTACAAGAACAATATTTCTCTATACAATCTGATTGAAACAAAATTTGGGTTTATCATGAAAATTGGTAAATAATGCCTCTCACTGTAAGCTCTGAGGATGAATGAGGTATATTTTTCGTGTTATGGAAAAGCACATATTTTCCCCATATTACGAGTGGATCCTTGATCGAATAACTTTGAACACACATTTGCTCACCCATTTATTCGAGTAACAACACACACACTTACACAATACGAATTGAGCAAAGGGCGACTCCGATCTGTATCATCTCTCTCTCAGCCTCACAGATAGATGAAGGGAGCTATTTGGTGCAAAGGTTTTGTTATATAAAAGTGAAAACGGAGCTACTCCCACATTCTTCGGATTATTGATTGGTATTCTTCGTTATTTGAGTTCACAAAATACTTCACCAGATCGTGTCAGGAGCCCCTGATTGATTCATCTCTACTCGTGTGTTTGAGATGAATCAAACACTTTGTGTATTTGTAAAATATTTGCTTCGCGAATGAATGCCCGTGTATGAGACTCATCCCCCGAGTTATCTCAACCTGATCTGCAGACTGTCGAGTTACCTCGGCAGAAAAATAAAGGTAAGTTTGACTTCATTCTTGACACGTCAAAGGGATGAACTGGCACGCAGTAAACTCTTCCAGCTACGTAGGAAATTGAAATTTTACTCCCACTCATCTCTACGAATCTGCAAATCTTCAACAAATCAGGTCATCAATTTCTAACTCCCAATTCCTTCAAACAAGATCTCATGAGGCTCGAAACACAAAACTACGTTATCATGACCTTCAAACAACCGCAATCAGTTGGCAGATAAAAACATACATTAGCTTCGTTCTATGTTTTTAAGACAAGTAATTCACATGATCATGAGAGGCGCAAACTGGCGATAAAGTCCGAACACGAACCGTACTACTGTGATGATACTTAGTAGGTAAATTGAGTCTTAGTTAAAATCGGGCACAGCCTTACCACGTGAGTGAATTTTGCGTTTTGCGCTTTCCGTTCGTTATTCCACTTAGTCTGCGATGGCAAACATAATGGTTTCAGTACACCACAGCACTAACACAACAGCTCATCTGGACCGTTTCGTAGCCCCATTGACAATTTTGTGGCATCAGGAAAATGGCATTTCTGAGTCACATCTGATTTTGCACTGGTGAGCACGTGTGCAATGAGGAATAACTAAGGAGTCTATCTTCCAATCTCGCCAACAGAAGACACGCTGTACACAATGCATTGGGGCTGATGAATGGATTACCAAGAACAATACTATCACTGCTAACAAAGTAATACAAATGAATGACCACCATGTATATGTGGATGGTGGTTGATAATCAGAAATACAGTCCACCATCGACGACGGCAGATGGGCCCATGAGTTTCAACCGACTTTGTTTCCACGTTGTCATCTGACTAAGGAAAGTTCGTATCAACAGCAATTTTTTCTCGGGACAAGGACTAAGTAGTGAGTTAGTGGAATGACCACGAATAAAATGCAATGTTGTAGTCTCAAAATTTCCCCATCAGATTTGTTTTTCTTTCAGAAACCTTTCCCACAATGTTTTACCACTATTACCACGTGTACTACTACCACTAATGATGCTTATATTATTATTATTATTATTGTTATTACCAATATTGATAATCATAAGATAACAAGAATGGTGATATTTTTCAGTGGGCTAAATTAATATGCAAGCCCTTTTTCAGTGGCAAAATATTTTCCGGTATCCATAATTCACTTTCAAACAACTGAACTGATTTTTCTTTGTATTTTTTAATCCACTTCTAGTATATCCTTCTTTTGTGTGATCATTTGCTTTCCAGATACTCACCATAACTCGGTTGTGTTTCCTTCTATCATCAAACCCCAACTGGGTGGATGAATGTTTTCGGTACTGTTACAGATGACTGGATATTTTGACCAGCACGGTCTTGATAGGAACATGGAAGCGATATGTCAGACAAAAGGTCTGAAAGAATATGTGAAATGTGCTTTAACAAGAAACAGAATCGATGACGAAATTTAGCTGCGTGATTTCGAAATGCTGCTAGCTTCGCACTAATTTCATCACGACTGAGGACTATAAACAAATAGAATATCGTTTAGTCACCTGACAAGAACCTGTCAAATCCATCCAGATAAATCAAGGACAATATCGTTCACACATACGATTAATCAATTGCGTTAAGATTTTCGCTCATAGCGAATCATCTGGGGAAACAAAAAATGGGCAAAATTCACTACAGCCTTGGTCTCACCCATCGAACAAGTAAACTGAACTGATGATTTTAACCATCCGGAAATAAACTCACCAAGTTCTGTGTTGTTGAGTTCACTAGGAATGTCTTTGGTGATTTTAGCTCAAAGAATTCACTGGTTCCGCCTTTTTTCTTCTAATAAAAAATTGAAATCGTCAAAACTATATAATTTGACTATCTAATGGAAGCAGATACGTAAATTTTAAGAAATCGTAACGCATACTCGAGTGTGTCTGTCATACCAACTGACTTGGCCTCCTCAGATGCAACCAAAGTTTATGCTGTTAGTACAAGTATCATATAATTATTGAAGTGGTTGGTTTGTTGGACACACACTCACCCACCTCTAGCCATGACAACTCCTCAACTCTCAGTCAACTGGCATTATCTGCTATAATCCGTGAATAGATAAATATCGAAAGAATCATTTTTACGAGCAAATGAGCATACTCCGTGAATAGCTCTCTTTTATTTACTAAGCTGTTTTTAGGAAGAACACGTACGTAGTCCACCCGCGATGTGGAGGAATGATAACTACCCAACTGTCGTACGTCGTAGAAAGAGAGAACGAAGATATACAACATCTTCGCATGTTAATAAATGAAAATGATTTACGACACAATACAGGATGGAAAAGATAATCCGTATCAGAATATTTTTCTCAGCTCATCGGACGGCTGCTTTCCATTTCCGATTTGAGAATCAAATTATTTTGAACCAAATATTTGTCCCTTATCTTACCAGTTATAAAAGGTTTCATCAATATATATGTTTAAATAGAGAAAGTTATTCTCCAAGTACTGGAGTGCAATCGATTATGATGGTTTCATATTAAGAACAAACGAATATCTGCGAGCAATTTGGTATTCATAACCTGCCGATTCTGGTTAATACAGTCGAATATCTCGGATAAAATCAATATCAACAGGAGGGCAGAAACGAGAATTACGATGAGCCGTAGGTAATAGAAGGAAGGCGCACATGTACGAGTGAACGTGTATTCAGTACGAATGTAAGGCAGGCACAGGTAGAGGCATACACGTGAGAAAGCCAACACATCCGCAAGCGCATGAGTCAAGGCTAAATGCAATCGGAAGAGCAAGACTATTGTCCAATCGAGTTAGGCTGCCCAAGGTCGAGCCACATGTGATACAATGGTTGGTCAATACTGTCCGACGCGAAGCACGGCGCACGTCAGCCTTGTACGTGCGGCTGTGTGCGTGCGAGATGGTCTGTCTAAGCGCATGCCTGTTCAGGCTGGACACAGCAGATGGGAAAGTGGCCCGTTGTGCAGTGGAAGCAACCGAAGCACTTTTTTGTGAATTGGAAGCTCAATAATGCGTGGTCCGTTTCAGCTACATCTTCTGTTCACGTGAGGAGTGAGAAGTCGTATACGAATAGGTAATGCTGTTTCGCTGAGAAAATTGAAGTGATAAATGAGATTATTTTCGGGAATGAGGTGACGGCTTGGACTTTTTTTCATGACTGGAGTCATCATACAGTACCAGTTCTTATATTATCAATAGAATTTCAGTAAAAAGTTTTCATTTGGCTTACTTGGGATCTTAAGCAGTGCACATCTGACAAGATCCAAAACTAGGATTCGAATTAGGGCAATGGGATAGTGTTTCATGCACACAAACACACACACACACACAAACATATTTATTAGGCTATCTGGCATGGCTACTTGCTACTTAGTCTTACGTGAATATTGCATGATTTATAATAAGGATGAATCAGATACTCGCTATTCATATGGATTTCCAAGTAGTATCTTAGGAACCTTGTTACTGAATGAAGCATTTCAGTTTTAAACAAAATTTGGTTATCCGTTCAACAGAAAACGCATCATTTTGATTAGATTAAAACAAATGAGTTTACATGGTTGTCTGTATTTTTGTTCTCGGCGTGCGTATTAAATTCATCCAACTAAAGCAAATTTCATGAGGACGGAAAGAACACGTATGACATGAGATGCATGCACGTTGTTCATCCTTTCCAATCGCGAAAGTGAAACATATCAATTGATATAATGTACAGACACACGTGGATCCGTGTGAAGGGCCGGTTGACTAAAGACATCAACAGGAAGAGAAAAGTGGTTTCCATTGTGGTGTGAACCACGGATGAAGCACACTGCCCATCCCCATGTTCGAGGCCATCGTGACTATATTCGGTTTGGCCTCTACTTCGCATTGAATGAGCAGAAAAGTGGAGGCCAGTGTATTCTTAACTGCTTTGAGGACAGCTTTAGCAACCTCGGGTAATTCTACGGCACCATCTCTAGTACTTCTGAGGTGTTGTGCCAATATCTGCATGAGATGAGCCTAGTTTGGAACGAAATTAGGATATCATCTTATCATCTCATTGAAACATCGAACGATAGATGGTGAAAAAGGGAACGGAGAGTCACAAACTGTCCATTAACTCAATCTACAACTGGCAAAGAATACTTGTATCCTCATAGACGAACGGACATCGTGACTGTTTTGTCAGATTCACTCACTACTAGTCAGCAATTTGTGCATAAATGAAATATGAACCTCTGGTAACCTGGTCAGTGAAACGCAGGAAGTTTTGTTTAGCCTTGAGCAAGCCATAATTTGCCCTAAAAACTCAAATGGACAAAAATTGGTTGTTACCATTGTCTTCGATATGTCCTCATATGCTATCAGAGTCTGGCCATATGTACCTACTTTATATAGTTTTGGAAACAGTTGAGCACCACTGAGGTTGGCCGTACTATGCTGAATATGCAGGATAAAATACCCATCAGAAACAGTGGCTTTATCGGGGTCACTTTATTCTCTGCCTTTTCAACCCACTCAAGACCTTTTATGAAGCACATAGAGTGATGAAGTCTAATTAATATTTGAAGCACGAATTAGACCTACTTCTCTCATATGTCTAAACACATCTCGTGCAATTTGAAGTTTGTCGCATGCAAGCTCACTTATCCTGGCAACAAATGGAGGCCTGAGGTGATAAAATGATGATTTATCAAGCAGCTTACGGCAGACTGTGTGGAGGGCGGATGTCGCACTTTCGCGTATGTATCTAGTACGTCACAAAACAAAAGTAAATCAGTGGTTTAAAGTAGAATAAGGCTGACTGGGTAGGAATAAACTGGTATCAGTGACGTCGTCATCAGGATGTTCGTGGTGAGCATCAACCACGAGGCTGAAGTGATGCAAAGGATTCATACGAAAAACGGCGTTGGTAATCTCGGCAACCGAAGAAATCAAACAAAAAGTACCACAATCCACAAACGGTAAAGTCCTCAAAACCTACTTACAGTACGTATATTCCCATAAGGACTTTAGGTGCTGTCTTAGTGGGGCTTTCAAATTAGCGCTACTCTGAGAGCATTGATATTTGTGTAGCGGAGTGGGTATTGAGGTGATATTCTACCACGTTTGGGAGGAAGTCATCTGATCGACCTTGGGTTCTTGCGTTTCCCCAAACTCATCTACCGCCTCGGTGCTAAACACAGTCACTGACTTTCGTGAAAGTGATCCCAACAAAAGATGCCGATTGGTAACCGGGTACCCAGAACAGTTATTTACCGTTATCCATAATTACCAATGTAGTACAGATTACGTAACATCACCACGACGGGCACTGACCATGATATGTTGCTCCACAACAGTTACGGAGCAGTCTTTGATATCTCCAGGACTGTGGATGTCATCAATGAATTCAGATAACCTGGCACTTCTTGAGCCTCTGCAAATGCTTGCGAAGATTGTGCGAAGTACATGACAGCACAACTTGTGAGTCGTCTATTCAAAGGCCAGCTGGAGTCGATTCATTCACAATAGCCCCACGAACTGAGAGCTGAATCCTTCGTCTCCACTTTTTGGTCCTACAGTAGTCACACAATTAAGGATAAGTCTGTTTCATCTATATAATTTAAACTTTATTGGTGTATTATATGATAAATTACTGTGGGCAACGATGAAGTAAATCTCTTCAGTAAACGTTGAGTCACATCAAATAAATACAAATCACGAACACTGAACATCAGTTGGTCAATATCACTGGTCGGTTCCATTTCAATATATTCCCTTTATCATAGCTAATTCTAAGACGAATTACATAGTCACGAAAATAGTAAAAAATGAATGGAAGCAATCAAATACCACACGACATATTTTGAGCAGCTGCGGCAATTAGGTACCACCTCAAATTGAGAGCAGAAATAACGAATTCATTGACATAAACAGATTTCCTGAAATCGATACACTAGATGACCTGATCTACCAAAATGTTTATTTGTGATCGGGATGAGTTTCATCATGAGATACTCTCTTTCAGTTACCGAGGTTGTTTATGAAACATCATCTTTCCATTCTTAAGCTTTCCTAAGAGAACCGTTTCCGTGTCTAAATGGTAGCTGGACTCTAAGATTTTCATTTCCGAAAATGGTACAGTTCTCTTGTCCACTGCAAGTGTTTAACATTTATGATCGATGATCAACTTTTCCGTACGATATTGTGTATTCCTAAAGAAACCAGAATGTTTTTGTTCGAAGACCTTCTGGACGGCTTTCAGGTGACGAAGTTGCTTGGGGAAATACTTTCGTGTTTGCTGTTATAATCAATAACAAACTCGATCGCGTAGATTGACCACATTAAAGGGAACTTTGCACGAGTGCTTTAAACGTGTTCTAACACTAGATGCACTTGTGGAGATTTAGACGAGGAGACTGAGCTTCCGGCGAATGCATGGACAAAGAGCACATCTGTGTGTCGGATTGCTGATAGTATGAAGAACAAGAGTCACGATTTACGTGACATATGTTAAAATATTCCCCGGGGAAAGATAACCCTCTTACGACTACTGGCGCGTCGTAAGGTGGTTATGGCTGACACGTTACTATCAAGTGTATAGGTGGAAAGAAAACCTGATTGATCGCTTGAAGTTGTTTGTACTCAATTAGATTTGTCGGCAGTGGTGAGTGAAGCTTTGGAAATGCTCTTCCATACAATTGGGTGCTGTTTGATGAGTCGTTGTACTAGAACGGCGGCAACCCAACATATCTAACGAATCTCGTATTATTCGTGACACAACTTGTGCACCTTGACCAATAATCACCGTAGTACTTCAATTATACAACGAATCTCAACCTTCCATTAAATTATTTTTACTTGCTTGATTACCGAGTCGATGGTTTACAGGCGTTCTCGACAACTGCAGTTCCGGTGAGCCAGCATCGCCTTAGAATGCCTCGCAGTTCTAATGTCAAGTGATTAGTTCTATAATAGGAATGCTAGAATAAAGTTGTAATACTCAGTTCTGTTTTATATACATTGTCTTCACCATTTCGACAGTTATCGAGAGTGAAGATACCAATGCTGCAATCGTCTCTTATAATGAACGAGGTTCAAATGCAGCCACTGAGAGTTACATTGTTGGTAGGCGGGAATGCTATCACGCCTGAAAATTTGGGAACTTCGATGATTTTCCATCCATGACATAGTGTCACATCGGCGGTTATACTCACTAGTACAGCTGACCTTTGATACTGTGTGATATACATCTTTGGTTGCGCTGCTACGCAAGCTTATAGAGACGGAAATTTTCGGTACGATGGAAGAAATCGAATTCAGAACATCATCAAGCTTGACAATGATAGGATCGCAGTAGTGGGCACAATGGTCCTTGCATACAGCTGAAATAACTCTGGACGATCGATTGGTCTCAGCTACTGCCAGGCTTGTGCAACCTGATTAGAACTGAACTGAGTTGAACCCGATACTCGTTCCGGTGTTTCCCATTACGAACACTTGAAATTATCTTTTGCCTCTCCGGATTTTGGTGGTACAGGTAAAACCAACCAACAGCAGTATTCCAAAGCTTCCCAGTGGTCATTTGTCTGATTGAAATTTGAGCTCCTATAGTCAGATGGTCAAGCTCAATGTGTTTGGTTCGTGCGGCTAATCCGCGAGGTTTATTGGGTGTGTCAAGGGGGTTTGTCTCATCTGGATGAATCAACTGATCTAAAACCGTTCAAAATCTGTCAGTCGTGCTGGTCGGTATTTGGTCAATGAGTAATCACTTGTACTGTTTCGGTTGTGGCAACTTTATTGTGTGCAAAGGGGCTTGTCTGATCCTGTTTCCCGAACTGACGACTGACTCGATAAAATGCTTCATTTTGGAAAGTCTACGGTCAGTTTGTGCTGCTTGGGCCATTATAACTGACGTCAACTATCTGCGACGCTTATAATGAAATGATAATTTAGTCAAATAAATTTTCAAACAGCAATTCTACTTCTGGTAACTTGTTCCTGAGTATAAGGAAAGAGAATTTCAACACTGTGGATCATAACTCCATAAGTGACATATAAACAAACGAAAAATACCTGTGTTTGTTTTGCCAGAATCAATGATCGGGTGATCCGTGGCCTCATTGGCCTTGGATTGTGTTGTAGTTTTGCAGAATTTTCTGCTTTAACGTCTACGACCAAGTACTCGAATCTGATGGATGAATTTCATTCTGGTCAATCTGTAATGTCCAATTTGCTTGTTGTCCTATTACAATTGTTGTGCAGTGGTTCGAAATGTACCCAATCTTTCGCCAATTTATTTCTTCACCTGACTTATTCAAGTCTATTTTGACACCTTCAGTATATTCATCCCGTGACTTGTTAATTGCATTTCTGAAAGCCCTTTTTTAAAGTAGAAATAACGTTCTGATGCTTTGTTCGTCAGACTTCAGTTAGAACTATGCGATTCATCGAATGATCTCATTCAGAAAACATCGTTCATTTTTTCTAGGTGCGAATATTATGTAAATTGATGATTCCGGAGTTTTATATTCTGTCTTGCGCTAACCAATATGTGGAATGATCAGTATACTCACTTTTCCAATCGCATGACTGGGAACGCCATGTTAAACCTACCCAGATCTATCCCACATCATGCGTGAGAAATAACTTGCTTATTGGGCAATCAATATCTAAGAGAACACAAAACGAAAATTTTAACTTGGTGGATACTCGAGTCCGTACATTCAATGGAGTGTATCACATTAACAGAAGCAGTCAGTTAGAATGGCGGTCAAGTTTTAAACCCATTCGTATGTACGGCATTCAAGTATAGATCGCCACTCCCACTTTTAACGATGCAAGTGTTGATGCTCACTTATACACTCACTGAGCTCAGGTTCACCATGTTTACTTTTGGTGTCCTTGTAGATCCGGCATTTGCCATTACCACGGAAGAACACTGCATCCAGCATAATGCACATAAAACTGCCTTAGGGAAGGGATAAGTGCAAAGTCGAAGTACAAAGATTGTAATCTCTGATGACTCGAAAGATTCCCCCACCTATCTCCTTACTTGTTTTACCATCTGATCAATGATTTTTCATGAACCTCAAGTACCAGTTACTTTTGTTCAACAATCCAATGTTATCCGATAGTGTGTCCGCATTGTCAGAGCAAACTATGTGTGCATAATCATATGTCGAAGTGGATGTTGAGGCCTATTGAAGCCTGGCGAAGAATAGGAATCAGGAGAATCTTGTATGGTAAGGTTGTGCAGCCTGGTGGTGCCTTTCAGGTGATATACCTGTAACAGAAAACGTTTGGTACTGTGAGCAACTAGGTGCTAACTAAATCCTAAGGGTAAAAGAACTGAAGGAGAATTGCATCTGTGCATGCCAGTACGTTTGACAAAATCAAGAGAAGTGATTACCACTTTCTAATGCAGTTCCGTAAAGCCGCCTATTCAACGACAGGAGATAGTCCAGCCAAGCTGTTTAGAGTACAAACTAGATCAGTCTGGAATCAGCTGAGGTCAGTTATCATCGAGACAATGAACTGAGATCTTCTCGTGGTATTGTTCTCAATCAAATGAGTAAACGAATACGTAAGATTCTTGATTTGGATGATGGTTCTGTACATCGTAGGCATTTGGGCCAAATTACTAATAACGTGTCTATTTCTCATGCTACTTCTGAATGTTCAAATTCTGATGTTTGTGAGTCTTTGCAAGAAGAGAACAATTCCAGTGCATCTGATACCAATACAGCAGTACACGTTTGAACATGTGAAAGAGTGCTCCATAAAGACCGGCTGGTTTACAGAAGACTGGAACTTCACTCGTGACATTCCTGTATTGTTTTACCACATCCTCGAATGCTTGCACATTACGACTGAGCAGAACACGATTTTGAATTGAGTTCCAGTTCAACCGGTGTTCTCATTCCTTTAGTGTGTTTAGTTCGGTTCGGTGCGTTTATAACGGTCGTTGAGGCAGTACTAGTTCTCGAGGGCAAGTACCAACCACAACAGTACATGATCACCAACATTTCTACAATCAGCGAGTATGAAGATGTTATTGTGGCTCCCATTGCGTTAAATGCACGAAGTTCGAATACGGCTACCGCTGGTCACGTTGTTCGACTATTTGATCAAGATTTTCGAGAATCATCATCAGTGTGGCACATCCACTGAGCCTCTACTGGGAGTTGAACCACTGGGTGAGTGATTCTGAGTCGGACACCTAATTCCAGGCTATTCGGGCTGACTATCAACCTGGTATTGAACAGGATTATAGCGAAACTGAGTTATTATTATTATCGCAAAATATTTCAATCTTTTTCACGCAGTGAATATTGCCAAGTAAGAAAAGCGAAGTCACATGAGTTTTCTCTTACAATACCATCGGGTCACCATGACAACGTTCGATCGCATAACCACACAAATAATATTAGTCTATACGATCTGCTGGGAAAACAATGGAGGGATGAGTTATATTTTGCAAACTACGCACAAAAATGATCATTCCACTCCTATGACGGATGATTTACAACACTGTGGATGGGTAGCGAACCAGTGGATCTGTAATGTAACAACTTTGAGTGCATCACGTCCACCCATCTGGAAGAGTTACAAAAACGCACCGTTTTTCACTTTGAGATTAGAGCGAAGAGCGAATTCGATATGTATCATTTCTCTCTAGAACTAACAGGTAGACAAATGAAACAACTTGCTGTAGTTATTTGTTACATCGTAGCGAAAACCGAGTTACTATCACATATCTTGGATCACGGATTGGTCTTGCTCTTTGTTTGAAAACAAAAAATACCTCACCATTTCGTGTCAGAGACTCTCGTTGGCTGACCTGGACTCTTTTGTTTGAGTTGGATCAAGCACGTACTTTGTCCCTATGGCAAACGTTTGCTTCACGAGTGAATGCCTCTATATAAAGCCGACCTTCTTAGTGAGACCAAACTGATCTTCCGATTGTCAATTTACTCCTACAGGACAATTAAAGTGAGTTTGATTTCATTTGTGACATGTCATGTAGATGAACGGGCACAGAATGAAATCTTCAAACTATTAGGGAAATTAAAATTTTACTCCTATCTATCTTTACAAATTAGCCAAGTTCCAACTAACTTCCTAAAACTAGATTCCGGTAGGCTCATAACCCCAAACTATGTAGGCAAAATCCAATTGTTGTGGTATTCAAACAAGTGGAACCAGTTACTAGGTAGAAACATGCATTCGCTCCGTTTTGTGTTCAACCTAGGTAAATCACGTGTAAAGTGAAAAAACCGCTAACAAGATATAGTCAGGTTAACTCACAATTTTTTCTTCAAAGCTATATCTTCTTTCAGAAACCCTTCCAAAATCTTTTACTACGCACAACCCATCAGTCAGTAAAAGTGGGAAAGTATTTTCCGCATTCACTAATCCAAATGCGAAATATCATGGTTTAACCTGATGATTATTCCACAAATTCACTTTTAAACAACTAGTCCCAATTTTTCTTAGGATTTTACAATTTGCTTTCAATATTTCCGTCTTTTGTGTGATCATTTCGTTTTCAGATGTTGGCCGCTCTTTTGTTATGTTTACTTCTAACACCATTAAACCACACCTGGGCAGACGAATGCATTCAATATTGCTTCGAAAAACAACTAATCTGTGATGAGAAGTGCTATCGTGTGCGCGAAAGAGGACCGTGCAGGAGAAGATGTCATGAAGAAAATCAAAAGTGTGAAAAAACAAGATGCGGAATTGAGTACGTAATTTAACTGTCTCATTTCAAAATGATACTTATCCGTTCTGTTGCCTCGCACTGATTTCACTCCCGATAAGGAAGAGAATCAAAAGGAATATCCTCCCTTCCCCTGATATCTTCACCGGTTATGTGCCTGTAACTTCTATACTGTCAAATGGAAATTATTACTGTTCACACATACAGTTTTTTATTCAAGAAGTTAGAAACTGTTGCAAGCAAAATTCACTCACAATTCCTGTCAGTCTCACTTCAAGTGACCATTCAAATTGCAATTGATCAACTATGTGTACATTTGCACCATATCAAATCTTTCCGTTAACAAAAGTGTGCGACTGTAACTATGCCCACGGTCACGAAAATCGAACATAGGGAACTGAACTGATGCTTCCAGTCATCCAGAAATAAGGTAACAAGGGAGCTACAAACAAACCCAACGTATTCTGCGCGGTACAGTTCACTGGGAAAGGTTTCGTTAGTTTCGCTCAAGGAGCTCACCACTTTTTCCAATTTTCTGCCGATATTGCAATGAAATTGTCGGAATTGTTGAATGTGTGTCTGGATCAAATAATTGCGTAGCTTTTAAATCGTTATCACTCACACAAGATTACTCTCGGTAGACGAACTCACTCGTGAGTTTCTCCAACGAAGTCGTTGCTCATGCATTCAACCCTTTGGTTCGTTTATGCTTGTCCAATCAGGATGCCAGGAAAATCTACAACTTCTTTTGAGGAAGCATTCAAAAATTTGGAGTTATTAGTATACTCCCGATCCGATAAATTTCCGCGTAGAAGGTTGTGATCATAAGTGAACGTAACAAGTTTGAATGGAGTTTCTTGTTCTAGCTCAATTCTATGGCTAAAAGAGAGAAGAACGTTATCCCTACCTGTCCTTCACTTTGCACTTACTCCGTCACTAATACTAGCTCTACGCTGTAGGTGTTGATTGTAATGAGAGAGTGAAGCTTGGAAAATAAACCTGCATTGACTTGACCATACGCGCGTAAATGTGAATATTGTCTCAGCTGAATAAACTGACCGTATTCCTGGCTATATTCTACTAAAGTCGATCGTGTGTGTTCCGTGCGTGCTTTGGGTTTATACTTGGTCTCACCATTCCTAATGCATTGGCCCGACTGTCGCGATTGACATCTTGGTTTATATCTCTCAACTTGAGCCACTTTGTTGCCTACATGGACTTCCACTTAAATCCGTTTATTCACCCGTTACATCCGTCTTGCCTGTTGAGGATTGCTGTCAAAGTATTCACTTCTTCATCCAACAGCTTATGGTTGAGCCACGCAGTTGACTCCATATCCACGTTGTACTGTTGCACCATCAGTCCGCGTTTCATTGAGAAACAATTACTAACAAGGAATGCAGTGGTTTTGTAATCTCTGAAAGACTCTTCCTGATTTCTCTGGTAGACACTTTGACACTCATTAAGCACAGTTGAATAACTCGCATGATTGGATTTCGAATTGATGTCTTATGAAACCGACAGTCCAACCAACTTGTTGATAGATCTTCTCTAAGTCACACCAAACTTATGGATAGATAACAAGAAGGAGTGGGCGACATTCTGTGTGTCAAGATTATTCACTGATATCTCAGTGATAAATAAGTCACATCAGTTACAATAGGATTCCCAGTTGGTTCAAATTTTAGTGGATTTCATTTACACCACATGGTTCCCATTCCGATCACGACTGGATGCAGATGGTGTGATATTCGAGAGGGGCTCTTTCTACTTCCGTCATGGTATTTTATGCGTTATACTACACACTTGTACAATAATTGATTCTCCGCATATTAAATAGTACCCTACGTCCTTTACGCTCGTGAACTTCCTAATTCTCAATGATTCTGCTTGATGTTCAACCTATTCAATACAATCGGCGTCGCATTGATCCTCAAGCAAAGGAAATAAACCATAATCGCTTCTGAAATATAACAGCCTGACGTAAGTTCTTCATACCGACTCGGTGAGAATTAGGTGGAACGTTTTGACACTTGGTGTATGACCCAAAGTTATCTGGGTTATGTGAGGAAAATGACACAGTTCGTCCATTTCACTGGGAAGAATGTGTGCGGTCTCGCAAGAAATTTGTCGTTTCCAGCTCTTCAGGACCAATTATTTTACAGCACTTCGAGCCAGTCAATCTTGTCGCTGTTGAGAGAGCCTAAGTTAAGTGTACTGTTAATGTTTGAAACAAATCGGTGGGTGAATTCACTATTCAGTTACAGATACAGTCAGTCAAGTGCATCTACGGTCCTCACTTGGAAAACTGACAGCACAACCACTTGATTGTTAGAATCAACCTACCAGATTTGCAACAGAAACTATAACCTGCAACTGATCAGGCTATTCACCATATTCGCCACATTCGTGAACCCATATTTCCACGTGGTACAGGGATCGATTTTGGTGTAACAAAAGGTGCAAAACCCAACTATGCAAGCTAACGGACAATTCACGAATGCATCTCATTGGTTGATCACTCTCAATTCCCCACTGGAAATAGAGGGAGCCCTGTGCAACTGTTCCATATTTGCAAGGAATCATCAATAGTGTCCATACACCGAATCCAAACGGGGAATCGAACCCGAAGTGAACGACAATGATTGGAATACCTAACCGCCGGGCTGTTTGAGCTGACTCTCAAATGTTTGGTGAATGCACACAGTACGAGCTACGACATCCTTTCGTCACTGGCGTTGAGCGTAACAAGACGTTTCTCATACAACGACCGACTCATGTCATGAATGAATTCTTTGTAAAGGCCTGAATGCAACAAAGGCATTCCATTATAAGTAACCTGCACAGCTTGGATATATTCGGGAGAAATTCACTGCAAAATACGATTTGTGTGCAAGATGGCAAAATGGTGAACTGTTCATCACATACTATTCATCTTATAACATATTAGTGTGGGACGGCTTTACCGAATGTATACTGATTTCCAATGAAATAAGTGCCGTATAAGAGTTGGAGTGAAAATGGTGTAGTGAGCTGTATACATTTATGGTAAGATGCCCAATGTTAGTGAAACTAGAAAGAGGTGATAATTTCAGGTGTAAATATAGGTACAAGAAGAAAAAACATAATTGCTTATTCCCTCAAACTTCTTGTAGGATCAAGCCTTCTGGATACTCTAGAATTGTAATACGTTGTGCTGATGTACCCCGTAGTCTCCTGATCAATCATTCCTATGAATGAGCACTCCACATTCGATGCATCATCATAACAAAGCCTATACATAATGAGATGATAAAAATTGACCCTGCCTCATTGGTCGTTCAAGAATAATTAGTCTCAATGAACTTTAGCCAAAGATGTTTCAGGTTACGCGAGCTATAACCCTTATGAAAATTCGGACAATTCTGTGGAAAACCTACATTCATATCCTTCTTTGTATTTGGATATACACGCTATGAGAACTGTTAATTCGAGAACAGCAACCGGATATTCAATCAGAATTATTTATTCCACATTCGTTCATATATGTAGAAATCCACAAATAGATGAAGATCGAAATAACTGTTTAAATGAGACAATGAGCATATTCTATGAATAGTTCTTATCTAACTACTAAGCGGTTTTTCAGAAATAGCAATTATTCAATATGTTTATGATCTTAAGAAATGATAACTACCGATCCGTCGTTCGTTGCCCATCTTCTCATGTGGAACACATCAAGGAATTCACACCAGTCGGTTGTTTGACGACAATATCTGACTGCCTCATTGTGCAACAGCAATCTATCCTAATGGGATTTCGATCGTATGTGCCAGGATACGGAGCACTTTGATTGTCTGGTTGATATGCCAATTTCAACCAACAAAACAAATACAGAATACCGAAAAACAGAAGGATTGCCAGACTAACAATATATTCGGAAATGACTCACTGTGAAAAAGAGGATTTGTGTACATGATGGTAAAATGGTGAATTGATTTCTGTGGTTAAGCAGTGCACATCATCATTCCTCTACTTCCCCAGTTATCGATGGTGAGTTGAGAGTTGTTGATGCTCCGCTGACGAACCATTGCATAGACAACGAGGTCAACTACATTCACCAACTACTTGTTTATTGAAATGCATTGTAAATTCAGATGCATTGAACAAAGCGATCGTAATTACATACCGACCATTTAGTATTTTATGATTAATTGACTTGATCAAATTACAATCACCTGCGGAAAATATTCAGATTTGTGTCTAGTCGTTACCTCTTTTAGATCTCGTGAATAGGAGAACAAGAATTCTTTATATTTTCACACCGGGGAAACTGACCACAACAGATGACTTCGAGTTAGTCCGTACTTCAGACCGAAGGAAATGAATGCTTTCATTCCAAATGGCATACACAATCGATGCTGTTTCTGCTGTAGAACGGACAGGGGCGAAAAAGAAATTAGACGACACATTCTATCGGATTTCCCAAATGACACCTACTCGTGAGCGGTGTGTGTGTACGACTGGTTTGTGGAACATCTTGGGAGTTAGGTTCGACCTGGCTTCCTCAGAATGACTCGGCATTTTACTCGAGGTAGCAACACTGGTCCGTGCACAACCGAATAATGCCTGTCAGGCAGCAGGATATTCAGGGCCTGTGACCGAACGATCGGATCACACTGCTTTTGAATGGCGGTCTCCCAAACAAGGATGTCCAACGTGTCCCAGTGAATCATACCCCAATCAGGATAGCAAAGTAGAGGCAACAGAGGATGGCTTTTTCTAGTGGCAGGACACGATCATGCACGTCATGCTCTCGTGACTTTTGTGTGAACAGTTTGCCGTCGTGTGATGAACCCGCCAGGCCGTGTCATACTGTCGAGTTAATTTGTTTGATTATTCGCCCTTGGCCTGCCCGATATGGGTGACCTGATGGGACGCTTTAAGTTCCAATTGGGGTAAACCTCGGAGACATCGCAGCACGCAAACCCAATCACCAAGGTCACGTAGCAGCGTTGGTCAGGTGATACTAGTCAGTGATAACAATCAAGCAAGCATATCAGCCTACAAACATGCACGGTTTCAGGTGGCAAATAATGAAACTTTGTCCGCGTAATCGGGTGATTCTCACTGACTGTTATATATCATGTCATTTTGTCCATGACCATGATATGTTGCCTTTCTACGTTTGTCGCTTTGGTTTACTAGGCTAGAAGGTCCGAATATGATGGGTGATATTTTGACAGTGTTTCACTGGATTCCTCCACACGGTGAGCAGCGTAGTTTCAAATCGCCTTATCATTTCTCCCAGTTTAAATCCAGTTTGGTGTAGAGATGGCCGAGACCACGACAATCCGAAAAATGTTCAAACAACACAGCTCAGTACAACCATTGCTTCAGCCTATACCCGGACCAATGGTCCTTCTATAGATCCCTTGAACGAAATCGTCTCAACCCATCCTCGCCTCTTTCTCTTCAAACACTATCTTCTGTCTGTGTGTAGATAATACATTCACTTTTTTGTTACAAGCCTGCGTACGAGTGCATTGGAATCCGTAGGGAGACCACTGCTCTATTAGTGACAACCGACAAACCAGCTCTGAGATCTTGAGCGAAGAACAACACAAAGTCCTAAAATGCCCGGCTTGGTAACTCCTTGAACTACTACCAGTAGCGTTTCATGAAGAAGAGGACAACCATGACCAGTATGCTCGCATGCTAAAGCATGCAAGCGTTTTATAGCAGAGCACGATATGGAAGAAGTCATATCATATCAAAATATCCTTCTCACGGGATGTTGGTGAAAGTAGCCCACTGAATAATTATTATGCATTTTCGATTTGAGTACTGAATTATATTCAACCAGATAATTATTCTCTCCCCTTGACTGATTTCGAACGTTTCCGCTGGTACTTAACTACCAACTAGTGATCGTCATTCTCCAAACAGTGGAGTTGCGTTCACTAGGATTGTGTTTGCTCTCAGAACAACAGAATATACTTGTGGATAAGCTGGCAATCAGAACCTTCCGATTCTGGTTAACACAGCTGTACAACTCAGATTAAACCAATTTAAACGGGAGAGCAGAAAATTGAATTTCAATGAACAGTAAGTTATCGTGAAGTAGTGTAAATGGCCCGTTGTGCGCTGAATGTAGCCGGAGTGTTCCTTGTGAATTGGATGCTCAGGAAGGAGTGATCTGTTCCAGGTACATTTCCTAGTCATTTGAGGAACGTTAGATTGTTTTCGAAATGGCTTTCTTGCTTGGATGAAAAAATCTAAGTGATTTATGCAATGTATTTGGGGAATAATGCGATGGGCTTTGTTTGTTCTTAGTCCGAGTCATCGTGATTGGAATATTGAGCAGTGCTCATCAGACCAGGTCCAAACGGGGGCACGAAATCGGAAAAAGGAATTGTGATTCACACACACGCACACGCACACACACACAGACAAGTGCACACACACTTATTGGCAAAAGCGCATACACGAACACACACACACACACACACACACACGCAAACACACAAACAAACACTACGGCTAGGCTATACGGGATGCCCTTTGCTAGTTTGCCTCTCGTCAGTATTGCATCATCCATAACAAATAAGAATCATATAATTAATACCACATGAACATCTACGTAGTGTCTTGGACGCGTTGATACTGAATGATTCAGTTTAGTTCATGAACACAATTTGCTTACCAATTGGACATTATATGCAGTCATCTGACTGGATTCAAGTCAACTCAACTTGCACGGTAGTCCGTATTTTTGTTCTCCGTGTCCATACATTGCAAACAATGGCTGATTTTTGTCAAATAATTCACTCTAATTACCACTTTCGAAGAGACCAGTTATTTGTTTGATCACTCAAAGATAAAGTATGAACGGCATGAGGTTTACATTTAGGAGCGAATAACTTCAAAAATTGGAACATTCTTTGGAATGATCCGAGGTCAACCTCGGTGATCCTAGCAACGATCTCGGATCTGATGGCAGGTCAAGCTTGGTTTGTCCTAGAGCTGGTAGCAAAATCATCAAATCAGCCATGGTAACCTACCTCACAAAAACCTTGGCAGATGGGACAGCTAAATAACATGATAATTTTCAAAACTAAGACGTTCACCTTCCGAAAGTATGATTGCTATATCTCCAGCTATGGCAACTTTGATCTCTCTGTGGCGTGCATATAATTGAATTACTTGCTCAGGTGATAAACACGGGCACTAACATTAGTGAAAGTGATCCCAACAAAAGATGTCGATTGGTAACCGGGTACCCAGAACAGTTATTTATCGTTATCCATAATTACCAATGTAGTACAGATTACGTAACATCACCACGACCAAAAGCTACCATGGTCTGTAGCTCCACAACAGTCACGGAGCAGTCTTTGATATCTCCAGGACCGTGGATGTCATCAATGAATTCAGATAACCTGGCACTTCTTGAGCCTCTGCAAATGCTTGCGAAGATTGAGCGAAGTACATGACAGCACAACTTGTGAGTCGTCTATTCAAAAGCCAGCTGGAGTCGATTCATTCACAATAGCCCCACGAACTGAGAGCTGAATCCTTCGCCTCCACTTTTTTGGTCTTACAGTAGTCACACAATTAAAGAGAAGTTTGTTTCATCTTTATAATTTAAACTTTATTGGTGTATTATATAATAAATTACTGTGGGCAACGATGAAGTAAATCTCTTCAGTAAACGTTGAGTCACATCAGATAAATACAAATCACAAACACTGAACATCAGTTGGTCAATATCACTGGTCGGTTCCATTTTAAGAGGTTCCTTTCTTCATTGAAAAGTACCAGACGAAATGCACACTGACAGAAGTTAAATGATTACAGTCAAATGCCATACAACATATTGTGAACATTATACTGTTAATAACACCGCGTTGTTGGTAAATGTAATACGCCAGCGTTTCGGGTACCGTGGGTAACCTTTCTCAAAGCAATTTTACATACTTTGAGCAGGAACGGCAAACAGCCACCAACTGAAGTTGACAGCCACAATAACACATCGAATAAAAGAAACTGACTTATCCAAATCGATGCAAAACGGTAACCTGATCAACGAAAATTTGTATTTATGATGAGAATGAGGTTCATTACGAAGTACAAAGTTTCAGTTATTTTGCACTCTTGAGAGCAATTTCTGTGTCTACATTGCAGCTGGACCCTGAAATAACATTCCGAAAAGTATGTTGTTTCATTTTCAAGGCAAACGTCTGACATTTGTGATTGATTATCAGCTTTTCCTTCTGACTCCATGCTTTTCTGGATGAACTGGGATGATATTTTGACTCTCTTCTGGAGAATATTCAGGTGACGGCCTAGTGTCCAGTTGTATTGCTAGGGTAAAATAGATTCGAGTTTGCTATTAAAATCAATGACGTTAACTCGATTGCATCGCCTGAGCACCTCAAACGAGCCTTTGTGTGGGAGCTTCAAAGATGTTCTAACGCTGTCAGTGCGTATGAAGATCTAGACGATTAAGAAAGCTCTCGGAATATACATCAACGAGGGGTGTGGTTAACTGCTGAGTGTATGAAGAACAAGGGTCTCCACTTGCGCGACATATGTCAAAGTGATTCTCGGGGGAAGATAACCCTCTTACGACTACTGATGCGTCATAAGGTGGTTTTAGCTGACGCATAACTACCAAGTTCATAATGGAAACGCAATCCTGACTGATCCGTTGCGATTGCTTGTACTCACTAAAAGCTATCGGTAGTGGCGACTGAAGTTTTAGAAATACTCTATCATACTAAAAGATGTTGGTTTGTAAGCCATCATACGAGATTGGTGACTGTTTAACATACCTAAAGGGGCTCCGAATAGTTATGACTCAAAGTGTGTACCAAAATCAGTAGGTACCGTAGTACTTCAACTATACAACTAATTTCAACTTTCCGATGAATTAGTTTGGCTTACTTGATTAACGAGACGAATATGGTGCGCACCTGGTCGACAACTAAAGTTACGACTGGTAAATAATTTCTGGACATCCTCCGAGCACAGTTCCTAAAAGAGTTCGCAGATCCCAAAGCCATTGCAAGGTTTGTCATCTCTGAGTTCTGTGTCTGCAAACGAATGGACTATTCATTGGTTGCTTTTACGCACTCACAGGGATTAGGTTCTTCTCACTCCAACTAAAGTTGCACTTCGTCGACAACGTATCCAGGATGAATTGCGATCACGCGGTGGAATCTACTTTACTCCGTAGTCACCCTGCACAGAGCAAAATTTGCTTCCAGCTGTGCAAATCAGGCTACGGGACTGTCTTCCCGGAATGATCTAAACGAGATCGCAAACGTGTTAGCCTCAGTAACAAAAAATGACTCACTTGCACGACAAATGGTCAAATAGAATGAAACAAAACTCGCAAATGATAAAAACCAGCGCGATAAAAAATTGCAAGTAGAATGATTAGATGAGTCGCCATCTACGTAATGGGTTAAAACGATTAACCAATAGTCGATAATCTACAAAAGAACAATCAGAACTGCTACGGGCTTATCAATTTAGTAATCCGGGTTACCAAGTTCTAACTAGACCCCGAGAGTGATCTAGGAAAAGGGGTACGGGCAAAAGGCCACAACTGTTGCCGTATGATGACGAAAAGTCGGTAGGATAGGAGAATGATAATTTGGACTGGGATAGTGAAGTTTATCGACCACGTCCTAAAGTTTGAGAAACACCCGACACGAAGTGAGCTAAGGGAGCTAAGGTTCAACGGTCAGCCAGAGAAAAAGTTAAACGTGTATTCCTCAATTGGCGGACATCAGTTGCTGCTAGAATAGACGGAAAAACAACAAAAAATCCGGTGATAACCAACAACATATGAACTAATTACAGCTAAATACTAATAAGTGGTTTTATCTCAATTAATTTTATCCAGTGAATTTGCACAAGCAAGCTCAGTCATTTTCAGGTCTGAATGAACTCCTGTGAACCAACTATCGTCTTGATAGCTATGTAAGATCGGGTGCCTTATCGAATCTTTTCCACAGTGAACGTGTTCATTAGTCCTTTCCGTTACATGTGAATCACGTATCTGTTGCCCCTATGCTGAGCACTATGTGAAGATGATAACCAAAACGGTTTTTCCCACCCTCCGTGAGAAACGGTAAGAGATTGGGAGCGAAGGTATTGAGTGTCCATTTTTGATAGCATGCTCGAGGAACATGCAAATGCAATGGTCAAATGACAGCAGTCTTTGCCAGTCAACGCTTAGTGAAACAAGAATGTGTGTTGTACCAACGAACGAGGTTGAGTCCTGTTACAGTAGACCTGACTACAAAAGTGCATTCACGTTTTGGGCTCAAAAAATCGATTTATCAATCACGTTGGTTATTCACACGTTTTACCGATTCTCATTAGACTAGAAGAATTAAAAATTGTTGGCTCCGGAGAAGACGGGATTGGTTGTGAAAAATCATCTGGGGTGGCTGGATAACCACGCTGTTTCTCATAGCGCATTCACTGACGGTGCTACGTTCTCTTACAAGTAATTCGAGCTACGGACATGAGGTGTCGCAGCATGTTTACCGTAAGCAAACCACCTCAGTGATGTAATGGGGGTCATACAAATTGAAGGCCTGTTAGTTAGTGTGAGGGTATGTTGACTCATCGTAGGTAGACAGCCAAGTCGCATTAGCAGTCAGCACTTGTGCAGTACCAAGCAAAAGACTTGGACCCACAAAAGCACAAGCAACAGGATAGTCAACCCATAGCTTGGAAAGATGGAGATAAATCCTGCCAACAATGTTCAGGCCCCACGTTTCGGTTGACAACATCATTCAGACCAATACGGTGTGCGCAACAACTGGGTACATAGATTAACATCAGATATTGATTGTGGTTTACCAATGAACCGAAATGATTCGCAGGTAGCAGAGACTTCTCACCAGAGTCAATGTAACAGTTTAAAACAGTTAGGCAAATGAAGGATATTTGGGCCATCTATCTGTATGTGCAGTGATCATCATCGGAACGACATCCAGATTAGCCTGTGATGAAAGTGGCTGTTGAGACGTGCGAAATTGTTCCTCTTACAATCACCACAGTACATGAAATCAGGCTGAAAATCAGTGATAGGTAAGCGGAGCACCTATCAGATGAACCACTGAATGACGATCTTCCGATGTGAACATATTTTTTTCCATTAGATAATGCTTTACCCGAACGGCTCTTATCACGTCAAAAATTCACGATAAAAACGCCCATCTAAGTATGTCATGAGTTTGGTCGTGAACAACTCATCTTTCCTTCGGTGATCGAAATGAAAAGGAGCAATTTATAAGCAACATATACAGCTCACATCTGTGATCATTTTGAGTTAACCATGCATGGTCTCTCTTTTCCGAAGTACTTTTTCCTCCTGCTAAATAATTCGTGAAACAGTAAAGCCGCTTGTCTCCAAGGTGGAAACTATGTACGGTTATTTCATCAAGATTTTTAAGGATCGTCATCAGCAATGCACATCCACTGAGCTTCTGCTGGGACATGAACGAGGAGATGAGTGGTTTTTCTTCAAAAACTGACCCAAGGTTGTCCGGGCTACCTGTTAACAGCTTGTTTAACAAGATTATAAGTGAATTGAGTTATCATGGTTATCGCAAATGATTCTGACCGTTTTCAAGCAGTAATCATTGCCCCGTAAGACAGATGAAGTTACATGGGTTTGCATGAGTCATCCCCTTCGAAAACATTGAACCGATATAGCAACATTCGACTGCGTACACACATAATACAATTCCTCTCTGCATGACCTGCTCGCTATTCATTGAAGGACCGAATTATATGTTTCGAATAGCTTGTAAAAGCCATCATCTCTCTTTTTTGATGTTAGAGTTACAGCGCACCGAATGAAGAACAAATTAGGGGAACCGTGATCTAATAAATTTGAACACACATTTCCAGAGACAAACAATTGTTTTCAATGATTTATTCTGAAGGCCTTACAAATCATATAGGGGATGGTTGTGCTGAAATGGTAAAGGGTCATTCGGATTGGACGTAGTTCTTGGGGGAGACGGGTTGGGATTAGATCGACGTGTCGATCCGCACGACTAGGTCGTGACGGTCACATTGTTCGGAGCTGAGTGACTGGGGTAAGGGTGGTCCACTTGCGGCCAGGGTAACTGGAAGGCTTGGACGAACTTCTTCTGTGTACACAGAGCAGGTGCGAAAAGACGGATGCTAATCGCCTCTGCGTGGGCCAGTGTGTGTAAGCTGATGTAAAAATAAAAGAGACTTAATATCCATAGAATACAATCTGTATGTTTTTTTACTGTAAAACTGTCAAGAGTTTTTGCAAGTTTCAATGAATCTCTTAAGCAGTGAGGAGTAAGGCCTTTTCGGACGGATCAAGAACATTGACTAAGCATCAAACAAGTGGATGATAAGCTGAATTTGGTATGCACAAAATGGGCCTCAATGAAACTCCACTTTTGTGAATCTAAAGGAATGAAACCGTGAAATAATCCCCTACCTTCCATACTTTGGTGGAGTTTTCTTATTCTAAGCAGTTCTGCTTTGGGCTCAGTCTTTTCAACGCATTCGATATCGCGTTTGTCGTTGAGTGTAGGAATTAATTCATGACTGATTCTGAAATAGAACATCCTGACGTAAATTCTTCATCCTATCAGGTGCAGAACTACATGAGGAGTTTTGAAACTTGACGTGTAACCCGAAATCACTTGGATGGTGCCAAGAAAATAGCACATTTCCTCCATTTAATTGGAAAGGATGTAAAGGTTTCCGTGAGAAGTTTGTCGTTTCCAGCTTTTCATATCAGTTGGCCGTAACGTTATTTTACAGCATTTTAAACCAACCTAGTTGTCACTGAAAGAGTTGTATATAACTGCCTTCTTAGACTTGAAGACTAATCAATCCGTGGATTCGCTTTTCAGTGGCAGAAGTAGGCAGTGAAGCGCAGCCACGGTCCTCATTTGGTAGGTCATCTGCTCGACCGTGCGTCTTTTATACTACTGAACTTGCAGATCCTGCATGTCCAACTCCAACGGAGGAACACTGCATCCAGCACAATACGCATGAAACCGCCTTAGAGAAGGAGTTCAAGTGCAATTTTACACCGCAAATAACAATCGCCGATGACCCAAAAGATTCGGTGACAACTCTGCCTACTCACTTCACCAACTGATCAGTGATTTTCAAGAAGCCCAGATACCAGTTACTGGTACTCAACTATTCAGTGCAATGGAATAGTTTATCCGCTTTGGAAGAGCTAGCCATTCTGCACTACTGCAAGACAGGAGTCGAAAGGGATTTTGGATCCCAAAGAAGCCTGGTGAATCTCGGAGATCAGAAGAATCATCTGTGATGGGATTGTGAAGCTGGTTTCAGATGCTGTGTGCCAAATAAGGATAATGCCTTTCGAGTGCTGTAACAATAACCCCAACTTTTGGAACTCCAAATAACTAGGTGAAAAACTAGATTCTGATAGTGGGCAAGGGATTGGGCAGGAATCCATTTGTTCCAACTGCTGCTAGCAGGTCTAAAATAGGAGTACGCTGGCTCCATCATGGAAAGCAAACCTGATTGGTGGAAGGCTTTCACTTGGAGTTAACAGAGATGGTACTGTAACTGCATTTGAAGTTATCGGGCATCCTTGTTGTCGTAAACGACGGTGTCTGAGCAAGCTTACCTTGGTGATTCGGATCAGCCCGGACAGATGTGGGGTGGCGCAGTGGTAACACACATGCCTTCCAGTTGAAAAGGCGAGGGTTCAAACCCTGGGTGTGGCGGAGGGTATGCACTATTGATAAGCTCTAAAGAGAGTGAAAATCGAGTGTGGTGCTTCCGAGTGCAGGTTGGTCACATGACTTGAGGTTTGTGTGTGACAGGCGGATTCCACAGGACAATTAGCCAGACAAAGATGCTGGAAAGTCAGTTGATTGAGTGGATGATACTGTTTATTCTGAATATTCTCTCAATAATATATTTTGTTGATCTCGTCCTATTGACACAGCAACATCGTTCAGCAATTCGGAAAGGGCGTACTTCAGTTGGCGAAGTCCAACTTTGTTCAGTGCAAGCTAATAAAAATCGAATACATACTAGTGGCATGGAACAACATAGAAAACGCCTACAGCTTAGTTAGGACTATATATGTTTAGAAAAGTTTATTTCATTTATTGAGTCTACGCATAAAATATGCTTTATCTCCAGGTTGTTGCAAATGTTCCACCTTCCTCGTTCTGGATATAGCACTCGCTTTCACGGTGAACTCTGTCATCACTCTTCGGAAGAAACCCGGAGGGGATAATATCCCTCTTTCGTGCGTCGTTAAACATCGCGGACAGCCTTTAGGGGGTACGGTGTGTACAAATCACAATCGTGCACTTCTGGTTCCAACTCCAGCTGGTCTCTAACAAGCCCGAAGAAACAGGTAACATGTCCTGATGTATCGTTTTATGTGAACTTAAAGACTGTCAGTTGGCTGTAGTCTCCATCCCGTAGATGGGATAGTTTTAACTACCACACTGGTGTTAATTCCAATAGTGGTTATTTTATTCGCTGATCGCGTGAGAGTCACTGTCTTGCATTTCGTTTTCGATTTGGACTTAGATAAGTCCTTAACGAAAGAGTAAAACGGTTTGTTTTTTATTGTTTTATTTTGAATCAAGCAGTTACGGCGGTAGAGAAACACTTGAACAGATGTGCTGAAATCTGAAGTAGTGTTATAAGTCTACGGAAGCACATGATTGGCCGACTGCACAGGTCAAGTCTACGGTATGGACGAGCAGGGGACAAAATGAGGTTGACGGATAAATGAACTGAACATTCGACAATCTACGACACGAGCCGGAATAGAACCGCAGTTTTCTTGTTTAAGAGGAAGTTGCTCTACCAGTTCAACTACCCTTCTGTGACCAATCGGATGCGAATGTATATTAAACCTCGTTTAGTCGTGTGCTGTTCATGCCATTGGGAAATGACCGACAGGGATAGTTCAAGGAATAAAGCCAGAGCAGTTACTCTGTATAACGGGAATAATGATTTCACAGTACTAGCAATTCATTTGCGTAATTCGCGTCCGATTGTCCGCGTCATGATAGATCAGCTGAATAAGCCGTTTCCGGATAAAAGGAAGGTGGTCGGTTGGATTCCACCTAGTGGGGTGAACTTCTGAGTGCGAAAAAGGCAAGCAAATTATTCATTATCCGTCTTCTCAGAGGGAAGTTAATTCACATAATAGAAGTATCTGAAATAATGAAATTTCGAAAGTGGCGGTCTTGGAAGTAGCTGATTTTTTTCTAATGATCAAAATTAGAATCCCCGAGGCATTCATAACCAAAAGAACCTTGAACATCTGTGAAAGCACTGCACAACTTTTTCGTCCTAAATGATAGTAGTAATCACTGGCGCATATCGAAAGCGTTCCAACTATAATTCAAACCCGCGGTGAAATTCGCTTCGTACCGACATTGATCTATCGAGCTGAATGTGAACGGCTACCTAAAATAAACAATGCACGATCAAACCCCCATCCACTTTCCTCATGGGCTTGGTCGCAAAGGTTCAGTCACACACTCGGTGAATGACTCAGTTGATGAAAATCTTCTCTGTAGGATAGAGATGAACTGGAGCAATAAGAAACGAACTATACAGCTCACATTTGTAATCATCATGGGTTATTAATATATGGTCTCTCCCTACCTATACAACTTCCGGTTATCACGTAATTCATCAAGCAGCATAATCACCCCACTGTCAGGTGAAAACTAGTTACGCACTTCCGTACGATTATTTGATCAAGATGATCAAGAATCATCATCAGCAATGCACATCCAATGAACCTCTACTGGGACTGAAATCAGGAAGTGATTGATTTTTGAATCAAGCACCTGACCGCAGACTATCCGGGGTGGCTATCAGAGATTCGTTTGGCACAATTATAACTGAAGTGATTTATCGTCAGTTACTCTATTGATTTTCCCCATTATCACGCAAAAAGCAAAGCCAAGTGATACGGACGGAGCCATACGGATTTTGTATGAGTCATCTTTTTCGATAACTTAGAACCACCATGACGACATTATACTATGTAATTATATAAAATATACTTCTCCATGGGTTCTTCTAGGAATTCCAATTAGATTTATTATCAGGCTTGTCATACACCGCGTTTACCTATACCCACTGAACTTTGAACACACCACGTTCACCCAACCACACGAGTTGCAAAACACACTTGTTTACAAGTTACGAATGGATCAGTGAGTGAACTTGGTATGTATCATTTCTATCTAGGCCTCACAGATAGAGAAAGGAAACCATTTGGAGCACTGCTCTTGTTACATAAAAGTGAAAAGTGAGCTAATGTTACATTTATTGTGTTACTGATTGGTATTCTTCTTTGTTTGAATTAAAAAAAAATACTTCAGCAGGTGGTGTCAGACACCCCTCATCTAGCAAAGCCAACTCGCATGTTTGAGTTGGTTGAAACACGTATTTCGCAACCATGGCAACCCCTTGTTTTATGAACAAACGTCTCCGTAAAAAGCTGACTTTCTGAATTAGCCGAAATTAATCTGCACAATATCAAGTTATTCGGATAGAACAATAAAGTTGAATTCGATTTCACTTATCACATGTCGTAATAAATATCTCGTATTAGAATCTCTGAACTCATTGGGAATTTAGCATTATCCACATACCTAGCTCCACAAACTCCGTGAAATTGCTGCTGATTAGGCTATCGGATTTGAACTCTAACTTCTTTCTGACAAGACTCCTTTGGGATCGGAACCCTTAACTGGGTAGGTAAATTCAATCACTGCGACGTTCAAAAAATTGAAATCATCTAGCTGGTAAAAAATGTGTATTCACTTCTCTCAGCGTCTTAAACTGATGGTTCACGTGATCATGAAAGGCACGAAATGTCGACAAAATCTGAACACAAAGTATATTACTTCAACGCTATTTAGTAGTTAGACTTATGTTGACGTAAAATCGAGTATCGTATAACGAGTGATTGATTTATCTTCTTAGCATTTCTTAATCCGTTTACGTTTCGATAGCCCAAATAGTGACCTCGTTACACCACAGCACTGACTCAAGAGATCAGCTGGGCCGTTTTATAGCGCTACTGACAATCTTTTGGCGATAACAAGAAGACTTTTCTGAGTCACATCTGGTTCCGCACAGGTTTTCAGATATGTACTAACAAACAATCACGGAGACAATTGTTCAATTTGATGATCAACAAACACGGTTCTCTGAGTGCACGCACGCTAATAAATGGACTACCAAGAACAAAACCACCATTGGTAATTAAGTAGCACAATCGAATTACACTCACGTACTGGGGGAAAGTGGTTTAAAAGCACAAATACAGTTCACCATCTACAACAGCAGATGGATGAATTAGTTCCAAACGGCTTTGTTCTCACTGGAAACACATTATCATTTTACTGATAAAAATTTGCTTGATTATCATTTACTTTCTCGAGGTGAGGGTTAGGTGGTAAACATTTAGAATAACCACAAATAAAATCTAATCTTTTTGAACCAAAATTTTGCGTGAGATTTGTTTTCTTTCAGGAGCCGGTTCAACTGTGTTTCACTACCCAAAGCTCTTTCGTAGGCAAAGGCAATTTGAAATAGTTTTTGACGGGAAAAACTCTCCGTCATCATAACTTCACTTTCAAACAACTCATCTCATTTTTCTTAGGATGTGACAAATCATTTTCAATATATCCGTCTTTTGTGTGATCATTTCATTTTCAGATATTCAGCACAGTTTTGTTGTGTTTCCTTCTATCATCATCAAACAACATCTGGGCAAATGAATGCGTTGAATAGTGCTTCAAAGTACTGTCATATTGCGCTCAGTTTTGTTATGGTCAGAACAAAGAAGTGACGTGCCGAATGAAATGTCTAAAACAGTATGATGATTGAAAACTCGAAAGATGTGGAATAGAAGAATACAAAGAAAATTAGCTGCCCCTCTTCTTTCGAAATAACATTTCTCCATTGTATTACCCAGCACATATTTCACCCGGATCAGGAAGAAAATTAGAAGACATGTCGTTTGGTAGCCTGACATATCCATAGGTAACGAACTGGTACCACCCATAAAGAACAATTCGTTCACACATATAGTTTGCTATTCAATGAATGATAAAAATTCTTATGTAGAATTCATTTACAGTTCCAGTCAGTTTCACTCCAATCAACCACCCACAATTCAAAAATCCACCACCTTCAAATTTGTATCATAGCAAATGTTTTGGGGTAACGAAAGACTCGAGATTTAAACCATGCTCTTGGCCACAACAGTTGAACGAGTGAAATTAACTGATGCATTAAACCATCCACAAGTAAGACTGCAAGAAAGTTGCAAATATGCTCACTGAGTTCTATGTAATGAGGCTCACTATGAAAAGCTTTGGAGTTCTACAATTTTCTCAGTTTCTTTCGCATGACTTTGAAAAGTTTGAAACTCCTGATCCACAATGCCAGGGAAAACCTACAACGTGTTTAGGTTATCAATTAGAAGTTCGGAATTATTAGAACTTTCCTGATGTGACAAATTTCCACAAAGTAGATCTGTCAGCCACAAGGAACATGGCATACATGAATGGAGTTTCTTGATCGTGCTACATTCCACAGCTAAAATTGAGAAAATCTTTAGCCCCACTAGTCTTCCATTTTGTATTCACTCTGTTACCAATACATCATCACGACGAGGCTGCACCTTGACGTGGTGTGATGGCTTGCGCGCCTCTATGACCCAAAGAGCTATACAGGATGGCTTTTTTAAGCCGGAGATGCAATCATACCTGACAGGTCAATGGGTAGAGGTCAGACAAAGTTCAGTCTCCTGGTCCTCCAAGTTGGAGGTCGGTCTGAGCTGGCAACTCAGTCGGCAAAATCAGTGGGAGAATAATTGATTCCAAGCAAATAGGCTTCCACTTAGCCATCCCGCTGCCTTGCGGATAGGTTCTTGTTAGAACTAAAGGCTTTGGATGAGGACCCTAATCGGTCTGCTTTGTGGCTGGACACCCTAGCAGTACCCGTCCAACATCTCCCATGAACTGCACGAATAGAAAAAAATCCATACTGCATCGGTCGTCGCGCAGGATAATCAAGACCGCGCTGCCCATTGCATTGAGCGGGGTGGGTAGTGATAAGTGGGCTACTGCTCAGAGTTCCCTCTCTTTTATTCAACCTCTCTCTTCTGTCCCTAACCACCCCTCTTTGCCCCATCTATCCCACTGATAACACGGTTGATACTCGCAACGATTCACTGTAAAACAGTGTCGGAAATAACTCTCTGTCTGTTAACTCACATTTTCTCAAGCCTCATCAGCCTCTGAACCTCGGCTCCTTCAACGTGCGTACACTCATGCAGACCGGTTAGCAGGCGTACCTAGCCCTCACATTAGATTCTCTGAAGATTGATTTCTGCTGCCTCAGTGAAAGGCGTATCCAGGATTCGAGCAATGTAATTGAACTAAATGCTCCTGGTATCTGATCGAGGTATATTCTGCGCACCTCAGGAGACGAAGTAGCTCGAACCACGGGTCAACGTGGTGTAGGAATAGTCTTGACTGAGAAGGCTGAGGCTGCCCTTTTAGACTGGATCCCTGTTAACAGTCGTTTATGTGCTGTGAGACTCCAGGGGTCAGTTGGCGTTCGAAAGGATAGTTGTGTTTGGCGAAATTAGTTTGTGATCTCGGCGTACGCCCCAGCGGACCGCAGCTCAGACGCGCAGAAGGATGAGTTCTATGATGCCCTCGCCACTCTCGTTCGCAGCAGTAAAGGTTCCGACATTGTAGTGCTAGCTGGTGACTTCAATGCACAAGTTGGCAAACTTAGTGTGTCAGAAGCCTGTTTAGGTGGGCGTTGTGCTTTACCCGCTGAGCGCACAGATAACGGGGATAGGCTTCTCCAATTTTGTGCAGACAATCGATTGTTCTTGTCTAGCACAAATTTCCGACACAGCTTACGTCGCACAGCGACATGGCGCTCTAACTCTACAGGTACTCTAAGCCAGATTGATTCAATGGCCGTAAGCTACCGGTGGTGCAGTTCTGTTCAGAACTGTAGATCTTAATGGTCCACGTACGTAGAGCCGGACCATGAATTAGTTTTGATGTGATTATCTCCTCAGCTCCATGGTCATCGTCGCAAACCGCAAACCCGATTAGTTGTGCGACGTATGTGTGATCCAGAAGTACGCACCCGTTACGAGCAGAAGTCAGCACATGAGCTAGGATCTACGACGAACAGTAATGTAAATTAACATTGGGCTCATATCAAACAGGCGATGCACTTTGCAGTAGGTTTTGCCTGTGGTCCTAGATCCGATGTCCATCAAAGACACTGGATCTCGCAAGAGTCACTGAGTATAATGAAGCAAAAGCGTTAGCTCTCGAACCGTAAGGATATGAATAAGATGCGGAGAAAGCTGCAAAGACAAGTTACGAAAAGCCTTAAGAATGATCGCGAAAATTGGTGGGTGAATGTAGCCGAAGAAATGAAAATAGCAGCTGCTTCAGGTAACAGTCAAAGATTGTTCAAACTTATTCGTGACACCGGTGGACGGCGCACCCAGGTCAGTGAAACGATTTGCGATAGAAATGAAGAACCCATCCATAGCAAACAGCAGAGGCTTGCCCGTTGGGCCGAGTACTTCAAGGAACAGTTTAGTTGGTCGCACGCTAGCGTAGTTACTCCCGTGTCAACAACTGCGGCTCCTTGGTTGGTATCACTTGAGCCCCCATGGGAACTAGAAGTAGAGTCATGTTTTTGATTACTAAGGCGGGAGAAAGCTGCAGGTCCCGACGAACTTCTTCCAGTTCTTTTCAAACTGGGTGGTGAGGCGTTGATAAAATCACTTACCGCCTTGCTCCGTGACATTTGGAACGAGGAGCGTATTCCGGTAATATGGAGCGAGTCATTGATTGTTCCCATCTTCAAGAAGGGAATACGCAATGACTGCAGTAATCATCGTGGGATTAGCTTAATCCCGAAAGTCACCAAAGTATTAGCTTCGATTTTGCTGCATCGTCTTACACCGGCTCGCGAGAGGAATGTCCGCGAACAGCAGGCTGGATTCCGTACAGGTCGAGGATGCATCGACCAGATTTTTACTCTTCGCCGACTACTTGAAACGCGTCACACGCACCGCCAACCGACTATAATGATTTTCTTAGACCTGAAAGGCTCCTTCGATTCAGTTGATCGAACATCGCTTTTCAGTGTTCTTCATCGAAAAGGTATGCCCCAGAAGTTCTTGAACCTAATGAGATCATTGTATTCTCATACTTCTGGCCGCGCAAGAGTTCACGGTGAACTTTCCGGTCGGTTCGAAACGACTAGCGGTGTTCGACAGGGATGTCCTATGTCTCTGTTCCTGTTTAACTTCGTCATGGACGAAATAATGGAGAGTGTGTTGCAAAATCTTCAGGATCTAGGCGTCGAACAAGGAAACAGTGGAAAGCTGTGTAACCTAGATTACGCGAACTACGTTGTCTGCTTGTTAGAATCCACGGAACATGCTCATTGTACACTAGATAGACTCTCAAGAGCTGTAGCTCCATTCGGCATGCTGTTTGCACCTTCAAAGTGCAAGGTGATGTTACAAGGCTGGACGTCAACAATTCCCAGCTTGATGCTCGATGGGGAGGTGCTGTCAGTTGTCGACCACTTCACCTACCTCGGCAGCAGTGTGATGACGGGTGGGAGTAATGTAGTAGAGGTGAACACGCGGATATCCAAGGCTCGAGCGGCGTTCGCTGGACTGAAGCACTTGTGGCGTCGGTCTGATATTTCACTGAAGTTGAAAGTTCGTGAATACTGTGTCGTAGTGCGTTAGGTTTTGTTGTATGGTTGTGGAACTTGGAGTCTGCATGCTGAAGATATTCGTCGTCTTGAGGTTTTCGACCACCGATGTTTACGTAGTATCGCTAAGATCGGGTGGATTAGCCGAGTAGGCAATGTTGAGGTCAGAAATCGGGTATTGGGTACTAAGTCGGAGAATGTTTTGTCACAGCGTATCCAGCTTGGTAGACTTCGTTGGTTGAGGCAGGTGTTACGTATGTCAAACAAACGTCTACCGTATCGTGTCCTATTCTCCGTTCCTCTTAGGGAGTGGAAGAGACCACGTGGAGGTCAACAGATGACGTGGCAGCGAGGAATTAGAAAATGTACAGCAGAATTAGGAAAAGTAGGTGCTTCACGTCTTCGTGGTTGGGGTCCAAAAGATCCGTCTAGCAGTTTGCTGAAGACACTGGTGGATATGGCAGCAAACCGTGAACTGTGGCGATCGTGTTGTCACTTTCTATCTAATCAGAATGGCTGATCGATGTGCGTTTGTACAGTTAGACTGTGTATTCCGTGTGTTGGCTACTAGGGCATTCCTCCCTTTTCCCACCCATGTAGGTCCATTCCCTTTCCTTCTTGTATGTTCATACTTTCTAATTCAGCGTGCAACATGGTGAGAAATGCAGTGGTCAGTGGGGCTTGCCCTACTGTTCCACGCTGTACGATGATGATGATGATGATGATGATGTTACTAATACTGCTTATTATATACTCTATTCATACTTGTTATAAATCATAAGGTGCGTGTGTGAGTAAATCACAATCCCATTTCCCACGTCCGAGTCCCCGTTTTGGACCAGATCAGGTGAGCACTGCGTCTAATCCCAAACAAGCCAAACGAAGAAGCCGTACTGGAATTCTACCGATAATTTGAGAACTGATACTGCATGATAACTCGGATCAGGAGCAAACAAAGCCCATCGCATTATTCCCCAAATACATTGCATAAATCACTTAGATTTTTTCATCTAAGCAAGAAAGCCATTTCGCAAACAATCTACCGTTCCTCAAATGACTAGGAAATGTACCTGGAACAGATCACTCCTTCCTGAGCATCCAATTCACAAGGAACACTCCGGCCACATTGAGCGCACAACGGGCCATTTACACCATTTCCCGATTACTTACTGTTTATTGAAATTCAATTTTCTGCTCTCCCGTTTAAATTGGTTTAATCTGAGTTGTACAGCTGTGTTAACCAGAATCGGAAGGTTCTGATTGCCAGCTTATCCACAAGTATATTCTGTTGTTCTGAGAGCAAACACAATCCTAGTGAACGCAACTCCACTGTTTGGAGAATGACGATCACTAGTTGGTAGTTAAGTACCAGCGGAAACGTTCGAAATCAGTCAAGGGGAGAGAATAATTATCTGGTTGAATATAATTCAGTACTCAAATCGAAAATGCATAATAATTATTCAGTGGGCTACTTTCACCAACATCCCGTGAGAAGGATATTTTGATATGATATGACTTCTTCCATATCGTGCTCTGCTATAAAACGCTTGCATGTTTTAGCATGCGAGCATACTGGTCATGGTTGTCCTCTTCTTCATGAAACGCTACTGGTAGTAGTTCAAGGAGTTACCAAGCCGGGCATTTTAGGACTTTGTGTTGTTCTTCGCTCAAGATCTCAGAGCTGGTTTGTCGGTTGTCACTAATAGAGCAGTGGTCTCCCTACGGATTCCAATGCACTCGTACGCAGGCTTGTAACAAAAAAGTGAATGTATTATCTACACACAGACAGAAGATAGTGTTTGAAGAGAAAGAGGCGAGGATGGGTTGAGACGATTTCGCTCAAGGGATCTATAGAAGGACCATTGGTCCGGGTATAGGCTGAAGCAATGGTTGTACTGGGCTGTGTTGTTTGAACATTTTTCGGATTGTCGTGGTCTCGGCCATCTCTACACCAAACTGGATTTAAACTGGGAGAAATGATAAGGCGATTTGAAACTACGCTGCTCACCGTGTGGAGGAATCCAGTGAAACACTGTAAAACTATCACCCCTCATATTCGGACCTTCTAGCCTAGTAAACCAAAGCGACAAACGTAGAAAGGCAACATATCATGGTCATGGACAAAATGACATGATATATAACAGTCAGTGAGAATCACCTGATTACGCGGACAAAGTTCCATTATTTGCCACCTGAAACCATGCATGTTTGTAGGCTGATATGCTTGCTTGATTGTTATCACTGACTAGTATTACCTGACCAACGCTGCTACGTGACGTTGGTGATTGGGTTTGCGTGCTGCGATGTCTCCGAGGTTTACCCCAATTGGAACTTAAAGCGTCCCATCAAGTCACCCATATCGGGCAGGCCAAGGGCGAATAGTCAAACAAATTAACTCGACAGTATGACACGGCCTGGCGGGTTCATCACACGACGGCAAACTGTTTACACAAAAGTCACGACAGCATGACGTGTATGATCGTGGCCTGCCACTAGAAAAAGCCATCCTCTGTTGCCTCTACTTTGCTATCCTGAGTGGGGTTTGATTCACTGGGACACGTTGGACACCCTTGTTTGGGAGACCGCCATTCAAAAGCAGTGTGATCCGATCGTTCGGTCACAGGCCCTGAATATCCTGCTGCCTGACAGGCATTATTCGGTTGTGCACGGACCAGTGTTGCTACCTCGAGTAAAATGCCGAGTCATTCTGAGGAAGCCAGGTCGAATCTAATTCCCAAGATGTTCCACAAACCAATCGTACACACACACACCGCTCACGAGTAGGTGTCATTTGGGAAATCCGATAGAATGTGTCGTCTCACTTCTTTTTCGCCCGTGTCCGTTCTACGGCAGAAACAGCATCGATTGTGTATGCCATTTGGAATGAAAGCATTCATTTCCTTCGGTCTGAAGTTCGGACTAACTCGAAGTCATCTGTTGTGGTCAGTTTCCCCGGTGTGAAAATATAAAGAATTCTTGTTCTCCTATTCACGAGATCTAAAAGAGGTAACGAGTAGACACAAATCTGAATATTTTCTGCAGGTGATTGCAATTTGATCAAGTCAATTAACCATAAAATACTAAATGGTCGGTATGTAATTACGATCGCTTTGTTCAATGCATCTGAATTTACAATGCATTTCAATAAACAAGTAGTTGGTGAATGTAGTTGACCTCGTTGTCTATGCAATGGTTCGTCAGCGGAGCATCAACAACTCTCAACTCACCATCGATAACTGGGGAAGTAGAGGAATGATGATGTGCACTGCTTAACCACAGAAATCAATTCACCATTTTACCATCATGTACACAAATCCTCTTTATCACAGTGAGTAATTCCCGCATATATATTGTTAGTCTGGCAATCCTTCTGTTTTTCGGTATTCTGTATTTGTTTTGTTGGTTGAAATTGGCATATCAACCAGACAATCAAAGTGCTCCGTATCCTGGCACATACGATCGAAATCCCATTAGGATAGATTGCTGTTGCACAATGAGGCAGTCAGATATTGTCGTCAAACAACCGACTGGTGTGAATTCCTTGATGTGTTCCACATGAGAAGATGGGCAACGAACGACGGATCGGTAGTTATCATTTCTTAAGATCATAAACATATTGAATAATTGCTATTTCTGAAAAACCGCTTAGTAGTTAGATAAGAACTATTCATAGAATATGCTCATTGTCTCATTTAAACAGTTATTTCGATCTTCATCTATTTGTGGATTTCTACATATATGAACGAATGTGGAATAAATAATTCTGATTGAATATCCGGTTGCTGTTCTCGCATTATCAGTTCTGATTGTGTGTATATCCGAATACAAAGAAGGATATGAATGTAGGTTTTCCACTGAATTCCGCTGGTTATATTAAATAATATTGTTTAAGTTGGTTCTTTTTTCGCCACAAGTGGCGAATGGGTAGTTATCGTTTTTTCAGATCATAAGCAGATTGAATGATTTCTATTCCTAAAAAGCCGCTTGTTAGTGAGATAAGCAATATTCATGGAATATGCTGGTTGTCTCATTGAAACAGTTCTTTCAATGTCCACCTATTCAAGTATCTGTACAAATATTGCCAGTAAACTAATAGTTGACACGTAGTTATGGATAGGGGTGCCAAATTCCGTGTTCGAACAAATCAAACACTTTGAAAATACAATGATTCTTGTACTAATAAAGAAAACTGTAGCTGAAAGATGGTCAGTATCCATGAAGTGCTAAACGATTGGTATATATGTACATTCGCACTGCAAATCGTGCCCGTGTTCATTGCTTTTTATCACCTCAAGTTGATTTATCAAAGCATTTTCGTATACAAGCGGTTAGTTTGTAATTCAGATATTCATCTTCTGCAAGATGATTCGTCAGCAGGATTGCAGTGCATAACCACCAAGTCTTACTTGGGACTCGAACCCAGTTCGCGCGATCGTAAGTCACAAGCTTTACCATACCAAGTAATTCGGCCTGGATTTCAACGGGCTGTGTCAAGTGAACACTAAATAACTGCATTACCGTGTTTCAATGATATCAATAAGAGTGAAAGAATAGGTGTAACAGACTTCTAGCAGTCGTTGAGATACGCATAACACAGTCCAAAAATGCCAAGCGTCTAATTGTGGGTTTCAATACGGTTCTTTATAAAACAATCATATATACGACAAAGAAGCTGTACAGACCTCAACGATAACAGCTCCGTGAACCAGATGGCCAAATGCAAGCAAATTCAGGAAAGCTTGAGGTTCAAGCGGTCAAGTCTACGAAATATCTATGGAAAACGTGAGTCAGGGGTCATAGAACAAAATCAATGCACGCACCAGTCAGCTGTCACTTAGGATCACTGTCCGATGTGTGGTTCAGCAAATGAGCACGAGTGGCGCAAAAAACGTTAATGGAAAACATAAATGTGGAACGAGGGTGGGGGGGGGGGGGTCAGATCGATCCTGATCTGGAACCCCGAGTTTGGTTGTTTTGTCGATTGCAAGAAGGAACAGCCAATACTGTTCACTCGACACAAATCAAATGGACATTTCGATTGGAAAATAACTACTCGAAAGATTTTGAATTATTGTGGCAAGCTATCGCAGTAAGTTGCTGATCCAAAACTTTGGTTTCTAGTGCGTACACAGTGGTCGAGTATATTACGTATCCTCCCTACCAACACTGTCTTCCATTGAATATGTTTTTTCTTCTCGTACCTGTGTTTACACTCGAAATCATCGTTGCTTTCGAATTTTACGAATATCAGGCATCTTACCATAAATGCATACAGCTCACTACACCATTTTCACTCCAACTCTTATGTTGCACTTATTTCATTGGAAATCAGTGTACATTCGGTAAAGCCGTCTCACACTAATATGTTATAAGATGAATAGTATGTGATGAACAGTTCACCATTTTACCATCTTGCACACAAATCGTATTTTGCAGTGAATTTCTCCTGAATATATCCAAGCTGTGCGGGTTACTTATAATGGAATGCCTTTGTTGCATTCAGGCCTTTACAAAGAACTCATTCATGACATGAGTCGGTCGTTGTATGAGAAACGTCTTGTAACGCTCAACGCCAGTGACGAAAGGATGCCGTAGCTCGTACTGTATGCATTCACCAAACATTTGAGAGTCAGCTCAAACAGCCCGGCGGTTAGGTATTCCAATCATTGTCGTTCACTTCGGGTTCGATTCCCCGTTGGGATTCGATGTATGGACACTACTGATGATTCCTTGCAAATATGGAACAGTTGCACAGGGCTCCCTCTATTTCCAGTGGGGAATTGAGAGTGATCAACCAATGTGATGCATTCGTGAATTGTCCGTTAGCTTGCATAGTTGGGTTTTGCACCTTTTGTTATACCAAAATCGATCCCTGTACCACGTGGAAATATGGGGTCCCGAATGTGGCGAATATGGTGATTAGCCTGATCGGTTGCAGGTAATAGTTTCTGTTGCAAATCTGGTAGGTTGATTCTAACAATCAAGTGGTTGTGCTGTCAGTTTTCCAAGTGAGGACCGTAGATGCACTTGACTGACTGTGTTTGCAACTGATTAGTGAATTCATCCGTTGATTGGTTTCAAAGACTAACAGTACACTTGAATTAGGCTGTCTCACCAGCAATCAGATTGACTGGCTGTAAAATAATTGGTCCTGAGCCTGTCGTACGGTAAACTGATATGAAGTGCTGAAAACGACAAATTTCTTGCGAGACCGCATACATTCTTCCCAGTGAAATGGACGAAATGTGTTATTTTCTTCACATAACCCAGATGACTTTGGGGCATACACCAAGTGTCAAAACGTTCCACCTAATTCTCACCGCATGGGTATGAAGAACCTACGTCAGGCTGTTATATTTCAGAAGCGATTATGGTTTATTTCCTTTGCATGACGACCAATGCGACACCGATTGTATTGAATAGGTTGAACATCAAGCAGAATCATTGAGAATTGGGAAATTCACGGGCGTGAAGGACGTAGTGTATTATTCAATATGCGGAGAATCAATTATTGTACAAGTGTGTAGTATAACGCATAAAATACCATGACGGAAGTAGAAAGAGCCCCTCTCGAATATCACACCATCAGCATCCAGTCGTGATCTGGATTAGAATCACGTGGTGTAAATTAAGTCCACTAAAGTTTGAACCAACTGGGAATCCTATTGTAACTGATGTGACTTATTTATCACTGAGATATCAGTGAATAATTTTGACACACAGAATGCCGCCCACTCCTTCTTGTTATCCACCCATAGGTTTGATGTGACTTAGAGAAGATGAATCAACAAGTTGGTTGGACTGTCGGTTTCATAAGACATCAATTCGAAATCCAATCATGCGAGTTATCAAACTGTGCTTAATGAGTGTCAAAGTGTCTACCAGTGAAATCAGGAAGAGTCTTTCAGAGATTACAAAACCACTGCATTCCTTGTTAGTAATTGTTTCCCAATGAAACGCGGACTGATGGTGCAACAGTACAACGTGGATATGGAGTCAACTGCGTGGCTCAACCATAAGCTGTTGGATGAAGAAGTGAATACTTTGACGGCAATCCACAACAGGCAAGACGGATGTAACGGGTGAATAAACGGATTTAAGCGGAAGTCCATGTGGACAACAAAATGACCCAAGTTGAGAGATATAAACCAAGATGTCAATCGGGCCAATGCATTAGGAATGGTGAGACCAAGTATAAACCCAAAGCACGCACGCAACACACACGATCGACTTTAGTAGAATATAGCCAAGAATACGGTCAGTTTACTCAGCTGAGACAATATTCACATTTACGCGCGTATGGTCAAGTCAATACAGGTTTATTTTCCAAGCTTCACTCTCGCATTACAATCAACACTTACAGCGTAGAGCTAATCAACAGGGAGTAATAGTGACGGAGTAAGTGCAAAGTGAAGGACAGGTAGGGCTAACGTTCTTCACTCTTTTAGCCATGGAATTGGGCTAGAAGAAGAAACTACATTCAAACGTGTTATGTTCACTTATGATCATAGCCTTCTCCGCGGAAATTTATCGGATCGGGAGTATACTAATAACTCCAAATTCTTGAATGCTTCCTCAAAAGAAGTTGTGGATTTTCCTGGCATATCGGCAGAAAATTGGAAAAGGATGTGCGCTCTTTTAGCGAAAAAACGTAACCTTTCCCAGTGAACTATACCACACAGAACATCGTGGGTTTGTTTGTAGCTCCCTTGCTACCTTATTTCTGGATGGCTGGAAGCATCATTTCAGTTCCCTTGTTCGATTTTCGTGACCGTGGGCATAGTTAAAGTCGCACAGTTTTGTTAACGGAAAGATTTGATATGGTGCAAATGTACACATAGTTGATCAATTGCAATTTGAAACATTTTGGGAAGGGGTTCTGAGAACCCGTGTGAACCCGTGTAACTTCGCCTTTCTTACTTGGCATCACTTTCTGCATGAAAAAGAGTGAAATCTTTCGCGATAATAATGGCAACTCATTTTCTTCATAGTCCTGTTCAATACCAGGTTGATAGCCAGCCAGAACAGCCTGGGATTAGGTGTCCGACTCACAGTCACTCACCGCGTGGTTCACCTCCCAATAGAGGCTCAACGGATGTGCAAAACTAATGACGATTCGTGAAGATCTTGATCAAATATTCGTGCAGATCTGCGTCCACGGTTGACGCGAGGTGAGCAGTTGAGAGTCAACCTAATCGAGCATAGTTCGAATTGTGCGAATGTCAGCCTGGCTTGAGTTTCCAGTTGGAGAGCTTTGGATATGCACCAGCCAGACGGACTGTTTCCGTCGTCCATACAATAAACATGTCGACTCCAGTCGGCCAGTCATATGTGTCCGTTCACTTATCAAACAGCGTTTACTTACAACACAGCTTGTCATAAATTCCTGTCCCTCTACAACCGTTTGATTTGGGAGAAAACAGTAGATCATACCACTTCAATCTTTTGTTAGGAGCTTGTGCAGGTCTCAACCATCAAACAAAATGCAGGACAATGAATCTCACACGATCGGTGAAGAACGAAACCAGTTTGGTATCAACAACCTCATGCCTGTGTCTTTGTAAGGGGTTCAGAGCTATTGAAGTACCTAGGCCAACCAAAGTGATGGGTGTCACAGTGTGATAGCCACCAACTCCCTCATCGGGAACCAGTGTCAACTAGTCTTCTACGATAAGGCTGTAGCAACCAGGAGATGGTGGAGTTTATTTGTGAAAACTCATTTATTAAAATAAACTTTTCTGAACATATCTAGTCCCAATGAGTACTATGGTGTTGTCTTGAAGATAGGACAAAATTGCCCCGGAAACAAAAAATTGGCTTCGTGCTCGTTGTCGTTCATCAGGTATGCATAGCCGGTACAATTCTGCCCAACCATCCCTATACCTGAACTCACAACAGTTGGTTTACAACTGTACTCCTAATTGAATGGTATCGATCGTGCATAACTGAAGAATCCACTGTCAAAATCACACAGAATTACAGACCCAAATCAGGTGGAAGAATAAATTGGAGAACAATTGGGTACATTTCGAACCACTGCACAACACTTGTACTAGAACAACAAGCAAATTGGACATTAAAGATTGACCAGAATGAAATTCATTCATCAGATTCGAGTACTTGGTCGTAGACGTTAAGGAAGAAAATTCCGGAAAATTGCAACACAATCCAAGACAAATGAGGTCACAGATCAACCGATCATTGATTCTGGCAAAACAAACACAGGTATTTTTCGTTTGTGTATGTGTCACTTATGGAGTTATTTACAAAACCCCTAACCTGTACCGTAGCGACGTGATGTGAAGTACCGAAAAGTTAGATCTGTACTTGCCACATACCGTGTGCATTTCTTTGGTCCACAACAAATCGAAGCCTAGTATCTCTTTCCGCCAATCATTAGGGAAGTGTACTATGGGGAATTATTTGTGTTGGGTTTTATCTCCCAATTGTGTAATATTCATGAATATTTTTACGAACTGGTGATTACAGTACATATTACCGACTCCTACAACAAGAAATGACCCCCACCCACCTTGCAAGATCAGTGCGCCCTAGTATTTGTGACATGGGCCAAGATCATTATGAACAGTCTGGGAGAACGTGGATTGACTCGCCCTGTTTCTTGGTCATTCAGTGCTCACAAGCGATTGCCACATAATACCTCATGGCCAGCATCAACGATCAGAGCTCAATAATAATGGTAACCGAGGCTGATTTGTCAGCCTAGTCACGCATACCACTTTCAAAAGGACGACAATTGTTCACTTCCGACGAAGCACGATTGCTACGTAAACATATTCATAAATATTACACAGATGGGAGACAAAAGATATTGGGCTTCGACTGTTTGTGAACTGAAGAACATTGAACGCTATGTGGCAAATACAGATCTGCCTTTTCGGTACTTCACATTACGCCAATACAGAACAAGTACGAAATTTTTCGAATAATTGATGCTACTTAGTATTCTACAGTGTTCACAGGAATTCATCACTGAAAATGTCAGACCAAGGATAATGCATTCCTTCAGACAATTCCACTACTGGTTTCCCGGCTGCAAGTCTATGCCTCCCTATGTTGCTGACTTTCGGCTAAGGAAGAAGCACTGCTTTGACAAACTGTTTTTGCGGACACAAGATTGGTCGACACAACCTGATCGCAAAGGCCTTGGCTGTCGATGGTATGGGATTCATTTTCATATCTCTTTGGAGTGGCTTTGGGACACTCGATAGATGACGTTGAACCCTCCGTCACCAGTTAGCTGGTGCCTCGTATCATTCACATGGACCAAGAACACACTGGTTACGGTTATGTGGATTCTCTTCCCCCACCAGCTAGGGCACTGCTATTGAACTCGCTCAGACAGACGCCTCAATGTTCTTCCCACGTATTCCACTCCACTCCACAGGAACATGAATATGAGTATACACAAAGTGAGGCCGAATGACTTGGTATTCTGTTTTCGAGTCTCCATTGGAAGAACGGAATGGCATTGGACGAAGGGTCTAAGTGTCGCCGTGTTGAATATATTTGCGACTTATTATCAGAGAGACCAGAGACGGCATTTCCAAGCCACCCGAAAAAGTAAGTCAATCATTTATCCTCTTTGTATTGGATAAAGTTACTCTAGGAGCCCCATCACTTTGTCCGTTATTTAGATAACCGAGGAAAATAAGCCATCAGTTAGATAAGGAAGTTCAAATGGAGAACTAATCTAACAAGCTAGATGATCTTGCACCAATACGTGAGCAGAATGCTGACCAGCTGAAATCAACACTAGTCAATTTTAACTATCAATCTTTCAAAAGGAAACAGCATATAGAAGCATGTTTTCCGTAAATTACCAAGAGGCAATACAGAAATCGAGAGGAAGTCGACAGATCCTCATTACGCGCAATTACGATGAGTCCGAGATCGTTGGTCGAAATAGGTTCGCGTTTATTGTCAGTATTTTGTAATTCTTGTTTTCTATTTATTTGTGTTCATAATGTGTATCAGTGCTTGCACGTCAAAAAACATGTATCAAAGAAAACAGTTTTATCTTTACTCCAGACAAGAAAACAAGGTGAACTTGTTGTAGAATGTTGAAGCAGAAATAGATTTGTAGTTACTCTCATTGTAAAGCTGATTGACCTGACGGTCTGAATTGTATTCTGCACAGTGGTGCTTAGAAAAGCAAGACAAGGTCATCCACTGATCGAATTAACTTGAATTAACCTGACCTGTTTTGTCTGGAAAACTGCAAATGAATATGAATGATCAATATGAGAAATGACTTTTTCAAAATCACTGATTCCAAAATCTCATCGAGTGGGTGTGAACGAGTGATTGTAATAGTCAGAAAGAATAAAACCATTGTCTGTGACTAAACGCATTCTCAACGAGAAAATCATTAGTAATTCTCTGAATGATAGTGGTGTCCTGTTGAAATTACACAGACGGATTTCACGGTCGTTTTTCTCAAAGATGTATATAATAACGGATATCAAAGCAGTTCTTAAGTTACGTGAATATATATATATATATATATATATATATATATATATATGAGAATAATTGCAATATTATCTGTAAACAATTAGTTTCCTGGGTAAATGTACTGGCAATTTTGAGTATGCTATTGTATTTACACGTACTCAATTACAAGAATTAGTGTGCTTGTGCAAATCTCTCAACCACATTGCTTCGATGAATTCTAACAATGGAGAAACTCGAGTCTGTCGGTGCTCCCTCTTGAAGGGTTGATCAGGTGACTTGAGTTTTGGGTGCCAAAATTGGAATCCAAATGACAGTCAGACAAGCAAAATTGCAGTTGTGATTGCACCTGGTGACACGAAAAGTTTCAACACTTTATGCCAAACGTTTGTTGGCATGAATCACTCAGAGAAAACGAGAAACGGATCTGCACATTTTCCTAAGCACTTACTACGATCCACACCGATGCTTGACTTGATTAGGAGACTTCTGTTTTTCTGTGCATGTTTTCATCTGAAATCCCGAAACATAACGATTCAGTTAGGTCACTTCAGATTTTGCGCTTATCATACTCGTTCGGTCTCTTTTCACTTTCATGATTTTGGTGTGGTTTGCCTTCAGTGATCCTGTCGTATTAAAATAGCCAATTCAACTTTGCTTCACTTTTGTGCAAACATTGGAGACACAAATAATTCACAGTCAATATTAGAGTTCACTTTTACCTCGGACGCTGCCGCTAGTGACAGAATCACTCCAGTTTAGAACTTTGTTGTAATCCCTTTTCAAGAGCAACCGTGATTTTGACTCCAAAGATGCTCCTACAACAGCTCTCACCGTATCGAGTAGAGCAACCGTGCCAGCCTCTAAGCAGGAATTATACGCATGTCTTATTGAAACTTCAACCCCCATACATTGACAGCTGTTTTTTAAATGCTCACTTCAACATGATTGGTTTATACCAGAAACAGTTTTAGCTTTTACAGCAATCTCCGTCAACTGCACCAGTCGTGCATTTGCTTTAGTAGATCCTCAAATAATGATGAAGATGACATCTTCGACACAAGATTTACTCCAAATCTATGGTGCACGCCACATCCGTTTTCCATTACGAATACTGTTATGAAAATGACCAACAATTTTGTAACTCCACAACGCATTCAGCAGTCAGTGCAACCAAATTTGTAAAAACTGTAAGCAATGAGTTGTAGTATGGCCAGTTCAAATGCAGTTGGTACCTGAAGGTTTCACACAGTCAGTTGACCGAGAAAAATAGAAAAACGTTCGTTTGACTCTTCAAAACGAAGTACATTTCAATGATGACATAAGTAGCCCAAAACGGAGGTATGCAATTTTCCAGAGTAGTACCAATATGAGATTAAATAATGGACTAACAACGGTATCCTGATTTAAATTCATCGATTTGAGTCAGTCCTGATGCAGATTGGCATGTTTGGACTTGTACGAACAGTCCATCGTGTCTGCAAGTGACTAGTAGTCAGTAAGTATTTTGTTCTGTCCCACTAACCGTAGTGAGAAGACTGTTGTGCCTTTGTTTGATCGCAGTTAATTGGGTCAAAACACATTGTCAACTAGAGGAAGTGAGGATTTAGTCGAGCAGACCTGGTGTTCAGCACTGTTCGGTTGAGATGACATAGGAGGTAAGATGGTAAATGTGGTTAAATCTAGATATCTTCTTTTTTAAACTCTAGTTGTTGGGATAAAAATTTACTGCTTAGTATTAGATAGTTCGTGGGGAATTTGTTTAATAATGCTAACTTGGTTTCATCGTGAGTTTTGATTAGTTCACCGGTCATAGATAAGTGTGTGCGCACCATAATCCTGTTATTCCAAAGCTGCGCTTCATTCAGTGAAGTTGTTTAGTGTCGACGGTAACCTGCGAGACGTTCTGCTGTTGTGGCGCTCTGTACGGATTTGCGGATTTGCTGGACTGTTTGCCTCACCAGTACGGAACTTGAGGGCTCTTTTCGAGACCATGACATTCTGATAAATAATTCCGTTGTTGCCTTATTTACGTGTCAAGTAAGAGAATAGCCACATGAGTCTTCTCACATGGGTGAACACCTGGGATGGCAATTTAGTACTCCGAGTTCACACGTAGTAACGGTATGGTTAGCTTACATTAGTAAATAAGAGTTCATTCTCAATGCGCATTGATTAGATAATAATAATTTGGCATCAGCAGTGTGTAATAGGGATCTACTAGGCCACGTTGCTATCGCATCTGATTCTAGTGAATCGATATCCGTAACCCAAAGGATTCATTTTTACGTTATTCGACGCGAAAGAGCGAATGATTTATATTTGTCATGTCGCTCACCCACACATATTATTGGACAATGCACAATACAACAAGTGTTCTGGCTGTTCAGCTGACTTTCCATAGCGTGACTGGATGAAAAGGAAAGGTAAATTATCGATTGCATCAGTGGGTCACCGTGAATCACGTAGACTGTCAATTTGATTAGAAATCCTGTCAGTTATGACGGGATTTAGAGGTGCGTAAACTCGTGAGCGTAAATGTGGACATTACACTAAATGTTGTGATTGAAATCACAACAATGGAGATGGGGAACACTGTAACGGATATTGCGCAAGAATAGCGGATCACAGGTACAATATATCCTGTAATCATAAAACTGAAAAATATTGTTCATTGAGAAAGATGTGGGAAGAACGTATTACCTGAAAGGAAGATGGCTACTAACAGTGTAATTTATTGTACATCCCATCTCGTAAACGCAACTTCTGTTGCCCGAAAATGGATATCAAACTCATACACGATTTCGCACATCTTATTTCAATAACAGAATCCAAGTTAACTTCTATAATCGAAAAAGCCCAATTTGAATAAGTGGCATTTTAGCTGGATTAATTTCAAAACTCAAATCACTCACATATGGCCAACCTTGGAAACCATCATGTAAACGGCGGTAACTGAGACCGTGATACCGGACTGATTCCACTTCAGCGTCAGCAACAATTTCCACACAAACAAATTGATTCAAATTTGCACTGGGTAAACTCTTATTCGACTAGACTCTTTCTGTAATTAGGCAAAAAATCACTTGACGGGATGATGTTCTCGTCTTATCACGCCACTGCCTTGTCGCCTGCTCATCCGTTGACTGAAGCATTGACCTGGAATCTGGACCGAGGCTAACATGCTAACCGCATGCGAGATGTGGCTGTCTGTGGAAAATGAATCAGCCCATACTCTAACAGTGAGCATACAATGGGATGAACGTCGACGGCCACGCTGACTGTGGCCTTGTCAGAAGGACAAACTGATACGACCTTCACGGTCAATCGGTCAAGGTCGATAAGCGAAACAAATACTTATTCGGTTCATATTGATAAGAAGTCCAGATGCGATCTTCGCGGTGGACCAACCAATTGGATAAATGAGGGTACATGATCGGCCAGTCAACAATCACAGCATAACCTTATCGTGTTTTTTTGAGAATCTCCAACTCGATAATACTCAACCTGTTTAAGGTATCTTAGTGGCTAGCATTGAAATGTGATCCAGGTAGTAACGCATCAGTCGACAAGTGTCAAATGCTGGAAAAAAGTCCAACTCATGTGCTGGCAACGTGCTCCACTAACCAGTTACAACTTTCCGGGTAAAGAAGAACACAAGTTTGATCATATTTGTGACCCGGTTTTTACTACGCTGTTATTTCATGCACGCTTACAGGTGCGCAGTTTCCTTCTCTTGAGCAGTTCTGCCGATAACAGACCTGTGTTTGAATGTGGTATTGTGCGATAGCTCAAAAGGAACTTGTGTAGTCTCGCGTACATATTTACAACTAGCTCCTGTATTCCTTGAACAACTTTCCGAATCATTCTTTCGACTGACTCGTGAAATGTAGTATGGTACGCGGATGAGTGCTGAAAGGTTGGATTTCAAGTTGGCAAATACGATCCTATTGTCATACGAAACTCGATCCGGTATGTTGTGTGATCAAAATACGAAGCGAACAACTCCTATCATCGTTGGGCTCGTAGTATTTTTCTCGAACTTGGTTTCAACTCATTCCGAGTGGACATTACCAACACTGAACAGGGTGTAGCCCTATATTGGGCTGTTATAGTCTATATGCGGAATACACTAACGGTGAATCTGCCAAGGACATGGCGTGAGCAGCACGGGATTATCACGTCGTTAAGTTCGCTGGCATGGTTCACATACACTGGCTATTTTATAGAAGACGTTCGAGCGCGGCTAATGAACGTGTCTTCTATCCGAACTCACAGCGAAATACCAACGAAATCCCCCATATCAAATGAATATAAAAGATGAGAGTCAGTGGACAGATGCGAAGTCCGACTCCATAAATCGTGGTACCGAAACAGTACCGATACGAGAAATGCCCGGAAAGCAAACGAACGCAACGACAAGACAGAAAACGAACCATGAGCGAGTACAATGGGCAAAGAACCGAAGGTTTAAGTGATTTAAAAAACGAGGTCAACGGAAACCTCAGAAAAGTCAGTTCAATTAAACGTACGCAACGGAACAAGCCAGCGAGGTGCGAATCAAGAGCCAGAAAAGATCGTAGAGAAAATAAACCCCAAATGATGTCCAGAAAACGGTTATTCTCTCAGCACGACCAAGCTCACTACAGCAGCTTACCGCTAGAAAGCGTGGAAAGCTTTCGAAAAATGTCATGGAGGTGAAGGCGTATAAACAAAATTTGTGCGCGTGAATGTGTGCAAAATACATGAATACGGCTGTGCTGTAAGATGCTGACGGACAGAATCCGTGGTATTCAAGAACCGTAGAATGATGGTCTAGCGCAAACCAGATTCGTTGCCAATGACATCGGTTGCGTGAATCGTCATCGAGGTATGCCACACCAATAACGTCCAGCGTCTGGTAGCCTTCATCCAATATGGTATCCAGAAGCCAAGTCGGTAGGTTCGTTAGTGACAAGAAACGACAGCTATAGGGCTGAATTAGAATGCAAACGTTGGTGCCGAAATTCTCCGGATTTCGTGAGACCCGCGAAGAGTACCATATGGCGAGACACAATGAAACGAAAAAAGACGGAAAACTGGTGTAACGACTACAATGGACCTGATGGGGATACAGTAATAACCGATGATGTATGCTAAATTGGGTCGAAACGATGAACACGACCGTTATTATTGCAAAGTGCAATGACTAAGATCGTGTTTGACCTAGTTATGAAAACGGGCCGGGCAAACGAACTTCCGATCTGGTACTTGATACGGGAGCCTCATTTGCGGATGGGTTGTTGGGTATGCACTGCTTACTTGAACGTGAGATGAATTTGTAGCGATATGCTAACTTCAACGTACGTGCCATTGAGACGATGGACGCTAACTCCATCGACGCCACCGTATCGTCCAACCTTGAAGGTCTTAATGTGACGAGAAATCACTAGAAATTACCTTTCGTAAGGCTGTTGAAGTTGTTTGCGCACCAAATCAACATGAATGAACACATGCGAACAAGTTTCGAGTTCGATTGGAACAAAATCCTGTATTCGCTGCATTCGAGTCTACGCCGGAGTGGAACTTTGCATGTACGTAGACAAACGTTGAACGTAAGTCTGTGCGGCTTTTGAATCTGTGCTCCGTGGCGTGAAGAATTCCCCAGGCAGTTGTAATGTCGTGCCGTAGACAAGTTGTGCGGCGGAACATTGGACATCTGCCTTCAAGTCAGTCCTGATACCAAGCAGAACTAGCGTTACTGTTTCGTATTAGTCGGGTTCTCGTGTGCTTTAAAAGCCACTTTGATTTGGCGACCGAAACTTTCGACTAAACCATTCAATGCCGGATGATACGCGGTCGTACGAAAGCATTCCACACCCAGCATGTGAGTTTGTGAAGAGAATAAATTGGACTGGAATTATTACCCTCGATTGGTAGTGATTGTAGAAAGACAGCTATGTAAAGCCATCCATCGTTCCATCAGATATTGAGCCACTGATTCGGCCTTGGTAATATAGATGGAAATAGCTTGGGGCCACCACGTAAATCCGTCGATGCACATCATTAAGTAGGTTTACTCGTGTGATGGGGTCAATGGACCTACGATGTTTACGTGGAAATGATCGAAGTGAAGATCAGGTGTGGCAAAGCTACGTGCCTATGCACATTGGATCGTTGACATTGTAGACACTGTTTTACCCACATGAAAATGTTTATTCATGGACGGCCAGACGTATCGTGTTGCTAATATTCGTAGACTGGCTACGATGCCTGGATGTGAAAGTCCATCTAAGGTATCGAACACAAGACGCCGATATGTAGAGGGTACGACTAGTCGAGGTAGGCCAGTAGACATGTCGCAGGGTATGGTCTCAGCCTTGTTGGCCACAGGTCCGGACTAACATTCAAGCGACGGTGACTGAACAGTTTTTACACATGATGTGTTCTATGTCTGTGCCTGTGCTGCAGCCATGGTGAAGATGTCTAAAGTGGGAGAGTTTATATCATTAGGTGTATTACGTTACAACGCACCTGCAACGCAGTTCGACTCACCTTTCACGTGTCGTAGGTCAGTTGTGAGCTGAGAAATGTAGCCTTAATGTCTGACTTCTCGTGAGAAGTGATGGTCAGACTTAGTATGCAATGTATACGTGAGAGGCCTGTGGTCGGTATAGAAGATAAAATATCGACCCTCGACTGCGTGGCGGAAGTGTTTGACAGTATTATATGTAGCCAGCAGTTCGCGAACAAAAGCACGGTTTTTCATTTCCGTGGGACTGAGGCGTCGAAAGAAAAACTCTACTGGTTGCCCAGAAACAGACTGTTGCAGGACCTCTCCCATGACAAAGTCGTGTGCATCCACCGCTATACTCAGCATGGCGGACATGAGTGGGTGGATTACGAGCATGGTCTGAGCTATTGTCGCTTTATTCTCCGAGAACGCTACTCGTGCGGCATCCGTAAGCGACAACTTGTGTGGATTTCCATGAAGTAGGTCGCCTAATGGAAGCAAGTGTTCAGCGGCATGGGGTACGAAACGACAATCGAAGTTAACTAACCTCGAAAGTGCCTTGAGCTCCTTGATTGGGGACCGTATGCCGTAATCTAGAATAGCGCGCACTTTATCCTCGCAAGGCCTAATAACCTCTCGAGTGATCTTGTGATCGAGGAACACAAGGTCAGGTTTGCCAAATTCACATTTATCGGGATTGACGATGTTGGGACAAACGTTGAAATAGTAGCGTCAAATGTTGGAAATGTTCATCTACGCTCGATCATGTGATTAGCAAATCATCGATGCAAACGTGAACAAGTTCGAAGTATCGAGTAATGCTATCGATACACTTCTGGAGTGTCCGAGTAGCATTTTGCAAACCAAAAGGCATGCATAGGAACTCAAAAAAACAAAAGGAGTCATGACAGTAGTTTTTTCAACATCTTCAGCGGCTACTTGGATCTGATGATAGGCTCGTTCCAAATGGATTTTAGAGAGTACAGTTGTGCCGTGAAATGATGTCGTGGTGTTGTGTATGTGGGGTGTTGTATGACTATCATAACGAGTAGCCGAGTTCAGTGTGCAATAATTGCCAAATGGTCTTTCGTTAATGCCATCTTTTTTGAGAACCATGTGTAGAGGTGAGGCCCATGGACTGTGAGGACGAACAATACCCTTAAAAAGTAACGCGTCAAACTCACTTTTGGCGAATGTCAGTTTGTTTGGTGCCAGTCATCAAGGTCGTGCCGTGACTGGTGGTCCGTTAGTGATAATGTAGTGTGCCACTCGGTCGATCACTGCACCTATCTCTTCAAATGGTCTGGGTAAAATAGGAAACTTGTGAAATAGACACTGAAAATCATGAGCAATGTTAGAAAACAAACCTGTGATCTGGTGTGCATCTGTTCGAGCTGCGAGACCCGTAAATGTAGTGTCCAACGAATGACCAGTAGGCTGCCGCCTACGTGAATACATTAGTAATTCATAGTGGTGCATAAGATCGATTCTCAGTATATCTGTGGGGACGTCCGCAAGGAAGAAGATCCACAGATACGGCCTTTGTGGTCACAGGTTGGTCGCAAGCTGTCTCGTACCTTGGGTAAGAGTGGAGTGATCATTGGCCACGGGCAGCTGAAGCAAAGCAACACAGGCGTCAATCTTGTTAGCCAAGGAGGCTGCTTGATCCAAGGACGAATCTTCGAGGAGAGCAGTAACCGTGATCTGGAAATGAGAGTGCAGCGAATCCAACAACAGTTCCTTGACTTTTTTCCGAATCCCTATCTGCGGGCCATGTCATGTTCCGGAGTTAAGCAAGGTGTCGGCTGAGTTTAGTCTCCCCGATGGGGTGTCATGCAAGTGGCTGATACAAACGTTCCTCCCGGGAGGGTTCGAATTGCTTGAGAATGGCCACCTTAAGCCGATGATATGGCTACTCCAGGGGGGGGGGAGGATTTAGGAGTAAATCCCCCACCGGAGGCGATTACATCCCCAGGGACTGCTTCGCAGGCGAAGGAAAACATTTGGCTGTGGCTGTGGATATAACGTGCCTCGAATCGCAGCTCTAATGCTGCAATCCAAACTTCGGGGTCGTGAAGGATAAACGCCATGGCTTTGAACGTAACGGCCCAAAACGACGGATCTCTCTCGAGCTGCATCTTATTCTCAGGCACAGATCCGTTTTGATAATATATCGCAAAATATATATGGTAGGCACATAACTGACAAAGTTGGCTTCCTTAGTTCAACTTTCCAACCAGCGCAGTGTTTGCAGCTATGGTCGTTTAGGTTCCCGTGAACTTCTTTTCGTTTTTTCTTCTCACTGATATTCTAAGAATTATTTTTATTGAAGGCTTCGTTTATTTCAAAGATCTGATGAAATCACACTGTTATGGCAGAGTAATGGGCATTTTTTTATTAAACAACATTTGTATGAGAACAAACGGAAGTAGATGTAAAATCGGTTCAGGTGAACTGGTGGTGTTGTAAAATAGTTTGAAGATGTGACGGACAGCACTGTCAAGTTTGAAGGTGGGTGACGAGTTTACCCGATTCGTCAGTAAGATCAGCTATCCGGGCAGCTCTAAACTGCTTGAGATATACACGAAACGGAAGATGACTTAGGACATCAGCAGTGCGATTATTCCGAACAGGAATATATTCGATAAAATACGGATATACAACCGACTAAAGTGATCATCGTCACATTATAGCTAAGGGTATTTGCGGCATAAATTTCTTTATCCAGGAAAACTAATCAACGGTTTGTGATCTGAATGAATCTCGAATTTTTTTGTGTGTAATTATTGAAGGTATCGTGCTACTTGAAACACCATTGAAAAAGATTTCTTGTTTGTGTTGGACGAGGCAAAAACGACGGACAACTCATCACCTTCCTCATCGGTATGAGTCAAAATGTTTCGAAATCATGGGCAGATGAGTTGCAGTAAAACATGGTGGGCTCATTTGCTTAGAAGTGTGCTGAAAACTGAAGCAGTGTAAGCCATTACTGGAGTTGTTCAAGGACGTCCTACTCACGACGCTCCCGGTGCCCTTTATTACTTCCTCGTTGTTGGGCGCTTAGTGGATTCAGAAGCCACGGGGTTTGATATAAAGTCAGGCAATATGATTGAAAATGCCCAAGAAAGAACGAATTTCACAATGTTATACAACGCTGATATCTTATCAACTGGTTGTACATTGTCTGAAATTTAGAGTAAACTAGCGGTGTCCAATCGGTATCACTACTCTTTTTACCGGGCAGAACAGATGGCAGCGCTAGTCAAAGAACTTCGTGATTTCAATAACGTCTTGCAACTGCAGTCAGGTTCGATTCACCTTAGGCACCGGGTCGTGAAATAGGTGGTAGGGTAGATGCATAAAGTAATCTCGGTCGTGCGGAGTAGAATAGCTCTACGGTGTTACTGTTCACAGACCCGTGCGCTTTATACCCACGAACTAATACATGGGCATAGAAATTCTCGACCCGCTGATCACAAAGTTGATTAAGAAAAACTCTTCTCTCTTACACACAAGCACAGATCATTTCAGCTTTAGGTTGGATCGCGATCATGACCTAATCACCTTATTGGAATACCACTCGAGTAGATTCGACTCCGTGGTGGAGCACAGGCTTCCTATTTTGAGTTACATTTCAATTAATTTGGTTGCATAATATGTAAGTATTGCTGTGCGATCTGATAGTATGTGCAAGCAAATCTGACTTTGAATGTGATAGACACCCGAGCTCCGTTGCGAGACATCTAGTTAAATTTAGTCGACTCGAAATAGTGGAATAAATGTAGCCCGATCTGATTCCTTCATCTTAAAAGGGGTTAAGAACAGACAGTTTCGCCACCACTTACGAAAGAGGAACGTTCAGTAGTTTAGAACTTGTCTAATGATACGAGGTAAAACATGACTAAAATAGCTCGATGTTTTACTGTTTTACATAAAAAAACATCCACCTCTCTCTCTCTCTCGGAAAGGCATTCGGAATCTCATAAAGAGGTTCCGAGAAGTAAAATATCTGGCAAGTTGAAGGCAACCAGAGGTAATGGGGCGAGTGTTGATCGGTGTTGTCTCAAAGGACGTCTTCCGGAAAGTATCAAATTGCTGATGTAAAATCGTAAGGGATTCTCATGTATCGCATGAATCAGTGTTGATTATTTTAAATTCTGGGGAATTTCGTTCTTGCAAGGAAACAAACTTGCAAAAGCTGAACAACGAAGCGCACGGCTTTCTGTCGTTAGTTTTCAGAATGAATGGATATTGGGTCAGTTTTGTTCACCGTAGAAGCGATGTTATGCAACAGCGGAATTGTGATCCACTTTCGTGTTTGTTCTCGCGCAAATCCGGCTAAGGTTCATCTCCGTCGTAGTGCTTACAGTCATCGGGTTATAGTTCCAGCAGAAAAACTGAGATATGTGACATTGTTACTGATTGTTGAGCGTAGACAATAGACTGTCTGTAAGTGGTCAATGTGAACAGTGACGTGTGATGGACAGATTGACTGATTGGATCATGAGCACGTGCGTCATGACTGCACTGTTATGTGGGATATGCAGGCCATGTCATTGGTTAGTGTTCACAAAGCACCCTATGCGGGAGTTGGGAAAATGCGGACTGCAGCCTCATTGATGAAGTGTTTTCAGAGAGATTTCTGTCTCGCCGACAGTCTATGATCCTGGAACTCACATGGTCATCGATAATAATTTATCTCGGGCTTGCGCTGCCAATAATACCAGTATGCCGCTGGAGTTTGAGCTTATAAATTATTTGGTCAGCGGTATGACATTTTTAAGTGCAGAGGTTGTTTCTAATCTTAGAATATGCTCATTATGAGGTTCAATCTCTTATATTCACTTTGTTCTGGTAAATGTAATAGACTCCAGTGAATTTAGTTTATTTGGAACAACCGCTAATGGTTCACGGGTTGCGCTGGTTCTCTCATTGCTTCTTCTCAGCAGAAACCTAATCAGGAAATCAAAATATAACTTCCAGTGTGTGGCAAAGTGGAAATGGTACTGAAAATAATGATAACAATTTGATGGTTGTGTTGTATGCATACAGAAGCTTCACTTGTCATGGTACGTAGTAATATCTTCCTGCCTAGGATCGCTGGCTGGATGGATCTCGTGGAAGTCCAACAAACCATTTTTTGGCCAAATTCAGTACTCCGACTCTCACTATCTTTCTTCCAACCTGCGAACTGTCCAGTTACCTTAGGTTATCCTATCAAGGCCGATGCAGCTTTTGATAATTTTTACATGATTGCTTAGTAAAGTCAACGTCATTAATCTGACTACAGGTTTATCCTAGTTATTTAATTTGCATAATAATTTACATTTTGTGATGCAAGTAATAAGCTCAATAAACCAGACGGAGTGATCTTGCCTTTGTAGCCGTGCATGCAGTAGAACTGACTGTCGCAAACAAATCCAGTTAGCCTAACGGGATCACTAGCACGCTGGTGTGCACCAGATGAACAAACCCTTTGGTGCTCATAATAACGTCGGCAAATCATCAAGCTGAATGTAGATCCGAGTTTTTTCAGCGAGACGGACAACTGGCCACCACGACCACTGTCTGTCTTCCTGCTCTTGATCGCAGCAGTTTAAAGTAGGGGATGTAAGTAGTTTGTTGTCAAGATTCAACAAAAATAGGAGAGATACGCAGTAAACTGCCTAAACGAGAGCAATGAATTGAGCTCATTTATTCGTACGTGGAATGTGAACGGAATTTTTCAGAAACTTGTAGGTAGTTTAAAGCCTGTTACCATCGTTTCCGACGGATAGAAAGATAAACTGTCAGTACTTTGATGAAGAAGTTTGAGAATGCGAGCAATGTAAATAAAGAACGCCCAAACTGCAGGCAGCAAGCGATACGCTGAAGAAATTGTTCGGAAAGTCGTTAAAAATCCAGAATGTGGCACACGACGACTGGTCCAGCGATGTGACGTGAGTCATATCACCTTCGGTCACGTTTTGAAGGAGCATGGCATTGGACAGTTTTCCGAGTTTCAGGCTCAGGAATTGAAATGCACGGATTTCATCACGAGTGAATCATTTTGATTCTGTCTTCTAGCTAGAGAGGACACATTTTGGACTTCATTCAGCGACGAAGCGAGTTCTTTTTCGCATGAATCAAGTGGATGACTCTTCATTCGGGCTATATTCAATCCCCGACGGCATGCTGATTCCACGACACAGTACAATCAAAAGCTGATGCTGTAGGCCGGAATTCTGGGCACACGAATTTTCCGTCCTCTTTTCTTTCAGAAGCATGCAACAGATAATTTATATATATGCTTTAAAAAATAAACTCAGGTTAATCTTGCGTGCAACGTCTACAAGAAGTAGTTGTGCCACTGATGTGTTCTTAGAAAACACGTGAAACTATTTGGTTTCAGCAGGAAGGCAGTGCTCCACTTTATGCACGAATAGTGCGAGAATACCTAGATGAGGTATTCCTCTGGAATTGGATTGACCGTGGAGTCTCGTACGAATGACTACCACAGTCACCAGATATCACACTACTAGATTTTTATTTGTCAGGGCATTTGAAACACAAGGGTTCTTTCAGGTGGCCACAATAAACACAACAATTAAAAAAGGTATTATAGAAGATGTCGCCACATACCACAAAGTAGTTTCCTCAAAGTACAGGGCTCGTCTCTGTAACAAATGCTTCTGTGTAAACGGAGTGGTGGAAAACAAGTTAAACACCGAATGTGACAATAAAACTTTACAAATACAATGGATTTCAATTACCGTATTATTGGGAAATTCGCAATTGTGGCAAACTGATTTACCCGTTTCGGAGAGATCCGAGTATCTGTGATAAGTTAAATTCACTCAGGGAATCAAACGGATATGAAACCAAGCTGCATAATGATGACAGATTTCACTGTGAATGCAACTGTTGTGGGCACGGTCATCGGCGCTCAGTTCAACTTTAGGCATAATTCGTGCTAGGAATTCTTCGATAGTAACAGTTAAATGCCATTTCAAGTAAACGGAGAGAAGGTGGACATGTTGCCAAATTCTACTTGATTTCATTTCACCAAACCGATTCGAATTTTAAAGTACGGAATATGCAATTCTTGTGGTAAAATCACAAATTTCTATTGACCAGCTCAGTCACCGAAATTTCCGATTGACAGCTCCAATTTGTATTCTTTGATTTCCATCGTGTCTGTAAAAGTACGGGATATGCAAATATGTGGAATACTTTTCTGAACAACATGGCAGATTTTCAGTTCAAAAACATTGACAAACAAGCTGTTGCTCATACCCATTCACCTCAGTAAGAATGCGGATTGGAGATTAGTATTTATACTTATGCTCCGGAAAGAAGTACCGTCCAGTCTGTCAGAAGTGAAACTAATTCAACGGTGGAATGACTGGGAAGTACGATCGGTGGATGAGATGTGATCATCAAATGTATGGGGAATTGTCAATGAAATAACTACCTGCTTCATCAGTACCTATCCATGGACTGGTATCCACATTCAAGTGGTCAACAGGAGCTCTACTTGTGTGTTTATCATAATTCCTTCAGACAATATCGTTCATTTATCTTCTTTTAATCATAACCATCCTAATTCATTTAGGTTGTTAGAGCATACCACCATCCTCAGCTAGATACAAATGGAGCTCACTGGCTTTCCAATCTCTTCCGTAACTATCACTTCATCTTATCAATGCATATCGGTACTTCTTAAAAAGGATCAATCACCCAACACAGTTTTTCCATATTCACTGTGCACTACTCACCCTCAGCAGTGCAGTTGCTTCTGCCAATGTCAGGTCAATATGCATGCACACCTTCACGTTCGAGTGCGTGCTTATTCGTGCAGAAACACATGAACTACGGAATAAACTATACTGCATCCTTAAATCATACCGGCTCTTCAATTACTAGGCCACATTTGGTAACCTGAGGGGGTTGCTGCGTGTGTACTTGGTCATCCGATGGGATTGCAGCAGGTGGTTCGATAGGCATGGGGTTATTCGATGCTAACCCAGTGTGTCGGTGAATCAACTGGTGTGGTACTGACGTGCGGAATTCTGCCAGGAACACCGGTTTGAGGTGGTCTGTGGTAACTGTGTCCCGTGTGTGTCACTTTACGGTTTATTCCAAAAGTCTCTTCAAAATACCGCATAACTTCAGCGACGAGTTTCCACGGAGGTGCTCAAATTCAGGATCGTTGGTATGAGGACGTGCAGGATCTAGGCTTGGAAAGAGGATCGTGTTAGTTAACCGACGACTATGTGTGACGTTACTGAATCTCTGACAAGATGTGTATGGATGTCGACAACCAATCCGTGATGTTGCAAGAAATCTTAACATAAGATGGCTTGAGGAATACTGGCGACGATAGAAACCCATAGAAAAGCGTGATGCAAACCAAGCTCTAGGGTAAGAATCTGTTGTGGTTGTTGGGATAAGAGTACCATTTGTGGGTTGTCGGGTCAGTACCGTCGTTTTGGTAACAGGATGATTCACGGTGGGTGGTACACCGACTTGTGCTGTCGTGTAAAGACAGATGAACAGCCAGAATAGCTGTTGTATTGTCCAGTATCTAATAGTGCGTATGGATGAACAGCATGACAGATATAGTTGTTTCGCTCTTTCACGTCGAATGGCGTACAAACGCATTACTTGGGTTACGGATATCGATTTAGTAGGATCAGATACGTTAGCAAAGTGGCCAAGTAGATCCCTATTACACATTACTAAGGCCCAATTCATAATAGCTAACCCGCTTTGAGAACGAACCTTTTATGTTGTAACTATTTTCATTTGTATATATATATATATATATATATATATATATATATATATATATATATATATTCACGTAACTTAAGAATTCGCTTTGATATCCGTTATTATATACATCTTTGAGAAAAATGACCGTGAAATCCGTCTGTGTAATTTCAACAGGACACCACTATCATTCAGAGAATTACTAATGATTTTCTCGTTGAGAATGCGTTTAGTCACAGACAATGGTTTTATTCTTTCTGACTATTACAATCACTCGTTCACACCCACTCGATGAGATTTTGGAATCAGTGATTTTGAAAAAGTCATTTCTCATATTGATCATTCATATTCATTTGCAGTTTTCCAGACAAAACAGGTCAGGTTAATTCAAGTTAATTCGATCAGTGGATGACCTTGTCTTGCTTTTCTAAGCACCACTGTGCAGAATACAATTCAGACCGTCAGGTCAATCAGCTTTACAATGAGAGTAACTACAAATCTATTTCTGCTTCAACATTCTACAACAAGTTCACCTTGTTTTCTTGTCTGGAGTAAAGATAAAACTGTTTTCTTTGATACATGTTTTTTGACGTGCAAGCACTGATACACATTATGAACACAAATAAATAGAAAACAAGAATTACAAAATACTGACAATAAACGCGAACCTATTTCGACCAACGATCTCGGACTCATCGTAATTGCGCGTAATGAGGATCTGTCGACTTCCTCTCGATTTCTGTATTGCCTCTTGGTAATTTACGGAAAACATGCTTCTATATGCTGTTTCCTTTTGAAAGATTGATAGTTAAAATTGACTAGTGTTGATTTCAGCTGGTCAGCATTCTGCTCACGTATTGGTACAAGATCATCTAGCTTGTTAGATTAGTTCTCCATTTGAACTTCCTTATTAAAGTGATGGCTTATTTTCCTCGGTTATCTAAATAACGGACAAAGTGATGGGGCTCCTAGAGTAACTTTATCCAATACAAAGAGGATAAATGATTGACTTACTTTTTCGGGTGGCTTGGAAATGCCGTCTCTGGTCTCTCTGATAATAAGTCGCAAATATATTCAACACGGCGACACTTAGACCCTTCGTCCAATGCCATTCCGTTCTTCCAATGGAGACTCGAAAACAGAATACCAAGTCATTCGGCCTCACTTTGTGTATACTCATATTCATGTTCCTGTGGAGTGGAGTGGAATACGTGGGAAGAACATTGAGGCGTCTGTCTGAGCGAGTTCAATAGCAGTGCCCTAGCTGGTGGGGGAAGAGAATCCACATAACCGTAACCAGTGTGTTCTTGGTCCATGTGAATGATACGAGGCACCAGCTAACAGGTGACGGAGGGTTCAACGTTATCTATCGAGTGTCCCAAAACCACTCCAAAGAGACATGACAACGAATCCCATCGACAGCCAAGGCCATTGCGATCAGGTTGTGTCGACCTATCTTGTGTCCGCAAAAACAGTTTGTCAAAGCAGTGCTTCTTCCTTAGCCGAAAGTCAGCAACATAGTGAGGCATAGACTTGCAGTCGGCGAAACCAGTAGCGGAATTGTCTGAAAGAATGCATTATCCTTGGTCTGACATTTTCAGTTGTGAATTCCTGTGAACACTGTAGAATACTCACTAGTATCACCAATTCGAAAAATCCCGTACTTGTTCTGTATAGGCGTAATGTGAAGTACCGAAAAGGCAGATCTGTATTTGCCACATACCATTCAATGTTCTTCAGTTCACAAACAGTCGAAGCCCAATTTCTTTTGTCTCCCATCTGTGTTATATTTATGAATATGTTTACGTAGCAATCGTGCTTCGTCGGAAGTGAAAAAAATGTCGTCCTTTTGACAGTGGTAAGCGTGACTAAGCTGACAACTCAGCCTCGGTTACCATCATTATTGAGCTCTGATTGTTGATGCTGGCCATGAGGTATTATGTGGCAATCGCTTGTGAGCACTGAATGACCAAGAAACAGGGTGAGTCAATCCACGTTCTCCCAGACTGTTTATAATGATCTTGGCCCCTGTCACAAATACTAGGGCGCACTGATCTTGCAGTCATTCCGGCTGAGGAACATATCATCAATTAACATTGCGTGATAAATTCGACCTTTATGGGAGATAACCCCTAAAATGTTCGATAAAGTGGATCCCCACAAAGGTTGAAGTAAAAAGTGTCTACGGAGACCCAAGGAGATATGTTTAATGTCTCCAGCAGTCCGGATGTTGTTTGCTGAAGGTAGTTCAAGATGACAAATAACGCCTACTTTTTATTTTGCAACGGTGTGTGAATAAGACATTGAACATCAGAGAGTAGTGAATGAGGGAACCTTCGACCGTGGGCTATCGTCGGATTTGAGAAATCCTCAATGATCCATTGAAACAGGCTCACCGTCGCGCGTTTCCTTTAGACGATCTGATGTCTTCGCTCAATCCAAACATGAAAGATGTCGATTGATCTGTTTCACTACAAATGGAACCCGTGACTGATCCAAATTCGATTGCTACTCTGGAAATGATGGTTCCCAGGCTTTGAAAATATCTACACCACCGATGTGCCCATCTGCTTCATGAACTATACAGTGCACCTAATGGATCTAACTTCAAGTAGTTGATAGTGTTCACAGCTGTTAGTTACTTTTAACAAATAGCTTTATCGGATAAATCTAGAGAAGATCCTCCTACAAAATTGCCACTCCACACAATCCAAATTTAAAATAATTGACCAGTGGAGGTGGTTTTCCGGTAAAATGGAGCGTGTTTTGACTGACTGTTCAGAATCCATAGTACATTCTATCCAAGTTTGGTGAAAAGTCTTGTGTAGGAACAACGACATCTTGTCACTTTGAAACCTCGACGTTTTGTTTCCGGCTGCACTAGCAATCTGGAATGGGGCAACTATGGGCCTATGTTCAATGATCTAATAGCCCTCTCTGAAGATAAATAGGTCGATTAAAACAAAAGCTAAGGAAGATTGTTCAGAACTGCATACATTTTGAAACCCCTCCAAGATTGGTTACGGAGGAGTGCAGTACGTGTTATTCTGGTTCTGAATATGTATTGGCAACTTACTCTATCCCGTTGAGCAATTCTGCAGTGGCGCCTTTGAACATGGTTGCTGTTATGTTCCGAATTCGGTGGATAGAACGAAAGTACACGTGTACGAGAAATGTAAACTTGGAATCTATGAACGGCAAGTGCGAGCGTCGGCATGAGAACTAGAGAATAACCAAGCCAACGTGACCTGTCAATCAATATCAATCTGGCAACAAGTAATCTGCATGTGATTGGTAAAATAGGACAGTGTAGATCGTGATACGGAAAGGTATGGGATACGCAAGTGTAAGCCAAACGGAACCGCAGTGAATCACGAGAGGATGATCACGATGCGTAGATAAACCTCACGGCATCGTGTGACTGCTTCAACCACACAATGTTTACTATACGAATATCAAGTTAGCCATCAATAAACTAGTTGCATGCCGTGCATTTGGCGTCAAGTTAGCACACCTTAAAAACACGTGGAAGCTTTATTATGGACGGATTCGTCGAAAGTGTTGTTATAATCGTAAAACCTCTGCTTGATTTCCTGCGCCCTTGCAAATCAATTAAATTCCATTCGCGATTAATGATCTCCTGATCAGCAGTAGAATACTCGGTTAGAAGATAATAATTCCGACTCGGCTTCTCGTGGAATACCAACCTTAGGAGTCAGGGGGCTGACCTGACTTATTCAGGCTGGCAAATTTGGAGTGGCTGGCTACTTGGCCGTCGATGAACGTGCCAACATGAAGATATTCACCAGACCGTAGTATTTTGATGTAGAAAGATGAAAGTGCGTATCCAAACTATCCCAGATAAACAGCGTTGATAATAAAGGTTCGGAATCTTAAAGGTGGCTACCTAGTGTTGCTCACGTCTAACGTTTGTTAGAAGCAAAATTGACCCTTGTGCATCGAGAGCCGGTGCTGTCGACCTGTCTGTACCTGGGCACTTGTGGAAATAGTACACTGTACCATTTGTGCTGGGCTGCGGCAGAAGTGAAGGCGCGAAGGCGGTATGCAGATGCTCTTCTGCAAATCTTGACACCTATATGGAATTTGGAGTTTGCAGGTGAGAAAGTATGTAGAGCATCCGGGACTTGAAATTTCACTCAGTAATGGGATAGTGAAAACTCATGGTGTACTTGGTGGGCGGTATAGGTGGCATGTCAGTTTGATCGGAAATTGTGTGGACGAATTGTGAACTCCCTTCCTTTGTATCAACAATAAAAAGGTATTCCATTTGGTGGTTTAGTAGTCAAACATTTTTCTTACCACAAAACGATTTCTCTCATTGAGTCGGGTTTAAAAGTCACACTCCGTTGCTGTGGATCTTCTAAGTTGTTTACAGATTAGCACAGACAGGATACAAATAAAAATACCATGTTCCTAATGAGCAGGAAAATTCAACTGAATGAGGCCTGCGAGTCTGTCCAAATTTCCTTGCAAGTTGACTGTTCGTTCCATTGCCCGTTTCAACGAAGATAGAAAATTCTCTGGAAAATATAAAAGTTAGAAAACAGAATAGCAAGATAAGTGGAGATATAGTACATTTTTGTGAATCGATCGACGATAACGTTTATGCATGTCGCAGCACTAAAAATTCTTGTAGAAGGATGTTGTGTTCTGTTTTTTTCTCATTCGGTATTTTTCTGACAAAAAGCGCGATGGGTAGACATTTCAGGAAATATTATCATAATGAACTGTTACTTGGAAGAACATTAATTGTTTATGATGACGATAAATTAGGTTACATCAGTGCATTCAAATTTGCGTGTTGTGAGCCACATTTGAGCCGGTAGGTAGGTAGTTGGACTGCCAAATATTTAGTTACAATACGGTCAATCGGACGGGAATACTCCAAGTTAATCTTCCGCAAGATGGAACCACTGATTTAATGATACACAATAATTGTTTCGAAAAGAAGCCTCATCGGTCAACTTTCAATAGGCCGAACAGTACAGGGCTGTTTGATATTTGATATGTGTTCGCGGCCCACAGGGGATTCACTTACATTATTTGCGCTCGCTTGGTCGAATCTCGACAGCTGAATTGATAGCGGAAGTGGCCGCTAAGCAAAAGAGGACCGAGTTGACCTTAACGGACAGACGTGGACATTCGAATGCAAAACACGCACCTGTGTTTGTCATTCCGTACACCATTGCGGCTTCTCGTGCCATCAATGAATATCAAACGGTATGATCGGTGGTGGTAGAGTAGTTTAGACCGCTTGATTACCACCTCGGATGTCCGAGGTTCGAATCCACCAAGACTAAAAAGGCCGCTTATGATCAATGCTATGTTGCTTTTGTACCGTCTTTGCATGTTGCTTTCAGGTCAGACAAACTGGAGCCTCTTCTGAACTGTTCCACAAACTCTAGTGAGAAGGTTATCCTGCCTCCGAAGCATTTCCATTTGTTAGTACGAAAAAGACAATTTATATATGATGGATGGTGATCATAACGGAATCTTGGTCCACACACTTGTTGATTCACCTGTTATTCTCGGCCAGCTGTTCTGAGTGGTTAGTCTGGGAATAAACCCGACTGGTTTGTTCGGTTCCGGCGACAGTTGGCATCTGATAGTTTCTTCTGTCCATTTCGTTCACTCCAATCTTGTTTTCGTTTCAGGATAGGCGAACATGTGTTGGATGCTGCTCACCAAACCATCGTACTATCTGCTCAAAGAAATAAGCCATCTGTTCACAATGTGCCGCCCGTTCCCTCACAGAGTCCAGCATCGTTTGCCGTGAATAAAACGAACAAAAATGTGGTTTGACTCACTCTGTATTTCCGTCGAATATTTGATAGAGAGGATCCTTCCATTTTGGAGAAAATACACTATTTCGTTTTCTAGGGAAATGATAATAGAGAAGATTTATCACACAACTATAAATACAAGTGGAAATTATTCGGGTTACACAGACAATTACTGTATCCAATGTGTGTGTGCATCCCACAAAATGAAGCCGTTTCTGCATAAGTTAAATACGCAAGAACATGAAACAGCAGACACCCAAACAAGAACAGGGATCAATATGTTAGACAAGATAATAATTTGTTATCAAAAAGTGGGTTAGACAAGGACGATATCGTTACATGTTGAAAGCCAATTGATGTGCACTCAAAGCAGACGATTGTGCCAGTCGAGCACATGATAGATGCGAAGTGCGATGTATTGATATGAAAAAGTATCTCAAATGGAACACCTTTGAACTTATTCCGGTTCAGCATCGAACCCCTTCAGATGCCTTGAATTCCTCAGTGATCTCCTTCAACAGATAACAAATCACAGCAGATGACCTTTCTAAGAAATCGCAGTTTTTTGTGCAAGAGTGAGATTTGGCAAATAAAGGAAAATAACATCTATAGCGATATGAAATTGTCAACTGCCACTTCACAGCGCGTTTAAATCGGTAATCTCGGGCAGTTTCCGACACCAGAGTTAGTTATTTTCAAGTTCACTGGTCACAGGATACTTCCTATCTTGCTATCCGTCCCCCTACAATTTATCTCAGCATCCCGAATGTGGGTTATGAAGCACCAGGTCATGGATAACTACTAATTGCTTTTATGCTTTCCTCATAGTGAGTGTTTTGGCTGAACTCGCCAACTATAGCACTCCACCTAAACATATTCCAGGCTTCTGCTCATCTGAAGACTATAGAATTGTTTACTTTCGTTCTTTCCTTCATCCGTTCTTCTTTGGGGCAATCTATCTCTCGAATAAACCTTTACAAGATTGTCCTACCCTATCTGCAATGGGTCATTGAAATGTGAATCAGTTTCACAGTGTGCGCTAAGTTTTGAACTGATTGATCTTTCACTTACGTGTAAAACCTATTAAGGATTAGCTCCGAGGTGTTTGATAGCGGACATTCCTGGTAATCCCGATTACCCGAGTCCAAAATAGAACACGTGCCACTGGACTAGAATGGTCAGGTGAGATTTATTTTGGAATGATTCTCCAAGGCAAAGACGATGCGTGTACAAATCGATAATAGCACTGGATAGGGTGACGCGTGTGAAAGTGACACAAAAGTTGATCAATCACGTGCGGCCCGACGAGCGTGGGCTAACCTCAACTACGGCGTGAAGCAGAATGATTTGTGACCTTACTACAAATGTATTTTTAACACGAAATTTGTGCCATTGACGATAGCATGTGCAGTTAGTCGTTCGTGTTTTGTCACTCTGGCACAGATTGACCCCGAACAGATATCAAATGCAAGAGAACTATTGTACCCCTAATCAGAGGCAAAAGTGGGCAATCTTTAGAATTACCGCGTGTAAATATGCAATATCAGCGCAACTCATTGAAGTGAGTACAAACAAGTAACAAACATTCAAAAATATGGACACCGATGAATCGGTCAGATTGACAACCAAAGATATTGAAAGGCACGTGATATATCATGTTAGGATGGCTGGAAGTACATCAAGAAATGAGAATGAACGCTTTAATAATATAAAACGAAGGATCCTTTGTCAGAATGATTGCACACACTGTATACATATTCTCATTACCACTCCGATGCAGACACTATTTGCTGAATTTACAATATTTGATCTAGATCACATAATATTTCCTATCCGTATTTCGAATATCGAGCTGAACACTTCCCAGATGCATCAACCACAATTCGGAATATTCTGCTGTGCTGCTTCTTTAACAGGATGTCAGTACACATTGGTTTTAGCATATGCATGCAAAACGAGTCCGGATACCATTTCTGTGCCGGCAACTCAACAGCGGGGATTTTCCCATTCAAATATTTGATGATCTGAATGCTGGCTTGGAATGGGAAATTGATGTCGGCAGAAAGCGAAATTTATCGAAATTGAACTCACCGTTCCCAGACAGAGACAGAGGATTCTGATTTTGAGACCATTTTACAGCCAGATTGCTCAGATATAAATACATTTGCCCCAGTAGCGTGTCAAACATTTTGATCTCTTCGACTGTAATTGGAAATAGAGTGAAAAGTACCCATAATGGTCAGTTAAAACAGGATGCCAAGTGATTACAGGATCTGATAGTTGGATGTGGAAAAAGTATGCTTTGAATTATGAGAGATGTGGGCGGTAGGCTGGGAAGTTCTCCTATCGGAATTGGTCGAAGAGCAACTAGGAAACTGGGTCTCCTCTCCTATACTCGCCCCAACAACTGAGATGTTCAGGTAGGCGCGAGATACTGCACCTCACTCTCAGAGTATGAACATTGTAGACTGATGGGATCCGAGTGAGTTGTGGGAACGAAGCACCACTTTGCAATGTCAAAACTACGGGATAACTGCTCGTACACGTAGATCAGAGTACGCAATGTATTCCGCCAAAGCCACATGCTCGTGCAATTATCAACAGCTACAAATTCGACAAGTTAACCGTGCGAACAAATGTTGATTTAAAACAGAGTCGATGGAATTTGATATGATTGGGGCTGGTGAGGACAATCAATCGAATTCACTGCATCATATTCGAAAATTGAGCCTCATATCTGTTACAGTACAACATGTACTGGACAAACACAAGGATGAAGGTCACTTACGATGTCTCTTATTATTTTGAGCACACGAAGTGCTTACTCTCCAAATTATGTCCTACGACAGACAAGCACCTTAACAATACAAACTTGGCATTTTATTTCAAAATTACAGTTTTTGCAGTCTACTGTCCACACAGAACATCTCACGTAACTATAACAGGAATACTTTTTTTCTACTCACGGATATCAGGTGCATCTTAAAGATAAAACACATTCAATCCAGTAAGACAGTGGCAAGGTAGAGACAAACAGATATGCAACCTCACATAGATCAGAATACGAACACGATAGCTTTGCAGCTTTTCATGTCGTGTAAACATCCGTTGGACTCTCTGAATCCACTCATCAAATCACTGTGCTAATTTGCATGGCACACCTACAGTAAATCTGCTCTGTTCAGTCCAGTCCTAAACTCATTCAGGCTAATGTACCATCGTTAAACAGAAATAGGCTTCCACAAAACCATCGGCATCATGCATATCCGTTTCATTCCACAATAACATTGTGTTCTCAGGACATTGGTTTCTTGTGGTCAAACGTTCAAACTTACTATTGCGTTATGGTATGTGATAGACGCGTGTTCACGTTCTTGACGTTTGCAATTTCAATATTGCTTGTCTATTTCAATGACTTAACATGCTGCGCTGTGAGGACAAAAATACTGAATACACTTCGCGGAGGTCGAATTTCGCAACATATTATTCATGCTCGGTTATCGCTCGATAACACAGCGTTGTTGGGATAGATGGTGAACTTATCTTGAAAATGATTGTCCGTAGTAATCAAAGCACCGAATGACTAACATCTATTCAGACAACGCTGTTACTGAACAATAAGCACTCACCCATAATATATCACGTGGCGCGTCTTTTTTCGATACACTCTGAACTGATCTCGATTTCGATGCAATAATACTACTCACGTGCATGTTAGCAGGCAAAACATTGCAAGTACCACAAAGTGAATAATAAAATCAGACAGAAAAGTGTTCCCGAATATGAGATGATAATGATGTAATTAAGTCCGCTTGATCGATATTTATTGCTACTCGCCTAGGGTCCACCTCAAATTTGGACGAATTGTTTCCATTTGGCACAATTCGGTGACTAATTTCTCATCATCTTAAATTGGAACCGTTTCAAGATGAACATTTTCGAGAAGGGAGTGAATAATTACTAACAGTTCAAACAGAACGCTTGATCCTTCATAACAGATCATTCAACAGACAAAATAAATATGCTAATGGAAGAGTGGCACTTTGAGTTACATCAAATTACTTTTATACAAATCTGTATATTCGCTTCTTCCTAATGATCTCAACTGAGCAGATGTTCACTGAAAATGGGGAATCACAGGGAACTATCGCGCCACTAGAACGAAACGGTCATGGAGACAAATTCGTCAATCAACAGATATCGGAAGGTAGCAGGGCACGTTCATATTTCGAACACGACACGAGAAAGACATGGCTTGTTTGACCCATGTAAGATCGGAGCTCGAGACAACACTGGGTAGAGAAAAAAAGGCAATTGAGAAGACTGGTTCAACATACAGAAAGACTTGCGCAGGCAAAAGACCAAAAATGGTCAACATTCACAGATAGGAAGGAGATGGATCTTGACTTGTTACAGGCATAAGAGAGATCACTCAAATTGTTCAAAATGTCTGGTCATTTTTAATTGTTCAACGCCGTGGACAAGCTTGTGTTTCACTTACATTGCCTTTGGTCTGCAGTGTGATTGGGTGAGATGAATTCAATCGTACGCGAGCTAATATTTATTAAATATTTCAAGTCTGAGTATTCATTTTAGCCACACAAAAGATTTTTCAGCACAAATCTGAGTATTCCGTTTCCGATGATAACCTGGTGGACAGAAGACGGAAATGCCAGTGTATAAATTTTTACCTCGGTTTGACGACGAATATTCGGTAAACATTTCCCATATGTGAGCTTCTTAGAACCAAATGAGGCATCTGTAATGTATATCAAATGATTACATACTAATTTAGATTCATCATTAACTACACGGCAAATGACGACATTTCTGGAACATCTCTCCATTTATCAGCAGACCTCCAAACGGAAATGTTCGCGGCTGTAGCAGGAATGGAACCGCGGCAGTAAAGGTCCAGATTGCACGACAATGACCGTTGGCCACTGCCTAGACTGCTAGGTTATTTTTATTTGTAATTATTGATTCATTTGAATTTCTGGACCGTTCCAGGATTAAGAAGAACACCTTTGTCACAGAAACGTGGAAGATTAGGAAATGATAGCCGGAAGACTTCGTATGATTTTGCATTAGGAATGATGCATTCACGGCACTTGGATGCAATTTAGACTAGGGCATTCGACGGATCAAAGTCTTCGGCCTCAGAATAATACCGCAGATTTTGAGTGAGATCAATAACTGAGTCACATAGTGTATCGATTATGTTCATATCTATATGTGGCTAGAATTCTCGATCGCGTCTTTTGAGAAGTATTTCGTGGTAAATGAGTGAAGGATTGGGATAACCATCACTCTGATATTCACGGATAAACACTTTTTTCCCATGGTCTGCAAAGAAACTGTGTGTTGTAATGGTGTGGGGAATGCATGTAAAGGCTGGTGCTGATAAACTGCCGTAGCACAAATGCCAGTGGATCGCCGCAGTCAACAACGATAGGGATGTTCAGTGTATTCTCGTGGACGACAATCCAGTTTGTGTTGTTGGATTCCTTAAGAAAATGGTGCAATTCAATATTGTAATCAGAAATCAGTCTGTATCAGCAAGGCAATTTCCTCAAGGGAAGATAAATAGTGACAACATTAATAGGTTGGAGGTTGATATGATGAAACGGATGCATGTTGGCATTGGTCTTTCTGTGAACTGGAAATACAGTCAATCACACAGAAGAGACACAGCTGACTGTCGATGGGATCAACGTGGCAAATCGCGGACACTTTAATTTGACCGATGCTAATTTGCGACGTGTGTACCAAATCAACTACCATTGTATTGACGAATTCATCCGTAGAACTGATATGTTGCTTTCCAAACTGCAAAAGAAATTTTCCCCAAAAGCTCACTGAAATGGTTGATGACAGCGTGGGTGAGAATTCGAAAATCAAGATTTTCCGTGTTAAGCGCGAAATTGACGGGCAGCAAAGTCAACTTGATCTTGTCGTTCAAATTGCCTGGGTTATTCTCAAGCCAAATTCCGATACGGTGATGTGGTAGATGGTACACATCACTTCTTGAACGAATTGCATATTGAACATGAGTGGGACTACATCGGAAGAGCCGAACGCAATGAGATGAAGAAAGGCACGCGAACGACATGGTTGCATTCTCCGACCGGGTGGTTTATTTACCTGCATGATATCCTTACCAAGCCATCAGAAACATTGCGTGGAAGGGACTCAGTTTTGTTCCAGTTTTTCATTCTGTTGGGGAAATAACAGCCTATGTTTGTGGATTTGGTGTCACTTTGAATAACATGTTTGAACAATGAGTCAGGCCCCGTTGATTCTTTCACGTGCAGAATTGACAAACGTGGACAAAAGTTATAGCATCTCACGAACACTCCCTATCATTGTTAGTCAAAAACGATTGAAAGTGGTACGTAATGTGTCATTCCTGTCGAGTCTGTCGTGCAGTGAACAATCATGGTGTACGGAAAGGATTAAACATACCCAATGAAAATCGAAATTGCATAACTGTTAGGGAAAATAAATAAATAAGCAAATAGACATCGATCCCGAGTGTATTGTGGGAAACAACTTATCAGTTACAGGAATGAAATTATCTTCAACTGACTTTTAGGATTTCCCCTTGTTGTGTATGGTAAAGTCACGCATACTACGCGACAACCAATCAATATCCCTTTCATGCATGTAATATTGATTATATGACAGAAATAATGTTTGACTAACTTAATTCAATATCAGTGAATCATACGGTTTTCCCGAACTCATTTCTAATTTCATCCTTATGATGTACTTTCTACCCTATGTGCTACAACCTTGAGAATGAATAACTCAGTAAACAATACAAAAAGAAGAAAATTTGTTCTGATCATTGTGCCAAAAACTCACGGGATTGTCTCAGTTTCATTACGCCATGCAACGCCGTTGTCTGCAGCCTTTCGTTTTCCTTTTGTTCTTCTGTAAACGCATTTATAGGATCAATGAAATGGAATATCTGTTGCGTGCATTGTAAATATTCTCTCTCGTACACGACTTTTTCCCATCTTGGATGATTCAATTCATTGAAAGGCTATTGACTGTATGACTGATGTTTGATATACAATAGTGAATATGATGGTATCACAATGAGAAGAGACTGAGTGAACCAAACGTTTATCCTAACAACTTGGATGTTTCTGGTTTGACCGCTAGCTTCATCAGTCAGACTTTTGATCGGACTTTCTCAAACGGCCACTGAGGATTAAGAATGTGTAATATTTTCCTTGGCTGATTGTCTTTTGACTCGACCTTCACAGGTCATCTAACGAACCCTACACTCGGAAGTACCGAATTCCAGTTTCACTCTTGCTACAGCTCATCAATGGTGCATATCATTCGTCACATCCCGGAGTTCAACCCCGGGTCTGCTCACCTCGAAGACATGTTTGTTACCACTGCATCACCCTGCTCCTCTCTGGGCTGACCCGAATCACGGAATTAAGTTTGTCCAGATGTCATCCTCTGTAACCGCAAGCAATGCTCGACAGATTCGGACGGAGATACGGTCACCATCTCGTTAACTCCAAATGAATGCCTCCTACACACTATTCGCAAGTAATTGTGAGACATATACATATATTTTATATCCGAGTATATACAACTGAAGTAACACTTTAGCACAGATGGCCAACAGCTTATGACGATCAATGCAATTTTCCCCAAATACTGGATTAAAAAATATACTGACATGCAAACTGATCCAGTGACTGATGCTTTCGTCATTCAGGTATTCGATGCCGTGTCCAATGAAGATTATTTTAGAAAATTCACAAAAGGTGGATATTAACTTGTTCCCACTGACCGCGTTTCAATTCTTTCGCGAATAAGCGTTCCTTGGCAGTAAGAGGATCGTCTTTCATTTTTCTGATAACTGAAATGGAAATACGATTCCACTAATTGGTTTGAAATGATGGCTTGCATTTATCACCTACTCGAGGGAAACAATATCGTACGCTTAGTCAATGCAGGGGATACGGAATAAATAGAAAAATGGGATCGATCATTTGTGGATACGTAGACTATGTTATTGGTCTAACAAATACTCAGACTCATCAGACATCTCTGTTCGTCTGTCTGTTTTGAGCTCAAATTACAGCAATAGATGCAGTTTGAACACCTGATCGGAATGTAAATAGTGAACGTTAGATATAAACTAGAAGCTTGTTGTACCACTACCTAGATTAACTGAGTAGCTGATCTAATCAGCATTCACAACGATAAGTCGTGTGTGAACATTGTTCACTGCTTAGCTAGCAAAATATCGGCAACAACTTTGATTAGTATCACTGTTCTGATCAAAATGCACAAAAGAATAATTTGGTTTATCACAGCGAAGTGTTACGGACGTCACAAGCTGCCACAAACTGTGCTAATTACTTGCGTGAAACTCACTTGCAGTCAGTTTTGTGCTGAACTTGGTCGAAAACGATCTCCACTGTGTGATCTCTGCGTTGACAGCGTCTACAGTCTCCAGCAACGTTTCTTCTGATTAGAATAAGACAGAAATATATGGAAAATGAATATGATATATATATATATATATATATATATATATATATACCAGTACACGCACATAACTTGTATTGGTAGGTTTCACATTTCCACCTTTGATGCAGAAGCAATGTCAGCTTTGAACAACAAACTTTTTACACTGTGGAGAACATACGGGGTAAATTAGTTGCAACCAGTTCGATCACCAGCAATATAAAACCCATATTAGGACTGTAGTGTGTGTATTGATTTTTACGCCATGCCCGGCAACCTCGGTTCGGACGTTCTGTCGAGTTGAATTTGCTCTCATTCCTGCTGCGCCGTCCACGCTCGTTCGCTTCGTGCGCCTATCGATCCGTAGAGTCAGTTGACTCTACTCACGCACGCGCACACGCGCACGTACGGTCGTTTTGTGCACATGTTTGATCGTTCACTTTCCAATCAAACGCGTTTGCAGTGCCACCACATCCGTCTTTTTTCATTGCAAGTTTATCCCAATTCGCTCTTGCAAATCGAGGGTTCGAATTTGACCATTCCAAGCTCATTTAGTGCCAGATAATCCCCGAGGCAGTGAGACTTAACAGTCGTGGATGAGATAGTTTATTAATAATATTAGGATTTACCAAATAAAAATTGAGCACCCATGTTATTAGTATCGGTTATGCACGTGGAGGACAGGTCACTGAGCTTCGTATGAGATGGTTAAAATGTATGAGGAATAATAATAATTATCAATCTATGGTAAAAACGGCACTATGCCTGTTCATTTATTTCCATTGTTTTTTGAACAAACACGAACACCAGTTATGGATCTAATCGAATGGGTGCTTATCCCATCATTAGTAATTACTTCTCTCGTTGTGCTTTGGCCCAAAATACTGGATGGACCGTGGTAGTGACTACCTCATACGAGCAGAAAATGGAAGGTTGTTTTTATCTGCTATATTTTTCCAATGATTACCGTTTTGTTATGGAATGTAGTCTATGGCTGCCAACAAATCATATGAACTGGCAGCACAGGGCTTTCGGTGAACGTTATTTGTCCTTCATGCACTGATATTGCATTGCCACATTGCAATTAGCACACAACGAGCCAGTACACGATTTACGTAGGGTAATTAACTAAAGGAAGATGCACAAAAAACAGCGAGTCACATTTTGCTGTTGGGAATGGGTATTAGCGATCAGTAGGAATGCCCTCCACAAAATGCATCTCAAAACAAACATTGCTTATTGTATGAATGTCACAGGTGAGTCCCTTCATACTAGACCACCGATCATGTTCAGAACGCGAACGAATCAGACAACATTCATTCACTCAGCTTAGGAATAGCATAGGCTGATGGCATAAAACTGCCACCAAGTCTCGTTACGGGAGGGGAGAAAAGCCTGACTGTTGACTAATGAGTTGTCTCGTTTTGTGTGGAGCACAGCGCATTGAATTCTGCAATCACAATTCATATCCTTTCCCACCTAATAATTCGCGGAAAAGAAGCTTCGGTCAAAGAAGACACCGTTTACTACAGTTTTGGTATTCTTTTGCGATACGGTATGTCTAACTGACTCCTGAATCTCCGTAGTCATATTTTACTAGATATTTCAATTACTTAGAATAACATGGTTTACAATGGGGAATTCAGTGTTCACGCAGCACAGGGAATCATTTTATGCAAGGAAACAATGCATCTCATCAAGTATGGTTTTCCCGTTTTTTACAGAGTCAACTATAAATGGATATTATTGTGTCCTCTCGATGACGGATTGCATCAAATGTTATATTTCAGGTTCAGTTTGATCGATATCCTGAAGATCAGACACCCCACTCGAAAGGACAACACAACACGCAGTGAAGGATAAAATAGTGATTTATCTGTACAAACTATTATTCATCTAGTCAATTAACGGACTCACCACAATCTACATCACCGAAGGTCAAGCACAGGAATAGCAGGACGAATCGTGACGGTGTCATTCTATGAAAGCAAAACGCCTCACCGTTGTTTTATATCGACGTTGTGTTCTCTTCAGTGTGACATACACCAATCAAACGTGTTTGAGCAAATCCGTGTGTCAGGATAATAACAAGCGCACGGTCGATGAAGGTTGACCGACCTCGTGAAGGTTGCCGGTACAACCATGGTGGCTAATTAGCATGGATTTGTATGAGAACCGGGGAATTAGTTATTCCGGTTCATAACTGATTTATTTCTTGTTTTATTTGATTTGAGAAGTTCTGCCACATCCTCCATATTTTCCAGACGAAGCTCTGTCAGATGTTTATCGTTTACGGTCAGTATCCAACACCTTGCTTGATATTTCGTTTGTAACAAACAACAAATGAATCCAGTAGAACCACAACACATTGATTGCTCACCCGATAGACTGGTGGATTGGAAATTTCGAACTTTAGGAAAGACAAACTTGAAAGGGAAAATTTCTTTGTGATTGCGCTGGTTTGGCGGGAATCAAAACGAAATTCACCAATTATATCACATAAGTACTGTGAGAATTACAAAAATATCAATAACAATGGTAACAACAACAAAATTCCTAGTCAGTTATAACACAGTGAGATCTGTCCATTCATTTCATGGAAATTGAAATATGCTGTTAATAACCAAGCATGATTTATATTGGTAAGTTCTATTCCATTGCCACTGATATGCGAAACATATTTCTCGAAGTTTACAGACTCTAAAATGTAACTTGTAGTGCTACGAATATTCCTTGGTGTGTGCGGATACCTCTTACTGTAATTTCGATATCATATAAAACGTATTCTCTCTCATTTAGATATAACGATCTCATATACAATTATAGATATCTTGACATCCAGATGGCTTCGATTGGATGAGCTGAGACCTTCTGTATATGGCCCATGAATGTTGTGCCGCTTTGACCGTCACACTTCGTTAGTCGATTGGTCAAGCTCATATGAGCTAATTTTGTGTTCCTTGAAAAGGGTTACCAATAATTTGTGCGGATAGCTTGGAGAAATTTGTGCCTCAGCTTCTGAAGACCTAATAACCACTTTCTAAATCTGGGCCAAACATGTTATGAGTCGTAATAGAGGCATTCTGTTTCCACTACTGACGAATGTGTCACCCATTTACTAGTAATTAATAATTCAGTCATAAACGCGGGGATCCACGGTTAATCTACAAGATCATTTGGGATGATTTACCATTGTGAAGATCAATGATGAATCGAACGGAAGCAATTACCATGTCTATCCAAACATGTTTCTTATTTCAGGATGGGAAAGCATTTTGTTAGCCTGCAGTGTGGTCTATTGATTTTCCATTCTCATCCTATTGCATGGATAAATATACCGATATACTTAAACAATAAAATAACGTGATACCCTCAAATCAACCATTCTTATTGCTTTATCAAATTTTATATGGTCGTTTACATCTATCTTGCTGAGAGAGCACCACTTCATTTGGTACACGCTGGTAACTTTCCAGTTTTTTTCACTACTAAGAGGTAATAAAATGTAGAAGAGCGTGTCAATGACATTTCCGAAGCTTGCTCATCCATTTCGCAAGTAAACTCGTATCACACTACCTACTACCATACGAGGTGATCTGTATCTAGGTTTCATGCTTAACAAGAAAAGCAGTTTGTAAAAGAACGAGGACACGGTCCCAAATTTCGAATTTGGATTTACTGTGTAATATGTTATTGTGTCTGGACGACAGGACAACATTTCCCCGAAAGCACACGAATGGATAAGATAACATGCTAATTACATCAAAAATTGGAACTCGTAACTACGTGTCCTCGTTTCGAGGGTTATTCTTGAATAACCGATAAAACACCTTCCGAAGAATCACCTTGTGATTCTAAACGTGGACTCGTCGTCCATGTATGCTCCTCACGACACAAATGGGATTTGGTGATGAACTTACTATGGAGTACCCAAGTATAGGGATGATTGGATAGGACAGTACCCGGTACGCATACCTGATTAGCGGTAATAACCAAGAAACCGGTCGTGTGCTTCTGGCAAATTTCGTCCCGACATCCAGATACAATAAAATACCACTTGCATCAAAATGCTACTAGTATTTATAATCGTACGGGAGAATGCATACCATCCATTTTGGGCAGTCGGCTACCAGGTGAACTTCCCACCATGAACGGATAATTTCCCCTCACGAATTGTGCTGGTGCACCAGACTTGATAACAGTAACAAACCACTCATCGAACTCGAGGGTTGGGGAGATTCACTCAGTTGACAAACGGCATTACAATCACGAAACTGGCATAGTAGCGTACATCGCGCGTTCCTGGTACAAATGTTCAAGTGGGTTATTGGCATACATTGACAAAACATACTTCCGGAGTAACAGTGTGAAGCGAATCCCCGTTTCTCACAAATATCACCTCATAATCATGCTCAAGCCTATGCTTCAGTCCCTTGTCCATCATGATATTAATTCAGTTTCGGTGTCATATTCTCATCAGAAATCGCATAATATTTTAAAGCTTCACTTAGGGTTGTAACTTTGCTGAAGGCAGCTACACGCGGCGCTACCAGATACCGGTAGTTTTTTTAGGCATAGAATGTACTACATATCTTTAACTTTGCAGTGCATGGTCAATTCGACTGGCATAGTGAATGCCAGGTTCAGTAATATTATTTCTTTGAACATATTGGAGACTTTGATGAACAGTGCAATTGAAGGACACGTAAGGTCACCCAACTGAATGCTGTCAAACACAACTTGCCCTTCTATATCTTGGCAATTTCGGTCATTTCATTGAAACAGCACTGTGTTTTGGATGGGAACTCACACGAGTAGATAATTACCAATCCTCAGCGATACAGACATTCTGCAACATTGCGTACCACTTTGAGATGGTCCTCTACAATGGGGTATCAGACACGAATAACGAAAAACGCGTATTTGCCATAAATTACTCATTAGGGAGCAAATTGCAAAAATGAACTATAGAACTATGATGGGAATGATAGAAGAACTACAAACACTGGTATCAATTAGATGAAAAAGGTTTGTGTATACAAGAGCACCACTAATCGTGATATCTAGCCAAATCCTCTACTGTATCTAACGATAGAATGGGGGGAGGGGGGTAACGCACCCTACATGACCAAGTCCACTATTTGGGCTTTCCATTCCTTTCTCCCACGCCATAAAATGAACACTTTTAATGATATTCCTACCGGCACGGGCCTCAGCAAACATTGCGCACCGAAGAAGCCTTTCAGAGGAGGCGCTCAACACAAGCCCCAACCATCGTAACCTGGTGAGCTTATATGTTCCGTCTGATGATTTTCTTTATGAACTCATAACAACTCAAAGTAAAATAGAAGGTAACCTTCTTGTTGAGTAGCAGCTAAGAAGATTGTGGTATTTGTAGGTAGTGGTAGATGTGGGAAGAAAAACTGAACACTGACACAACGGCTGGATACAGGTGACCTTCACCAAAATCAGCACCATTCCCATTTCATCATTGTCAATATTGATTAAGTATATCTGTGTTCTTCCTAGGATTGAGTGCTTGAAATCCAGTGAAATCTATGGAACCCACTGAGTGACGCGTAAAATCCCAAAACAGTCGGTGGCACAAAATCTATTGTCTAAGAATACATCACGGTCGGATGGATTCGAGACGAGATGGCAAAATTGTAATTGCCGTCAGCTGTATACATGAGATTTTTCTTCCTTTGGGCATTGACTACTAAGGAGAGATCGTCACATACCAAAGGGGTATTAGTACCCGTGCGACTGTGTCCATAGAATACAAAATAGCTTTTGGCTGAGTAAAATACTAATGAGCATGGTTCCCGGCTGTCAAATGAAATGTGTCTAAGGTTAGTATGCGGGGCACGTGAAAAGGATGGAGGTGACATTGACCTACCTTTCAAGAAGGAAACCAATAAGCCGAAGGAAGTCCGGTGCACATGGATGAAGCGGGATGGAAAACAATGGGTCTGTGAACCATCACGCGAGTTGTGGGTGTATGTGTTCGTGTGCGTAGAATTTAGCTCAAAAAGAGAACCAATCAGACCGCGTTGCACTGTTTTCCTCAAAATTATGCACATCTCTGATTGTTTGAATTTCTGTTTATCCTGCTGAGAACGATAGCAGTAGCTAAACCATGACTAATTCTTATTTCTCCCGAGAAAAGTATGGTTGTTTTCCCGCTTGCGAAGACGGTGAAAGACACAATAATTTGCTTGTTACACCTTCAGATGTGCTATGTTTAAACACTGAGTGGCCGGAGAACACTACCTACGTAAATCAAGTGGACCGTTGATGGCCTATCAATCAAAATGGACTCCCTCGTGTTGAAAAACTGGTCGTGTTGGTCAGTTTAGCAGCGTCTAGCTTAGAACGCCCGAATCGAATGGCAAATTATGTACTACGTGATCATCAGTATGTCATTCATTAGCACAGCGACTATTTCTAACTTGTTTATCGTGTAATCTCGTAAACTTCCTTTGGTCTCCTAGAAGTGATGGATTTTGATAAATCTAGTTCAGTTGGAATAACGAATAACGGTCCATGGATTGCGGTGGTTTTCTGATTGCTATTTCTCAGCTACAACCTTAATTGCAAGTCAAAACAATCACGAATATGACAAAACAGGGACAGCAGTAAAAATGGTAACAGTTGGACCGTTAACTTGTATGAATACAGAAGTCCCATTTGTCATGGTGCGTAGTCACATCTTCTTGTCTATGGTCACTGATTGAATGGACTTCGTGGACTCCCTCGGGGAAGCCCGACGTGCCAATAATGGCGACGTACAACGGTACGAGACGTAATACTTTTCTTTTGTCATTGAATGACAACCTAATAGCGCTTATCCTATCAACGTTGATGTAGTATTTAATACATGGCAAATGTTTATTTAATAAAGCCAAGGTCAGCTTTCCGACTGCAAGTTGTACCTGGATTTTGTATTTTCTCTAATAACTAGAACACTGTGATGAAATACTCATCCACCTGTTACTGATAATTGTCAATTTTCTTGCATTATTTCATCCCAGTCATCACACAGCTGTGATAATCGTGTTATTTAGAGAGACCAATGGATCAGTTAGGAGACAATTATTCCTCAGTTCATCGGTTTGTTATCGTCTACTGAAATAACTAGCTAGTTCATGAGTTTTGCTTTTGTCTTGAACAGTCGTGCTCGCACACTCGCACGCTTATTCTGAATCCCATGCAATCATGGACACACGGCTGTAGTCAAATACACACGTTCACAGTTGACGTTTGTGGCTCCTCGTCTGGGATAGCACTGACCAATCGGATTGTACCACATGTTGCACGACCTCGCAAGGCCTAATCCGACTGCACAGTTGTCTTACGCGTTCTTTTGTATACATCATTGGCTCGCGAACTTGCACACGCGCTTGCCTGTATTAGTTCTTGCCACACATTGTTACAGAATACACGTTCATTCGTTTTAACTTGCCTTCCTTCTGCTTACTGAATTTGGAATGCAACAACCGGTGACTAAACGTGGAGTTTAGCTACGCCTGGGCGGTTAGCGCAAGCTCCCCTCTAAAACGTTTCTTCAAAATACAGGTCTAAGCTTATTTATTACATCTTGGCTGCCACGAAATGCACTCGTTTATCGTCCTCTAATCCAACTGCTGCCCTAATTATTTATTTACGCTAGGGAATACCGTTATCATCAGCTAGAAATTGCTATCTACACTTGTATTTCAGTCTCTCCCTCCGGAATTACTGCTTTCTGATGCCAATTTTTGTAGGCACTTCTCAAAAAGGACTGTTCCCCTACGAGCTGCTATTATTTTCGAGTTTCTCAATTTTCACTTATGGGGCTGATCGAGTGTAAGGGGCAACGAACGGTGCTTGTTCGAGTCGTTGCACACGGTAAGAGCTGGTAACAGTTTCTATGCCTTCGTTTATCCTTGCGTGATGCTGTGATTCATTCCGCTGCCCTCGAGTACGTCGGTTTCTCACCGTCATCCCCAAAACAAGAAATAGCAAACGTTTATCAAAAATAAACCAATTATTGTGGGAGTTTGTGACTTGTGTCAAGAAGGCATAGCGTTTGCAATGACTATTTCTGCTCCCAAAGAGGTAGGCTTTCTGTCTTGATCGAAAGCGTTCCTCAGATGCTAACAGTTTTGCATTCCCGGTTGCATATTCGTGCTCTGAATAATCGGGCCCGGTCATCTCGATGACCTGGGTTCTAAGATATGGACTCTTAGAATGTATTCAATAGATAGTGAACCTCCTTTTATCGGAGCATTACTTCGAGGAACTGTTGACTAGCTTTGTGATGCCATTAGTTCAAACGCACTACACAACTCATCCCTACTGAATTTGTAAATTAGTCCAATCTTTCATGTGCAAAAAACATCCCCTTTGAGTTTGAGCGAACTAGACATAGAAAGACTGAAGAAGTGACAAAGAGAAGTTCCCTAGGTCTCGTATTAACAGACATTTTTAGAGCATTGGTTGAAAACTAGTTTGCCGATCAAATTACCTATCTTTCCTCATACAAACTATATGTTGACGACATTTTGTTGGTTTCCAGTGACAACAATTTTATTCAGTTTTATAATATTTTCAGTTCAATGTATCCGAATTCATCTGCGTATTATGAAAAAGAATCCGAACTGAGTTCACCCTACTTTGATATTTCCGTCACGAGGCGTCCTGACGGCATACCACAATGGGTTATGCACAGAAAAGCAGCATGGAGAAGAAATTATGTGTAATTTTCTAGTTTCTCTCCGTTTGTTCACGAGTGCGGTTTGGTCAGAACCCGCCTCCACAAAGCCAGCGAAATTCGCACTCCCGTTAAACTCTAAAAGGAAGAGTTTATCAAGAAGACATTTTGGTCAGTATTTATCCGGAGAATTTCATCGCACCCTATAATAAATCACGATACAAAACGGAGTCCATGTCAGTAGCTGAACGGAAGCAAGTCATCCAATTTGTTCCTTCAAGGGTGATCACATTCTGAATCATTTATGTCATAATTTAAAATGCCCTCTAAGCCAGGCATATACTAAAGCCCGATTGAGCATAGTGCAAACCACTGGAGGATTGAGATTCACCGATCACTCTGAAGGTCATATTAATCATAATACCTCACACATTGTCTACCAGTTCACTTGTAGAGCAGAGCGATATTCGGCCCAGAGCGTGACTGACTGAACTAATTGCGAAACAGCTTTTGCACTCAATGACTCAGTCGAAAGCCACCAAACGAATTCCGGCAAGAAATCCAGCGTTGGCTATTTCGAGGCATCTACTTCCAACAGATCATCAATCTGACTTGGCCCGGTTATTCAAATTACAATGAGGCAACCGGAATTCAAAACTGCCGGCGTTTAGTAAAGCCATGCTGATCAAGACCAATTCTCCCTCGCGTTTTGTGAATTTGGAGCAATGGGTGATATGAAATGATGGAATCCAGATTAAAGAACACGGAAGAATGCTTTTAGTCGGAGGTCGGGTGGTATCGGATCGGCGATTATTGAAGTGCTCTTGACAAAATAATGTTTTTAACCGAATCTACAATAATAAAACTGAATCGTACTGAGCTCTATCTCTCGTGAAAAAATCGTTGGATTATTTTTATCTTTGGAAATGCTCAATGCGTAAGCTGTGTTAGGATTACTTTCCTCTATAGATTAACACTTGCAGATGGCACGGGGAAGTGATAAACACACGTATTTGATGTTTTGAGTAGCATGGCACTGCATCTGGGTGACAGGACGAAATTCCTCTGGATGCACACGATCAGTTTCGTGGTCATTGTCAATAAATTTGAGTAAGTTGAAGCGATAAAGTGAATCTGACATCCTAAAGCCCTATGGATAACTCTGAAGCTTCTATTTCTCCGTCCTTAATGAAGATTTTTTATGGCCAACTCACAGATAATTGTCTCATAAAAGATAAGTCATCCAACACTTACCGAATACCCATTGCACCAAAAGAAATTGGATGCTATTGATCTGATATTTGATATCGATCAGGCATAAAGGGAAGATTTGTTGAACCGATTTTGACCGGAAGTCACTCGAAAGCTTGTACACACATTAAATCAAAACCTCACTAAGAAAACTCAGCATTTGATCTTTTGTTATTCAGAATGTCAAAGTGGAAGTTGCAAATGAGAACCAGCACAGAACTCCTAGGAACATTCACACGGAGAACACTGGGATGTCATAATGGTGTGAAAAGTTGCATCTAGAACAATACACTCATAATGGTAGACACTGACTAATCAAATGTGTAATCTGTTTGACCTTGGTAACACACATAACACCATTCAACAGCCCGGTAATTGATAAAAACGAACACAACGGGTCGACTGTGGCAAGTGTATATTATTCTAATGAAGACGAAGAAATTTTACCATTCCAGTCAATACGGTACGGCTAATTTGTTTAACTTGGGTTCACGTAAAAATGCTTTTATTTGTATATTTTTCTTTCATTTCGGTTTCGTGTAACTTCGTAAAATTACTATTTTTTTGAAAACAAAATTGTCCGGATTTTCATTTGAAAACGACAACCTTAAGCGGAATCATGTGGTGTCAACTTTTTGGGAACCGTTGAGAGCAATGCAGAATAGCTTCGAAAGTTCAAGCCAGTTTCGAGTCTCACTCAGGTGACTCAGTGGACATGCATTGCTGGTGGTGATTCTAAGCTTTTCGATTGGAAAAACTGCGCAATGCTTCTACGATACTTCATTGGTGAGCGGAGTATTGTTACTACAAGTTTGTCACTTTTCATAAAACAAGTATTCACCAATTATCTTTGTTATTAGTAAAAATGCAAAAGTGAATCGTTCTTCACAAATGAATTTCGATTGATATAACCTATGTGTGATTATGGATTTTATTTTTCAATCCAAATGGATGTTATGCGTTTCTCTCACAGGTTGGAACCTTGAACAAAATGGTATGTGAATGTTGACGTCTGTAGACAATATTTTGACACCCTGAGGAACTTACTGCGAGTGCAACAGACAGTTTGTTACTGGGAACCAAATTCGTCCCTCTTCATTGTTTAACTTTAATGATTATCTCTGGTGCTTCTCAACATTGCACGACTAGTGTATTTCTTGTTGCTATGCTACGTTCGTCACAAAAACGTGATCACAAGTTGTTGATTTGTTCATTGATTCCCATGTGAATTACCCCATTGGAATAAAAAACGCAAGAATCATTTTGATTCTCGCTTCCTTCGAGTTCATTGTACTGCCAGAACAAATAGTTTAAAGTGATCGTATTTCAATTACACTGGCCTCGTTATTACGAAGAATGCACTCAGTGCCTGAGCCCGATATGGATGAAGTTACCAATATAGTTGCCAGGTGGCGTGAACATGTAAACCATACCTATTCCCGATCGGGAGGGATCAAATAGGTGAGCAGGGCACGGAGATCATGAAGACCAGAATTGGTCAAACAAGACATGTGCACATTGGGAAAAGTGGTTGAATTGCATTCATCAGAGTTATTGTTTGTCATCTGACATGCACTGTTTATGGTTTCGATAAAGAATTTCCTCTGCTATAAATAGTTCATATTTATCAATTCAGATTCATTACTGAATTTAGTAAACGGGTGTTTGGATAGTTATCGTCCTACTCGGAACCACTGAGTCTCCACATAATAGAAATGTGCACTTGTTGGTTTGTTGCAATCGTCTCTTGGAGTCTTGGGCTTCAAGATGAAACAACTCACATTAAGTGCGGGTTTTCGTTCATAGTTACCGGACTGAGTAGCCTTGTGTCATTCACGCGAGCAGCTTCGCGCACGATGTCAATTTCATCTCCACCACACTTCTAGTCACCAGGTGAATAAGTACTTCAAAATCCTCAGAACCTTTTTTGGAAGATATTAAAATAATCGACTAAAGCGAACAAGTAGATGCAGATTTGCTTCAAAGGCGGGAGACAATTATTGATGAAAACCACAAAGAGAATGTCTAGACCGGCAGAAATTTTGGCCACTTCAAACTTACTTTCTGCTAACTTAGAAATAAAAACGAAATTTGCAGACCAAACGCCAAACTGCGCACAGTGTCCTGCTTTAAAAGAGATCTTACAAAGCCTAAACGTTTTGCTGATTTCGTAAGAAAATTGTGCTCATCGGTAGAGGAGGATCCCGCAATCGCTTTGAATGGGATGGGAGAAAACACGGAATAGATGCGCTCATATTTATCGATCAGATTTTTCTCCATTATTCGTCCTCTCGATGATTATGATAACACCACGAAAAAACCATGTGTTCATCCGATCGATGAAAACAAAACCGATATGAAAGACGGATGAGTCCACTATGCCGTGTGGTTATTCGGACACTGTATCTCCGTTTTACGTTTTTAAACAGACAAGACCAATAAGAGCTTATGGTGCTTGCGGACACGAGGGATATCCGTGGATTGTAAATGGTGCATCAGGACTTTGTCATCAAAGAAGCAAACCTCGAGATTGTGGCATGCTGTTCTGAGGTGAATTTGATATGTTATAAATACTACTGCAGAAAGAACACCGACTTTTCATTCTTCTTTCTGACAGACACAATTTTGCTTTTGTTGAATCTTCGAAAAATTATTTTGATTTGTAAACCTAATTTTCTTCAGTGGAATAATTTTATTGAATACCTCGGAGATTTTTCTCTGTAGTCCCCGCATATTCAAGTTACTGGCTCTCGCAAGCCTGCCAAACCCCATAATTGAGATAGAATACTCGGACGGGAGTGAACATTGTGCGGTAGGGTTGTGACGGAAATATTTAGTTACCGTAACCTAAGCTGTGACAGCTGAATATTCAGGTGGCCGCTGACTGACTGCCAAAAGAATGATACAGAATACGAAACGACAGGACACGTTCTTCGTGAAAATATCATCCTGTCTCGAGGTATCAAATGATTGTGAGTTTATTGATTAGGTTTGAGAATATTTAGGCGCCTTTATAAATAGCCATGATCTTCGTGCATTTCCGTTTGCCGAATCATATAAGACGAATGTATTAGCATCATATATGCCGGAACTGAACTTGCAAGTGCTTGAAAGCCACCTACGTCGGCCATATTGTAACGCATTGGCATGAACAGCAATTCTCATAGTATCTTACGTAAGTGTTAGCACCTGCTTATACAATTACCGGGCTTGGGCTCATCGGGTTATCGTTCTTTCTATGACTTTGTAGTTCGTGCTCGTGTATTTCCCAAGAAAGAGTGCAGCATCCAACACACATCCGATGACCCTGCTTATCTATGTATCTGTGTGGAGCTGCAATCGTGGTCGTTATAATCGTCCTCGATACTGTTACTGTGTTACAATATTGGTGGTAGAAAAGAATCCGATGGAAACCAAGTGAGGAAGATGTGAGATCCTTGTTGTTCACCAATTGATTTGTGTTTTCCTGATGACGGACTTCTGACTTCATGTGGAACTATGTTCCGTTTGTAGCTCACTGAGGAGATTCACGACAGGAATGGGCGATGGTAGATTTCATACATATTATTACAGGGGAATAATATTTCAGTGGAATGTAATCATTACAAGCAGTTATTCCAGTCTATAGATTTTGGATTGTTTCATTCATTACAGTTGTAAATGTCTCATTGGTTGAATAAAGGAAATCCGTGAGAAAAATCTAACAATCTCGTTCGCACTAAATTAATCGTTGCCAGCCAATGAAAGTCAGGTCAGTTTATATTTAACTAGCAATATCATTTAAACGCTTTGATTATTCGAGAGATGTTGGGAACCACGTTGATTCTCATCCAATTAAACGTGTTCTTTATTCCTCCCACAGGGTTTGCAGTGATACAATTCAAGGAAGAGAGTTGTCTGGTTTACCCGAAAGATACGAACCTGAGCATTCAATGTGGTCTGCTTTCGCTTGATTTCAAACTAAACAACACGTCGGCAACTGTCGTTTCAAACTAACGCGGCTGTCGATCAGTATATAAAAGGTATAATCAGATGTTTGTTCCGTTGCATGACCTCCGCGGAACACATGCTTTATATTTCTGACTGTGTAAGTCATTTGTTTTTCCGGTCGAGTTTCATGGCTTGTTTCTTCTATCGGAATCAGTGTTACCTAATATTTTCTCCACGCGTATTCATGTATTCGTAAAACGTTGATGAAGACATTATCTGTCAAGACATACATGTAAAATAAGAGTTGTTTGTACTTCATAGTAGCTCCATTTTTCTCAGCATAATCACGGCAGTTTACTCTCATCTGGAGCAAGACAATTTAAGCAATCATCAACAGTTTATTTGACAGATGTTCCTTACAGTCTGAATTCTGTAACCATCCGTATGAACTGGTATATCACATAACCAGTGAACATGAATACAAGGGAAAACTTGGTCCACCGTCAGCATGTGCTTCTTCTTCTCGGGAGACCGAAGTTCTACCGACTCATTATGTCACCGATTCAGTCCTGAAATTGACAGATGATTGACTATCCAGTCAACATTTGATGATTAGGCTCATTCATTATATTAGAAATCTTACGTTTCTCTGCGTCTACTTTTTCTGATTACCTTCAAGCATCAACGAGGATCAAAATCTTTGGTGCACGACGGAAACGAACTGAACTTGGATGACCAAAATTCGTCGGACTCAAGTTTCCGGGTGATGTGTTGTGGTAAGCCTACTTTTCAGTATACGATATGCATGATACATTAGAATGTTTCTTTAAAGCAAATGAGAATTTGAATTACCTTTTCATGTGATTCGTGTTTTCATGATCGATGACTGACAGTACTCAATAAAGTTTCAAAGAGAAGTTGGTTTGTTCTTTTTAATAAGTTTCTTTCATATGAGTTTATTATTTCCGGTGACCACTTCTGCTGATTTGTACCCCAACCTTTTCTCACGTTTTCTTCGAGTTTCTCATGAAAATTCACCGAGTTCCTCTTTGCTAAGTTAAACTGTGCAAGTGTGATCAAATCTGACGCGATCTTCACTCATTCGAGTATTTATTATTCCCTTAGCACTTCTGTATTTATTTATCAATTTGTGTACTCTATGGAGTTTGTATCCATTACCATATATATATATATATATATATATATATATATATATATATATATATATATATTTTCCGCCTATATGCATCGCTTTTCTACGAACCTTGGACCTTAAACAACAATTAAGGGAACACTCTCAGCATCAAAAATTATTTTTGGGAAAATTTAAATTTATTATCCCACTGTATTTCTCTTCATGATCTCGTAAAAACTAGTCTTGTTTGTTGCGGTTTCGTGATGCTTTCACAAGCATTTCGTAAAGGAAGAAATTAAACATGGAAAGTCATCCTTGTACTTACTCAGGTCTGAGGAGATGAAGAAAACTTTGATTTCGTCATGTTTTGTCGCATTAGCTTAATAGCGATTATGCTGTTCATCAGGGCCTTGATTTTTTCATACTTTGTGATCGAGGTATCTTTAGGGTAATAGGCAGCCTTTTTTAATTGTTTCTATCGGTAAGATGGATTCGTATAGTCCCTTGCTCGGTTGCGTAAAGACTGACGATTTTCATTTGGTACGTGGGGTTATTCCCCGGGAATCGTGTGAAAAATTGATTGAAATGATTTCATAGCCTCATCTGTCCTCTTGATAATTGACGGGAATTTTTCATGAGTTCTAAATTGATCCAACGAATGACATATCATTCAGTGTGATTGCTTGTTATTCGGTGTAAATCATGAACATGAACATGACAGACATAAAGTCACCAGGAACAACGACTATGTTGATAGAGTGTTTTGTCGTCGTAGCCGAGGTGAACAACATAGGAATTGATCTTGTTGTGGAAAATGCTCTGCTCACACTCCAAGCTAGTAGCTGAAGGACTCTGTGAAAAGAATTGTGTGAATTCAGTGAACCATTGACAGACAGTCCAGATAGGCTGGTGGTTACATCTTCGGCTCACATTCGTTCACCCGGATTCGGATATCTGTGGGGTCTTGGTGGATTTGCACTAATCATGATTGCGAACAAGCTTGATGAAACAGCTGTTCAGTGCTTTCTAGGTCTTCAGTGATTACCTGATCGTACCCTCTGCGTAATTAATCATATTATGTAAAATTCGCATCTCCAACAACTCACTATCACAAATGAGTATTAGTTAACGTTGCTCGCATTACACTGTACAATGGTTTTGAGCGGACAGTATTTCATCACTTTGAAGCATGCATTTCTTCGGTGATGTCTGCCGGAATGAGTGGAATAGTATTTCTATGAGTGACGTACTGTTTTTTTTGTGATGGACGTCCTGTTGATCTTAAATTCGGGTTTCATTGAGTACATCACTACTTCTTAGGTGTTTTGCCTAAATTGATACGATTTCAGAGGAATAAATTCGGCAGTTTAGGGAATGCACGTGTTAACAACACGTAGCTGTTGACAGTTTGAATCTTGTTTCCTTAATCGCAAAAGGAGAAAATAGCTGTGAACGAAAGATTTGAGTCTTTTCTAAGTGATGATCCAGTTATGCAGGAAATATGCTTGAGTAATCAGACTATAATTGAAAACAAATGGGGTCTATTCTAAAAACTGTAACTTTGTAGAAGCACTACATGAACTGGGCTGAACAATGCATCCGAGAGAAAGTAGGATTACAAGTCCACCTTCCGTGGCCGCCCATTGATTCTGATGCGAAAATCCTTCTGCTTTTGAACCATCTCTATTTTTTGTCTAAAAACAACAACTTATGTGGAATGCTTGGTAGTCACAACCAAATTTTAGCTCGCAAACTTATTGACCGACCTGGGATTCATAACCACATTTTTCGAGTGAGTAATCTAACTGTTTAACCAAGTTGGCCAATCAGCTTCGGAAAACGAGTGGCATTTGATTGACCTGTCAGTTCATTTCGTTGGCCCCAATCTTTTGCCCGATTCCGGACTAGTGAAGACGAGCCAGCTACCTGGCAAATCGTCGTGCAGTGTGCTGAAATAATCAGGCCATCTGTTGGTAATATGCCAGTCCATACCCATACATGGTGATGGACAAAGGATGATCGCGATGGATTCGAAGCCTTGCAACACCACGAGTCATTTACTCAGCTGGCAGTTCTTGACTGATCTCGACCCTATTTCTGAGTTTGTGTACTACTGTTTCATGATAAAAGAAAGTGAATGACGAAGTTATCGGGTTGGAAAATTACCCGTGACATAACAGCGAATCCGCTCGAATACAGCGTGAATTGACATTGTATGTACTTGATGGCTGTCGGTTTTTGTGATCCAACGTATTTCAACTGTATGGTCTCCGGTTTCTCAGTGGGCTTGACGCAATCTGAAGGTACCCGTCCATCTTTCTGAAAATGCTGTCAATTTGATGGGGTGAGATTGTCCGCCGTAGAGGATGCTCTAATGTAGTATTAAGGAAATGGGCTTGTCAGGTGAATGAGCACGAGTACGCGGATCGCTTGTATGAGCAACTAGCCAAGGATAGTTAAGACCTCATGATGGTTTTATTCCAAAGCCACTGCGTCTCACGACAAAGCTCATAACGTTCTGCTGATCTCGAAATTGATGTAATAAATCGTGGTATTCGTACAGCTGTATGGAAGCAAACGCCTTAGGCCACTATATTGTAATTTGCTTCGGTGCGTGTGTGTATTCGTATATATGTATGTATGTATGTATGTATGTATGTATGTATGTGTGTGTGTATGCATGTATGCATGTATGTATGTATTTATGTATGTGTGTATGTGTATGCATGTATGCATGTATGTATGTATGTATGTATGTATGCATGTATGTATGTATGTATGTATGTATGTATGTATGTATGTATGTATGTATGTATGTATGTATGTATGTATGTATGTATGTATGTATGTATGTATGTATGTATGTATGTATGTATGTGTGTATGTATGTATGTGTGTATGTAGGTATGCATGTGTGTATGTATGTATGTGTGTATGTATGTATGTATGTATTTATGTATGTATGTCCGTATATATGGTGTGTATGTACGTATGCATGTTTGTATGCATGCATTCGTGAGTGTGTCGATTTTATTCTGACAGTACATATTGTGTTGTAAATTACTGTTCTGGCATCTGATCTGAACAAATTCGTGAATCAAATGGATTCGAAACTATCGAACAGGGCAATATGACGACCTAAATTTTCATGACAAGTGGTACCCTGACTGCAATCATTGGCTCTCTTCTCGTGATTGTGGATTGGTTGGCTCTCAAGTGGACCGTTTTTACTTGAAGCCAGCAGTGGTCATGCAATAATCGTGGTGGAATTTGACCCCAGGGATTCGAATTCCCGAGCAGCCGTCGATCGCTCATCCCAACTGACAGCCTCAAAGTGGCAGCGACACCGTTCCTGAAATATTATACTACTGTCACATAATAACGAGGGAGGATTTAGGACAGTTTTGCATAGCAAACTGCGGCAAGAACAATTTATTGAAAATGATCGGAAATTGAATATCCGTGGAGGTCTGGAATGGCTAGAATTTTAACTGGTTTAGTTAGATACTTCCAGCGAATCGATCCAAATCCTTCATTGCAGGAAACAATGAATTTGGGTCAGAATCAAAGACTGTGTCACTAATGATGTGCACCATGATTCGGAATCAGTGTTTACTTATCGCAATGTATTTGCGATTATATTCTCAAACCGAGTTTGCTGTTGGTGTGTACTGAAAGTGAAAAAGAATATTCATCACCCTCTGAAACACAATTTATTTATTTCTCAATTAGTGATCAGGGTAATGTGAATTGTCTGAAAAATCCCGCAGAACACAATGAGAATAAACAATGTGGTGAACAAGCTCGTTTTCAGTTATTCGTACTCATACCAATACATAACAATATATATGACTCACAAAATAAGAACGGAGAATGATAATCCAAATCTGTCTCTGCACGTGCGTGTGTGCATGTGAAAGTGATCACAGTGTGGAATGTTCAAGCGCTCAATGAAAGAGATACTATGCCAAGTCGAGTGCCGGAAACGGAGCCCAATTTTGTGAAATCATCTCGAGTACTTGATGAGCTGACTCCAGAAGAAAAGGAATATTTTACCGGGTAAAAATTTTAGAGTGATTAGCAGAAGGTTAGAGTTGTGCACGTTATGATTCACCATGCAGTAACAGCGTTCAAACCATTGAAAATCATGGAAACACTGAAGTACTTTACAACTGTTTCATCATTGATGGAAGAGTGCTTTATAATGTAGTGCATAAATTCCATAAACCTTTGAAACGCCCCTTCGAATAGCCCGGTGGTTAAGTGTTCGATCAACCATCTTGCACTCGTGTTCGAGTCCGCGTTGGAGCTCAGAGGATGTGAACTTCCGGTGGTTTCCTACAAGTGGGATGAAATAGATTCACAGTACTGCCACACTTTTTCATTGGTGAGCACGGCTTTGTTACTGCAGGTTGAATCACTTGAAAATGAATTCGCAGTTGTTGATGCTTCATCAAGTAATAATTTATCAATTATTATTGTCGAAGATAGAATCCAACAGTGGAATAGTAACTGTGAAGTGACCACCTAAAGATGACCGAGCAAGGTCAGGCTGAAAATGGGAGCTTGGTTGTCGGTAAAGCAGATGGTATGAGTTCAACCCAGTCGAGAAGATACAGAGAAGAAGCTCAACTTCAGGCATGGCTACGATCCGCAAGTGCGAGACCAGTTTCAGCTCTGTAGGGTAGATTAGATTAGGGTACAGTGGGTAAGAGTGAAGAAGTGCATACCATGGGACGAAAGACGAATCATGCGCACAGCTTGAGAAACAAAATAAGGTAAGCTAGGGAATCAGGATGAGAAACACATACGTAAAACGAATCAGGTGAGATGGAGTGTCTTTGCGAAACAATGAGAACCCCCTTGAAATTCACCTGGTGAGGAAAATATTGATCTTTTGTGGAAAGGTCGAGAGAAGGCAGGTTTCGGGTGGTATGGAAGTGGATATACTTAGTGGGCCCTACACGTTCAGTTCTAGAAAGTGGGTTTCTCTGCCTCCGAACCATCTCTTTGGCACAAAACAAATAGTTTATATAGGATGCTAGGTGACTACAGTCAAAATATTGTATGAAGAGCGTTTGTCCACAATGATTCTCATGAACTGATCTCACGAATGACCTTTTCTGTTACAAACCCGATTGAATGATTTCTCTTCGTTCGAATTCATTCACTGCTGGCCGCTGATTTCATAAATTCGCTTCGTTTTATCATGATCGGTTTGGTTCGATCCACTTTGCCTGCTCCAAATTTGCAATTGAGTAGCATCGGAAAGACTGTGATGTGCAGTCTGTAAATTGAAGTGGGCCGTCGACCGGCGTGTCAGCCAATACCCTTAAACCTAGATGGAGATATTCCAGCGATCCTAAGCCAAGCAGTTGAATTACACCACAACCTTCACTAACCAAATTGGTTATGACATGACGAGAAGTAGAGCAAAAGGTGGATTATTATTTCATCATTGTAGAAAGCATAATTTGGTTAGGGATTGTTGATTAAGGGATCGTTTATACCAATCAGAAAGAGGGTGCATGAAAGTGCAACATCCTGCAAAACACTGGAATTCACGGTGAGAACGTCTGTGACGGTATCCCATCGACTCAATCGTATGGGAAATTGATTATTGCGAATAATTGGCTTCTACGAAACAAGGCAAGGGGTATCCTGCAGTTGAATAGTTAAGCTGATAAATCGTCGTGCAAGACACCTTTGATAACCTCTGGTAAATCAGTTGAGATCATGTGTGTTTCTCTGTGGTTATCTATTGCTGCCAACTAGTAGTGTGAGACAAGAGCTCGTAGATTGCTGGTCGATCAAAGAGGCCGAAATTCCTAATCATGGTAACTCAGATTGATCAAAAATGTATTCGAATGATAGTGAAAGAAAAAAGAAGTGGCCTAATGTGGAGTCAGTTTCGAGACACACATAGTCAGAGTGAAGCAGCAGCAGAAATTGCAATGCTTTGACCGAGGGATAACATTACACTACTTAAAACAGTGAAAACCGCAGGCCGTTTGAACTTGTAGCAACTTTCTGGTTGATAAACGGGCATTTTGAGCAGCCTACACAACGAGTTCCTGTGACTGACTGGTAAGAATTGGGAAACCTAACACTGAGGCTTCAAAAGTGGAAACAAAAGACGTCCTTTTGTAGAAAATGGGAATGGATCTGCTCCGGGCAGTGGTAGAATCGTCTTTATCTCACCAAATATGACAAATACTAGATTGACAAGAGATAAATACCTATCAGAACGACGAGATGTCCGTATAAATATTTTCTCTCATAATTCCGGAAAAACGTATCCCAGAAAAGCCAATCTGATTACCTTCGAAAGCCAATAATAAGATCGTTTTCAAATATACTTTAGTTATCACGGGAAATCCGAGTGCAGCTGTGATATGCAGCTTTTTTTCCATCATAATAATGTTTGTAATGAGAACTTCCGACACTTGTCATAAATATTTGTACCCATGAACTCTCTGGCAATGTAATAATTCGAGAACTATATTATTCTTGATTCTAAATATTGGTGTAGTTCGGCGAAATATCAAAATACATACTGCATAAGGTGACACGCACGTTTTGTGCATGTATAAAGCAGCTGAATGATGATTGGATTGCAGCCTTTGTGTCGAAAACCATCCTCAACCTCACAACCACATCTTCAGCCAGAAATCGACCAAATCCCAGCCCCTTTCAGAATGATCCCATATATGACCGCGTACTGTAAACGTACTTGGATTTTGTGGATACAAGCATCCACAGTTTGATGCCAAATATTTCTGGCTTGTTCGGCATGCATGTAATTAATTCGCTCCTGTTAACCGAGCGATTATCACGCTCCAGTAGATAGAAAGCGAGGACGACGTCATTACTGCAGAAAACAACCGAAATCCAGTTTGCTCCCCATAATGGAAGACCGAATACTTCTACCACGTGAACCACGCGGGTATTGCAATCCAATAACGAGTCCATTTAGTTCACGTACAACAACAGTCATGAATATTTTGAGTATTGCAACAAAGGGCGTAGCACTAAGACGTCAACAAAAACACGGGAGGTGTTCAGTGCCGGTTGTATTTATTTTTTACATACGCCTTCTGAAATTGTAGGAGAACTCCAAACACGTTTTCCGTGGAGGTTGTGCCGCAGCTTAGAATTATACCTTCTTTATCCAGCTGTGTCCAGTTTTGGCAAACACAATCCTTTGCATTCGTTTATTCCTGAACCAAAATTACTCGATGATTCCGGTTCACATCCTCCTTTATCCGTCCTCGAAAGAGCTAGGTGTATAGGATCCTGATAGATCAAGTCACAACCCAAGTCAATATGATGAACGAGATGAATCTGGATGAATACGTTCTCGGATGGATCGTCAGCTAAAAACAACCCAACTGGCATGAATTAAATAATACACACTTCTTACATTCAGAATGGTAGTTTATCGTTGTGCTGTCAGGAAGAGTAAGAACGTTCAACTCTGTATCAATGTAGGGCCCAGTTGCTATTTGAGAAGGGTAATTTCGGAAGAAATTGAATCGTTGTATTCGGGTGACTTTAAAAGTTGGGAGATTTGATTACCAGCTCCTGTGTGGATGGATCAGATAGGGCATGCAGTTATCTGTGCCTAGGCGCACAGCCTCGCTTCTTGCGCTTGTAAATGATGTGGGTGTTGCTAGAATTTGAGCTGACTGGTAGATTTCTACTACATTTGAGGTAGCATGAAAAAACCTGTTGTCTGTAAGAGCGAGTACATTTAGGCGAATTGGTTTATTTAACTTTTACTACAGATCAATGTCTCCTTGAACTCTCTCAACGTTCTAGTGTGAAAAATGCCACACAGAATGCACATTTGTTACAATTATCTTCATGTTTGAAGGTACCAAACAATGGTGAATTTGATGGATGACTTTTCGAGTACTCGGGTGTGCCATCAAATAACCGTGATCCTCCTATATTTCTGATGTCATGGGTATGTTATTGTACCTGGATGACAAGGGAAAATTTCCCCGGAAGCACACTACGGTTCTTTCCGCTTATCAGGTATGTGTACCCGGTGCTTTCCTGTCCAATCATCTCTATACTTGGACACTCCACATTACGTTCATCACCTCAATCTTTTTCGTATCGGGAGGAACATGCATAGACGAAAAGTCCATTTTTCGAATCATAAGGTAATTCTTCGAAAATACCCTGTGTTTCAAAAAACGGGCTCTCCGTCCTTTCATGCTCCTCACGAATAAAATGAAATTAGGTTTCTTGTATTCTTGTACATGCCATTGTATTAGAAGCGTGGATTAGCACCATATATGGCAGAAACACACGTGCAGGTGCCGCCTGAGTGGTGGTTGAACAAGATTTGCTGTCATCTGGCGCGGTAACACTCTTGCCCATCTGGGAACTCATTTGAAATTCCTGCCGGAAGTCATGAATGTCGACTATTCCTAATAAACATTGTACCGTCTCATCGACAATAGATTTGAATGTCAAACACTCTACAACAACACCGCGATCGACTCCCGTGATGCAAAACGTGTGACAAATAAGGCACCATTAGAACCTGTAAAGGCGTTTTCATCACTAATGAGCCGTAGGGCGTCTCACTGGTATTAGATGCGTTTCTAATTTCATAATTTCATGTGACATACACTCCACAGTTTACGCATCCAGCAGGTCGATGGTGGGCTCGACTCAATGACATTAGAAATAAGAAGCGACACCGAACCGTCGTGGTCATTGGTTATACATCGGTCGGGAAAAATCGAACAAAATAGTGAGCTTCGTGTTGCCCTTTTACTAACTTGTGTTTTTTGATGAAATATTAAATCCTACTTCAGGTGCAACTGTGTTCTCTTTGTATCCCACTGAGGAATTTCAAGACAGAAATGGATGGTGTCAGAATTCGGTCTTATTATTACAGAAGAACAAAGCGTCAGTGAAATGGAAGCTTCATAGTAAGTAGTCACTTTAGCCTATGGAGTTTTGCTTGTCTTATTGTACGCAACTGTGCTCGTCTTATCGGCTGACCGATGAAAAACGCGTGAACAGCCCAGCAATCTTATTCGTGCTAAATTTTTCGGCGCGAGGCAATGAAAATCAAGTCACTTTGTTTTTAGCTAGCAATATCATTTAAACGCTTTGATTATTCGAGAGATGTTGGGAACCACGGTGATTCTCATCCAGTTAAACGTGTTCATTATTCCTCTCACACGGTTTGCAGTGATAAAATTCAAGGAAGAAAGTTGTCTGGTTTACCCGAAAGATAAGAACCTGCGCATTCAGTGTGATCTGCTTTTGCGTGATTTCAAACAAAACAACACATGTCGGCCATTGTCGTTCCAGACTTACGCGGCTGGCGATCAGTATATAAAAGTATAATCAGATGTTTTTTCCGCTGCATGACCCACGCGAAATACATGCTTCAAATTTCTGACTGCGTAAGTGAGATTTGAAATATCCTCATTTTACATCATGATTTGCCCATCGAATTTTATAGTTCGATTTGTCTGCATGAATCAACGATATCTATTTTGTCTTCTCCGATGTGTGTCTGCCCAGGAAATGTTTATGAAGACGTTATCCGTCGAGACGTATATGTAAAGCCTAAATCGTCTGTTCTACTTAGGGGTTCCATCTAGCTCACCGTAATTACGACAACTTATCCTCATGCGTGGCAGAACAACTTCAGTAGTCCTCAACAGTTTGTCCGACGACTGTTCTTCACGGTCCTTAGGTTGTAACCATCCGTATGATCTGGTATGTCACATTAAAACTGTTCATGTATGTGAGTCAAGCATTGGTCCGTGATCAGCTTATACTTTCCCGTATAGGAATACCGATATCCTGGTGACACAATACGTCATCAATTCAGTTATAAAAACCAAAACATTTAATGTTCAACTTCATTCTAATACACATAGTGTTCATTCCTTAAGAGGATCCTGAGCTGAACATTTCACGCAGTTTCGCGTCTGTTTCTTCTGTTTTCCTTCAAACATCGACAAGGCTCAAAATCATTGGCAAGCAAAGAAAAGCGGTTCAATTTTGGAGAATACAAAACTGGTCAGACCCAATTTTCCGAGTGCTGTTATGTGGTAAACACGTTCCATCATAGGATATCACTGATGCACTAGGAGGAATTTACAAAGTTAACGGAAGTATGAATTGATTTGTCATGTGGTTTGTATTTTTATGACCTATGATTGACAATAAATTTCAGATCGTCAAAAAGATTATTTTGATTTTTTTTTCATTACAAGGTTTTCTTCATGAAATCATAATTTCAAGTGGCCAAATTTACTGATACAATTTTCTACTGTTTCCCACGCTCTCTTCGCTTTTTACGCCAAGCGTCACTGTTTCCTCTTTGTCTAACCAAAATTAACAAGAGTGAAAAAATGTTATGTGGCTCAATCTCCTTCGAGTTATTCCTTGTACCCTTTGCACTTTGGTACCCGTTTATCGACTTGTTTACTTTATCAAGTGGGGACTACGATCAAATCCAATTATTCAGCCCATAGATATTTTGATCCTATATACATCGTGGAAAATCCGAAGGCACGCCCACGAAGTTACGGTTCATTGATTTAATATTTCGTACAGGTTTTTAATCAATACTTCGTGGAAACCAGTCATTCTTTTTGCAGTCCGAACCAACAGAATGCATCCGCCGTCCAATTGTTATAAAAACGATAAATATCGAAGAATGTATCCATACTTAGACTCAGCTGTTTCCAATAAGGCGTTCAAAAGATTATCAGAAGGGTTTTTTTTTCATAATTTAGCCATTGAAAGCTGCCAGTCGAAAAACAAAGATACCACTCAGGTCGTCGATCACAGAAAACTGGAGAGAAAACAGACCTCAGCTTATTATGTCGGGTCCGATCTTGTGTATATTTCCAACCTAAATGTGTGAATAAGAATAATTGTTGAAAACTGACTCCGCTTCTCAAAACTCAGACTAATTCCACTATTCGTGGAGTTGAGTAGAAAATATTATTCATTGTTTCCAATCCGAGACTGATCATACTTGGTCTGTTCATTGAATCTTAGGCGGTTCTCACATTATGCCACAAACTGGCATTTGATAAACCAAATGAGATAGAAAATACTTTTCACTTATTCGTTCTCACGATTAACAATAATATGTTATAGAAGTAGTTCGGACAGTTGCTTTCCTCCAAGTGGAGAGGGAAAGTGGTAGTGCTTTTCATGTAACAAGAACAATTTGTTTGATGTACAGTGTAATCACTCTGTAATTGTTAGGGACTGCGCTACTCTTTGATTGTGTCACAAATCGTGATCAAGGCAGTTTCAGGTGTTTTGTTCCCGTGACTTAAGGTGATGGATTTGTACGACCAAAGCCTCGGAAGCGCACAAACTAACAAGTCTGATGGGGTACATGAGCTTATTCTATGAGTGACGTGAGAATAAGTAGCTGGAAACAATTCTCGCTTTTATCCGTCTTCTGAATGAATGCTGGTTTTTTCTCATGAATTAAAATTGACCTGTCGAAAGTCATATCAATCAGTCAATAGAAATAAGACTAAGGAGTCAATCAACGCTTTTGAATAACAAAAGCATACTCTAGTCACTATCATCGCTTATTCATTCAGTGCAAACCATCCCTAAAATAAGATCAAAAAGTGAAAAAGTTCAGATATCGCGTTTCCACAATTGACAAAACGATGTTGATACACTGTTTGCCAAGGAAGTTCGAAGTGTCTATCTTTGGAGTCGATCGCTGTGCGGAAACCTTTCTGGTAGCATTCCAAGCTAAATAACGTAGTGAAATAGTCCAATAAACCGTTGTGAGTCTGTTCAAATAGACTAGAGACTACTTGTTCGATTCACAATCTTTGACTCCAGGTGTGAATTCCCGTGATGGCTTGGTGGATTCGAACCACCGGTGATTCCTGGCAAACCTGATGAAATAGCTGTTCTGAACTTTCATGGCCTTTGACGGTGAAATGGTCTTCCACACTGTGGGATAAATCATGTTATGTCACATTCTCACCTCCAATAACTCACACTCGTAACTAAGTACTAGTTGACTTTGGTCGAATGGTACGGTGGGGTGGTTGTGAGTGGGTATTATTTCAGCACCGTGAAGCGCATACTTCCGTATTGATGTGGGCTTTATCAAGTGGAACTTTATTATTGTGAATGACATGCTGTTTTTCTTATGACTTCAAACGAAAGTGTACAGCAATTCGGTTGATCCTCATGTTGACTAGATATGTCTGTGACCAGTCCTAATCATTTGCCATTTATTGCTAAGATAGAAAATAGCTGTTAAGATACATTTTTAGCCACTCTCAGGAGACAACCAAGAAATGGAGAAAATGCGCCCGAGGATACTCAGACAAACGCGGAAGATAATGAGTCTGTATTGGAAAACAAGACTCCGTGAATGCACTAAATGGACAGGACTTACTGAACATATCTTAGTGGATTTAAAACTACACGTAAGTGTCTTGTCGATGTTCATTGGTTCTAGTGAGACGTCACTTCTGGTTCCAAACCATATCGATGTGTTAGTCTAAAAATGACAATCTAAATAGAGAGCTTGCTAGGCATAGCAAACTTCTAGGTCGCAAACGTATTGGCTCATCTGGTAATCACAGCCAAACATTCTGAGTGGTTTTTCTGGTTGCTAAACCAAGTTGGTCGATTGAGTTCTGAAAGAAGGTAGCATTTGACTGATCTCTCAGTCTACTTCGTTGTCTACCAGTCTTATCTCTATTCAGAACAAGTGAAGACGAGCTGCCTGCTCGCCAAACCATCGTGCAATGTGCTGAAAGAATCAGGCCGTCTTTTGATAACATGCCGTCCCATAGCCATACGCGGTGGTGGTCAAAAGGTAGTCGCGATGGGCTTCCGACTCTTCTGCCTGGGATTCGAAGCCTCACACCGTCACTGCCTGTCCCTTCCTCAAATGGCAGCTTTAAACTGGCCCTTGCCCCTATTCCTGAATTTGTGTACTACTATTTTGAGGCAAAAGAAAATGAATGACGAAATTATCGGGTTGGAAAGGCAACTGGGACATAACAGCGAATCCACACGAAAACAGCGTGAAATGACATTGTATGTGCTTGCTGGCTGTTGGTTTTTGATTCTCCTTCTTTTGACAGTCTTGTTTTCTGTTTTCAAGTGACCCAATTCAATCTGAAAGTGCCTATCCACCTTTTGGCAAATGCTGTCAATTTGATGAGGTGAGATTGTCTGCCGAGGAGGATGCTCGTTGTATCAGTGGCGTTATTGAGGTTTTGGACTTGTCAGGTGGACGAATGTGATCGCAAGACGTGATCACTTGTGCTAATACGGTCGATTAGTTAATTATGATAGGATCGTATGTAGGTATTATCCAACAACCATTCAGTCTCACGTCGCAGGCCATGGCGTTCTCCTTTTACGTTGAAAATGGAAATAATAAATTGCGTTACTCGCACAGAGATATATAGAAAGAAAAACCTCACACCACTTTATTGTACCGTGTCTCGCTCTGTATGTATGCCTATACCTTTTTTTTAACAGTACACGGTGTGTTGTAAGCCATGGTTCTGACATATAGTCAAGACTAATCCATGTATCAGATTGAATAGAAATTCTCAGGAACTGCCTTGCGGCAACCTTATTTTTCATTACAAGAGGCACTCTGACTGGAATTATTCGCACAGCATACCGTTTTCCGAAACTTCCCTGGCACATTAATCCTACCTGTGAAAGTGAAACTGTCTTTTGAAGCCTTGGAATTCTGTGGCCACATGAACCCAAACACACCCAAAAACAAACAAACACATCCCCTTTTTCCCATGCTTATCATTGGTTCGAACCGTAAATAGATACGAGCACACACGATGTTGCTCCACTCACATCCACGTTTCCCAAGTTCACAGAAACGTCACATATCTTGGAATAAGATAAAAAACGTCGTTAGCTTTCACTGTTGGGTACCTTCGGCATTCAGCTTGGTCAGTTTGGAAAAGATGGATAACACAATTACACTCATTTATTCAGGATCAGTTACTTTTCAACCAAACGGATAAACGTGGCATGATGACCGGGAATGATCGAATGGCTGTCGTGGTGGACTTTAGACCCCTAAGTCCTGGTTTCGAACCCTCCCAGTGCTGTGGTCGGCTACTTTCCTCAATTGATGACCTCTAATTGACTCTCTTGAAATAGGGTACCATTACTATTTGAGACAAGGCAAGTAAATAGAATAATAAAATTCGGTATGCTGAACCGATTATAACACTGATCATACTTCGGTCCACACAGTTTGAAGGAAACATTTTTGCATAGCCCTCAATGGTAGTCATCATACTAAAGCAGTGGAAAAGGATCTTCCAGTTGAACACTTGATATAAATGAATCTTAGGCCCAGAAGCCGTTTGTGGTCAAATGATTTCTTTGGTGGATTATGCAGTCAAGTCTCTGCATCTTTTTGTCACCGGTTTCTCCTTAATTCCGCTGTCTTGAACCCTGAAATGTCCCACTTCATAAAAGCTGTGCCTTCGGTTGATGTCAACTAAGGAAATCAACGGATTGACTGTCCATCTATCGTCTTCTGTGAGAATGCAAACTAAGTTCCCTTGAACAAAAGAAACGAGGAATTTGCCTTTGCTCGATATCAGCCACTATCCACAAACATCAAATCCTCTTATTCATTTGTTTATTCATATTTATTTATCCAACCACAATGTAATCCTCGGGTGTACATTCAATGGCGCAGGGAGAATTTTTATAAAATATATTTTGTACACAAATATGCTCGGTTGTATAACACATGTAAAATAAATTACAAAATGGTACACTAAGAAAACAAGGCGTGTGAGATACACATCGAACAAGTTGGACAGTTGAAAGTTACAAGTTATGTGAGACCATAATATTGATCTGTTAACGCGCCCATTCTTCACCAAGCTGTACTTTCGTAATCCATGTGCATCCCGTATGTACTTTGCCTGCTTTCAAAGGGGTAAACAACAGCGTTCCTTCTGCAAACTATTCCTAATGTACTTGTTTTCTTGGGATTTTGCTTCTAGAAAGTGGAAGTGTTATCACAGTATCAGTCTCTTCCCGACTGAGAGAATTTGCGTGCCCACATAGAAACGGGGAAAGTGGTGGACTTTGAGCTGGAGTGCTTCCAAACCATCTACAATTTCGGTTCACAAAGTGCTACTTTGGCTTTTGATGACTGCATAGATGAATAACTAGCAGTGGACTAGTTAGATGTTTGGGATGTGGTTCACGAATGTGCTTGATAATGGCAAGTATTAAAACGGACCGCCCACCACCTAGAACTTTAAAAGTCGGTCGCTTTTTCGTAAACTTATTAGGCGTTATACTACATAATTAGGTTAACTAATGGCCTGATCTACAGTGCAGATAATTTGATCAGTTTACGTACGAACATTTGTGGATCATACATATTAGTTTTGCAATACCAGGTCTTCTGATGATATGACTGTTTTATACCGTCCCATTAACTCTGGTGAGAGCTCCGTTCTGCCTGTGAATCATCTCGTTTTATCTGTGAAATTTGGTTTGGATATGAAAATGAGACTCAAATCCGTGACGTGACAAGTATCTTAAACTATGTTTCGGGTCCATTTCTTAACTGTATTCGAACATGCGTCTCCTGTGAACGGAATCGCCAAGTACACTGGTTTCCCCTCTACCGTAGGCAACTTGAGTTTCCTTCCGCTAGTTTCCAAACGCTGTCAAATAAGCCACTCTGAATATCCGTCTGCTGCGAATATCTCCTTGACTATTTCGGTCGAACATATTCTCATAACCCGGCTGACTACTCATCGGATAAGCAATTTCTTTTGCTGGGACGAAACTCGAGCAATTTGTGTGCTTATTCGTCCATTTCGTCTTTCTGCGAATGGCACGTTGGGGATGATCCATCGGGACGGTGAGACAGAAATACATCTAGAAAGTCAGTTCATCTGTGGGTTCCATCTCCAGTGTTAAGTGAAAATTACTATAACCCTTGTTGAAACCAATGAATAGTTGTTCTGAACTCTTGAGATCTTCCACCAAGCATATTCTATTGTACACGTGAGGCCGAATGAGGCTATATTCTCTTGTCTGATTCGAGCATATTGTTTCGGCTTTCATCATGAAAAAGTCGGTCATTACCGGATCATAGAGTGAGCCCATCGTGATTCCATCCTCGCGGCAGCACATATCAGCTTTGCACTGGCACTATTGTTGTTTGGACATGCATTCCTAAAGTAACCTTTGAATTCCTTCAACAGATGACCCAATATTCTGTCCAGAATGACCAATGTGAGGGCCCAAAGATTCAGTGGTTTCTCGGAGTGGTGTGTTTGTGAATAGTAAGAGGAAAATTGAAGGAAACATTTGGCCTCCGGTCAAGAGGATAGAATTGATGAACTTGCAGACCTCGATATTTCGTGAGCTGTAATTCATTGTTTCCTTTCTCATGGGGTCAAAAACCTCACATAACCATTTGGCTAAGATGTGATATGATGAATTATCCATGTTCAAGATTCGATGTTGCAGTTTCCCTTGCTTATGCGCCTTCAATGGACCATAAAGCCTTGGAAGATTTCCTCCCACTGGTTGTATTCTATCGAAAATGGAGGAGGCAATCATTTTAATCTGTCTAGTTTCTTAGACAACTTTGGATAAAGGGTTTTTGCTATCACTGACATTTTGTCCTTCTCTGCTTCACTTTTCGAGACTTTAGATTTGGCTTGAAACAGTGCGCCCATCTTCGCTCAATAACCAACTTGATCAAGAATAACAGTGTCATAGCCTTCATCTGGTTCCAGAGTCACCATGTCTTTGTTTTTCTTCAAGTCTTTCAGTCTGTCCAAGTGCTACTTAGATAGAGTTGGTTCTCCTACTGATGGATGAATTAGATACTGGTAACTAGTGGTGACCCAGTTTTATTTCAACTTTGCTAAGTAAGCTTTTGATGATCATCCTAGATGTGTTACTTGACTGTAGAGGTTTCCAAATTGCAGTTCCATATCAGGATGACAAGTTTAACCTTGAGGACAGCAGAACTTCAACCACCGTTGTAGCACCTCTATGGAAGTCTTATCCAAGTTCAAAAGAAAAAAATTTATGAATATACCTTTCACAAATGAATGATTGTATTTTGCCCGTGAACAAGTGTTTATTTGATGGATCAATCTGCTTTCGTTTTCTTTTGTCTTTGGTCCATCTGATTATTGATTTTGTAGACCAGAACTCATGTATTTTCCTCTGTCAAACTACGAACAGCTTCTGTGGTCAGCGCCTGCCTCGTTTTCAAGGTGAAAATATGTGTTATCTGACTGGTGACATAAGGAGGCACCAGTTAGGACCAACTTATTCTATTCGATTATTGTTCATATTCCACTTAGTTATTCCCAATAAATTGCCCTATCCAGCTCTGTCCTTTCTGGGACTGGTTGCATTGAAATTCAGCTGATGATCTTCCGCACACAGACGGCGGCATGCTGAGACTTTCGCCGGTCTTTATTCGGTACAGTTATCAAGAAAATCGATAGAATGTTTTCGTAGGTATCAGAGTGACTATAATTTCCGTCATCTTATTTTCTTTTCTTTCTTGATAATCTTTTGTTTTTTGTTTAGTCTCCCAATTAATTTGGCAGATGAACATTATGTGGGTATTAGAAAAGCCGGGGTTTCCGAAAAAAAGAAATTTATGAACCTTTGTTTCACCGTCATGAGTTCAAATACTCATGAAATACTGCTACAGTTTGTGCAACACAGAATGTAAGCGGAGTGGTATGGTTGTAACACACGTCTTCCAAATGGAAAGGCCCGGGTTCAAACCCTAGGTACGGTGGGGCATATATACTACTGATGAACTCTGACACGAACAAAACTCGAGCTTGGTGCTTCCGAGTGGAGGGCCGGTCAGATGACCTGAGGTCTGTGCGTGAAAAGTGGAGTCCGAAGGACAGTCAGCCAACAAAGAATCAAACATTTGTTCGTTTTCCACGATAGATCTGAAGAAAAAGATATACTTGCACCGGATGTATTTGGTATAAGACTATGGAACGTGAATGGCAACTTTTCATATGTAAGTTTTCAATGATATCTTACTCCGGTATCAGAGGACCTACTTACAAGTATGCAAGTGTCAAGATCATACATACAGTTCTCTAGGTCATTGGAGGATGCAATCTGTGAAATTGAAAGGCATCTTGTATCAGGCTAGCCGATTGTTTAACTAAACTTGTATGTCCTCGCTGAATCATTGAACAATTTCCTAGATTGATACTTTTGGTAGTATTGTGTTGTTTCCGGCTTGCTCAACTCCGAGAAACCTTAATGAAGCCACGAAACTTGAGAATCCAGGCCAGTTAGACTGCTGTTGCTGGTGTTCAAGATTTATGTAGGAAACATTTTAGGGTCATTTCAATTCAGTTCATTTAACCAATAACCCCTTACTTCTATGCACTGTTTCTTTTGCTACATCTCAGTACCCACCTTCGAGTAAAGGACAAAAGGAATAGAAAAATGAAGTAAAAAAGAGCCTAAAGCAAGGAGAGAGTTGGAATGCAATTACTCCACGGGCCGTGACACCTATCCACATCACATTTTGTCTACAGCCACCCGGAAGGCGGGTCGCGTGAACCTTGGCCTCGGGAGTCTACCACATTCTACTTGGCGGAGTCCACTGGCCAGGGTCTTTAAACCTTTCTGCAGCATCATGAACTAACCACATCGACTCACCTTCCTCCCGCTACCTGCCTCAGAAGACAGTATAACCCGAGGAAGCTTATCAGTGGGCATGTGTAACACATGTCCAAACCACCTCAATCTGTTTGGATCCAATATTTGATCCACAGACTGACCGCTGGTAAACAACACCTTACGTCCAATTTCAGTATTGTTGATACTGCGTTCCAACCATATTAGGACAATGCTACGGGGACATCTGTGCTCGAGTATCGACAGTTTTCGTCAATCTTTTACCCTAGTGGCCATATTTCTGAACCGTATAGAAAAATTGACCTAACCACCACATTGTACACTCGACTCTTAACAGACAAGCGGATGTTACGCCGAAGCCACAGATGACGGAGGTTGGAAAAAGCCAAAAGCACTTTCTGTATATGTGATGACACTCTATCTGACATCTGTCTACCTGGTGAGATGTAACTACATAGGTAACGAGACTTCTCTACCTCACCTAGAGCTTTCCATGCTAACACAATATTAAGTGTTGAGACAACCCAGTCCTGCAAGAGCATTTTACACTTTAAACGTGCAAAATGCATCCAAAACACCGCTATATCGATGATTATGCTATCTACGGGAGCTGGCTACCTACCTGGATCTTGACTCAGAAGAACACAATTGTCCGCGTATTCGAAGTTAGACTGTTTACTGTCTGAACAATGATCGATGCAGCTATTCTCATACGAGGGTGGGGCCATCTGAAGAATCAGTTCTCTTACAACAATGAACGGAAGGGCGAAAGAGGGCAACCCTGAAGAACATCGCTTCTCATGGGAAGCAGCATTAGAGAACTGTGCGGAATCATAATATTATCCTTCGGAATATTATACTTGATGGTTTTGCATCGGTTTAAGTTTTCTCAGTTCTAAGGAACCACAATGAAACCGAAAATAGAAACCACGAAATTTGAAAATGTAAGTCACATTAGACTGCTGTTAATCGCGTTCAGCATTTGTGTAATTGATAGTATCAGAAAAGTGACATCATCCAAGCATCTTTGCAACAAGCAGTATCCCGTGAAAAGAGAAATTAGTCTGTTTTTTGTGAAGTAGAATATGATGTAGATTTGACAGTTCGCATCTTAAGTTTGCATTCACCTTGGAAGGCGATGTTCAAGCAAAACCGTGATCTAATTAGGACTGAGAGTGAAAGGTTGTTGGTGTATGCGTAACCGTTGTTAAAATTTTGTCTATTGTCGAATCAGCTCATCGTTTTTCAGTCTTGGTAACAATCAAATCCAAACATGACACAAATCAGCAACTCGGAAGTACCTGCTGATTGAAACCAACGGATGCTCTGTGTCGACGGTAAAAGGTGCGTTATTCTGATGAAGACAGGGAATTTTGTCAGTTGAGTTAAGACAGCCTCATCAATTTTGGTTTGTGCTCGAGTTTTAAAGGAAAAGCCTTTTGTTGTAACCTCACCTAATTGTGGTTTCTTTTCGGGAACCGAATATTATCCTGGTGACGTAAAACCAACCACTGAGAACCATCTCGTATAGCTTGGAGGTTATCTGTTTCAACTCACAAATGATCACCGTGGTTGCACGTACCAGTGGTGACACCATGGATGTGCATTGCTGAAGGTAATTTCAAACAAGTTAGACCAAACCACTGTGCAGTGCTTCCACAGTGCTCCTTTGGTCAGCAGAGTACTTATACTGAAAGCCTGTATTTTTCTACCGGATAAGCATTTATCAACTGTATTTGTGGATAATGGGAATCCACAAGTGAATCTTTTTGCCTATCAGACTGGTTTTGACTGATATCACCTCTGTGTGTTCATCTGGCTTTATTAGTCAATCCAAATGACGGTCATATGTTTCGCTCAAATAGCAGAGCTTTGAAGAAAATCCCGTGAAACGCTTACAAGCATGTTGTAGCTGTGTTGGTGCCCTAGAGAATTTACTGTCAGAGCAGCAGACGTTAGATCATTTGGATTCAAAGTTGCTCCTCAAACAGTTCACTTTAAAACTTTGTCTGTATTGCTTCTGGTTGATATGCTACTTTCGTTATTACGATGCGATCGAAAATTGTCCATAGGCTGATCGCCTCCCAAGTAAATTAATCCGTTTGTATACTGAGCTTAATTACCACTTCAGCTTTCTGTGAAATGACCGTACTTCCCCAGGATACAGCCCAATGTGGTCTTACTTCAACAACACAAGTGTCAAGATTACACTCACCGCATGAGCTCATTATTGATGAAGTCGACATTTTGGCTGCCAGGTGATGTGTGAGCCCTCGAACAACAAGTGTTGCCGAGTTTTGAGGGAACCAGTAGGTGAGAATTGCAAAGAGCCTATCTACACCAAAACTGGACAAAGATATGTGCACTGGGAACCCTGTTTCGTTATTGTTTGAATGCACCTTGTGAAACATAGTCGAAATCAACCAGTTGGGACTTTCGTTTGCTATTTGATGTGCAGTATTTGTGGTCCCCAAATTTACATTCATAACCATAAATTCAAGTTGGTTACAGTCGTGAACTCATCAGGTGTCTAAGCAAGTATCTGAAAGCACTGAGTCTTCACACATTGATTTTTAGTTAATTTTGTCTCTTGGTGTCATGAGCTTCACCGTTAAACCATACCGTACTATTTACTACTACCTTGTGCGCAAAAACATTCACGGCATATTTTTAGAGCAGTTTTAATCACCAGGCCGAGAATCACCACTGATTCATGGGATTCATTGGTCATTGTGTGGCGTCGTTAGTGGAGACTTTTACATTTTAATGTCTCATTTGTCAACCAATCGGGATATTTTTGAGTACTCACTTTCGTCTAGGTTCATTGAGACCGTAATCGATAATTCCTTTACCGAAGTTACTTTCCCGACGAATAAGAAAATGTGTTTGGCCCATCTACTGCATGTACGGGCTCGTCTCTGTCGAACTTTCTCGTCCACATACTACCATGCATGCTTCACCAACCATATTCATATCACGCGATTGTGACGACTACTGTTTGAATCTGACGTTTATTTGTGCTTCTTATGTAGCCATTTGACCCTTAGCCTATATATAACTCTCGTCAATATTCAACTCCACTCCGATAAAAATATAACACAGTGGTATTCACGAAAATGAGGAAAATTCTGCGTACTCTTACTCTCTGCCGTGGAACTGAGTGTTTTTTCTTCGCATCATTCAGTAGCATGATTTGGTTCCTTGAAATATGTCCTTATTTGTGGTTTATATATTTTCGGGGTATGCACTATTCAACAGCTTTGCACAAGCTTGATGTCACACATTTAGTGGCAAGCTAAATCATATCGAAAGATACGACAAAAGACAAAATGCACAGAACCCAAGACTGTTTCAGTTGTACTGTAATCAGGACGCGGTTCATCCTAGTGGGACGGGAAAATGTACACCACACTTGATGCGTGAAGCATCCCATTTTCTGAATTTTCTAATTTGCCTACTGAAGGAAGAGATAGTAGTGTGTTCAACACAATGATTGTCTTCTCGACCTAGTTCGTGAACACATTGCTCTACACAGACAATAGCATAACTCGGGGAATCCATTTGCATGTTTCTTTTTAATATCCCTAAAACAATGGCACATTCCACTTTGTTCAAAACCCTGAACGGGTGACTTGTTGGGCTAGTTTTATAGAGCCCTCAAAGTACTTCGGATATCTGCATAGGCAAACACTCCAACTGTCGACCTCAAATAATTCGCATGGCATTATGTGGGGAGAATGAGCACGGTTTCGATCGCCAAATGCTCTGATGGAAAAATGCACTCGTTTCCATTTCCTTGATCAGAAACGAAATCCACATATTATTATCACTACATAGGTTTTCATTTTTTGTGTAATCTACTGCTTCAGATATTTGGTAATTATGATGGAACAGCGACAACACCGACAGTCCACAAATATATACCAGATACACGGACGACAATTTCATAAATTATGACACAGCAAAAGTGACTACTGAACTACTGTAGACACTTAACAATGCCCGTGCAATGATCATATTTACAGTGGAGATGAAGAAGGACAATTTTCTCACTTTTCTCGATGGGGTATTACGTGGAATAGAGGACGGACATATAGGAAGGAGGGTGTGAGGGAAACGCACATGGGTGGGGTTGTACACATATTTCCTAAGTTTTGTCACCCTACAATACAAAAGAAATCTAGTGAGCTTTCTGATCTATAGTGCAAGAAACATCTGTAGTCCTGATACAATAGTCCATGAAGTTGAACACATATGTGACACAATAATAAAAAAGGGCTATCCAGAACCGTTTATTCGTCACATTATGAGGAAAAGTAGAAGCAAAATAAAAGTGAAAGTAGCCGAGAAAAAGGGTACCTTTGTGCTCATCCCGTTCTAAAGCGACAAAATCTTAGAAATGCCGGGGCTACGCTTATCGAAGGCCCTCGGGCAGTCTCTTCTCGTTACACGTGGCCGAATCTTACTAAATACCAAGCTTTTATTGTTTAACAATCCAAGGACAGGTAGCCTCATCAGTTTCAATCCTTTATTCTATATTAGTTTACGTGATCTTGTAGTGCGCAGTGTGCTGGGCAAACAATGAGACGCCTGTCTAATAGGATATCAGAAAGCGTCCCTTCTTATTTGCGCAAAAACAAACGGTTCGGACTACCAATAGCACAATCCTACAACATCTGGTGGATAGTAGACATCAAATCGACACAGCGACAGCTCTCAGAGCGGTCCTGACAACTCTCAGAGTTCACGCGAAAGAATTACGCAGACGGTTGCTGAAGACGTCAAAAGCCATAGCAATTAGTCTGCTGAAGCCGGAGTTATATAAGCAACGTAACCTCATGCAGCAATTGTTATTGAATTGGCCGTAAAAATGGATTCTCTTATGGTTTCCATGTTGGAATTCTCCCCAGCCCCACACCTCTGTTTCACACCTGTCTTTTCACGCCATTCGGTTACACATTTTACACTTACTGTCTTTCACACAACGGACAAGGTTCATCATGTTAAAGTATGCTTTCAGGTTACCGGATTTGTTGCACACCCACTCACTCATTGCTATCTGTAACTGCACATATACTCTCCTTTTCCCAGTACTATATAAGTAAACGCTTTTGTATAATGTACCAGTTGCAAAACAGAGCATACGCAAGTTTTGCCTCTCAGTCGAATTCTGTTGCTGCATATCATCGGAACAACTGGATACAACCGAGAAACGAATGCAAGTTTTGGGCTTGAACGAGCTGTTTTACCGAATTTTGGATTTGAACTCAGACACGGGAAGGGAAGACAATAACGGAATACCAAATTTATCGCATCACAATACACTGATACGAAGTAAATGACCGTGGGCTACTCACATCTGGCAGAATGGTTAGGGAGGCAATAGCACCCGCGTGATCTCGTTTACGAGATCTCCGCATGTGCGCTTTTCGTTTCCCAGTTGCTCATCTCTCGACCGTAACTAATATCCGCAGTGACAGGATTCAGTGGGTATTATTCAGCAGGATTTAAATAGGTTCCTGGTGTGCAGATCATATACGAAGGCCGGAAAAACAAGCAGAGAAGCCAGGACAAAAACAAGCGCAGTCAGTGTTTGAGAAGAAGAACGATATCCTCGGAGACTGGCAGATGGGATTGGCGTCAATGTGAATCTAAATGAACACTGGTATCCGTGCATACTTGAAAAGGGAATTTCTTTATTTTTCAACTGGTCTACGCCTGTTTTATTATTGTTGTGCCCTACAATAGTCCAGCTTGTGTCGTATCCACCCCAGAGACATTGGTCTCTGCTGATACTCTGTAACATTCATCGACTATATTGAGATATTGTACTCAGTTATACTGTTCGGTTTTATCACCCACATATATATCCTCTTCTTTACCGCGTTTATCATTGACTCGTGCCTTAGACAGACTTGAGCTTCCACCAGATTTTTCTATTTATGCTGGCATTCTCACTTCGACTAGAACCTCACATATCATGCTGAAAGTTAGCAAACCATCCCGCCCTTCGCCTTTGGGTTTCCTCAGCCAAGCTCTGCAGACCTATAACACAGTGTGACTCTCTTACTTAGAATCAATTTTTCCATGAATTATTTAAATTGGCTTGGTTGGAACAGCCACTATTCCTCGAAATTTTTACAATTCTGCGTAGTCATTAACCGTTGCCATCATACTCAATTCATTGAAAGAGAATCTTTGTAGGTGCACGTTTGATGTGATATTTTACATACCTGATATAAGCCAGATTCACCCCGGTTGACGGCCGTGGTCAAACAATTCCCGTCGCCGAATTTACTGTTTCGATAGCATTTCTTTCCGCACTCGGTTAAATCCCTATTTCCAAGGTGGTTCAATTCTGAACAATCGCATTCTATAATTGTTATCTCTCTGTTTACTGCTAAGTAACGAAAACAAAAGATGATCCATGTATTCATTTTTGTAAGAATATAAGCCAAATTATCGTAAACAAAATGAGTGATTTACTTTATTTCGAGCAATACAAGCACCCGTCTGTTGACATCCAGTCTCTCTTTTACACACTTTACAACATGATTTCCGGTGGTAACCAATGAGTACGGTATGTGGCTGTAAGAATGAAAATCCCAATGGAGCGCTTCTTGTCCACGAATTTGCTTGGCTGCATATCATACACTAAACCAGTGGAATGATTTATAAAGAGGTGCAATGAAGGGGCAAGGCGTGCGTGACGTGTCTAACAGGAGCTGGACAATCAAATTTCACAAGGTTTCATCTGTTATCACGCCCGTTCTTCACCTAGCTGGAAGCACGCGATCCACGTGCATCATGTGCAAAGAGATGGAAGGTCTTGTCTTGCGCATATCACTCTAGCTTTATTGGTTTTCGTAGTCCGGACATGAGGTGCTACTTCTAGAAAGTTGAATGTCAAAATGTTATCCCATTATCAGCCTTATCCTGGCTGAGAGAAATTATGTGGACGTAGAGAAATGGAAATGAACACCCTGTGGATTTGGCTTTCGAGCGTTTGGACATCACCTACTAGTATTGTCCACAAAGTGCCACTTCGAATTTCAGTGAATGCATGGTATATAATGACTAGTGGTGCACTAGTTAGCTCTTTTAGATAGCTTTTATGAATATGTTTGATAGCGGAAGGTAGTAAAATGGTAATTAAACATAGAACCGCCGGCTTACTACGTGTCTCGTCTATGCAATCGATGGCCCACTACGTTCGCCCTGAGAATAATTTAGGGGTCCAATTCTAGTGATTTCGCTGTGCTAAAGTTCAACAACGAAGGACAAATTCTGGCCCCGTCGAATTGAACGTGTAGTTTGAAGGTTTAGCCGGAAAATGTCCAGCTTTCGACGCAAGTGAGAGCTTCTCGCCATGTTGCGTTTTTGTTTTTATGTCTTCCAGTGTTCTTGAGGTCTTGCTGATCAAGATTTGAAGTCTTCGTAAACATTCTGTCTGACCAATATGCATGTCAGGTTTCTCAATAATAATCAACAACTCGGTGTTGAAGCCCATATGGTGTGTTTGAAATGCGGTTTGTATTTCCACAACTTGGAACACTGGTCTCCTTTGTCGCGTGCTAATTCTCGAAAGCGTTTAAATCTCCACTGTTGTGAGTTGTTTGTAAAAATCAACCTGTTAAATTGTCTATGGTTTTTTTATATGAGTGGATATTTTCAGAACTAGGAGGTATCCAGTGTTCTGTGGCACATAAAATATGACACTAACTCCGAAGCAGGATACTCGCCTTGTCGATAAATGTTATTCTGACAAACGGTATCGATTTTTTGAGCCTGATAGTTTCACTGTTGTTCATCGTTTTGTTCATAGACACGACGATGTCACGTAATGACAAGATTTCCCGGATTCAGTGCAGCCCTTGTCAAATGGTGTTAGGAGTTTTGTGACGTGAAGGACACTGTACCGGGTCTCCTTGTTCATGGTTACCATGAACCACACTTGTGGGATCCCTCTGAGTTGCAATACCGACTATCCAAATTAAGCTGAAAGACGAAACAAATGGTGATTCGCTTTTAATTCTTTCTCAAAAGCAACACGTGACCTTTCTTGCTGGGTGCTTATTGTCTTTTTTAGACCAACCGAATGTTGATACGGTTCGCTTAGCTTCATCCTCCTTCTTATTCAAAACTAATTGGAGGAATTTCTTGAATCTATTCCTTGCATACGTATACTGCAGTCTTGAAGTTCTTTTTCATCTCGACGCAGAAAAAACTATTCTCTCAGTCAAAAGCTTTGTGTGTTTGCCGTGCAATACTTGTTGTGACATGCCTTTTTATCGAACCGTGCGGGTAAGGAAAAGAATCTGAGCCGCTTTTGTCAAAGAAGCTCTGGGCTCATAAGCACGTAAAATGCAAATAAATCACTGAAACATTCCGGTTCTTAGTAGTATTTGCTGAAATATAGAGTAAACAAGATGAGTACCTGATACACTTCGCGCATATGACCTGGTGGTGGATCAGCAGTCTTGCATTCAATGTCAACCGAAGGTTCTCTCCAGTGAGGCTTCCATCAACCAAAAGTTACCTGCTGAGCAGTGAGATACCATAGTGTTCTCCAAACACTATTATCATTATATTATTATATTTTCTCATTTCCTCTTACCCACCAGCTGAGGTGAATTGAGCGTCGGTAGTCTTGGTAATTACTCACATTCGAAGACTTACTTATTTTGAACTTTGAAACTTCAGGCGAATTCGTCGTCAAGAAAGTTCAGCTGCTTTCAGATTAGAACAAACAACAGCGCCAAAATTATTTGAAGCATTTGACATTTTGCAGTCACGAGATTTTGTTCAATGTCCTTCGAGTTATTTGGGATAGATAAATTCATCTCAAGGAGAAAGATAGTGAACTTGGAACTTCAAAATCTATTCCAATCCTCAATGTTCTCTCTAACCGAAGAACATTACACGAGAATGAGCCAGTACGTTTAATCCCAAAATGATGAATAATTTTATGTTGCTTCATGAAACTTTGCGTAAATACAACCCATTTATAGGGAAATGTTCAATACTGGGCCTCCATAATATTTTGACTTCCCCAATATTGACTATATATGGCAGCAGTAGTAAGCCCCGCCGTAGCTGACGCTTGCAATTCTAATCGACTCTGACCTCACGCGATGTGTTTTTGAGTTCCAGTGCTACAGTTGCCGATTTCCCTATTTACTTCTCTCGTGCACACAGCCTGAATTTGCACCCGCTCTCACGCGCTCTTTGTCAATTTTTATTCGAAATTATTGCCTGTTTTAACTTTTCTCATTGATTCTTCGCATCATTCCCAGGAATTCTTCTCTCCTCGGCCTCTATTTCTTCCAAAATCCGGACTGTCCTCCATACTAACACCGTTCGTCTCTCAAAGGCCACGGAAACGTTTTTTATCACCATTGTTTTGTATGAGTACGAAAGACCTATTCAACAGTTACCGTGGAGCCCATGTGAAAACGGACAGGTTAGCAAAATTCTGCTCATCCAGAAGTAAACTGCTTAGTCCCTTGCGAAATGAGTTTTCCTTCAATTCCTTTCATACTGAATGGATCTGGTACACTATGCAAAAAAGGAACAGCTTACACATCGTCACTTTTTTCTGCGTCCAAGAAGTTCAGAGAAAGTCATTCGTAGAATAAAACCAATACCATTCACCCGCAAATTGCATGACATTATCAATAGGAAAACATTTACATTTACTAACTGAATAATAAGTAGATATTTACAGCAGAAGCAGAGTTCAGACAAGCACTTTCGTCTTTTCTTCACCAGTCTATCTGAGTTCCGTGTATTTTGTTGCAACGTGAGTAGTATGATATCAACACTCCAGCTTCGCTTCCAACAATGAGATTCAGCATGCTTAAATCACAGTGGTTCGAGTATCAGCAACTAGACGTGAGGGCATTCCGCAACAGCTTCGCCAACAGTCCCAGAAATCACCAGTCCTACAAGTCACAGATCCATGCAGAATGGGGCTTAAAACAAGCCTTCCGACTTGTGATTCCGATACAAAACCTTCAGTTAATGACGAGAAAACTTAAAACTAGTCACCTTACTCCGGACATCGGATCAGGATGCAGCATTGTTCGTTTTTTGGTTCCACACTTACGAAACACTTCACCATATAGTGGTTCACTTTGGTGACCGACTTCGTTTAACCATGACGTTATCATACAATAAGGTTCACTAGATAGTGAACACAATTAAAATGCATAAACCTGTAGACACCGATCAACATAGGTGCTGCTCAGCAGTAATAAAGGGTGTCGCTTTACCAGAAATTCTCAAATAAAATTCTACATGACGCACCGCATCCAATAAAGCAATCATAACTACCGATTCTAACCCATACAAGTGAAACGTATTCCGTGGTTCTGAAGCTGCCATATTCAACTCTTTTGAAAGTACTACCATGCTTGCACGGTGGTCAGACAAGTTTCCAATATTCAGATTAGTTATTCTACGTACGGAGACCAAATGCACAGTGCGAAATTCAGGTATGTAGTGGTTAAATCAAGTACACTTAACCATTGTCCACAAATAAACAGATCTCCATACGCTACTGGAAGGAAGTACTGAGAGATAGAAACGACTCGGCAACACATGGGAGATTGAAACCGCAGTTTTATTGCAATTCACTTCACGTAAATAAATACGGATTAGAAAAACATTAATAAGAGACTGCAGTCTATGGCTTGATGAAACAAATCTACCTCGCCGAGGAATTTATCAGCCTATGTGGTTATTGCACACTACTTATCGATAGAAGGTTCATTATTCGATCATCAAAATGCGCAGCTTTGCAGCAGAAAAAAGCCTTTTTCCTTTGAATTTGATATTATTTGGTTTTGTTAACCACAGCACTAATTTATCGTTGAATGGTCAAGTGACACTCGATCAGCCTGTGTAGTCCCGCGCTGATAACCCGATAAAATTGCCAGTTCCTGTCTAACACGATGGAAGATACACCCAAAAATGCTGTTCCATGTGCTGTTCGTCATGTTTGCTGGTCGCAGCCTGTAGACCGCATGGAGTAACTGTATTTTCCTCTTTGGTTGGTTGGATTGGAAATTTTATTGTCAACGCTAAAAACGTGGTTTCAAGCAAGCTGTTTGTATTTATCTTTCCAGAACAATGAGAGTGGAGATTGTTATATAGATCACAAGTTCACGTATTTGCTATTGTGAACGCATGATCCGGGACTAATGCCATTCAAGGCTGATTGTTTAATCATACATTGACCAACCGAAATGACACCATGGTAAGCATGTTAGTAGGGATATACTTTGGGAGACCTCAAAAGGCTACAAGATAGTTAATGATTGTCAGTATGTGGAAGTCTTTGTCAGTGATTCATTAAAAAGGTTAAGAAGAGCATATTTTTTGTCTTAGAGAGATAAGTTCTTCTCCAGCAAAATATTTGTATTCCCACGAATCAGTATTTCTCCGATCCGTTCAACTCGTGGTTGCTTAGTGAAACATTAGTCACACATAACCATGAAAAGAGCGTACAGAGTATCTTCCAGATTGAAATGTCCTCAACTAATGCACCAATGATTCATTATTAGTACAGTAAGTCAGTTCCAAGTCTAGTCGTGCATAATGCTGTTTTATCTGTACACTTCAGGGTCCTTTGTACTGGAACAAACTATATGGTGTCTAAACGAAGTACTATCTTTATCATTTATTAACCAACAATGAGGAAATATGGACTTATTGGCGGTAAAATAAACACTGTCTGGAATCAGGAAAGCAAATCTGGTTCACAGTGTAATTTTGTGATAAACGTGTGTTGTTATGACGCATTGTCTTTCCTTTGACCTTAAATGAGTTCATAATATGCTTACTTATGTCACGATTTCCGCATGGTCACTGTTATAGTTGTGCAAGCTTCATTATATTCAGTTCAGGAAATCTTTTTCGAACATTGGTCAAGTCACTTTATTGATCGTTTTTACTCATTTGACGCACTGTGCATGCATTTTTCCTCCAAAATTATCCAATTTATTCGCCCTGTTTATCGCAAACTGCAGCGGGGTTTTCAAAAACTATCCTTTTGCATTATTTTTATAAGATACCATTTGTAAGTGTTTGTAAATATATTTGCACAATACGGCTTTTATTTCAAAATATAAATGCATTTATCTCCGCTTATTTGTATCATTTTCGCCGGAAAACGGCACCCACACACAGTGAAGGATTACCAGTTTGGGAAGGATTTCCTATTTCTGTTCTCCAATTTCACTGAAAATATTTAGAATTAAACTGCAACAATTTCTAACAGGGACTCTATTTTCGTCTGTATTTCTCCATAAAATGCCTTGACATTTATTGGGTTTGAAATTTCGGATGCAGACTTCTAAATGCAATGTTTGCCAAGTGTGTACCTAATTATCCGTGGGTATTTTTTGAGTAACGTTTTTGGTTCATCGGTAAAAAACAGACATTTGGGTATGGAACTTCAACAGTGATTACGTCTACACTGTGGCGGACACCTTGATGGTGCAATTTATCAAACATGAATGAACAGAAGAACGGTCGACATAGTTCAGTTTAGTGACAACAGTGCTTATCAACTACCAAAATGTTTTGAACAATGTTTTAAGTTTTAAATGGTCTTACAAAAGATATCAAATATAATCCGAATCATGTGTGAGAAATGTTTGTTATTTTCTCAGATGTTGGCAATCCGTTAACTGACTACTGAACAGCCGTCGATTCGGAAACCTACCATAAACTACCGCAATATAAGCGAAATATATATGACGTCTGTTCCATAGACGTTGAGAACGGTGCAGGTTTTGGATTTCTGCTTGATTTATGCACGTGACAGCATTGCAGACTGTTTTTGAGGCATCTCCTTGTCGTACTTCATATATAGGCGGAAAATTAAACTCAGTGCAACCTTGAGCCTAGATTCATATTAGTAGTTATGCAATGTTGAAGGCTTTGTACAAATCTTACAGTCCCTAATCTGAGTGACATATCCACTGAGTCTGCTAATTCACCTCACAATGTACCAACTTCAGAGGTAATTTTTGCTGACAAGTAGTGAACTGTTCACGTGACTGACTCCATCTCCCTTTCCGCGGTTTCTACACTACTTTGACTACTAGCATGCATTCACGTAGTGAGTTGCAAATTGTGACCACAAAACAGCGATCGCGATATTTGACGCTTTCTTAGGAGGCACACAGAAATGATGTAACAAACATGCCAGTTTACCTGTTCTCAAAAATAAGCTGCACTGACTCATTCTCGTTCTCCTTAGCCAGCTGTACCGCGAGTGCAATTCGTGTTTTGTATTTCAATCGAACGAACACTAACTTGTATGAACTCAGATACTGTTTTAAAGCGTACAACTCCATTGTGGCAGTATGTGATTCACCAAGACATTCACGTGATGGATTGCGGTTATATGATTTCGCATTGCAAATAAACACCTTCTTCATAGGCGTAATGGGTACTGTCATCAATCGGTTGATTGGGAGGAAATTAGTCCACCTTTTCGCAGAGGACTACAGCTGTATTAACCATCTTAAAACCAAAGCACTGTCCCTTTTTGCTGGAACACCGAATATCTAACGAAGGGGGCTGCACCAGGGTGATTCGTTATGATTACTGTCTCTAACGAAGTGCATTTACTCATCTACTATTGTTCACACAATAAAAACAGTACCGAGAATGACTGACGCGGTGTTCAGAGCATAACTTTCGGGACGTACTGGGAAGATGTTGTTGTTACTGACCGTAAATAATGCTTCAGGATTTCAAGACTGAGGACCATGGGATGGAGGTTGTTGTTGACCGAAAATGTTGAAGAATATGTTTCGCAATAGAAACGAAAGTCTCAAAAGCTATTTTGTGTGCACTTGAATCTCTCGACAAATGCCCCCAACCATCCCATCAAACATAAAATAGGGCACACTTCATTCCCAGAAACAATGATAAAATGGATATTCAAAATTTTGTTCACTTATTGTATTCAGTATTACATATTTACATACCAATAAATCTCATGTTAAAAACACACAAACGAGTCCATTTTTAGTACCACAACGATGGCTTCGAAATTCATGGAACATTTTCCATAAATTTCGGACTTGCAATACGGTGAATTGAGAATTCAAACGCGAAGCAGATTAAAATGATTACAATGGCCCACCCAGCTGAGAACACCTGACAGGTAGGAGGCATTCATTTGAAGCTAACGGCGCGACAACCGTGTATCTCTGTGAAACAGGTGTGGTGCTCTCGAGTGTAGGGTTGGTCAGACAGTCAGGGTTTTTGCCTGAGACGTGGAGTCCAAATGAGAGTTATTTGAACAAAGAATTGAAGATTCATAATGGATCCATGACTTTCTTCATTTGAGTTATGCTACTAGAATCCTATTCAATAAGTAAGCAATTGCTCGCGAATAGTAACTGCGGGAGCAGGACGCCTTGGGTTTGTGGTGACAACAACAACGCCATCCTTTGTGGTGCTTTGGAAGACACCCTGTGAAGTTAGTTTGTTAATAATGTGCCCTTTAAACTCACACATCGAAGACAGGTTTCATGCCATTCAGGGCACTTTTATATAGTTTTGCAACTGTTGGTGGATGTTGATATTTCATGATGTCCCCAAATCCCATCTGGATTGCTCGGTGAAAAGAATCAGGCCCAGCAACGGAATTCAGACTCAACAGGAGACTAGAGAATGAAAGTTGCCTGAATTTCACGACGACGACGATCGGTCAGTTGCCTTGTCACAATTTCGATAACTAAACAGTATACGTAAGAATCCGTGTCCTCCTCTTTACTTAATCCAATCAACGTACAAGGGTTTTGTATTTCGACAGTAATTCGTCTGCAGTTGAAAATGTAATGAAAAGCTTTGTGCATGAGAGTGATGATTGGCCAGGCGCTGGACTTACCAATCTATGGTTAGAGCTCAGATAAAACCGCATCGAATTATCAGTATAAGTCTCGTGGTATTGTTTTTACAGCGATAATTCAACAGTGTGGCTGCACAATGTCTAATAGTTTGAGAGCTATATTAAAGGTCATACTTTTACCACGAAGAAATATATGGAATATGAGGACTGCGAGTACCAGAGACAAGCTTTTTACCCGATCCGACTGTAGTTTATTTCGGGTTTTGTGATTGCCCAAGAGGCTTAGGATACTGCCCTCTAGAAGCCACCTGGAAATATGTGAAAGGGCGCTGCTTTACTGACATTCGAAGGTATCTGAGGTGCTAACTATGAGCAAGTAGGGAACATGTTGAGTATTCTTCAAAGGGTTTTGTTCGTCAATGAATGATTGACAGTATTTTAACCATCGTATTTGTGAATCCTGTTTCATTGAGGCTTTATTACTGTGCATTTTTTTGAATGAAAGTAATGCGATACTTCAAGAGACTCAGGAGGAATTGCAATTCAATTTTATTTCTGGTTGCAAGCATTGGGGTAGTGGACACGACCTTATAGGTGTCTGGAAGTAGTCTATTTTTCCCCGGTGATAAAACTGAGAAAGGGCATAATTGGGAGGAAAGATAAACAGTTCGCGAGATGTCATTTGAATGTGAAACATCGGATTTTAAATACCACTTCATCCAACTGTTGTTCATCTTTCGTTCTAGACTAGCTTTCAATAAATCTATCATTCATATAGGTCAGTGTGAATGGAAAATCAATCAGCATTGTTCCAATAATTTTCTGGACCATGGCCGAGGCGCTCTTTGGCCCGAATGGCAATCCACTGGATTGATACCGACCACTTTTGGTATCGATAGTCAGCAACTCTTCATATACATCATCCAATTCCACCTAAAGAAGGGTTTCAGATAAATCATTTACTGAGAAAGTTTTACCTCCATTTAGGTTGGAAAACGAACCGCCCGGGGTTGGTTGTGAATACCGATGTTTTCCAGCCAATCAATAAATCCAGTTGAGAAGGCAGCACATATTCGAATAGAACCAGTGGCTTTTTTAATCACTACCATCAGAGCGGCCCAAACGGAATAATTAACTTGGGTAAGTACCCCGGCAGTCTGAAATCTTTCGAGTTCCTGATCTATCGGTTTCAAAGCTGCTATTAGAACAAGTCATTTGGGAAGAAGGGCTGATTTGAAACATGGCTTCAGGCAATGGATGGTTTCAGTCTGACTGCACAACCCCATGCCCGGTAGAAATATCTCACGGTGTTTTTTTCTGAATGTAGTCAATTTTTAGGCAGCTGCTTTTGTTAGTAATATTCACAACATTACATACATAGGAGAAAAGTAAGTAGAAGGGTTCAGCTGAAATATTTGTGTGACGAATCGAAATGGAAGGCACACCCCATAACTCAAACTGATGATTCCGAAATCACCAAAATTAGCGTTTTTTATGTGGATGTTTAACAAATACTGTTACCGTGATGATCACGAAAGTAGAACTCACATTCCAGCTCTCCCAGGAGTGGTATTTGTTCTCGAGTAGCATTTCGAGCAAAGGGACGTCCGACATTGTATGGGATCTCGCCAAGAGTGATCGAAGTTGAGCGAGAAATTATTGTTATTGTTATTGTTATGTCGTGACTAGTTGGAGGGTCATTGAATGACCATTTGCAGTTAGCTTCACGAACTTCTGCATTTGGCTGAGTGAATGGCTCGTGGCTGTGAATATGGCATTGTGCTGGTTTCTAATGTGACAAAAGGTATTGAAATTATTCTCAGGTCTTCTGTTTTGCGAATACCTACAAAGCCCTTCTATGCAACCTGTACGTCCACATACCTGACATGGATGGGACCAGTAACGGAAAAAACCGCATGAAGTGCCACTCCTCACGGTTCAAATAGGCAGGAAGAGGGCTTTGGGATGATTTCGCTTCACGCGGTTTGCTGGTTCTGAGACAGTGTTTCGAGTTATTTTATCTACAAGAGTATTGTCAACAGGTGATTATTTGTGCTGAATCATTGTGGAGTCGAGGTTAAGATTCATGAGCCTGTTACATCCGGAGGTCAGGTCTTGTATGGATTCCTTTCCTGAAGAATTCAACCTTTCTGGTGGCATCTTGCGAAGCTCAGCGTCATCTAGAGAGGCAAAATCGGTGACAAAAGTCTGTAATATGCACCGGTCATCTGTGATTTCTTCTAGTCCAAAAGGTTTGCACTATTTGTTGACTCATCTAGCACAAGAGATTATTTCCTCGGCTGTGTTACTTGATTTGTTGAGATAATTGTATCGTACATAGAAAAATGACGATCTTTTGCGGGGGATCTCAGCTTCGACACTGACTCTCTTAACGTGAAATAACGAGGTTGCAACAGTAAAATGTAATTGCATTACTGAGTATGTCCTTGAAAGCCTAGCTTCTGTATGAGCAAACTCCAAGCAGTTATGCATCATGAACCAGAAAAACATCTTCGTATCGTTTGCACCAAAAAGTTGAGGTCCCACCGTTCTCTGAGTCCTAATTAAATTCCTGTACTCTGGTAGCGAGCGATTCCTTCGACTTTGTTGCAGCCTATGGGTCTCTGTTTGTGTGATTGTCAGAAGAAAAATATATTGGCAATATTTCTGTTCCATTTGTCTGATGTTTTTTCGTTCTTTAATTGAGTTGTACTGTCACTGTGAAATTTTGATGAGCTCCGATCTACCCACCATTTCCCGTCGCCAATAACTGTTTTGACCCAGCCCTTAGGAGACACAAAACAACCAATCACTGAAAGAGTTGTTTAGTGAATGAACAAGAACGTGACTTGAAGGCACGACTAAAAATATCGATCGATCACAGTAAACCGATACAGTAGACAGTGATTGCGACATGGTGAATAACCGGACAGTCCAAATACTGGTTTGAGTGTGCATCCACGTGTACATGTGTGTATACACCTGCGCATATTGTCAGCTGAGGCTTTTTTCCGTTCGGTTGAATAGTGATAACTAGTACTATTTGGATTGTTGCAAACGTGAAGTGTGAAGAGGGGCTTGTCGGACCTTCTTTCCTAAAGCTGCAACTGGTTGACCAAAATATTTCCTTCTGACAAGTCAGTGGTCAGTTTGTTCTGCTTGGGCCATCGTGACTGACACCAATTATCCTTGATACTGATAATGAAATGATTTAATCAAACACATTTTTAAACTGCACTTCCACTTCTGGCAGGTCGTTCCTTAGTTTAGGGGAAGAGAAATTCAACACTGTCTACCTCGATTCCAAAAGTGGTATATCCAAGAACCAGTATAAAATACCATGTGCGTGTTTTTGTCAGAATCACGGATAAACTGATTCGTGATCTTATCAGTCGAGATTGTGTTGCAGTTAAAAAGAAAACATTTTCGAAAATATATTCGACGAGATGCTAAGATCATGGGTTATTTCTATTCCGGTTGAATTGAAATGTCTTGTTAATTTGCTATCCTAATCAAATGGTTATTTAATGGTTCCAAATGTACCCAATTATTTTCCAATTTGTTTCTTCACCTGGTCGATTCTGATCTAATTTGGGCTCGTCTTTGAGGGTGGCTCTACCAATTTGGTCAATAAATTTGCACAGAAAACCCTTTGTTGTTCTCGTTTCAGTAGGTTCCTCGTTTGTCAGGTTCCCGAAAAACTACGGATTCACCAAATGACCCAAACCAGAAAATACGATTCATTTTCTGGATGTAAATTGCAAGGACAATGATGATGATGATGATGGTTTATATATTCCCCCTGTAGCAAACCAACATGGAACGATCAGTACCTTCACTCAAACAGTTACATTTTTCTGAACTGGAAGTTTAATCTACGCGGATCTCTCCCAGGTCATGCGCGAAAAATAGCTTGCATAGAGAGTACGCCATACTCGAGAGAATACCGAAATTACATTTTAAATTTTTGGATACTGGAATCGGTACATTCAGCGGCTTATATCAAAGAAACCGCTACAATTACTTAGAATGGCGAGCAAATGTAAAAACTAGATATATATATATAACGGGCTGATGTGTAGATCGCCTTTATCAGGTTTAGCGATGTAACTGTTGATGTTCACTTATGCACTTACCAAGATCCGGCTCACCGAGTTTTCTTTCCGTTTCCTTGAAGGTTATGCAGGTTCAACCCCCACGGAAGAACACTACTTTCATCATACTACTCATACAACCCCCTTCAAGAAAGTGAATAAATGAAAAGTTGTAGTACAAATACTGCAATCGCCGATGACCCGAACTATTCTACCACCGCTCAGCTTGCTCGCCTTATCATATGATCAATTATTTTCATGAATCTCAATTATCAAATTCTAATGCCCAACTATCCAGTGTTATCCGACAATTTGTCCGCCCCCTTATGGCAAACTTTGTAAGGACATTACCACGACAAAGGTCAACATGACCGTAGTCTCCATTCCGTGTGTGGAATAGTTTTGATAATTCCATAGCATGAAACAGAAAAACAACTCTATCACATAGTCAGTTGCATTGTGCGACACTTTTGTGACATGAAACCATGAGGATGTCCATTCCGATAATGGTTATTTTATTCAACAATCACCCAAGATTCCCTGTCTCGCATTTAGTATTATGGTTGAGACATGCACATACCTTGAACAACAGAGTGAAAAGGTGAATCCAATTATTTCTACCCAGTCGATCGGTTGTGAAGGGAGAGAACCGTATGCTTAGCTGTGTTGTAATCAAAGGCAAGGTGGTAGGCTTAGAGACGCAAATGATTGACCGCTTGAAATGGTCAAGCCTAAGATATGGATGAACACAGGACACTCAAGTGAGGTGAGAATTATTTGACCAATTGAGGTTGATGGGTAAAAGAATTGGACGATCGAGAGTCCACGCTACCAGTCGAAATCGAACCCATGTCATTCGGTTTACCAGGACATTGTTTTACCAGTTCAGCTACCTTGCCATAACCAGTCGGACCAGAATTGCGCACGTGAATATCCAATATTGGTCAACTCCTTCTGAAGTGATCATTCAATCTCGTGCACTCATGTGCTATTGGTGCCATTTGCAATTGACCGACGAGGATAGTTCAGTGAATAAAAACGGGAATTACCGTGAATTGCCAGAATTGCTGGATTCCGGGTTGGTATTCTTCATCATTTGATTTCACAAAGTCCTTCATTCGGTGGTGTCTGACACCCTTCATTCACCAACTATGACTTGTTTGCTTGAGTTGGATGAAACATAGACTTCGTGTCCTAGGTAAGCGTTTGTTTCATGAGTGAATGACTCTGGGATAAAGCAAGACCTCCGGAGTTAGCTCACAGTAATCTGCAGATTATCAAGTTATTCCAACGGAAAAATGAAAGTGAGTTTTATTTCATTTTTGAAGTGCCAAAAAATAGAAGGCGTACACAGCGAAAAAATATTTTCCGGTAATAATATTCCACTTTCATACATTTAATCTGATTTTTTTAGGATTTAACACTTCATCCCCAGTTCGTCCGTCTTTTGTGTGATCACTTTGTTATCAGATATTCACAGCGATTTTCTTGTGTTTCCTTCTATCATCAAACCACATCTGGGCCAACGAATGTATCCGGTATCGTGACTAGCACTGCCTTGATCGGAACAAAAGAGCGATATTTCAGATAAAATATGTGAAAGAATACCACGAATGTGCAGCAACAAGATGTGGAATCGATGACCAAATTTAGCTACGTGATTTCAGAATAATACTTCTGAACTCAAATGTTGACCCGACTGTGGAAGTAGAACAAACGGAATACCGTTTAGTCACCTAACATCTTCAGCGGCAATGAACCTGTAAAATCTATAAAATGAAAAAAGAGGAATACTATTCGTTCATACACTCTGAAATCCGCTGAGGCCAGTTATCATCGAGAAAATGAACTGAGATCTTCTCGCGGTATTGTTCTCAATTAAATGAGTAAACGAATACGTAAGATTCTTGATTTGGATGATGGTTCTGTGCATCGTAGGCATTTGAGTCAAATTGCTATTACCGTGTCTATTTCTCATGCTACTTCTGAATGTCCAAATCCTGATATTTGTGAGTCTTTGCTAGAAGATAGCAATTCCAGTGCATCTGATACAAATACAGCAGTACACGTTCGAACATGTGAAAGAGTGTTCCATAAAAACCGGCTGACTTGCAGAAGACTGGAACTTCACTTGAGCTGTGGCGGATATGATCACTCTTCGTGACATTCCTGTGTTGTTTTACTACATCCTCGAAGGCTTGCACATTTCTACTGAGCAGAACACGTTTTTGAATTGAGTTCCAGTTCAACCGGTGTTCTCATTCCTTTAGTGTGTTTAGTTCGGTTCGGAGTGTTGACCACGTTCGTTGAGGCAGTACTAATTCTCCAGGGCAAGTACCAACCACAACAGTACATGATCACCAACATTTCTACAATCAGCGAGTATGAAGATGTTATTGTGGCTCCCACTGCGTTAAATGCACGAAGTTCGAATACGGCTACAGCTGGTAGCGTTGTTCGTAGGTGGAAGTGCGCTGTCATTCGGCTTGCTGATATGCCTGAAAATTTGGGACCTTGGATGATTATCCACTCCATGTCACAGTGGCAGATTCCTGATTATACTTACTTGTGCAAACAACCTTTGATACTCTGCGGTACATACCTTCGATTGTATTTCTACGCAAGCACCAGCAGTGCACATCCATTGAATATCTACTGGGACTTGAACCACGGGGTGAATGTTTGTATGTCAGACAACTAACCTAAAGCTATTCGGGATGGTTGTCAACGTGTTATTGGACATGGTCAGATTTGAGCTCACTTATCGTCATTATCGCAAATGATTTGGAACGTTTCCACACAGCAACCAGTGCTAAGTAAAATAGGCGAAGCTATATGGGTTTTGTATGAGTCATCTCTTTCGATGGCATAAAGTCATCAGGGCAACTACTCAAACAATACTTCTCCACTGGATCTGCTAGGAATTCAACTGAGTTTTTTCATCAGAGATGTCAACCACCACCTTTCACTGTGTGCTCCGGTCAGACAAAAATGAATGTGCAAGTTACATCTTTCAAACGAGAAAGAAAAGCATTCATTTCTCCCCATGAAGTTTGAATTGGGGCACACCGGCTAAGTAGCAAGTCAATGGATCTGTGATTTTGTAACTTTGAACACATCAAGTTCACCCATCCACACCAGTTACAAAACGCAGTCGTTTACAAGTTACGAATTGAGCAAACAGTGAACTTGATGTGTATCATTTCTTTCTGGGTCTCACAGGTAGAGAAAGGAAGTGAAAAGTGAGCTAATGTTACATTTATTGTGCTACAGATTGGTAATCTTCTTTGTCTGAGGTAACAAAATACTTCAGAAGGTGGTGTCAGACACCACTCATTAGGCAACGTCAACTCGTTTGTTTGAGCTGAATGAAACACGTATTTTGCAACCATGGTAACCCCTTGTTTCACTAGTTTATGCCTCTATATTAGCTCGACCTACTTAGTTAGCTGAGATTATCTTGCAGATTATCAAGTTACTCGGGTAGAACAATGAAAGTGAGTTCGATTTCATTTGAGGCACGTCATATAGATGAAGTATTACGAAGTAAAACCTTCATAATATTTGGGAAGTTGAAACTTTACACATATACGGCTCCACGAAATGCTACGAACTCGCTACTGAATAGCTAATCGGATCCTAGCTTTAACTTTTTTCACACAAGATTCCACCGGGCTCCTAATCCCAAACTGTTTGGGGATGTAGAATTATCGTGATGTTCAATCAAACAAAATCAGAAAGCAAGTGAAATCATGAATTTGTTTCGTGGTCATGCTAGGTGCAAACAGCCGACAACGTTCACACGAGAAACGTGCAATTTCAATTCTTTTTTGTTGAGTGAATGAATTCCAAGATGAAATCGCATATCATATTTTCTAATGGATAATTTGCATTATTTATGGTGGTTTTTCCGTCTTACTTTTCAATGGGAACTAACTTGGCTGCCTACAACCCAGCGCTGCTTCAACAACTTGGTTGCATGGCTCTTTTGTTCCACTGATAATATTTTGGCAATAACATGATTACACTTTGAAATCGTATGTGATTGATCTAGGTGGTACCAAGCAACTGACAAGTCTTTCTATCGATCTCTCTCCCAACGGACACGCATTTTATATTCTTTCCTGATCGATCAGTGTATTACTAAAGAAAAAATGTGGCCACCACGGATTGGAGTTGGTATTTTGGGAAGCAGAAATACAGATGACCCTCGACAACCGGCATCGGCCTAATTCGATTCAATCAGTTTTGTTCTCATGGGAATTGTATTATCATTTGTCTTATAAGAGTTCGTTTTAAGATTACTTGTTTTCTGTCGGTGAGGGTTAAGTGGTAAACCTACATAATAACGAGGAACAAAAAGTAGAGTTGGTAAGTCAAAACGTCATCATTAGATTTGTTTCTTTTCTGAAACCATTTTAAAGATGTTTTATTGTTCATAAGCTTTCAGTTGGCACGGTGAGAGAGCTTTTTGTTGGAAGAACTTTTTTTCCGCCAGTACTATTTCGCTTTCATATAACTTATCTCATTTCCTTAGGATTTCACAAATCCCATCCCGTTCATCCGTCTTCTGTATGATAATTTCTTTTCCAGATATTCACCGCACTTTTGTTGTGTCTCTTTCTATCATCAGGCAGCGTCTGGGCAAATGAATGCATTCAATATTGTTACAATAGACTGACCACTTGTGACGAGTATTGTATTGATGGGAACAAGGGAGCGACGTGTAAAATGAAATGTCAGATAGAATACGACAAATGTGCTGCAAACCGATGTGGAATAATTTAGGAAAAGTAGCTGAAATATTTCGGACAGATACGCGTCTTCACTCCAAACTGTGAAAGTAAAATATACGTAACCTTCAGTTCTACCTGATTTCTCCAACAGTGATTTATTTTCAACATTTAAACAGTTAAATAAATGAGAATAGTGTTCTCACATACAGTTTTCTGTTCAATGAATGAAAAACTATTTTGAGTAGAATTTATTGACAATTCCAATCAGTTTCACTCCATTCAACCACCCACAATTCAAAAATCAACTGCCTTCAGATTTGTATCATAGCAAATGTTTTGGGGTAATGAAAGACGCAAGATTTAAACTATGCTCTTGGCCAAAACAGTTGAACGAGTGAAATTAACTGATGCATTCAACCATCCACAAGTAAGATTACAAGAAAGCTGCAAATATGCTCACCGAGTTCTACGTTGTGGGGTCCACTGGGAAAGGATTTGGTGACTTCAGCTCGAAGAGTTCTTCATATTTTTCAGTTTTCTTTTGCATGACTTTGAAAAGTTTGAAACTCCTAATCCACAATGCCAGGGAAAGCCTGCAACGTGTCTGGGCCATCAATTAGAGGTTCGGAATTATTAGAACTTTCCTAATTTGACACATTTTCACAAAGTAGGTTTGTCAGCAACAAAGAACATGGCATACATGAATGGAGTTTCTTGATCGTGCCACATTCCACAGCTAATATTGAGAAAATCTTTAGCCCCACTAGTCTCCCATTTTGTATTTACTCTGTTACCAATACTGCATATTATATACTCTATACTGTAACTGCTTGTTGTAACGAAAGCGTAAAGCGCAAGTAATAAATGTGTATTGTTTGAACTAGACACGTGTGAATGAGAAAATCTGCTTGCGGCACACAAACAAACCACTAACCGAACCGCATTCTACCAATATCGATCATAGTGGAGCTTGAACATTTCGCCCCCTGTGTGCGAGCTTTGGACTACACTCAGTTGTATCATTCTTGCTGCATTGCCCTGATGGTCTTGGTTGATATCTTGTTGCCTACTCAAAGTACTGCTGAGATCCGTTTACTAATGTGTAGGATTCATTTCTTCAATCTTGAATCGCTTTCACAGTAATGACTTCTATCAGCAGCTCTTGGTAAATTAACGCCGTCGACTCAATAAACACGTGGTATTGTTGCTAGCAAGTAATTTGGAATGGATTGTATTGGAGGTCTCTGACGGGTTAGCTTCAGTTTCACTGTTTGTACCTTTACCGGTCATTATGAACAATCACAAAGTTCGCATGTTTCTGACTTATTTCTATGACATCGATCGATATATGTGTGTGTGTGTATATGTCAACCGGTCGACCAAGTGGTTAATCGTCGGGCCGAAGGGAATTTGTGGACGTCAATCGTGCGAATGTCATTGGACATCGAAATTCGACATGTGCGAAAGGTCAACATGAACCTGTCAAGAATTTCGAGGATCAGAATCCCCATTGATACCGAATGAGTCGAACGAACATAGGTGCAAATAATTAGCTACCCATTGGAACACATAGATTAAAAGCGCCATGTGGATCAGTCAGAGTAATTTCGGAGAAAATCGAAATATATTTTTACATGGGTAAAAAGAATTAGGAAAAACCATATGAATTGGAGTTCGATGACGCAAAGAAATCCCTATTTCATTTCAAGTTGACTGTCACATTTCATCCCATGAGCTGCTATATTGGCGTGAAAACGCTGGACTACTCTGTTTATGAACATCGGTGTTTGACCGCATTCAAAACGTGCAATCCGACTCACAGTTGAATCTAATACGGTATGTAGCTGTGTTCGTTATTGGGAAAATGTTTATACAACATTATTTTGCTCGATATGTGACAGAGAGTCTCTTCTATGATACATCAGGATAATATAAGATACCTTGGTGAGCTTATGTACAAAACAATTAAATGATACGTACTTCAGTTGGCAAAATGCATCTTTCTTCGATGCAAGCGGATAAACGTCGAATAGAATTGTGTGACACTGAACAAAGTAGAAAATGCTTAGAGCTAAATAAGGACTACATAACTAGAAGAACCCATTTTATTCATTGATTTCACGCATACAAATTTCGTAGTCTCCGGTTTGTTGCAAACTTCATACCTTGGCGCTTTCCGGAAATAGCATTCGCGTTCGCGGGTAACCCGATAGTGACTATTAGAGAGAAACCCGGAAGGAATAATATATTGTGCATGTTCATTGTCAAACAACTCCATTGGTGAAATAAGTACCCAGTGTTGGAATCAATACTCTCATGTTTTCGTGTCACAAAAGTGTCACACATACCAGCTGTGTGTTGTAGGCGTCCCGCTCTTTTCCGCACATTTCAATAATCAAAACTATCTTACGCTCGTGGTAGAGACTACAATCAACTGACAATATTTTTGTTCGCATAGAACGATTCGTCATGACATACCACCTGTTTTAGCTGATTTGTTAGAAACCAACTGGAAATCCAACCGTAGGGGCACGATTGTGATTTGTACACACAAGTTACCCATAGAGTCTGTCCGGGTTGATTGAAAATGAACATGCACAATACATTATTCCTTCCGGGTTTCTCTCTAATAGTCACTATCGGGTGACCCGCGAACGCGAGTGCTAATTCCGGAAAGTGCCAAGGTATGAAGTTTGCAACAAACCGGAGACTACTAAGTTTGTATGCGTGAACTCAATGAATAAAATGAACTCTTATAGACATATGACTTCTTTGCTTTCGAACCGCTGATTTTTGGTTCACCTGGGTTACTTATTGACCGGTGTTGCTCTGATCTTAAGACTAGTTCAACAAAATGCATTCTGTCAATAAGTTCTGTTGTCCACGTAAATGACGTACTTTCAGGCATCTGCTAGCAACCGCTGAAACAAATAGATTCTTGCCCGTTCCCTTGCCTACCAGAGGAATCCAAACACTACCTAACTGTTGTTACATCACTCGAAAGGCATCATCTTTTATTTTGTACTCCGTGGCTGAAACGAGCTCCACAATCCCATCACACACGAATCTTCTGATCTCCGTAACTCACCAGGCTTCTTTGGTCTCCAACATCCATTTCTACGTGTGTCGTGTTGTGATAGACATGTAGCTTGCCCTACGGAGGTGGAAAAATTGTTGGATAACATGGATTAGTTGAGTACCAGTAACTAGTGTCTGAGATTCATGAAAAGCGTTGAGCAGATGGGAAGGCTAGTGAGTAGAGTGGTGGTGTAATCGTTCAGGTTATCGGAGATTACGTTAGTTGTGCTACAACATTGCACTTATCCTTCTTCTTGAACGAAGTTGTACGTACACAATGATGCGATGCAGTGTTCTTTGGTTGGAGTTTCATCTGCAGGATCTGCAAGAGCAGTGAAAGAAAACACGGTGAATCTGAGCTCAGTAAATGCATGAGCAATCATCAACACTTGCATCGATAAAGTGGGAATGGCGATCCATATTTGAGTGCCGTATATACGACTGGTTTCAAAGTTTGACAGTCAATCTAAATGATCACTTCGATTTTTCGGGTATACTCCTATGGAAGCACTACCTTGAGTATCCTCAACTTTCCGATTGGGTACCTCACCTTTTGCGTGAGATTTAGTATCCTGCATTTCTTCCAATGCTTGAAACATGCATGTCTTTACCGAAAAGGTGAAACCGTAGGTCCAAATGTTTCCTACCAAATCAAACAGTTATGGAGCGAGAGGACCACATGACAAGCTGAGTTTTAATCACAACCCGTCTGATGAGTGTACGGAAGCATATGATTGGCCGACTGAAATGGTCAAGCCTAAGGCATGGACGAACACAGGACACTCAAGTGAAGTGAGAATTATTTGACCAATTGAGGTTGATGGGTAAATGAATTGGACGATCGAGAGTCCACGCTACCAGTCGAAATCGAACCGATATCTTTCAATTTAACAGGACATTGTTTTACCAGTTCAGCTACCTTGCCATAACCAGTCAGAATCGAATCACGCACGAGAATGTCCAATACTGCTCTTGCTACACGACATCTTATGCGTTTTTGTCGAGTGTAGAAATTGGGAATTCCATGAGTATACCCACTCCCGAAGAATTCCGTGTACTAATATACATAATATTTCTACTTTATGCATTTTATTCCTTGCAATTCCAGTGACGAGTACATCGACAGAACAGAACATTATTTGACCGAACCAGTGACTGTGCACATCTCAAAATAGGTTTTGCACCTCAGTAACCCAATTAGACTGCATTGGACTAATCCCGGACTGGAAAACAGTCCGCCTGCTCCGGTATAAGCCGCAAAATCCCACGCGAATTGCTGTTTCATTTCTGCTAACACACTGTTCTCATTCTTAGACTCTGTCGTTCGTGTACCGTATCAAATAAAAATGACATCTTTCAGGTACGCGATTGACAGCAGTGGGCAAAATGCTTGCATCCCATATTATACATGTTCTTAGTAATATATCTCATCCCGTCTATCAAAGTATTGCTCATTTTTCAAATGTGGGTAAATTCGCCAATAATCTGGAGAGGATGAATAATATTAAAACGGAAGAATAAACGAAAAAACAAACAAATAACCAGCAAATAACGGAAATGGTTGAACAATTCCGCACATTTTTCCCATGCGAATGGTAGGTTCGATCCGTTCCCAGTTAGAAAAACGTTGGGTGAGTTACTTGAATTCTATCCTGACACACTGTTTGAACATCATACCAAATCACATCCTGTTATGTTGCGCTTCAAACACTGGGCCTGTTATTTCTTGTTAAATTGCGCCAAAGTGACTATGAACTTTTACAATAAATGTTACAATGATTGTCTCGTTGTTCTTACAATGCCCTGCAAGTTACAAGTGAATTTGATTTGGACGAAACTGTGATAATGGAGGAGTTACAAGTGTACCACAATGTAAAAATACGTGTACAATGAAATTTCAGATCGAATTAGTCATATACTCAACAGACTGCGGAACCTAGTCACTTGGTGCATCACACAGTACTGTGTACCCCAGCACACGTTTTGAGAAATTAAATATGCGGGTGTCATGTGTCACGTGTGGAGACTGTTCAATAGCGAATTTCATTTACGGAGAATTAAACACGCGACTGAATGTGTTCAGAATGAAAGGGATTGCATAATAATCACTTTACTTCATCCTGACCAATCCATTTATCTTGCTGAATCCCTTCATTGCTAGAACTCGTAAAGTTCCGATCACATTGTAACTACCGTGCGGTTACGAATGTGATAATAGTTCAGTGGTCTGGTGAGTTTATCGGATTGTCGTAAATCGATGGACTTACATTCCTATCTCATTCCTCATGATGTACCAATTTTAGTAGTGTTTGTGAAAAATAATTTGTAAATCACAACATGTCTTCATAACTGATGAGAGCTTGCAGTTCACATTTATTTCAAGTAAGTGTGAAACTAATTGGTGTTTCGTTGACCATAAAAATAATGGTGACTAGAACCCCTAATATATTATCAATCAATCTCTCTTCGTGGTAAATGCAATCAAATAGTTATCTTTCTCGTATGCAGGTGGAATTGTAATCTAAACGATTCATAGAACCGTATTGCTTCATATTGTGAAATTCAATCATAGATGACGATGCGGATAAGCTCATTACTAACCTCAACGGGAATGTTCAACGTGGTGAACAGAAGTGTTTGATCGTTGTAGTGCTTACGATATTGTCTGTCTACTTGTGTCATCTTCATTACTAGCGAAATACTAAGAGATGTACAGAGTATACTGAGGGATATTTTTCGTGCCATCTACCTAATTAGACGCAGTTGACGAATATGTTTGAGGGCTATATCAAATTGTCATCTTGGAGTCTATAGTTCATCTTAACCAGCTGATTCAAACTGTACTGGGTCATTCTGGTTATTTAGTTATTCATTGGAAACAAGTAAATTCACATCGGTAGGTCATCATTCTTTGGTTCAAGTGATAGGTGCTCCGCTTACCTATTACTGATTTTCAGCTTGATTTCATGTGCTGGAGTGATTGTAAGAGGAACAAGTTCGCACGTCTCAACAGCCACTCTCATCACAGGCTAATCTGGATATCGTTCCGGTAACGATCACTGCATTTACAGATAGACCACCCACACATTCTGAGATGTGTAATGGTGAGACTGTACGAAAACAGAAAAATATATCATACGGAAAAAGTGGATTAGGATATATATGAGCTTGCAAACTTTCATGGAAAGCAACATTCGAAGTGGGGGAATAAATTCACAGCACATACATTAGTTTCCACCTGAGTATTGTTCTTGATTCGTCCCGAATCAATGATTGTCCCCTATTTCATTCAACCTCTCATTTTATCGGATAATCCAGGGATCTGTTATAAAAGAAACTGGAATTACAATGAAACGACTGATATCTGCATTGTTTCATAATGGAACGCCATGATTTACCGTGAAGTTACTGGAAACAAAACCTATGATATATATATCCTATGTCCAAATGTCAAATACGAGATACGGAATCGTGAGAACTGACGAAAACAGAAATATAAATAATATGAAGATCGACGAAAATGCAAACTCATTGAAACCAACATTTCTAGGTGCGAAAACACTCATAATGGGAGAATAAGGTTACAGTAAGTAAATTAGTACTCACCTGAGCATTGTTATCGGTTCGTCCCGATCCCGAGTGTCGATGAACGTTCGGTAATGTGTCTCCCCATGAGAGACATGGATTCGCCCTCAAACATGTCAGTGCTGTGATCAGCGTCTGGTGTTTATATCACGATGGAATTGACCAGCTTACTACTGATTGTCACGATCACGGTTTAATTGTGAGCACTTTTTCGTTCAGGTGACGAGGATCACGTGATATGTATAGACACAGAACTGACCAGATGTCACGTCTTCGCATCAAACCCCATTGGAAACAAACGAAACTGCTATTAAGAGAGCCTCCTATTTGGAAACTACTAGCGTCACGTCAGTTCTTGCTTGTTACGTCCCCATGAACTTCTCATGCCGTGGTCGGGGCACTAGGTCAACTGAGGAATTGCAGGTGCAGCTTGTGCCGAATGAAGATGAATCTATAATGCAAAATTTGATAACCTGAGGCCACCAGCTTATCCTGAGTCCTTATTAGGTAGCACGAAAATCTGTGCTCCCATAAATTAACCTCCTCACAAACCGGACATTTTACAGCACTGAGTGCCTTCTTCCGCTCGCAGTACCTCTAATCAATGGTCTCGTTGAGCATTACAGTGTATATAATTTGTTTGAAGAATTAAAAACAAGACACAGTAACACGTCACAGGATGTGCACCACTAATGAGCCTTAACAAGAGCAAAACTCGAGTGCGGTGCTTCTGAGTGCAAGGTAGACCGAATGTGCTGCAGTCTGTGCGTGAATGACGAATTCCGAAAGGCAGCTAGCCAACAAAAATGAATGTGTATGTTAAAATATTTCATGATGTTAGAGAATACAATACATTCGTGAATGTAATAACAAATTATAGTGTTAACAAATTTTTCACGATACCGGAATAGTTCGAGCGCTTAGTAAACTAATTGAAGATCTGTGTCTTCTTTCCAGAAATATGTTGCTTAGTTGTGTCACCCCATAGCTCCGTTGGACAGCGTCCAACAGCGTAGGGAATTGTGCCACTTGGGAATAAAGGATAAATGTTCTCATCGTTTTAAAGCAGTCATCATTGGATGAAATGAGACACATATGATTATGAATTATTGTCCAAGGAAAATACAGAATGGTAATAGGTTCATAGTTATTAGTGAATTAGACGATTAATGATTGATAATACCAGAGCGACGAGAGAAAATACCTAGGAGGAACGATGAGGTGTCCATACGGACACCTTCCCTTTCCGCTCCAAAAGGAACTAACCCAGACAAACCAAACCGATCACATTTGAATGCTGACAATGAGATTTTGCAAAAACACTAAAGCGAACACGGGAAAATTGAATGTAACCCTGAAACACCAGTTTGAATCTATCGCACTGTTGCTTGACACAAGATACTTCAGTACCTTTCGTGAGTATTTTCAACCAAAAATAATCTGACAATGAAATAATTCCAAAAATATTTCTTTTAAACAACTCGGAATAACGAATTGGCTTTGGTGAATGTCAAAACACTATGTAAATGAAGTAACACGCACTGCTGATGCATCTGCAGCTGAAAAATGAGGAGTAGTGAACAAGTTATCCGTTGTGAGATTGTACCATTCGTTCACAAATCATCCATCCAACCTCAAAATGACGTGTTCAACCAGAGATTGGTCAAATTTCAGCTCTTTCACAGCTACTCCTAGAATTGGCTACGTACTGTAGACGCACATTGCATTCGTGTGCACAATCATCCAAAACTTGATATCAAATTTATCTTGCGTGTTTGCCTCGTAATTAAGTAGTTTTTTCCCCTTATTCTAGCGGGATAAACTGATCGTCATCTGTGAGAGAGTAATTTCGTTTGTACACCTCCCTGCAAGTGTGAGTGAAAGTAGCAAATATATTGTTCATCAGAGTGAAAAGATCCGTTCTTCATCTTACTGATCGAGTCGGTCGATCAGCGAGGCAAATAGGATGCTTCAGTAGACAAAACCTGACCTGCCAAGGTCGTTTGACCTCACAAGGCTTTAGATTTGGTTATCAGCGCGTGTTTGTGTGAGGGCGGATCAGATAAAGCAATCTGCCATCAGTGTCCAGGAGGGTAACGTGTCTCACTTCTCTCCAAAGCGATTTATCTTGTGTTCCTTAAACGTGAACCGATCCATAGATTTCGGCCAACTTTGGAGGAAAAGTGCTAAACCTATCGTTATGACCATCCGGGAGATTTCGGCGAATTGCAATGACAAAAACAAATGTGATTCCGATTTTACTGCCAGCCAACATTGCCTTATAACAATTCGTTGATCTAAAGTCCAGTGATTAGTTCTACGACGGGAATGTCAGGTTAAAATTATGATACACAGTTTTATGCTTTGTAAACCATTGTCATCATTCCAATGATCTGCAACCGTGAAGATACTGAAGTGACTCCTGATTCGTTTAGTGAACGAGGTTGGAATAAGGACCAAGTCCGTCACATTGTTGATGGGCGAGAAAGCTATTACGTCCAAACTTATGTGACCTTGTGTGGTTCCCCACTCCATGTCATAGTTTCACATTGGCGTTTGTATTACTGGTGCAAAGGACACTTCAGACTATGCAGTATTAACTAATTGCTTTCCAACGCAAGAATAGAATGAAAAATATAAGGGAAATGGTAAAAGAGAACAAATACAATACCCCAATGTGCTTAACAATGGTAGAACCACAGTAGTGGGCACCACGTTCAGTGCACACTCCTCAAATAACTCTGGACGATCGATTGGTCTCAGTTACTGCCATTCCTGTGCATCCTGATTTGAACTGATTTAAATTGAACCCGAAAGTCCTTCAGGTGCTTCCCATCACAGACACTTGGAATTCTCCTATGCCTCTCCGGATTTCGGTGGTAAAGATAAAAGCAACAAACAGGAGTATTTCAAGACTTCTCAGTGGTCATTTGACTGACCGAAACGTGAGCTCTTGTAGTCAGCTGGTCAAGCTCAATGTGTTTGGTTCGCGCGGCTAGTCCACAAGTTTTATTGGGTGTGTCAAGGGAGTTGTCTCATCTGGATGAATCAACTGATCTAAAACCGTTCAAAATCTGTCAGTCGTGCTGGTCGGTATTTGGTCAATGAGTAATCACTTGTACTGTTTGGGTTGTGGCAACTATATTGTGTGCAAAGGGGCTTGTCTGATCCTGTTTCCCGAACTGACGACTGACTCAATAAAATGGATCATTTTGGAAAGTCTATGGTCAGTTTGTGCTGCTTGGGCCATCATAACTGACGTCAACTATCTGCGATGCTCATAATGAAATGATAATTTAGTCAAATAAATTTTCAAACAGCAATTCTACTTCTGCTAACTTGTTCCTGAGTTTGAGGAAGAAGAATTTCAACAATGTCGATCATAACTCCATAAGTGACATATAAACAAACGAAAAATACATGTGTGTGTTTTGCAATAGAATCAACGGTCGGTTGATCCGTGACCTCAGTTGTCTTGGATTGTGTTGCAGTTTTCCAGAATTTTCTTCCTTAACGTCTACGACCAAGTACTCGAATTTGATGGATGAATTTCATTCTGGTCAATCTGTAATGTCCAATTTGCTTGTTGTTCTAGAACAATTGTTGTGCAGTGGTTCGAAATGTACCCAACTGTTCTCCAATTTATTTCTTCACGTGAATTATTCAAGTCTATTCTGACACCTTCAGTAGATTCATCCTGTGACTTGTTATTTGCATTTCTGAAAGCCCTTTTTTAAAGTAGAAATAACGTTCTGATGCTTTGTTTGTCAGATTTCAGTTAGAACTATGCGATTCATCGAATGATTCGCAGAAGACTGGAACTTCACTTGATCTGTGGCGGATATGATCACTCTTCGTGACATTCCTGTGTTGTTTTACTACATCCCCGAAGGCTTGCACATTACTACTGAGCACAACACGATTTCGAATTGAGTTCCAGTTCAACCGGTGTTCTCATTCCTTTAGTGTGTTTAGTTCGGTTCGGAGTGTTGACCACGTTCGTTGAGGCAGTACTAATTCTCCAGGGCAAGTACCAACCACAACAGTACATGATCACCAACATTTCTACAATCAGCGAGTATGAAGATGTTATTGTGGCTCCCATTGCGTTAAATGCACGAAGTTCGAATACGGCTACAGCTGGTCACGTTGTTCGTTGGTGGGAATGCGCTGTCATTCGGCTTGCTGATATGCCTGAAAATTTGGGACCTTGGATGATTATCCACTCCATGTCACAGCGGCAGATTCCTGATTATACTTACTTGTGCAAACAACCTTTGATACTCTGCGGTACATACCTTCGATTGCATTTCTACGCAAGCATCAGCAGTGCACATCCATTGAATATCTACTGGGACTTGAACCACGAAGTGAATGTTTGTGAGTCAGACAACTAACATAAAGCTATTCGGGATGGTTGTCAACGTGTTATTGGACATGGTCAGATTTGAGCTCACTTATCGTCATTATCGCAAATGATTGGGATCGTTTCCACACAGCAACCAGTGCTAAGTAAAATAGGCGAAGCTATATGGGTTTTGTATGAGTCATCTCTTTCGATGGCATAAAGTCATCAGGGCAACATTTGACTGTGTAACTGCTCAAGCAATACTTCTCCACTTGATCTGCTAGGAATTCAACTGAGTTTTTTCATCAGAGATGTCAAACACCACTTTTCACTGTGTGCTTTGATCACAAAAATTGAAGTTGTAAATTTTATTTTTCAAATGAGATAGAAAAGCAGCCATTTTTCTTGTATTTCGTGAGAGTAGGAGCACACAGGATGGATAACAAATCAATGAACCTTCATTGTAATAATTTTGAACACACCGCGTTCACCCAACTACACGAGTTGCAAAACGCACTAGTTTGCAAGTTACGAATTGATCCGTGAGTGAACTTGGTATGTATCATTTCTATCTAGGCCTCATAGGTAGAGAAAGGAAACCATTTGGAGCACTGTGCTTGTTACATGAAAGTGAAAAGTCAGCTAATTTCACATTTGTCGGAAACGGATTGGTATTCTTCTTTGTTTGAATTAAAAAATACTTCAGCAGGTGGTGTCAGACACCCCTCATCTAGCAAAGCCAACTCGTTTGTTTGAGTTGGTTGAAACACGTATTTCGCAACCATGGCAACCCCTTGTTTTATGAACAAACGTCTCCGTATAAAGCTGACTTTCTGACTTAGCTGAGATTAGTCTGCAGATTATCAAGTTACTCGGGTAGAACAATGAAAGTGAGTTCGATTTCATTTGTGACATATCCTACAGGTGAAGTATCTGGTATTAGAATCTCCGAACTAATTGGGGATTTAGCATTATTCACATACCTAGCTCCACAAACTCCGTGAAATTGCTGCTGATTAGGTTATCGGATTTGAGTTCTAACTTCTTTCTCACAAGACTCCTTTGGGATCGGAACCCTTAACTGGGTAGGCAAATTCAATCTCTATGACATTCAAGCAACTGGAATCAGTTACCATTTGAAAACGCGCATTCGTTTCTTTTTTGTATTGCAAGATGGTAATACATGTGATCATGAAAGGCGCTAAATCTCGGCAACGTCTGAGCACGAAATGTATTACTGTAATGCTCCTTAATATTTAGACTAATGTCAGGGTACCATCAAGTATCTTATTACGAGTGAGTGATTTTTCCACTTTCCTTTTGTTATTCCATTTAGTCTTTGACATCACACATATGCCTCGCTATACCGAAGCACTGACACAAAGGTCAGCTCAACCCTTTTTATAAAACTCTAATGAGAATCTTTTGACAGTACCAATATTACAATTTTGAGTCAAAACTGATTCCACCCTGGTGATCGCGTACGGGATAAGAAACAATCACAGATGCAGTTCTACAAATAAACCACCAATAAAGAAGCTTGTTAGTGTTTATCTGGGCCGATATATGGGACAATAAGGACAATACAATCATTGCTAACTAAGTATCACAAATAAATATGAACGGTGGTTGAGAAACAGAGATACAGTTCACCTCGAAAGATGCAACTGGATAATTGGCTTCATTTGAAATTGTTCTCATGGGAATAACGGTAAGGTCTGACTGGTAAAGTTTTCCTCGAGATAGGGGCTAAGTGATGAACTGTCAGAATAACCGTGATTGAAATGTAGTCTTGGCAAACCAAAATTTCTCCATCAGATTTGCTTTCAGCAAAGTTTCACTTTTGAAAAGCGTTTCAGTAGACAAAGGTAAAGTGAAAGCAGCTTCTCGTGGGAAAATTTTCACCGGAATCACTAATCTACTTCCAAACAATTTATCTGATTTTTCTTAGGATTTGACAATCCACTCTCACCGTATCCATCTTTTGTGTGATCATTTCATTTTCAGATATTCGGCGCACTTTTGTTGTGTTTACTAATATCATCAAATCTTACTTGGGCTTTCAAATGCATCGAGATTTGTTACGAAAGGGTGAGACGCTGTTATGATCTGTGCAATCGAATGACAGGATATAAATACCATTGTCATAGAAAATGTATGGGAAATTATGATGTTTGTGTAATCAGAAGATGCTATCATCTTGCCCCAGTTAGGAACAGAAAACGAAGGAAATTCGATTAGTAGCCTGCCATTACCAGTGAAGCAATTTGTAATGATTATACAGTTATATAATGAACAATGTTGTTTACACATACAATTTTCTAATGAAAGAGTGAAAAGCCATTTTTCTTTCGACTTCGTGCATTCCTGAAGTGAACGGGATAGTTTAGTTTATTCATCTTCTGAAGAATAAACAGTTTACGGCTGAGTGTCCCATTGTGTTGACCAGAGAAATATTTTCGTGTTTTCTGTTATAATCAATAACATGAACTCGATCGCGTAGATTGACCACATTAAAGGGAACTTTACACGAGTGCTTTAAACGTGTTTTAACACTAGACGCGCTTGTGGAGATTTAGACGAGGAGACTGAGCTTCCGGCGAATGCACTGACAAAGAGCACATCTGTGTGTCGGATTGCTGATTGTATGAAGAACAAGAGTCACCATTTACGTGACATATGTTAAAGTAATCCCCGAGGGAAAGATAACCCTCTTACGACTACTGGCGCGTCGTAAGGTGGTTATGGCTGACACGTTACTAACAAGTGTATAGGCGGGAAGAAAACCTGACTGATCGCTTGAAGTTGCTTGTACTCAATTAGAGTTGTCGGCATTGGTGAGTGAAGCTTTGGAAATGCTCTTCCATACAATTAAGTGCTGTTTGATGAGCCGTTGTGCTAGAACGGTGGCAACCCAACACATCTAACGAATCTCGTATTATTTGTGACACAACTTGTGCACCTTGACCAGTAATCACCGTAGTACTTCAATTAAACAACGAATCTCAACCTTTCATTAAATTATTTTAACTTGTTTGGTTACCGAGTCGATTGTTTTACAGGCGTTCTCGACAACTGCAGTTCCGGCGAGCCAGCATCGCCTTGGAATGCCTCGCAGTTCTAATCTCAAGTGATTACTTCTATAATAGGAATGCCAGCATAAAATTATATTACTCAGTTTTATTCTGCATGTACTGTCATCATCATTTCAATAATTAGCAAGCGTGAAGATACTTATGAGGCTTCCGTCTCTTATAGCGAACGAAGTTCAGATGCAGCTACTGTGGGTTGTGTGTAGGTAGGTAGAAATGCTATTGGATGATGCCCCGCCACATGTCAAAGTGTCACATTGGCGGTTATACTCACTAGTGCAAACAGCGTTTGATATTATGTGAGGTATGTCATCTGTTGCACTTCTACGCAAACTCGAAATGAAAAATGTTCCCGTACGGTAACACAGTTCGGATTCAGAACTTCATCAATCTTGACAATGATAGGACCGCAGTAGTGGGCACCGAGTTCAGTGCATACTCCTCAGATAACTCTGGACGATCGATTGGTCTCAGTTACTGCCATTCCTGTGCATCCTGATTTGAACTGATTTAAATTGAACCCAAAAGTCCTTTAGGTGCTTCCAATCACAGACACTTGGAATTCTCCTATGCCTCTCCGGATTTCGGTGGTAAAGATAAAAGCAACAACCAGGAGTATTTCAAGACTTCCCAGTGGTCATTTGACTGACCGAAACTTGAGCTCTTGTAGTTAGCTGGTCAAGCTCAATGTGTTTGGTTCGCGCGGCTAGTCCACAAGTTTTATTGGGTGTGTCAAGGGAGTTGTCTCATCTGGATGAATCAACTGATCTAAAACCGTTCAAAATCTGTCAGTCATGCTGGTCGGTATTTGGTCAATGAGTAATCACTTGTACTGTTTGGGTTGTGGCAACTATATTGTGTGCAAAGGGGCTTGTCTGATCCTGTTTCCCGAACTGACGACTGACTCGATAAAATGCTTCATTTTGGAAAGTCTATGGTCAGTTTGTGCTGCTTGGGCCATCATATTTGACGTCAACTATCTGCGATACTCATAATGAAATGATAATTTAGTCAAATAAATTTTCAAACAGCAATTCTAATTCTGCTAACTTGTTCCTGAGTATGACGAAAGAGAAATTCAACACTGTCGATCATAACTCCATAAGTGACATATAAACAAACGAAAAATACATGTGTGTGTTTTGCAATAGAGTCAACGGTCGGTTGATCCGTGACCTCAGTTGTCTTGGATTGTGTTGCAGTTTTCCAGAATGTTCTTTCCTAACGTCTACGACCAAGTACTCGAATTTGATGGATGAATTTCATTCTGGTCAATCTGTAATGTCCAATTTGCTTGTTGTTCTAGTACGATTGTTGTGCAGTGGTTCTAAATGTACCCAGTTGTTCTCCAATTTATTCTTTCACCTTACTGATTTGGGTCTGTAATCAAGTGTAGTTCTTAAAAATGAATTCTTCAGTTATGCATCCAGTTAGGAGTACATCTGTGAACCAACTTTTGTGAGTTCAGTTATAGGGATGGTTGGGCAGAATATTACCGGCTGTGCATACCTGATGAACGACAACGAGCACGAAACAGGTTTTGTATTTGCGGGGAAATTTTGTCGTATCTTCAAGACAACACCCTTATACTCATTGGGACTAGATATGTTCAGAAAAGTTCATTTTAATAAATGAGTTTTCACAAACAAACTCCATCATCTCCTGGTTGCTACAGACTTATCGCAGAAGACTAGTTGACACTGGTTCCCGGTGACGGAGTTGGTGTGGCAATCATACTGTGACACCCAACGCTTTGGTTGGTCTAGGTACTTCAATAGCTCTGAACCCGTTACAAAGACTATCTGCGTACACGGTGCACTCAGTTATGACACTTCGGAAGAAACACGGAGAGGATAATATTCTGCATATCCTCATTGTCAACCATCTCGGGCTGTCTCTAGAAGTATTACGTGTGTCACTCACAACCATGCACTCTTCGTTCGAGTCTCAGTTGAGACTTGGTGGGTAGGCCCTGCAGCTTACCTCTAGTGGATCACATGAAACAATTGTTATGGAATGACGAATCCTTCTAGGGGACATTTTAACCCTCTATCTAAACTTAAAATGGTCAGTTGAGTCACATTTTCTCCCCTTGCGTGAAAAAGTGTTGATCATTGAATAGTATAAAATGACAGGAGACCTCCACCATTTAGTTAGTTGCTGTGTGTGACACTGATGTGACACACAGGTATGAGGTTGTTGATAACGAAATTGGTAATGTTCTTCACCGATCGTGTGAGATTCGTTGTCCTGCATTTCGTTTGATGGTTGAGACCTGCGCATGCTTTTAACAAAAGAGTGAAATGGTAGGATCTAATGTTTTCTCCCAAATCAAACGGTTGTAGAGGGACAGGGACTTATGACAAGCTGTGTTGTAAGTAAACGCTATGTGGTAAGTGAACAGACACATATTGTAACAAGGACTACCACACACGGCAGGATACATGTATTCCCACGGTCACACAAGTCAAGTCATGGAACACATGCAGTCGCTTATATAGGCCTTTTTCCAGACTGCGCGGCACCAGGATTGCTATGGCCGCTGCTTGAGCGCTTCGGCTGCGCTCTGCCTATTTGCCTGTGGCCAATGGCTTGCTTCTCTTGCCCGTCTGTTCCATTCGGTTGGCCCGACTGTCTCAGTTGACGGCTCGATCGGCAGCCCTTCCCCTGAACTATCTTGCTGGCTCCCGGAGATCCCGCTGCTTCCTCTCTGGTAGTCTATATGCTTATTTTCGCCTACTTCGGGACGCCTCTGACATATTTGCCATCTGTTCTTTTGTCTGTGGCTCTCGCTTGGTTCGTTCGTTCGCCTTGATGTTCACTCCGTTCCCTCGCCCCAGCATTCCCGTTTACAATATGACTGGCCGATTGGAGTCGACATGTTCATGTATGGACCACAGAAACAGTCCGTCTGGCTGGTGCATATCCAAAGCTCTCCAACTGGAAACACAAGCCAGGCTGACATTCGTACAATTCTAACTATGCTCGATTAGGTCGACTCTCAACTGCTCACCTCGCGTCAACCGTGGACGCATATCTGCACGATTATTTGATCAAGATTTTCACGAATTGTCATCAGTTTGCACATCCGTTGAGCCTTCATTGGGAGGTGAACCACGCAGTGAGTGCCTGTGAGTCGGACACCTAATCGCAGGCTGTTCTGGCTGACTATCAACCTGGTATTGAACAGGACTATAACGAAAATGAGTTGCCATTATTATCGCGAAAGATTTCACTCTTTTTCATGCAGAAATTGATGCCAAGTAAGAAAGGCGAAGTTACACGGGTTCACATGGGTTCTCAGAACCCCTTCCCAAAATGTTTCAAATTGCAATTGATCAACTTTGTGTACATTTGCACCATATCAAATCTTTCCTGGTCACAAAAGTGTGCAACTTTAACTATGCCCTCGGTCACGACAATCGAACAAGGGAACTGAAATGATGCTTCCAGCCATCCAGAAATAAGGTAACAAGGGAGCTACAAACAAACCCAACATATTCTGTGTGGTATAGTTCACTGGGAAAGGTTTCGTTAGTTTCGCTCAAGGGGCTCACCACTTTTTCCAATTTTCTGCCTATGTAGCAATGAAATTGTCGGAATTGTTGAATATGTGTGTCCGGATCAAATAATTGCATAACTTTCAAAATCGTTATCACTCACACAAGATAACTCTCGGTAGACGAACCCACTCGTGAGTTTCTCCAACGAAGTCGTTGCTCATGAATTCAACCCCCTTGTTTCGTCCATGTTTGTCCAATCAGGATGCCAGGAAAATCCAAAACTTCTTTTGAGGAAGCATTCAAGAATTTGGAGTTATTAGTATACCCCCGATCCGATAAATGTCCGCGTAGAAGGCTATGATCATAAGTGAACATAACACGTTTGAATGTAGTTTCTTGTTCTATCCCAATTCCATGGCTAAAAGAGAGAAGAATGTTAGCTCTACCTGTCCTTCACTTTGCACTTACTCCGTCACTAATACTCCCTGTTGATCTGCTCTACGCTGTAAGTGTTGATTGTAATGAGAGAGTAAAGCTTGGAAAATAAACCTGTATTGACTTGACCGTACGCGCATAAATGTGAATACTATCCCAGCTGAATAAACTGACCGTATTCTCGGCTATATTCTATTAAAGTCGATCGTGTGTGTTCCGTGCGTGCTTTGGGTTTATGCTTGGTCTCACCATTCCTAATGCATTGGCCCGATTGTCGCGATTGATATTTTGGTTTATATCTCTCAACTTGAGTCATTTTGTTGTCCACATGGACTTCCGCTTAAATCCGTTTATTCCTCGGTTGCATTGGTCTTGCCTGTTGTGGATTGCCGTCAAAGTATTGCATTCTTCATCCAACAGCTTATGGTTGAACCACGCAGTTGACTCCATATCCACGTTGTACTGTTGCACCATCAGTCCGCGTTTCATTGAGAAACAATTACTAACAAGGAATGGGGTGGTTTTGTAATCTCTGAAAGACTCTTCCTGATTTCACTGGTAGACACTTTGACACTCATTAGGCACAGTTGAATAACTCGCATGATTGGATTTCGAATTGATGTCTTATGAAACCGATAGTCCAACGAACTTGTTGATTCATCTTCTCTAAAACACACCAAACCTATGGGTGGATAACAAGAAGGAGTGGGCGGCATTCTGTGTGTCAAAATTATTCACTGATATCTCAGTGATAAATAAGTCGCATCAGTTACAATAGGATTCCCAGTTGGTTCAAATTTTAGTGGACTTAATTTACACAACTTGATTCTAATTCAGATGACGACTGGATGCTGATGGTGTGATATTCGAGAGGGACTCTTTCTACTTCCGTCATGGTATTTTATGCGTTATACTACACACTTGTACAATAATTGATTCTCTGCATATTAAATAATACACTACGTCCTTCACGCCCGTGAATTTCCTAATTCTCAGTACTTCTGCTTGATGTTCAACCTATTCAATACAATCGGCGTCGCATTGGTCCTCAAGCAAAGGAAATAAACCATAATCGCTTCTGAAATATAACAGCCTGACGTAAGTTCTTCATACCGACTCGGTGAGAATTAGGTGAAACGTTTTGACACTTGGTGTATGACGCAAAGTTATCTGGGTTATGTGAAGGGAATACCACATTTCGTCCATTTCACTTGGAAGAATGTATGCGGTCTCGCAAGAAATTTGTCGTTTCCAGCTCTTCAGGACCAATTATTTTACAGCACTTCGAGCCAGTCAATCTGGTCGCTGTTGAGAGAGCTTAAGTTAAGTGTACTGTTAGTCTTTGAAACCAGTCAGCGGGTGAATTCACTATTCAGTTACAGACACAGGCAGTCAAGTGCATCTACGGTCCTCACTTGGAAAACTGACAGCACAACCACTTGATTGTTAGAATCAACCTACCAGATTTGCAACAGAAACTATTACCTGCAACCGACTAGGCTACTCACCATATTCGCCACATTCGGGAACCGATAGGTCCACGTGGTACAGGGATCGATTTTGGTGTAACAAAAGATGCAAAACCCAACTATGCAAGCCAACGGACAATTCACGAATGCATCACATTGGTTGATCACTCTCAATTCCCCACTGGAAATAGAGGGAACCCTGTGCAACTGTTCCATATTTGCAAGGAATCATCAGTAGTGTCCATACACCGAATCCCAACGGGGAATCGAACCCGAAGTGAATGACTATGATTGGAATACCTAACCGCCGGGCTGTTTGAGCTGACTCTCAAAAGTTTGGTGAATGCATATAGTACGAGCTACGGCATCCTTTCATCACTGGCGTTGAGCGGACATAGGACGTTTCCCGCTCAGCGACCGACTCCTGCCGTGAATAAGTTCTCTGTAAAGACCTAAGTGCAACAAAGGCATTCCATTATAAGTAACCTGCACAGCTTGGATATATTCGGGAGAAATTCATTGCAAAATACGATTTGTGTGCAAGATGGTAAAATGGTGAACTGTTCATCACATACTATTCATCTTACAACATATTAGTGTGGGACGGCTTTACCGAATGTACACTGATTTCCAATGAAATAAGTGCAGCATAAGAGTTGGAGTGAAAATGGTGTAGTGAGCTGTATACATTTATGGTAAGATGCCTGATATTCGATAATTACGAGTGTAAACACAGGTACGAGAAGAAAAAACATATTCAATGGAAGACAGTGTTCGTAGGGTGGATACATAATACACCCGACCACTGTGTACTCATTGGAAAACAAAGTTTTGGATCAGCAACTGACTGCGATAGCTTGCCAAAATAATTCAAAATCTTTCGAGTACCTAGTTTCCAATCGAAATGTCCATTTTATTTGTGTTGAGTGAGCAGCTCATTCCAATCAGTATTGGCTGTTCCTTCTTGCAATCGACAAAACAACCAAACTCGGGGCTCCAGATCAGGATCGATCTGACCCCCCTACCCTCGTTCCACATTTATGTTTTCCATCAAAGTTTTTTGCGCCACTCGTGCTCATTTGCTGAACCACACATCGGACAGTGACCTTAAGTGACAGCTGACTGGTACGTGCATTGATTTTGTTCTATGACCCCTGACGCACGTTTTCCATAGATATTTCGTAGACTTGACCGCTTGTACCTCAAACTATCCTGAATTTGCTTGCATTTGGCTATCTGGTTCACGGAGTTGTTACCGTTGAGGTTTGTACAGCTTCTTTGTCGCATATATGCTTGTTTTATAAAGAACCGTATTGAAACCCACAATTAGACGCTTGGCATTTTTGGATTGTGTTATGCGTATCTCAACGACTGCTAGAAGTCTGTTACACCTATTCTTTCACTCTTATTGATATCACTGAAACACGGTAATGCAGTTATTTAGTGTTCACTTGACACAGCCCGTTGAAATCCAGGCCGAATTACTTGGTATGGTAAAGCTTGTGACTTACGATCGCGCGAACTGGGTTCGAGTCCCAAGTAAGACTTGGTGGTTATGCACTGCAATTCTGCTGACGAATCATTTTGCAGAATATGAATATCTGAATTACAAACTAACCGCTTGTATACGAAAATGCTTTGATAAATCAACTTGAGGTGATAAAAAGCAATGAACACGGGCACGATTTGCAGTGCGAATGTACATATATACTCATCGTTTAGCACTTCATGGATACTTACCATCTTTCAGCTACAGTTTTCTTTATTAGTACAAGAATCATTGTATTTTCAAAGTGGTTGATTTGTTCGAACACGGAATTTGGCACCCCTATCCATAACTACATGTCAACTATTAGTTTACTGGCAATATTTGTACAGATACTTGAATAGGTGGACATTGAAAAAACTGTTTCAATGAGACAACGAGCATATTCCATGAATATTGCTTATCTCACTAACAAGCGGCTTTTAAGGAATAGAAATCATTCAATCTGCTTACGATCCGAAAAACGATAACTACCTTTTCGCCACTTGTGGCGAAAAAAGAACCACGTTAACCAATATTATTTAATATAACTAGCGGAATTCAGTGGAAAACCCGCATTCATATCTTTCTTTGTATTCGGATGTGCACTCAATCAGAACTGATAATGCGAAAACAGCAACTGGATATTCAATCAGATTTATTTACTCCACATTCGTTTAAATATGTAGAAATCAACCAATAGATATGCATTGATAAAACTGTTCCAATGAGACAATGGGCACATTCCATGAATAATTCTTATCTAACTAATAAGCGGTTTTTCAGAATTAGCAATTATTCAATATGTTTATGATCTTAAGAAATGATAACTACCGATCCGTCGTCCGTTGCCCATCTTCTCATGTGGAACACATCAAGGAATTCACACCAGTCGGTTGTTTGACGACAATATCTGACTGTCTCATTGTACAGCAGCAATCCATCCTAATGGGATTTCGATCGTATGTGCCAGGATATGGAGCACTTTGATGGTTTGGTTGATATGCCAATTTCAACCAACAAAACAAATACAGAATACCGAAAAACAGAAGGATTGCCAGACTAACAATATATATGCGGGAATTACTCACTGTGATAAAGAGGATTTGTGTACATGATGGTTAAATGGTGAATTGATTTCTGTGGTTAAGCAGTGCACATCATCATTCCTCTACTTCCCCAGTTATCGATGGTGAGTTGAGAGTTGTTGATGCTCCGCTGACGAACCATTTCATAGACAACGAGGTCAGCTACATTCACCAATTACTTGTTTATTGAAATGCATTGTAAATTCAGATGCATTGAACAAAGCGAACGTAATTACATACCGACCATTTAGTATTTTATGATTAATTGACTTGATCAAATTACAATCACCTGCGGAAAATATTCAGATTGTGCCTACTCGTTACCTCTGTTAGATCTGGTGAATAGGAGAACAAGAATTCTTTAGATTCTCACACCGAGGAAACTGACCACAACAGATGACTTCGAGTTAGTCCGAACTTCAGACCGAAGGAAATGAATGCTTTCATTCCAAATGGCATACACAATCGATGCTGTTTCTGCTGTAGAACGGACAGGGGCGAAAAAGAAATGAGACGACACATTCTATCGGATTTCCCAAATGACACCTACTCGTGAGCGGTGTGTGTGTGTACGATTGGTTTGTGGAACATCCTGGGAATTAGATTCGACCTGGCTTCCTCAGAATGACTCGGCATTTTACTCGAGGTAGCAACACTGGTCCGTGCACAACCGAATAATGCCTGTCAGGCAGCAGGATATTCGGGGCCTGTGACCGAATGGCGGTCTCCCAAACAAGGATGTCCAACGTGTCCCAGTGAATCAAACCCCACTCAGGATAGCAAAAAAGAGGCAACAGAGGATGGCCCTTTTTAGTGGCAGGTCACGATCATGCACGTCACGCTGTCGTGACTTTTGTGTGAACAGTTTGCCGTCGTGTGATGAACCCGCCAGGCCGTGTCATACTGTCGAGTTAATTTGTTTAACAATTCGCCCTTGGCCTGCCCGATATGGGTGACTTGATGGGATGCTTTAAGTTCCAATTGGTGTAAACCTCGGAGACATCGCAGCACGCAAACCCAATCACCAAGGTCACGTAGCAACGTTGGTCAGGTGATACTAGTCAGTGATAACAATCAAGCAAGCATATCAGCCTACATACATGCATGGTTTCAGGTGGCAAATACTGGAACTTTGTCCGCGTAATCAGGTGATTCTCACTGACTGTTATATATCATGTCATTTTGTCCATGACCATGATATGTTGCCTTTCTACGTTTGTCGCTTTGGTTTACTAGGCTAGAAGATCCGAATATGAGAGGTGATAGTTTGACAGTGTTTCACTGGATTCCTCCACACTGTGTGCAGCGTAGTTTCAAATCGCCTTATCATTTCTCCCAGTTTAAATCCAGTTTGGTGTAGAGATGGCCGAGACCGTGAGAATCCGAAAAGTGTTCAAACAACACAGCCGAGTACAACCATTGCTTTAGTCTATACCCGGACCAATGGCCCTTCTATAGATCCCTTGAGCGAAATCGTCTCAACCCATCCTCGCCTCTTTCTTTTCAAACACTATCTTCTGTCTGAGTGTAGATAATACATTCATTTTTTTTGTTTCAAGCCTACGTACGAGTGCATTGGAATCCGTATACTCCATAACCTAAGGAGACCACTGCTCTATTAGTGACAACCGACAAACCAGCTCTGAGATCTTGAGTGAAGAACAACATGAAGTCCTAAAACGCCCGGCTTCGTAACTCCTTGAACTACTACCAGTGTTGTGAGTGTATATACTATTTATTGAGTAGTTGATTGCTGAAGACAGAACTATGGACAATTGTGGATTAACGAACACAGCTAAGTTCAGCAGTCCAGGCGCAATCAGGTAAGCGACAATCTGCAAATCACCTGATCGCTCCTCCGTTGGACGATGACTGTTTTCAAGTGAACAGGACAGCCATTTGGCAAATGAGGATGTTTGTAACGTATGTGTTGTTTTGTCAATGTCCAAACACGTTGATGTCAATAAACAACCTATTCACCCAGGCACGCCCTCTGGATTAAAACATTTAGTTCCGTGACCAGGATGGATCTACCATGGCCGGAGCCGTTTGAGGATGGCGACATACGGATCTTCCTGGAGAGTTTCGAGGATCTGGCGGAGCTCTCGGGGATCCAGTCGGACCGGAGTAAGTTGACGGCCCTTCGAGCGCTTCTCAAGGGCAGGCCGCGGGCGTTGCTGGGTGCGGCGCGAAGGGGCCCGAAGGAGCTGAAGTGGGCCGCCGCAAAGGAAGCCCTGATTGCAGGGCTAGACACCCCGGCAGACCGTCAAGAGGCTATGCGCCGGTTCAAAGCTGCCCAGCTGGGGGTTGGTACGGATCCGCTGGTGCACGCCGTCGCGCTCCGCTCACTCCTAAAACGTGCGTTGCCGACGCTGGATGAGGCGTCACGGGCAGACCTGTTGGCAGACCGATTTGTGGATAGTCTGCCGGAGCCCCTGCGTGGGATGGTACGCGTCACCCGTGTCGGCCGTTCATTGAATTTGGTCCAGCTCGCGGATGTGGCTCGGGAACTGGCCATGATTGGCGTGCCTGTGGTCAATACGGCCCATGTCGGGGATTCATGGAGGAACAGGGATCGTGTGGAGAAGGCGTACGGTCCAGAAATTTTGAACACGGAGGACAGAACAGTGGAAGCCAGACAGTTGGAAGAAGCCGGGTGTTTCTGCTGTGGAAATGTGGAACCTCTTTTGGACGAATACCCTGAATATCAGCAGAACATCGAAACAGTTGTACCAGAAGTATCACCGCTCGAGAATTCAACCATTACCGATGAGTTGGCGAACTGTGAAAAATCGAACCAAATCCGTTGTGAAACAGGCGGAAGATCGCTACCCAGGTTGCCTTGAACATGAACATTGTGACGAGGAAACCGAAGACATGTCGTCTAATATCACAGTCACTGAAGCTGCAAGCTATGAGGAAACTCAGACTGAAGTCGAAATTCAAAACCAAAATGAGTTTAGCCCGAAGACTGCAAGAGAAGTTGCGTGTGCTCCAGAGAATCTGCCGAAGGAGGAAGCCAAATATGATGCCGCTCAAATCAAGACAGTTAAACACTCGGTTCTGGATCAAGTTCAAATGACACAACGCGCGGTCCCACTGGGAAAGGAAGCAGCTTTGCACTATTTCGTGGTAATCTCCCACGACAGCCAAGCAGCCTGGGGCACGCTAAAGGTGGGTACTGATCATGGAAGTCGCCTCAGCACAAGGTTTCATCCTATGCCGATTATTCACCTGAAGAATCACACCTCCGGAGGAGTTGTGGGGTTGATGACAACACCGCCACGAACCGGGGTCGGAGGTATGAACCTAGGAATGGAGAAATACTTGAAGGCAGTCCTCTGGATATGGAGTATCCTTTTTTGTCAGGAGGGAGGAGTGTTGTGAGTGTATATACTACTTATTAAGTAGTTGATTGCTGAAGACAGAATTATGGACAACTGTGGATTAACGAACACAGCTAAGTTCAGCAGTCCAGGCGCAATAAGGTAAGCGACAATCTGCAAATCACCTGATCGCTCCTCCGTTGGACGATGACTGTTTTCAAGTGAACAGGACAGCCATTTGTCAAATGAGGATGTTTGTAACGTATGTGTTGTTGATGTCAATAAACAACCTATTCACCCAGGCACGCCTTCTGGATTATAACACTAGTAGCGTTTCATGAAGAAGAGGACAACGATGACCAATATGCTCGCATGCTAAAACATGCAGGCGTTTTATAGCAGTAGCAGAAGTACGTATCATTTAATTGTTTTGTACATAAGCTCACCAAGGTATCTTATATTATCCTGATATATCATAGAAGAGACTCTCTGTCAAATATCGAGCAAAATAATGTTGTATAAACATTTTCCCAATAACGAACACAGCTACATACCGTATTAGATTCAACTGTGAGTCGGATTGCACGTTTTGAATGCGGTCAAACACCGATGTTCATAAACAGAGTAGTCCAGCGTTTTCACGCCAATATAGCAGCTCATGGGATGAAATGTGACAGTCAACTTGAAATGAAATAGGGATTTCTTTGCGTCATCGAACTCCAATTCATATGGTTTTTCCTAATTCTTTTTACCCATGTAAAAATATATTTCGATTTTCTCCGAAATTACTCTGACTGATCCACATGGCGCTTTTAATCTATGTGTTCCAATGGGTAGCTAATTATTTGCACCTATGTTCGTTCGACTCATTCGGTATCAATGGGGATTCTGATCCTCGAAATTCTTGACAGGTTCATGTTGACCTTTCGCACATGTCGAATTTCGATGTCCAATGACATTCGCACGATTGACGTCCACAAATTCCCTTCGGCCCGACGATTAACCACTTGGTCGACCGGTTGACATATACACACACACACATATATCGATCGATGTCATAGAAATAAGTCAGAAACATGCGAACTTTGTGATTGTTCATAATGACCGGTAAAGGTACAAACAGTGAAACTGAAGCTAACCCGTCAGAGACCTCCAATACAATCCATTCCAAATTACTTGCTAGCAACAATACCACGTGTTTATTGAGTCGACGGCGGTAATTTACCAAGAGCTGCTGATAGAAGTCATTACTGTGAAAGCGATTCAAGATTGAAGAAATGAATCCTACACATTAGTAAACGGATCTCAGCAGTACTTTGAGTAGGCAACAAGATATCAACCAAGACCATCAGGGCAATGCAGCAAGAATGATACAACTGAGTGTAGTCCAAAGCTCGCACACAGGGGGCGAAATGTTCAAGCTCCACTATGATCGATATTGGTAGAATGCGGTTCGGTTAGTGGTTTGTTTGTGTGCCGCAAGCAGATTTTCTCATTCACACGTGTCTAGTTCAAACAATACACATTTATTACTTGCGCTTTATGCTTTCGTTACAACAAGCAGTTACAGTATAGAGTATATAATATGCAGTATTGGTAACAGAGTAAATACAAAATGGGAGACTAGTGGGGCTAAAGATTTTCTCAATTTTAGCTGTGGAATGTGGCACGATCAAGAAACTCCATTCATATATGCCATGTTCTTTGTTGCTGACAAACCGACTTCGTAAAAATGTGTCAAATTAGGAAAGTTCTAATAATTCCAAAACTCAAATTGATGGCCCAGACACGTTGCAGGCTTTCCCTGGCATTGTGGATTAGGAGTTTCAAACTTTTCAAAGTCATGCAAAAGAAAACTGAAAAATATGAAGAACTCTTCGAGCTGAAGTCACCAAATTCTTTCCCAGTGGACCCCACAACGTAGAACTCGGTGAGCATATTTGCAGCTTTCTTGTAATCTTACTTGTGGATGGTTGAATGCATCAGTTAATTTCACTCGTTCAACTGTTTTGGCCAAGAGCATAGTTTAAATCTTGCGTCTTTCATTACCCCAAAACATTTGCTATGATACAAATCTGAAGGCAGTTGATTTTTGAATTGTGGGTGGTTGAATGGAGTGAAACTGATTGGAATTGTCAATAAATTCTACTCAAAATAGTTTTTCATTCATTGAACAGAAAACTGTATGTGAGAACACTATTCTCATTTATTTAACTGTTTAAATGTTGAGAAAAAATCACTGTTGGAGAAATCAGGTAGAACTGAAGGTTACGTATATTTTACTTTCACAGTTTGGAGTGAAGACGCGTATCTGTCCGAAATATTTCAGCTACTTTTCCTAAATTATTCCACATCGGTTTGCAGCACATTTGTCGTATTCTATCTGACATTTCATTTTACACGTCGCTCCCTTGCTCCCATCAATACAATACTCGTCACAAGTGGTCAGTCTATTGTAACAATATTGAATGCATTCATTTGCCCGGACGCGGTCTGATGATGATAGAAAGAGACACAACAAAAGTGCGGCGAATATCTGGAAAAGAAATTATCATACAGAAGACGGATGAACGGGATGGGATTTGTAAAATCCTAAGGAAATGAGATAAGTTATATGAAAGCGAAATAGTACTGGCGGAAAAAAGTTCTTCCACCAAAAAGCTCTCTCCCCTTGCCAACTGAAAGCGTATGAGTAATAAAACATCTTTAAAATGGTTTCAGAAAAGAAACAAATCTAATGATGACATTTTGACTTAACAACTCCACTTTTTGTTCCTCGTAATTATTTAGGTTTACCACTTAACCCTCACCGAAAGAAAACAAGTATTCATAAAACGAACTCTTTTAAGACAAATGATAATACAATTCCCATGAGAACGAAGCCGATTGAATCGAATTCGGCCGATGCCGGTTGTCGAGGGTCATCTGTATTTCTGCTTCCGAAAATCCCAACTCCAATCCGTGGTGGCCACATTTTTTCTTTAGTAATACACTGATCGATCAGGAAAGAATATAAAATGCGTGTCCGTTGGGAGAGAGATCGAAGGAAAGACTTGTCGGTTGCTTGGTACCACATAGATCAATCACATACGATTTCAAAGTGTAATCATGTTATTGCCAAAATATTATCAGTGGAACAAAAGAGCCATGCAACCAAGTTGTTGAAGCAGCGCTGGGTTGTAGGCAGCCAAGTTAGTTCCCATTGAAAAGTAAGACGGAAAAACCACCATAAATAATGCAAATTATCCATAAGCAAATATGATATGCGATTTCATCTTGGAATTCATTCACTCAACAAAAAGCATTGAAATTGCACGTTTCTCGTGTGAACGTTGTCGGCTGTTTGCACCTAGCATGACCACGAAACAAATTCATGATTTCACTTGCTTTCTGATTTTGTTTGATTGAACATCACGATAATTCTACATCCCCAAACAGTTTGGGATTAGGAGCCCGGTGGAATCTTGTGTGAAAAAAGTTAAAGCTAGGATCCGATTAGCTATTCAGTAGCGAGTTCGTGGCATTTCGTAGAGCCGTATATGTGCAAAGTTTTAACTTCCCAAATATTATGAAGGTTTTACTTCGTAATACTTCATCTATATGACGTGCATCAAATGAAATCGAACTCACTTTCATTGTTCTATCCGAGTAACTTGATAATCTGCAAGATAATCTCAGCTAACTCAGTAGGTCGAGCTAATATAGAGGCATAAACTAGTGAAACAAGGGGTTACCATGGTTGCAAAATACGTGTTTCATTCAGCTCAAACAAACGAGTTGACGTTGCTTAATGTGTGGTGTCTGACACCACCTTTTGAAGTATTTTGTTACCTCAGACAAAGAAGAATACCAATCCGTAACACAATAAATGTAACATTAGCTCACTTTTCACTTCCTGTCTCTACCTGTGAGACCCAGAAAGAAATGATACACATCAAGTTCACTGTTTGCTCAATTCGTAACTTGTAAACGACTGCGTTTTGTAACTGGTGTGGATGGGTGAACTTGATGTGTTCAAAGTTACAAAATCACAGATCCATTGACTTGCTACTTAGCCGGTGTGCCCCAATTCAAACTTCATGGGGAGAAATGAATGCTTTTCTTTCTCGTTTGAAAGATGTAACTTGCACATTCATTTTTGTCTGACCAGAGCACACAGTGAAAGGTGGTGGTTGACATCTCTGATGAAAAAACTCAGTTGAATTCCTAGCAGATCCAGTGGAGAAGTATTGTTTGAGTAGTTGCCCTGATGACTTTATGCCATCGAAAGAGATGACTCATACAAAACCCATATAGCTTCGCCTATTTTACTTAGCACTGGTTGTTGTGTGGAAACGATCTAAATCATTTGCGATAATGACGATAAGTGAGCTCAAATCTGACCATGTCCAATAACACGTTGACAACCATCCCGAATAGCTTTAGGTTAGTTGTCTGACTCACAAACATTCACCTCGTGGTTCAAGTCCTAGTGGATATTCAATGGATGTGCACTGTTGATGCTTGCGTAGAAATGCAATCGAAGGTATGTACCGCAGAGTATCAAAGGCTCTTTGCACAAGTAAGTATAACCTGGAATCTGCCGCTGTGACATGGAGTGGATAATCATCCAAGGTGCCAAATTTTCAGGCATATCAGCAAGCCGAATGACAGCGCATTCCCACCTACGAACAACGTGACCAGCTGTAGCCGTATTCGAACTTCGTGCATTTAACGCAGTGGGAGCCACAATAACATCTTCATACTCGCTGATTGTAGAAATGTTGCTGATCATGTACTGTTGTGGTTGGTACTTGCCCTCGAGAACTAGTACTGTCTCAACGAACGTGGTCAACACTCCGAACCGAACTAAACACACTAGAGGAATGAGAACACCGGTTGAACTGGAACTCAATTCGAAATCGTGTTGTGCTCAGTAGTAATGTGCTAGCCTTCGGGGATGTAGTAAAACAACACAGGAATGTCACGAAGAGTGATCATATCCGCCACAGCTCAAGTGAAGTTCCAGTCTTCTGCAAGTCAGCCGGTCTTTATGGAGCACTCTTACTCATGTTCGAACGTGTACTGCTGTATTGGTATCAGATGCACTGGAATTGCTATCTTCTGGCAAAGACTCACAAATATCAGGATTTGGACATTCAGAAGTAGCATGAGAAATAGACACGGTAATAGCAGTTCGACCCAAATGCCTACGATGTACAGAACCATCATCTAAATCAAGAATCTTACGTATTCGTTTACTCATTTGATTGAGAACAATACCGCGAGAAGATCTCAGTTCATTTTCGCGATGATAACTGGCCTCAGCGGATTTCAGAGTGTACGTACGTACAATATTCCTCTTTATTCATTTTATAGATTCTACAGGTTCATTGTCGGTGAAGATGTTAGGTGACTAAACGATATTCCGTTTGTTCTACTTCCACAGTCGGGTCAACAATTGAGTTCAGAAGTATTATTCTGAAATCACGTAGCTAAATTTCGTCATCGATTCCACATCTTGTTGATGCACATTCGTGGTATTCTTTCGCATATTTTATCTGAAATATCGCTCTTTTGTTCCGATCAAGGCAGTGCTAGTCACAATACCGGATACATTCGTTGGCCCAGATGTGGTTTGATGATAGAAGGAAACACAAGAAAATCGCTGTGAATATCTGATAACAAAGTGATCACACAAAAGACGGACGAACTGGGGTTGAAGTGTTAAATCCTAAAAAATCAGATTAAATGTATGAAAGTGGACTAATAATACCGGAAAATATTTTTCCGCTGTGTACGTCTTCTCTGTTTTGGCACTTCAAAAATGAAATAAAACTCACCTTCATTTTTCCGTTGGAATAACTTGATAATCTGCAGATTAATGTGAGCTAACTTCAGAGTTTTTGCTTTATCCCAGAGTCATTCACTCATGAAACAAACGGTTACCGAGGACACGAAGTCTATGTTTCATCCAACTCAAGCAAACAAGTCATAGTTGGTGAATGAAGGGTGTCAGACACCACCGAATGAAGGACTTTGTGAAATCAAATGATGAAGAATACCAACCCGGAATCCAGCAATTCTGGCAATTCACGGTAATTCCCGTTTTTATTCACTGAACTATCCTCATCGGTCAATTCCAAATGGCACCAATAGCACATGAGTGCACGAGATTGAATGATCACTTCAGAAGGAGTTGACCAATATTGGATATTCACGTGCGCAATTCTCGTCCGACTGGTTATGGCAAGGTAGCTGAACTGGCAAAACAATGTCCTGGTAAAATGAAAGACATCGGTTCGATTTCGACTGGTAGCATGGACTCTCGATCGTCCAATTCATTTACCCATCAACCTCAATTGGTCAAATAATTCTCACTTCACTTGAGTGTCCTGCGTTCGTCCATGCCTCAGGCTTGACCATTTCAGTCGGCCAATCATTTGCGTCTCTACGCCTACCACCTAGCCTTTGATTACAACATAGCTAATCATACGGTTCTCTCCCTTCACAACCGATCGACTGGGGAGGAAATAATTGGATTCACCTATTCACTCTGTTGTTCAAGTTATGTGCATGTCTCAACCGTAATACTAAAAGCGAGACAGGGAATCTTGGGTGATTGTTGAATAAAATAACCATTATCGGAATCGACATCCTCATGGTTTCATGTCACAAAAGTGTCGCACAATGCAACTGACTATGTGATAGAGTTGTTTTTCTGTTTCATGCTATGGAATAACCAAAACTATTCCACACACGGAATGGAGACTACGGTCATGTTGACCTTTGTCGTGGTAATGTCCTTACAAAGTTTGCCATAAGGGGGCGGACAAATTGTCGGATAACACTGGATAGTTGGGCATTAGAATTTGATAATTGAGATTCATGGAAATCATTGATCATGTGATAAGGCGAGCAAGCTGAGCGGTGGTAGAATAGTTCGGGTCATCGGCAATTGCAGTATTTGTACTACAACTTTTCATTTATTCACTTTCTTGAAGGGGGTTGTATGAGTAGTATGATGAACTTACTGTTCTTCCGTGGGGGTTGAACCTGCATAACCTTCAAGGAAACGGAAAGAAAACTCGGTGAGCCGGATCTTGGTAAGTGCATAAGTGAACATCAACAGTTACATCGCTAAACCTGATAAAGGCGATCTCCACATCAGCCCGTTACATATATATCTAGTTTCTACATTTGATCGCCATTCTAAGTAATTGTAGCGGTTTCTTCGATATAAGCCGCTGAATGTACCGATTCCAGTATCCAAAAATTTAAAATGTAATTTCGGTATTCTCTCGAGTATGGCGTACTCTCTATGCAAGCTATTTTTCGCGCATGACCTGGGAGAGATCCGCGTAGATTGAACTTCCCGTTCAGAAAAATGTAACTGTTTGAGTGAAGGTACTGATCGTTCCATGTTGGTTTGCTACAGGGAGAATATAAAAACCATCGTCATCATCATCATTGTCCTTGGAATTTACATCCAGAAAATGAATCGTATTTTCTGGTTTGCGTCATTTGGTGAATCCGTAGTTTTTCGGGAACCTGACAAACGAGGAACCTACTGAAACGAGAATAACAAAGGGTTTTCTGTGCAAATTTATTGACCAAAATGGTAAAGCCACCCTCAAAGACGAGCCCAAATTAGATCAGAATCAACCAGGTGAAGAAACAAATTGGAAAATAATTGGGTACATTTGGAACCATTACATAACCATTTGATTAGGATAGCAAATGAACAAGACATTTCAATTCAACTGGAATAGAAATCACCCATGATCTTAGCATCTCGTCGAATATATTTTCGAAAATGTTTTCTTTTCAACTGCAACACAATCTTGAGCTGATAAGATCACGAATCAGTTTATCCGTGATTCTGACAAAAAACATGCACATGGTATTTTATACTGGTTCTTGGATATACCACTTTTTGAATCGAGGTAGACAGTGTTGAATTTCTCTTCCCCTAAACTAAGGAACGACCTGCCAGAAGTGGAAGTGCAGTTTAAAAATGTGTTTTATTAAATCATTTCATTACCAGTATCAAGGATAATTGGTGTCAGTCACGATGACCCAAGCAGAACAAACTGACCACTGACTTGTCAGAAGGAAATATTTCGGTCAATCAGTTGCAGCTTTAGGAAAGAAGGTCCGACAAGCCCCTCTTCACACTTCACGTTTGCAACAATTCAAATAGTACTAGTTATCACTATTCAACCGAACGGGAAAAAGCCTCAGCTGACAATATGCGCAGGTATATACACACATGTACACGTGGATGCACACTCAAACCAGTATTTGGGCTGTCCGGTTATTCACCATGTCGCAATCGCTGTCTACTGTATCAGTTTACTGTGATCGATCAATATTTTTAGTCGTGCCTTCAAGTCACGTTCTTGTTCATTCACTAAACAACTCTTTCAGTGATTGGTTGTTTTGTGTCTCCTAAGGGCTGGGTCAAAACAGTTATTGGCGACGGGAAACGGTGGGTAGATCGGAGCTCATCAAAATTTCACAGTGACAGTACAACTCAATTAAAGAACAAAAACATCAGACAAATAGAACAGAAATATTGCCAATATATTTTTCTTCTGATAATCACACAAACAGTGACCCATAGTCTGCAACGAAGTCGAAGGAATCGCTCGCTACCAGAGTACAGGAATTCAATTAGGACTCAGCGAACGGTGGGACCTCAACTTTTTGGTACAGACGATACGAAGATCTTTTTCTGGTTCATGATGCATAACTGCTTGGAGTTTGCTCATACAGAAGCTAGGCTTTCAAGGACATACTCAGTATTGCAATCACATTTTACTGTTGCAACTTCGTTATTTCACGTTAAGAGAGTCAGTATCAAAGCTGAGATCCTCCGCAAAAGATCGTCATTTTTCTACGTACGATACAATTATCTCAACAAATCAAGTAACACAGCCGAGGAAATAATCTCTTGTGCTAGATGAGTCAACAAAGAGTGCAAACCCTTTGGACTGAAAGAAATCACAGATGACCGGTGCATATTGCAGACTTTTGTCACCGATTTTGCCTCTCTAAACGACGCTGAGCTTCGCAAGATGCCGCCAGAAAAGTTGGCGAGATCCCATGCAATGTCGGACGTGAATGAATGAATGAATCTAAACCTCGACTCCACAATGATTCAGCACAAATAATCACCTGTTGACAATACTCTTGTAGATAAAATAACTCGAAACACTGTCTCAGAACCAGCAAAACGCGTGAAGCGAAATCATCCCAAAGCCCTCTTCCTGCCTATTTGAACTGTGACGAGTGGCACTTCATGCGGTTTTTCCGTTACAGGTCCCATCCATGTCAGGCATGTGGACGTACAGGTTGCATAGAAGGGCTTTGTAGGTATTCGCAAAACAGAAGACCTGAGAATAATTTCAATACCTTTTGTCACATTAGAAACCAGCACAATGCCATATTCACAGCCACGAGCCATTCACTCAGCCAAATGCAGAAGTTCGTGAAGCTAACTGCAAATGGTCATTCAATGACCCTCCAACTAGTCACGACATAACAATAACAATAACAATAATTTCTCGCTCAACTTCGATCACTCTTGGCGAGATCCCATACAATGTCGGACGTCCCTTTGCTCGAAATGCTACTCGAGAACAAATACCACTCCTGGGAGAGCTGGAATGTGAGTTCTACTTTAGTCATCATCACGGTAACAGTATTTGTTAAACATCCACATAAAAAACGCTAATTTTGGTGATTTCGGGATCATCAGTTTGAGTTATGGGGTGTGCCTTCCATTTCGATTCGTCACACAAATATTTCAGCTGAACCCCTCTACCTACTTTTCTCCTATGTATGTAATGTTGTGAATATTACTAACAAAATCAGCTGCCTAAAAATTGACTACATTCAGAAAAAACACCGTGAGATATTTCTACCGGGAATGGGGTTGTGCAGTCAGACTGAAACCATCCATTGCCTGAAGCCATGTTTCAGATCAGCCCTTCTTCCCAAATGGCTTGTTCTAATAGCAGCTTTGAAACCGATAGATCAGGAACTCGGAAGATTTCAGACTGCCGGGGTACCTACCCAAGTTAATTATTCCGTTTGGGCTGCTCTGATGGTAGTGGTTAAACAAGCCACTGGTTGTATTCGAATATGTGCTGCCTTCTCAACTGGATTTATTGATTGGCTGGAAAACATCGATATTCACAACCAACCCCGGGCGGTTCGTTTTCCAACCTAAATGGAGGTAAAACGTTCCCAATAAATGATTTATCTGAAACCCTTCTTTAGGTAGAATTGGATGTTGTATGTGAAGAGTTGCTGACTATCGATACCAAAAGTGGTCTGTATCAATCCAGTGGATTGCCATTCGGGCCAAAGAGCGCCCCGGCTATGGTCCAGAAAATTATTGGAACAATGCTGATTGATTTTCCATTCACACTGATCTATATGAATGATAGGGTTATTGAAAGATAGTCTAGAACAGAAGATGAACAACAGTTGGATGAAGTGGTATTTAAAATCCGATGTTTCACATTCAAATTACATCTCTCGAACTGTTTATCTTTCCTTCCAAGTATGCCCTTTCTCAGTTTTATCACCGGGGAAAAATGAATTACTTCCAGACCCCTATAATGTCGTGTCCAGTACCCCAGTGCTTGCAACCAGAAATAAAATGGAACTGCAATTCCTCCTGAGTCTCTTGAAGTATCGCATTACTTTCATTCAAAAAAATGCACAATAATAAAGCCTCAATGAAACAGGATTCAGAAAGACGATGGTTAAAATACTGTCAATCATTCATTGACGAATAAAAGCCTTTGAAGAATACTCAACATGTTCCCTACTTGCTCATAGTTAGCACCTTAGATACACTCGAATGTCATTAAAGCAGTGCCTTTTCACATATTTCCAGGTGGCTTCTAGAGGACAGTATCCTAAGCCTCTTGGGCAATCACAAAACCCGAAATAAACTACGGTTGGATCGGGGAAAAAAGCTTGTCTCTGGTACTCGCAGTCCTCATATTCCATATATTTCTTCGTGGTAAAAGTATGACCTTTAATATAGCTCTCAAACTATTAGGCATTGTGCGGCCACACTGTTGAATTATCGCTGTAAATACAATACTACGAGACTTATATTGATAATTCGATGCGGTTTTATCTGAGCTCTAACCATAAATTGGTAAGTCCAGCGCCTGGCCAATCATCACTCTCATGCACAAAGCTTTTCATTAAATTTTCAACTGCAGACGAATTACTGTCAAAATACAAAACTTTTGTACGATGATTGGATAAAGTAAAGAAGAGGACACGGGTTCTTACGTATACTGTATAGTTATCAAAATTGAGACAAGGCAACTGACTGATTGCCGCCGTCGTGAAATTCAGGCAACTTCTATTCTCCAGTCTTCTGTTGAGCCTGAATCCCGTTGCTGGGCCTGATTCTTTTCACCGAGCAATCCCGATGGGATTTAGGGACATCATGAAATATCAACACCCACCAACAGTTGCAAAACTATATAAAAGTGCCCTGAATGGCATGAAACCTGTCTTCGATGTGTGAGTTTAAAGGGCACATTATTAACAAACTAATTTCACAGGGTGTCTTCCAAAGCACCACAAAGGATGGCGTTGTTGTTCTCACCACAAATCCAAGGCGTCCTGCTCCCGCAGGTACTATTCGCGAGCAATTGCTTGCTTATTGAATAGGATTCTAGTAGCATAACTCAAATGAAGAAAGTCATTGACCCCTTCAATGAATCTTCAATTCTTTGTTCAAATAACTGTCCTTTGGACTCCACGTTTCACGCAAAACCCTGACTGTCTGACCAACCCTACACTCGAGAGCACCACACCTGTTTCACAGAGATACACGGTTGTCGCGCCGTTAGCTTCAAATGAATGCCTCCTACCTGTCAGGTGTTCTCAGCTGGGTGGGCCATTGTACTCATTCTAATCTGCTTCGCGTTTGAATTCTCAATTCACCGTATTGCAAGTCCAAAATTTATGGAAAATGTTCCATGAATTTCGAAGCCATCGTTTTGGTACTAAATATTGTAATCGTTTGTGTGTTTTCAACATAAGATTTACCGGTACGTAAATATGTAATACTGAATACAATAAGTGAACAAAATTTCGAATATCCATTTTATCATTGTTTCTGGGAATGAAGTGTGCCCTATTTTATGTTTGATGGGATGGTTGGGGGCATTTGTCGAGAGATTCAAGTGCACACAAAATAGCTTTTGAGACTTTCGTTTCTATTGCGAAACATATTCTTCAACATTTTCGGTCAACAACAACCTCCATCCCATGGTCCTCAGTCTTGAAATCCTGAAGCATTATTTACGGTCAGTAACAACAACATCTTCCCAGTACGTCCCGAAAGTTATGCTCTGAACACCGCGTCAGTCATTCTCGGTACTGTTTTCATTGTGTGAACAATAGTAGATGAGTAAATGCACTTCATTAGATGCAGTGATCATAATGAATCACCCTGGTGCAGACCCCTCCGTTAGATATTCGGTGTTCCAGCAAAAAGGGACAGTGCTTTGGTTTTAAGATGGTTAATACAGCTGTAGTCCTCTGCGAAAAGGTGGACTAATTTCCTCCCAATCAACCGATTGATGACAGTACCGATTACACCTATGAAGATGGTGTTTAGTTGCAATGCGAAATCATATAACCGCAATCCATCACGTGAATGTCTTGGTGAATCACAATCACAATGAAATTGTACGCTTTAAAACAATATCTGAGTTCATACAAGTTAGTGTTCGTTCGATTGAAATACAAAACACGAATTGCACTCGCGATACAGCTGGCTAAGGAGAACGAGAATGAGTCAGTGCAGCTTATTTTTGAGAACAGGTAAACTGGCATGTTTGTTACATCATTTCTGTGTGCCTCCTAAGAAAGCGTCAAATATCGCGATCGCTGTTTTGTGGTCACAATTTGCAACTCACTACGTGAATGCATGCTAGTAGTCAAAGTAGTGTAGAAACCGCGGAAAGGGAGATGGAGTCAGTCACGTGAACAGTTCACTACTTGTCAGAAAAAATTACCTCTGAATTTGGTACATTGTGAGATGAATTAGCAGACTCAGTCGATATGTCACTCAGATTAGGGGCTGTAAGATTTGTACTAAGCTTTCAGCAATGTCTAACTACTAATATCCACCTAGGCTCAAGGTTGCACTGAATATATATTTTTCCGCCTAAATATGAAGTGCAGCGAGGATATGCCTTAAACATAGTCTGCAATGCTGTCACGTGCATAAATCAAGCAGAAATCCAAAACCTGCACCGTTCTTAACGTCTATGGAACAGACGTCATGTATATTTTGCTTATATTGCGGTAGTTTATGGTAGGTTTCCGAATCGACGGCTGTTCAGTAGTCAGTAAACGGATTGCCAACATCTGAGAGGATAACAAAAATTTCTCACACATGATTCGGATTATATTTGATATCTTTTGTAAGACCATTTAAAACTTAAAACATTGTTCAAAACATTTTGGTAGTTGATAAGCACTGTTGTCACTAAACTGAACTATGTCGACCGTTCTTCTGTTCATTCATGTTTGATAAATTGCACCATCAAGGTGTCCGCCACAGTATGGACGTAATCACTATTGAAGTTTCATGCCCAAATGTCTGTTTTTACCGATGAACCAAAAACGTTACTCAAAAAATACCCACGGATAATTAAGTACACACTTGGCAAACACATTGAATTTAGGAGTCTGCATCCAAAATGTCAAACCCAATAAATGTCAAGGCATTTTATGGAGAAATACAGACGAAAATAGAGTCCCTGTTAGAAATTGTTGCAGTTTAATTCTAAATATTTTCAGTGAAATTGGAGAACAGAAATAGGAAATCCTTCCCAAACTGGTAATCCTTCACTGTGTGTGGGTGCCGTTTTCCGGCAAAAATGATACAAATAAGCGGAGATAAATGCATTTATATTTTGAAATAAAAGCCGTATTGTGCAGATATGTTTAGAAATGCTTACAAATGGTATCTTATAAAAATAATGCAAAGGGATAGTTTTTGAAGAACCCGCTCCAGTTTGCGATGAACAGGGCGAATAAATTGGATAATTTTTTGAGAAAAAATGCATGCACAGTGCGTCAAATGAGTAAAAAAGATCAATAAAGTGACTTGACCAATTTTCGAAAAAGATTTCCTGAACTGAATATAATGAAGCTTGCACAACTATAACAGTGACCATGTGGAAATCATGACATAAGTAAGCATATTATGAACTCATTTAAAATCAAAGGAAAGACGATGCGTCATAACAATACACGTTTATCACAAAATTACACTGTGAACCAGATTTGCTTTCCTGATTCAAGACAGCGTTTTTTTTCACCACCAATAAGTCCATATTTCCTCACTGTTGGTTAATAAATGATAAAGATAGTACTTCGTTTAGACACCATATAGTTTGTTCCAGTACAAAGGACCCTGAAGTGTACAGATAAAACAGCATTATGCACGACTAGACTTGGAACTGACATACTGTACTAATAATGAATCATTGGTGCATTAGTTGAGGACATTTCAATCTGGAAGATACTCTGTACGCTCTTTTCATGGTTATGTGTGACTAATGTTTCACTAAGCAACCACGAGTTGAACGGATCGGAGAAATACTGATTCGTGGGAATACAAATATTTTGCTGGAAAAGAACTTATCTCTCTAAGACAAAAAATATGCTTTTCTTAACCTTTTTAATGAATCACTGACAAAGACTTCCACATATTGACAATCATTAACTATCTTGTAGCCTTTTGAGGTCTCCCAAAGTATATCCCAACTAACATGCTTACCATGGTGTCATTTCGGTTGGTCAATGTATGAATAAACAATTAGCATTGAATGGCACTAGTCCCGGATCTTGCATTCACAATAGCAAATATGTGAACTTGTGGTCTATATAACAATCTCCAGTCTCATTGTTCTGGAAAGATAATTACAAACAGCTTGCTTTAAACCACGTTTTTAGCGTTGGCAATAAAATTTCCAATCCAACCAACCAAAGAGGAAAATACAGTTACTCCATGCGGTCTACAAGCTGCGACCAGCAAACATGACGAACAGCACATGGATCAGCATTTTTGGGTGTATCTTCCATCGTGTTAGACAGGAACTGGCAATTTTATCGGGTTAACAGCTCGGGACTAGACTGGCTGATCGAGTGTCACTTGACCAATCAACGATAAATTAGTGCTGTGGTTAACAAAACCAAATAATATCAAATTCAAAGGAAAAAGGCTTTTTTCTGCTGCAAAGCTGCGCATTTTGATGATCGAATAATGAACCTTCTATCGATAAGTAGTGTGCAATAACCACGTAGGCTGATAAATTCCTCGGCGAGGTAGATTTGTTTCATCAAGCCATAGACTGCAGTCTCTTATAAATGTTTTTCTAATCCGTATTTACTTACATGAAATGAATTGCAATAAAACTGCGGTTTCAATCTCCCATGTGTTGCCGACTCGTTTCTATCTCTCAGTACTTCCTTCCAGTAGCGTACGGAGATCTGTTTGTCTTGTGGACAATGGTTAGGTGTACTTGATTAAACCACTACATACCTGAATTTCGCACTGTGTATTTGGTCTCCGTACGTAGAATAACTAATCTGAATATTGGAAACTTGTCTGACCACCGTGCCAGCATGGTAGTACTTTCAAAAGAGTTGAATATGGCAGCTTCAGAACCACGGAATACGTTTCACTTGTATGGGTTAGAATCGGTAGTTATGATTGCTTTATTGGATGCGGTGCGTGATGTAGAAATTTATTTGAGAATTTCTGGTAAAGCGACACCCTTTATTACTGCTGAGCAGCACCTATGTTGATCGGTGTTTACAGGTTTATGCATTTAAATTGTGTTCACTATCTAGTGAACCTTATTGTATGATAACGTCATGTTTAAACCAAGTCGGTCACCAAAGTGTACCACCATATGCTGACGTGTTTCGTAAGTGTGGAACCAAAAAATGAACAATGCTGCATCGTGATCCGATGTCCGGAGTAAGGTGACTAGTTTCAAGCTTTCTCGTCATTTACTGAAGGTTTTTTTATCGGAATCACAAATCGGAAGGCTTGTTTTGAGCCCCATTCTGCATGGATCTGTGACTTGTAGGACTGGTAATTTCTGGGACTGTTGGTGAAGCTGTTGCGGAATGCCCTCACGTCTAGTTGCTGATACTCGAACCACTGTGATTTAAGCATGCTGAATCTCATTGTTGGGGGCTAAGCTGGAGTGTTGATATCATACTACTCACGTTGCAACAAAATACACGGAACTCAGATAGACTGGTGAAGAAAAGACGAAAGTGCTTGTCTGAACTCTGCTTCTGCTTTAAATATCTACTAATTATTCAGTTAGTAAATGTAAATGTTTTCCAAATGATTATGTCATGCATTTTTCGGGTGAATGGCATTGGTTTTATTCTACGAATGACTTTCTCTAAACTTCTTGGACGCAGGAAAAATGAGACGATGTGTAAGCTGTTCCTTTTTTGCATAGTGTACCAGATCCATTCAGTATGAAAGGAATTGAAGGAAAACTCATTTCGCAAGGGACTAAGCAGTTTACTTCTGGATGAGCAGAATTTTGCTAACCTGTTAGTTTTCACACCTAAAAAATGTGTACATGGGCTCCACGGTAACTGTTGAATAGGTCTTTCGTACTCATACAAAACAATGATGATAAAAACGTGTCCGTGGCGTTTGAGAGACGGACGGTGTTAGTATGGAGGACAATCCGGATTTTGGAAAAAATAGAGGCCGAGGAGAGAAGAATTCCTGAGAATGGTGCGAAGAATCATTGAGAAAATTTAAAACAGGCAATAATTTCGAATAAAAATTGACAAAGAGCGCGTGAGAGCGGGTGCAAATTCAGTCTGTGTGCACGAGGGAAGTTAATAGGGAAATCGACAAATGTAGCACTGGAACTCAAAAACACATCGCGTGAGGTCAGAGTCGATTAGAATTGCAAGCGTCAGCTACGGCGGGTCTTACTACTGCTGCCATATATAATCAATATTGGGGAAGTCATAATATTATGGAGGCCCAGTATTGAACATTTCCCTATAAATGGGTTGTATTTACGCAAAATTGCATGAAGCAACACAAAATTATTCATCATTTTGGGATTAAACGTACTGGCTCATTCTCGTGTAATGTTCTTCGGTTAGAGAGAACATTGAGGATTGGAATAGATTTTGAAGTTCCAAGTTCACTATCTTTCTCCTTGAGATGAATTTATCTATCCCAAATAACTCGAAGGACATTGAACAAAATCTCGTGACTGCAAAATGTCAAATGCTTCAAATAATTTTGGCGCTGTTGTTTGTTCTAATCTGAAAGCAGCTGAACTTTCTTGACGACGAATTCGCCTGAAGTTTCAAAGTTCAAAATAAGTAAGTCTTCGAATGTGAGTAATTACCAAGACTACCGACGCTCAATTCACCTCAGCTGGTGGGTAAGAGGAAATGAGAAAATATAATAATATAATGATAATAGTGTTTGGAGAACACTATGGTATCTCACTGCTCAGCAGGTAACTTTTGGTTGATGGAAGCCTCACTGGAGAGAACCTTCGGTTGACATTGAATGCAAGACTGCTGATCCACCACCAGGTCATATGCGCGAAGTGTATCAGGTACTCATCTTGTTTACTCTATATTTCAGCAAATACTACTAAGAACCGGAATGTTTCAGTGATTTATTTGCATTTTACGTGCTTATGAGCCCAGAGCTTCTTTGACAAAAGCGGCTCAGATTCTTTTCCTTACCCGCACGGTTCGATAAAAAGGCATGTCACAACAAGTATTGCACGGCAAACACACAAAGCTTTTGACTGAGAGAATAGTTTTTTCTGCGTCGAGATGAAAAAGAACTTCAAGACTGCAGTATACGTATGCAAGGAATAGATTCAAGAAATTCCTCCAATTAGTTTTGAATAAGAAGGAGGATGAAGCTAAGCGAACCGTATCAACATTCGGTTGGTCTAAAAAAGACAATAAGCACCCAGCAAGAAAGGTCACGTGTTGCTTTTGAGAAAGAATTAAAAGCGAATCACCATTTGTTTCGTCTTTCAGCTTAATTTGGATAGTCGGTATTGCAACTCAGAGGGATCCCACAAGTGTGGTTCATGGTAACCATGAACAAGGAGACCCGGTACAGTGTCCTTCACGTCACAAAACTCCTAACACCATTTGACAAGGGCTGCACTGAATCCGGGAAATCTTGTCATTACGTGACATCGTCGTGTCTATGAACAAAACGATGAACAACAGTGAAACTATCAGGCTCAAAAAATCGATACCGTTTGTCAGAATAACATTTATCGACAAGGCGAGTATCCTGCTTCGGAGTTAGTGTCATATTTTATGTGCCACAGAACACTGGATACCTCCTAGTTCTGAAAATATCCACTCATATAAAAAAACCATAGACAATTTAACAGGTTGATTTTTACAAACAACTCACAACAGTGGAGATTTAAACGCTTTCGAGAATTAGCACGCGACAAAGGAGACCAGTGTTCCAAGTTGTGGAAATACAAACCGCATTTCAAACACCATATGGGCTTCAACACCGAGTTGTTGATTATTATTGAGAAAACTGACATGCATATTGGTCAGACAGAATGTTTACGAAGACTTCAAATCTTGATCAGCAAGACCTCAAGAACACTGGAAGACATAAAAACAAAAACGCAACATGGCGAAAAGCTCTCACTTGCGTCGAAAGCTGGACATTTTCCGGCTAAACCTTCAAACTACACGTTCAATTCGACGGGGCCAGAATTTGTCCTTCGTTGTTGAACTTTAACACAGCGAAATCACTAGAATTGGACCCCCAAATTATCCTCAGGGCGAACATAGTGGACCATCGATTGCATAGACGAGACACGTAGTAAGCCGGCGGTTCTATGTTTAATTACCATTCTACTACCTTCAGCTATTAAACATATTCATAAAAGCTATCTAAAAGAGCTAACTAGTGCACCACTAGTCATTATCTACCATGCATTCACTGAAATTCGAAGTGGACAATACTAGTAGGTGATGTCCAAACGCTCGAAAGCCAAATCTACTGGGTGTTCATTTCCATTTCTCTACGTCCACATAATTTCTCTCAGCCAGGATAAGGCTGATAATGGGATAACAAGTTGACATTCAGCTTTCTAGAAGTAGCACCTCATGTTCGGACTACGAAAATCAATAAAACTAGAATGGTTTGCGCAAGACTAGACCTTCCATCTCTTTGCACATGATGCGCGTGGATCGCGTGCTTCCAGCTAGGTGAAGAACGGGCGTGATAACAGATGAAATCTTGTGAAGTTTGATTGTCCAGCTCCTGTTAGACACGTCACGCACGCCTTGCCCCTTCATTGCACCTCTTTATAAATCATTCCACTGGTTTAGTGTATGATATGCAGCCAAGCAAATTCGTGGACAAGAAGCGCTCCATTGGGATTTTCATTCTTACAGCCACATACCGTACTCATTGGTTACCACCGGAAACCATGTTGTAAAGTGTGTGAAAGAGAGACTGGATGTCGACAGACGGGTGCTTGTATTGCTCGAAATAAAGTAAATCACTCATTTTGTTTACGATAATTTGGCTTATATTTTTACAAAAATGAACACATGGATAATCTTTTGTTTTCGTTAGTTAGCAGTAAACAGAGAGATAACAATTATAGAATGCGATTGTTCAGAATTGAACCACCTTGGAAATAGGGATTTAACCGAGTGCGGAAAGAAATGCTATCGAAACAGTAAATTCGGAGACGGGAATTGTTTGACCACGGCCGTCAACCGGGATGAAGCTGGCTTATATCAGGTATGTAAAATATCACATCAAACGTGCACCTTCAAAGATTCTCTTTCAATGAATTGAGTATGATGGCAACGGTTAATGACTACGCAGAATTGTAAAAATTTCGAGGAATAGTGGCTGTTCCAACCAAGCCAATTTAAATAATTCATGGAAAAATTGATTCTAAGTGTGAGAGTCACACTGTGTTATAGGTCTGCAGAGCTTGGCTGAGGAAACCCAAAGGCGAAGGGCGGGATGGTTTGCTAACTTTCAGCATGATATGTGAGGTTCTAGTCGAAGTGAGAATACCAGCATGAATAGAAGAATCTCGTGGAAGCTCATGTCACTCTAAGGTACGAGTCAATGATAAACGCGGTAAAGAAGAGGATATATATGTGGGTGATAAAACCGAACAGTATAACTGAGTACAATATTTCAATATAGTCGATGAATGTTACAGAGTATCAGCAGAGACCAACGTCTCTGGGGTGGATACGACACAAGCTGGACTATTGTAGGGCACAACAATAATAAAACAGGCGTAGACCAGTTGAAAAATTAAAGAAAATCCCATTTTCAAGTATGCACGGATACCAGTGTTCATTTAGATTCACATTGACGCCAACCCCATCTGCCAGTCTCCGAATATATCGTTCTCCTTCTCAAACACTGACTGAGCTTGTTTTTGTCCTGTCCTCTCTGCTTGTTTTTCCGGCCTTCGTATATGATCTGCACACCAGGAACCTATTTAAATCCTGCTGAACAATACCCACTGAATCCTGTCACTGCGGATATTAGTTACGGTCGAGAGATGAGCAACTGTTAAAAAGAAAAGTGCACATGCGGACATCTCGTAAACAAGATCAGGCGGGTACTATTGCCTCCTTAACCAGTCTGTTATATGTGAGTACCCCACGGTCATTTACTTCGTATCAGTGTATTGTGATGCAATGAATTTGGTATTTCGTTATTGTCTTTCCTTCCCGTGTCTGAGTTCAAATCCAAAGTTCGGTAAAACAGCTTGTTCAAGCCCAAAACTTGCATTCGTTTTTCGGTTTTATCCAGTTGTTCCGATGATATGTAGCAACAAAATTCGACTGACAGGCAAAGACTTGCGTATGCTCTGTTTTGCAACTGGTACATCATACAAAAGCTTGTAACACGAAGAGACATTTCTCCGGAAATCACTTCAGGCGTTTATTTTTATAGTACTGGGAAAAGGAGAGTATATGTGCAGTTACAGATAGCAATGAGTGAGTGGGTGTGCAACAAATCCGGTAACCTGAAAACATACTTTAACATGATGAACCTTGTCCGTTGTGTGAAAGACAATAAGTGTCAAATGTTTAACCGAATGGCGTGAAAAGACAGGTGTGAAAAAGAGGTGTGGGGCTGGGGAGAATTTGTACATGGGAACCAGAAGAGAACCAATTTTTACGGCCACGGCAACAACAACTGTTGCACGAGGTTACGTTGCTTATATAACTCCGGCTTCAGCAGTCTAGTTGCTATGGCTTCTGACGTCACCAGCAATCGCCTGCGTAATTCTTTCGCGTGAACTCTGAGAGTTGTCAGGACCGATCCAAGAGCTGTCGCAGTATCGATTTGATGTCTACTATCCACCAGATGTTGTAGGATTGTGCTTTTGGTAGTCCGAGTTGTTTGTTTTTGCGCAAAGAAGAAGGGACGTTTTCTGATATCTTCTAAGGCAGTCGTCTAATCGTATGTCCAGCACACTGCGCACTACAAGATCACGTAAACTGATATAGAATAAAGGATTAAAACTGATGAATCTACCTGTCCTTGGATTGTTGAACAATAAAAGCTTGGTATTTAGTAAGATTCGGACATGTGCAAAGAGAAGGAACTGCCCGAGGGCCTTCGATAAGCGTAGCCCCTGCATTTCTAAGATTTTGTGGCTTCAGAACGGGATGAGTACAAAGGTACCCTTTTCCTCGGCTACTTTCACTTTCATTTTGCTTCTACTTTTCCTCATAATGTGACGAATCAACGGTTCTGGATAGCCCTTTTTATTATTGTGTCACGTATGAGTTCAACCTCATGGGCTATTGTATCAGGACTACAGATGTTTCTTGCTCTAAAGATCAGAAAGCTCACTAGATTTCTTTTGTATTGTAGGGGGACCAAACGTAGGAAATATGTGTACAGCCCCACCCATGTGCATTTCCCTCACACCCTCCTTCCTATATGTCCGTCCTCCATTCCACGTAATATCCCATCGAGAAAAGTGAGAAAATTGTCCTTCTCTATCTCCACTGTAAATATGGTCATTGCACGGGCATTGTTAAGTGTCTACAGTAGTTCAGCAGTCACTTTTGCTGTGTCATAAGTTATGAAATTGTCGTCCGTGTATCTGGTATATATTTGTGGACTGTCGGTGTTGTCGATGTTCCATCATAATTAACAAATATCTGAAGCAGTAGATTGCACAAAAAATGAACATCTATGTAATGACAATAAAATGTGGATTTCGTTTCTGATCAAGGAAATGGAAACAAATGCATTTTTTCATCAGAGCATTTGGCGATAGAAACCGTGCTCATTCTCCCCACATAATGCCATGCGAATTATTTGAGGACGACAGTTGGAATGTTTGCCTTTGCAAAAATCCGAAGTACTTTGAGGGCTCTATAAAACTAGCCCAACAAGTCACTCGTTCAAGGTTTTGAACAAAGTGGAATGTGCCATTGTTTTAAGGATATTAAAAAGAAACATGCAAATGGATTCCCCGAGTTATGCTATTGTCTGTGTAGAGCAATGTGTTCACGAACTAGGTCGAGAGGACAATCATTGTGTTGAACACACTACTATCTCTTCCTTCAGTAGGCAAATTAGAAAATTCAGAAAATGGGATGCTTCACGCATCCAGTGTGGTGTACATTTTCCCGTCCCACTGAGGAGAACCGCGTTCTGATTACAATACAACTGAAACAGTCTTGGGTTCTGTGCATTTTGTCTTCTGCCGTATCTTTCGATATGATTTATCTTGCCACTAAATGTGTGACATCAAGCTTGTGCAAACCTGCTGAATAGTGCATACCCCACAAATATATAAACCACAAATAAGGACATATTTCAAGGAACCGAATTCAAGCTACTGAATGATGCGAAGAAAAAACCCTGAGTTCCACGGTAGAGATTAAGAGTACGCAGAATTTTTCTCATTTTCGTGAATACCATTATGTTATATTTTTATCGGAGTGGAGTTGAATATTGACGAGAGTTATATATAGGCTAAGGGTCAAATGGCTACATAAGAAGCACAAATATACGTCAGATTCAAACAGTAGTCTTCACAATCGCGATGCATGAATATGGTTGGTGAGACTTGTCATGGTTGTATGTGGACGAGAAAGTTTGACAGGGACAAGCCCGTGCATGCAGTGAATGGGCAAAACACATTTCCTACTTTGTTGGAGAAGTGAGCACTCAAAAATATCCCGATTGGTTGACAAATGAGACATTAAAATGTAAAAGTCTCCACTAACGACGCCACACAATGACCAATGAATCCCATGAATCAGTGGTGATTCTCGGCCTGGTGATTAAAACTGCTCTAAAAATATGCCGTGAATGTTTTTGCGAACAAGGTAGTAGTAAATAGTACGGTATGGTTTAGCGGTGAAGCTCATTATACCAAGAGACAAAATTAACTAAAAATCAATGTGTGAAGACTCAGTGCTTTCAGATAATTGCTTAGACACCTGATGAGTGCACGACTGTAACCAACCTGAATTTACGGTCAGGAATGTGAATTTGGGAACCACAAATACTGCACATCAAATAGCAAACGAAAGTCCCAACTGGTTGATTTCGACTACGCCTCACAAGGTGCATACAAACAACAACGAAACAGGGTTCCCAGTGCACATATCCTTGTCCAGTTTTGGTCTAGATAGGATCCTTGCATTGCTCACCTACTGGTTCCCTCAAAACTCGGCAACACTTGTTGTTCAAGGGCTCACACATCACCTGGCAGCCAAAATGTCGACTTCATTCATAATGGGCTCATGCGGTGAACGAAGCGAACGTTGTTGTTTTAAGACCACTTGGGCTGTATCCTGGGGAAGTACAGTCATTTCACAGACAGCTGAAGTGGTAATTACGCTCAGAATACAAACGGATTAATTTACTTGGGAAGCGATCAGCATATGGACAATTTTCGATCGCATCGTAATAACGAAAGTAGCATATCAACCAGAAGCAATACAGATAAAGTTTTAAAGTGGACTGTTTGAGGGGAAAATTTGAATCCAAATATTATAACTTCTGCTGCTCTGACAGTAAATTCTCTAGGACACCAACACAGTTACAACATGCCTGTACGCGTTTCACGGGATTTTCTTCAAAGCTCTCATATTTGAGTGAAACATGTGACCGTCATTTGGATTGACTAATAAAGCCAGATAAACACACAACCGATATAACAATCAAAATCAGTCTGTTAGGCAAAAAGATTCACTTGTGGATTCCAATTATCCACAAATATAGTTGATAAATGCTTATCCGGTGGAAATTAACAGGCCTTTAGTATAGATACTCTGCTGACCAAAGGAGCACTGTGGAAGCACTGCACAGTGGTTTGGTCTAACTTGTTTGAAGTCAACTTCAGCAACGCACACCCACGGTGTCACCACTGGTACTTGAAACTAGGGTGATCAATTGTGAGTTGAAATAGATAACCTCCAAGCTATACGAGATGGATCTCAATGGTTGGTTTTATGTCACCAGGACAATATTCGGTTCCTGAAAAGAAATCAAAATTAGGTGAAGTTACAACAAAAGGCTTTTCTGTGAAAACTCAAGCACAAACCAAAAATTGGTGAGGCTGTCTTAACTCAGATGACAAAATTCCCTGTCTTCATCAGAATAACGCACCTTTTACCGTCGACACAGAGCCTCCGTTGGTTTCAATCAGCAGGTACTTCCGAGTTGCTGATTTGTGTCATGTTTGGATTTGATTGTTACCAAGACTGAAAAACGGCGAGCTGATTCGACAAGAGACAAAATTTTAACAACACACCAACAACCTTTCACTCTCAGCCTTAATCAGATCAAAGTTTTGTTTGAACATCACTTTTCAAGGTGAATGCAAATTTAGGATGCGAACTTTCAAATCTACATCATATTCTACTTCACAAAAAACAGACTAATTTCTCTTTTCATGGAATACTGATTGTTGCAAAGATGCTTGGATGATGCCAATTCTCTGGTACTATCAATTACACAAATGCTGAACGCGATTACCAGCAGTCTAATGTGACTTACATTTTCAAATTTCGTGGTTTCTATTTTCAGTTTCATTGTGGTTCCTCAGAACTGAGAAAACTTAAACCGATACAAAACCATCAAGTATATCATTCCGAAGGATAATATTATGATTCCGCACAGTTCTCTAAAGCTACTTCCCATGAGAAGCGATGTTCTTCAGGGTTTCCCTCTTTCGCCCTTCCCCTTCATTGTTGTAAGAGAACTGATTCTTCAGATAGCCCCACCCTGGTGTGAGAATAGCTGCATCGATCTTTGTTCAGACAGTAAACAGTCTAACTTCGATTGCGCGGACAACTGTGTTCTTCTGAGTCAAGATCCAGGTAGGTAGCCAGCTTCCGTGGATAGCATAATCATCGATATAGCAGTGTTTTGGATGCATTTTGTACGTTTAAAGTGTAAAATGCTCTTGCAGGACTGGGTTGGCTCAACACTTATTATTGTGTTAGCAGGGAAAGCTCTAGTTGAGGTAGAGACGTCTCGTTGCCTATGCAGTTACATCTCACCAGGTAGACAGATGTCAGACAAAGTGTCATCACATGTACAGAAAGTGTTTTTGGCTTTGGCCAACCTCCGTCATCTGTGGCTTCGAAGTAACATCCGCTTGTCTGTTAAGAGTCAAGTGTACAATGTGGTGGTTAGGTCCTTTTTTTATACCGTTCAGAAATATGGCCACTAGGGTAAAAGATTGATGAAAACTGTCGATACTCGAGCACAGATGTCCCCGTAGCATCGTATTAATATGGTTGGAATGCAGTATGAACAATACTGAGGTTAGACGTAAGGTGTTGTTAACCAGAGGTCAGTCTGTGGATCAAATATTGGATCCAAACAGATTGAGGTGGTTCGGACATGTTTCACATGCCCACCGATAAGCTACCCCGGCTTATACTGTCTTCTGAGGCAGGCAGCGGTAGGAAGGTGAGTCGATGTGGTTAGTTCATGATGCGGCAGAAAGGTTTAAAGACCTTGGCCAGTGGACATCGCCAAGTAGAATGTGGTAGACTCCCGAGGCCAAGGTTCACGCGACCCGCCTTCCGGGTGGCTGTAGACAAAAAGTGATGTGGATAGGTGTCACGGCCCGTGGAGTAATTGCATTATAACTCTCTCCTTGCTTTAGGCTTTTTTCTACTTCATTTTTCTATTTTTTTGTCCTTCACTCGAAGGTGGGTACTGAGATGTAGTAACAAAAACTTCCGTTAACTTTGTGAATTCATTCTAGTGCATCAGGGATATCCTGTAATGAAACGGGCTTATCACATTGCAGCTCTCGGAAAATTGGGTCAGACCAATTTTGTATTCTCTAAATTTGAACTGCTTTTCTTTGTTTGCCAATGGTTTTGAGCCTTGTCGATTTTTGAAGGAAAACTGAAGAAATAGATGCAAAACTGCTTGAAATGTTCAGCATGGGATCCCATTAGAGGAATGGACACTGTATGTATTAGAACAAATGTTTTGTTTTTTTTATAACTGAATTGATGACGTATTGTGTCACCAGGATATCGGTATTCTTATACGGGAAAGTATAAGCTGATTACGGACCAAGGCTTGACTCACATGCATGGACAGTTTTAACGTGACATATTAGATCATACGGATGGTTACAACATTAGGACCTAGAGGAACAGTCGTCGGACAAACTGTTGCGAACTAATGAAGTTGTTCTGCCACGCATGAGGATAAGTTGTCGTAATTACGGTGAGCTAGATGGAACCCCTAAGTAGAACAGACGATTTAGGCTTTACATATACGTCTCGACGGGTAACGTCTTCATAAGCATTTCCTGGGCAGACACACATCGGAGAAGAAAAAATAAATATCGTTGATTCAGGCAGACAAATCGAACTATGAAATTTGATGGGGAAATCATGACGTGAAATGAGGATATTTCAAATCTCACTTACGCAGTCAGAAATTTAAAACATGTATTTCGCGGAGGTCATGCAACGGAACAAACATCTGATTATACCTTTTATATACTGATCGACAGCCGCGTAAGTCTGAAACGACAATGGCCGACATGTGTTGTTTTGTTTGAAATCACGCAAAAGCAGATCACACTGAATGCTCAGGTTAGTATCTTTCGGGTAAACCAGACAACTCTCTTCCTTGAATTGTATCACTGCAAACCCTGTGAGAGGAATAAAGAACACGTTAAACTGGATGAGAACCAACGTGGTTCCCAACATCTCTCGAATAATCAAAGCGTTTAAATGATATTGCTAGGTAAATATAAAGTGACTTGATTTTCATTGCCTCGCGCCGAAAAAATTAGCACGAATAAGATTGCTGGGCTGTTCACGCGTTTTTCATCGATCAGCCGATAAGACGAGCACAGTTGCGTACAATAAGACAATCAAAACTCTGTAGGCTAAAGTGACTACTTACTATGAAGCTTCCATTTCACTGACGCTTTGTTCTTCTGTAATAATAAGACCAAATTCTGACACCATCCATTTCTGTCTTGAAATTCCTCAGTGGGATACAAACAGAACACAGTTGCACCTGAAGTAGGATGTATTATTTCATCAAAAAACACAAGTTAGTAAAAGGGCAACACAAAACCCACTATTTTGTTCGATTTTTCCCGGCCGATGTATAACCAATGACCACGACGGTTTGGTGTCGCTTCTTACTTTTAATGTCAGTGAGTCGAGCCAACCCTCGACCTGCTGGATGTGTAAACTGTGGAGTGTATGTCATCTGAAATTAGGAAATTAGGAAAGCGTCTCATACCAGTGAGAGGCCTTACGGCTCATCAGTAATAAAAACACCATTTCCAGATTGTAATGGTGCCTTATTTGTCACGCGTCTTGCATCATGGGAGTCAATCGCGGTGTTGTCGTAGAGTGTTTGACATCCAAATCTATTGTCGATGAGACGGTACAATGTTTATACAGAATAGTCGACATTCATGACTTCCAGCAGGAATTTCAAATGAGTTCCCAAATGGGCAAGTGTGTTACCCGTGCCAGATGACAGCAAGTCTCGTTCAACCACCACTCAGGCGGCACCTGCACGTGTGTTTCTGGCGTATATGGTGCTAATCCACGCTTCTAATACAATGGCATGTACAAGAATACAAGAAACCTAATTTCATTTTATTCGTAAGGAGCATGAAAGGACGGAGAGCCCTTTTTTGAAACACAGGGTGATTTTCGAAGAATTACCTTATGATTCGAAAAATGGACTCTTCGTTCATGCATGTTCCTCCCGATACGAAAAAGATTGAAGTGATGAACCTAATGTGGAGTGTCCAAGTATCGAGGTGATTAGACAGGAAAGCACCGGGTACACATACCTGATAAGCGGCAGCAACTGCAATGTGCTTCCGGTGAAATTTCCCCTTGTCATCCAGGTACAATACAACTCATGACATCCGAAATATAGGAAGATCACGGTTATTGAATAGCACACCCGACTACTCCAAAAGTCATCCATCAAATTCACCATTGTTTGGTACCTTCAAACATAAAGATAATTGTAACAAGTGTGCATTCTGTGTGGTTTTTTTACACTAGAACGTTAAGAGAGTTCAAGGAGACATTGATCTGTAGTAAAAGTTAAATAACTCAATTCGCCTAAATGTACTTGCTCTTACAGACAATAGGTTTTTTCATGCTACCTCAAATGTAGCAGAAATCTACCAGTCGGTTCAAATTCTAGCAACACCCAAATCACTTACAAGGGCAAGAAGCGAGGTTGTGCGCCTAGGCACAGATGGTTGCCTGCCCTATCTGATCCATCCACACAGGAGCTGGTAATCAAATCTCCCAACTTTTAAAGTCACCCGAATACAACGATTCAACTTCTTCCGAAATTAACCTTCTCAAATAGCAACTGGGCCCTACATTGATACAGAGTTGAACGTTCTTACTCTTCCTGACAGCACAACGATAAACTACCATCCTGAAAGTAAGAAGTGTATATTATTTAATTCATGCCAGTTGGGTTGTTTTTAGCTGATGACTCATCCGAGAACGTATTCATCCAGATTCATCTCGTTCATCATATTGACTTGGGTTGTGACTTGATCTATCAGGATCCTATACACCTAGCTCTTTCGAGGACGGATAAAGGAGGATGTGAACCGGAATCATCGAGTAATTTTAGTTCAGGAATAAACGAATGCAAAGGATTGTGTTTGCCAAAACTGGACACAGCTGGATAAAGGAGGTTTAATTCTAAGCTGCGGCACAACCTCCACGGAAAACGTGTTTGGAGTTCTCCTACAATTTCAGAAGGCGTATGTAAAAAATAAATACAACCGGCACTGAACACCTCCCGTGTTTTTGTTGACGTCTTAGTGCTACGCCCTTTGTTGCAATACTCAAAATATTCATGACTGTTGTTGCACATGAACTAAATGGAGTCGTTATTGGATTGCAATATACGCGTGGTTCACGAAGTAGAAGTATTCGGTCTCCCATTATGGGGAGCAAACTGGATTGCGGTTGTTTTCTGCAGTAATGACGTCGTCCTCGCTTTCTATCTACTGGAGCGTCATAATCGCTCGGTTAACAGGAGCGAATTAATTACATGCATGCCGAACAAGCCAGAAATATTTGGCATCAAACTGTGGGTGCTAGTGTCCACAAAATCCAAGTATGTTTACACTACGCGGTCATATATGGGACCATTCTGAAAGGGGCTGGTACGTGGTTGGTTTCTGGCTGAAGATGTGGTTGTGAGGTTGAGGATGGTTTTCGGCACAACGGTTGCAATCCAATCATCATTCAGCTGCTTTATACATGCACAAAAAGTGCGTGTCAGCTTCCGCAGTATGTATGTATCCATTTTGAACCGAAACAATTCAATATTTGAAGTCAAGAATGATATAGTTCTCGAATTATTACATTGCCAGAGAGATAATGGGTACAAATATTTTTGACAAGTGTCGAAAGTTCTTATTACAAACATTATTATGATGGAAGAAAAGCTGCATATCACAGCTGCACTAGGATTTCCCGTGATAACGTTAGTGTATTTGAAAACGATCTTATTATACGCTTTCGAAGGCAATCAGATTGGCTTTTCTGGGATACTTTTTTCCGGAATTATGAGAGAAGATATTTGTACGGACATCTCGTCGTTCTGACAGGTATTTATCTCTTGTCGTTCTAGTATTTGTCATATTTGGTGAGATAAAGACGATTCTACCACTGCCCGGAGCAGATCCATTCGAATTTTCTACAAAACGACGTCTTTTGTTTTCCCTTTTGAAGCCTCAGTGTTAGATTTCCGAATTCTTACCATTCAGTCACAGGAACTCGTTGTGTAGGCTGCTCAAAATGCCCGTTTGTCAATCAGAAAGTTGTTACAAGTTCAAACGGCCTGCGGTTTTCACTGTTTTAGGTAGTGTAATGTTATCCCTCGGTCAAAGCATTGCAATTTCTGCTGCTGCATCACTCTGATTATGTGTGTCTCGAAACTGACTCCACATTAGGCCACTTCTTTTTTCTTTCACTATCATTCTTTTTCAGATCGAATACATTTTTTATCAATCTGAGTTACCATGATTAGGAATTTCGACCTCTTTGATCGACCAGAAATCTACGAGCTCTTGTCTCACACTACTAGTTGGCAGTAATGGATCACCGCAGAGAAACACACTTAATCTCAACTGATTTACCAGAGGTTATCAAAGGTGTCTTGCACGACGATTTATCAGCTTAACTATCCAACTGCAGGATACCCCTTACCTTGTTTCGTAGAAGTCAATTATTCGCAATAATCAATTTCCCATACGATTGAGTCGATGGGATACCGTCACAGACGTTCTCACCGTGAATTCCAGTGTTTTGCAGGATGTTGCACTTTCATGCACCCTCTTTTTGATTGATGTAAACGATCCCTTAATCATCAATCCCTAACCAACTCATGCTTTCTACAATGATGAAATATTATTCCACTTTTTGCTCTACCTCTCGTCATGCTATAACCAAATTTGCTCTTGACAGTTGTGGTGCAATTCCACTGTTTGGCCTATGATCACCGGAATATCTCCATCTAGGTTTAAGGGCGTCGGCTGACACGCCAGTTGACGGCCCACTTCAGTTTACAGACTGTACGTCAAGGTCTGTCCAATGCTAATCAATTGCAAAGTTGGAGCCAGCGAAGTGGACCAAACCAAACCGATCATGATAAAATGAAGCGGAAAAACGAACGAGGAGAAATCATTCAAACGGGTTCGTGAAAGAAAAAGTCATTCGTGAGGCTAATTCATGAGAATCATTGTGGGCAAACGCTCTTCATACAGTATTTTGACTGCGGTCGCCTAGCATCCTATATAAACTACCTGTTTCGTGTCAATCCAAAGAGATGGTTCGGAGGCAGAGAAACCCACTTCCTAGAACGGAACGTGTAGGGCCCGCTAAGTACGTTTACTTCAATACCACCCAAAACCTCCCATCTCTCGACCTCTCCACAAAACACCATTATTTCCTTTACCAGGTGAATTTCGAGTGGGTTTCCATTCTTTCACAAAAAACACTCCATCTCACCTGATTCGTTCTACGGTCTGTTTCCCATTCTGATACCCATACTTACCTTATATTGTTTCTCAAGCTGTGCGCTTGTTTCGGCTTCCCAACCATGGTTTGCACTTCTTCACTCTTACCCACTGTACCCTAATCTAATCTACCCTACAGAGCTGAAACTGGTCTCACACTTGCGGATCGTAGCCATGCCTGAAGTTGAGCGTCTTCTCTGTATATCCTCGACTGGGTTGAACTCGAACCATCTGCTTTACCGACAACCAAGTACCAACTTTCAGCCTGACCTTGATCGATCATCTTTAGGTGGTCACTTCACAGTTACTATTCCACCGTTATTCAATCGTTCGTTCCCCCGAGCCTACACGAACTGATCTTTATACTTGAATATTTCAAGTCGCGAGCACAAGCAGTCAATAAGCTGTATGATGTTTCTATCCCCACCTGTCAAACACCTTGTCAATCTTGCTGAACAGCTGAACTCAACAAACCCCTTTCTCTCTATATTTCTGCTAGTGTTCCGCACTGTTTTTCTACGATTGGGAGACAAGCAGATAAAGGATCCCCAAATATTAATTTTACCAGGGTGTGATGAAAGGAGTTTGCGGAATTGACGGTTTAAGAAGAGAAAGGATAAGCTGATAACAAATGAACTACGGGAAAACTAGATTCGACAAGTTGAAGATAATAAAATTCACACGATGAGAGGACTAGTGAGTCACACTAGGACCACCAGACCAGGTAGATGGGTCTGCAATTTTGACGTGTACATCGAAAGTACGGGGTCCTTGCAGAGAAGGGGAGATAAATAAGAAAGCAAAAGGCTACCCCTAGCAACGGAAGATGAAACTAATAAACAATGAGTAATGGTAGTTGTTACAGCAATTACAAAAATGACAATTACCCCGACATTCACCCTCACAGCTATATCACCTTTGTTTTTGGTCGGAAAAACCAGATATATCTTTCCTCCAAATATGCAAGTCATTTGATCAGCTCACAAACTTTGTCTACATTTATTTATCGTAAATGTGTTCGGTGATGTGACTGAGGAAATAACCTTTTTCATCCACTTCGTTTTATTGTATGGTTGCAGCACAATACTTCGGGAAGGGATCGTGATCATTCAAAAGTTGACAATTGGGAAAGTGACTCGCTGGAATGCGAGGAATCGAACGGAGGAAAAAATAACCGGAAACCCTTCATTATGATTGTTTGTCCACTCCCGGTGCAGAAACGTATCTGTGGATATCAGGGAGACTATCGCTTCTTGTGAAGATCTTTTGTTCTCAAATGATTCAATAACAGACAGAGACCAATGTGAACAGGGGAAAAGTGGAAATCATTCATCCCATTTGGCTTTTATGAGAATAAATTTTCCAAGACATTGGGCAAGGAAAATTTACGCATCAAAATAATTTTTATATTCCAATACAATCCGAGTGGGACGCAGTTGCAGTGTTATTTGTTTGCGTCACGTATGGGGAGATATTTTTGCACATCTTGAATGAATGCACCGACTGGAGAGACAAACAACATCACAGTTACCGAACTGAAACTCATGAAAGACGATGGGATAATTACCCAAAGTATAAACTGACGGGTTTTTTCAACGAAACAGTTGATTGAGGAACACGTTTGACACATCAAACTGGCAGAATATGGCTGATTAGGAATGAACGATTGCTGCAACTACCGTCCATCACAGTATCGTTTATAGTTCAATGTTTTGAGTTTCCCCTAACCGAACATTCACTAAGTCTCAGAAAAAGGTACATTCTCTATGCAGAACCCTCTGTACCGGAATTTTGGTCCCATTGAAACAAGAAAGCAAAACAAGCCCAGTAACGTCACACTTAATTAATGCCACTAACCATGCAAGCAATTTGGAATGCGCTTACTGAAAGCGACCAGGATAATAAATGTTTTTGTGTGCACATATTTATCTAGCTCCTCTCAAAATATTCAGTACCTATCTTTTGATTTCGAACTTCAACCTAGAAGTGTTTAGAAGATCAAGAGGCAAATACAACTAAATTACCAATTACAATGCCCGAATACGCGAAGACTCGGTGGTTTCTGAAAAGGCGGTGAGTGCCTAAATGCCTGTTCAGTACCATGATGTAACCAACTTGAATCGACGAAAGCGAATTGCTTAGAGATGAGAAAACTCGACAGCAACTCCGATCATTTCACTCTGATCGGTTTTCCTTAGGCACATTCAAACTACAACTGATCAAAATTCCTGGAACACATTTTGTGTTGTCTTAAGTAGGTATCAACAGTCTGCATGCATTGTTTACCTAAGGGCTCCTTCAAAATAGTAAAACAGCTACTGTTTACATGGTCACTCTACCGGGCAACTAAAATGTCGACTTCGTCCAAAACGGGTTCATGCTCTGAATGCATTGTTTATAGTAGCAAGGTTGTTGTTGTTGTTGAAGCGCAGCCATTTTAAACTATATGTTGTGGCAGTACAATTAACTCCAAGGAAGCGAGAAGCAAATTGGTTCTTGCGTTTTTGTTCCAATGGAGCATTTCCGTGGGAAACGATGAACACATTGTTGAGGATAACGTAGCATAGCAGCAAGAAATACATCAGACTTGCGATATTTGGAAACACCACAGATGATGGTCCAAAATAACCGGTGGAGCAAGGCAACTCTTGTTTCAAAATAACACACTGTTTCTTGCACTTCAACCGAATTCGTTTGGGCATCAAAGTATTGACAACAGGTGTTAAATTCTCATTACACCTTCTGCAAAGATCAAATATAAGAGTGCAACGTCTCGACATTTGTGGGACAAACAAAACCCAATGTACAAACAAAAATTGTATCGACCGTATTCAGTATCTCATTGAAAATTTCACTGTTGGATTCTATCTTTGACAATAATAATTGATAAATTATTACTTGATGAAGCATCAACAACTGCGAATTCATTTTCAAGTGATTCAACCCGCAGTAGCAAAGCTCTGCTCACCAACCAAAAAGTGTGGCAGTACTGTGCATCTATTTCATCCCACTTGTAAGAAACCACCGGAAGTTCACATCCTCTGAGCTCCAACGCGGACTCGAACACTGGCGGAAGACGGTTGATCGAACACTTAACCACCGGGCTATTCGAAGGGGCGTTTCAAAGGTTTATGGAATTTATGCACTACATTATAAAGCACTCTTCCATCAATGATGAAACAGTTGTAAAGTACTTCAGTGTTTCCATGATTTTCAATGGTTTGAACGCTGTTACTGCATGGTGAATCATAATGTGCACAAATCTAACCTTCTGCTAATCACTCTAATATTTTTACCCGGCAAAATATTCCTTTTCTTCTGGAGTCAGCTCATCAAGTACTCGAGATGATTTCAAAAAATTAGGCTCCGTTTCCGGCACTCCACTTGGCATAGTATCTCTTTCATTGAGCGCTTGAACATTCCACACAGTGATCACTTTCACATGCACACACGCACGTGCAGAGACAGATTTGGGTTATCATTCCCCGTTCTTATTTTGTGAGTCATATATATTGTTATGTATTGGTATGAGTACGAATAACTGAAAATGAGCTTGTTCATCACGTTGTTTATTCTTAATGTGTTCTGCGGGATTTTTCAGACAATTCGCATTACCCTAATCACTAATTGAGAAATAATTAATAATTAATTAATTAAATAAATAAATAATTAATTAATAATAATAATTAATGATTTCCGATCATTTTCAATAAATTGTTCTTGCCGCAGTTTGCTATGCAAAACTGTCCTAAATCCTCCCTCGTTATTATGTGACAGTAGTATAATATTTCAGGAACGGTGTCGCTGCCAATTTGAGGCTGTCAGCTGGGGTGAGCGATCGACGGCTGCTCGGGAATTCGAATCCCTGGGGTCAAATTCCACCACGATCAGAGCATGACCACTGCCGGTTTCAAGTAAAAACGGTCCACTTGAGAGCCAACCAATCCACAATCACGAGAAGAGAGCCAATGATTGCAGTCAGAGTACCACTTGTCTTGAAAATTTAGGTTGTCATATTGCACTTTTCGATAGTTTCAAATCCATTTGATTCATGAATTTGTTCAGATCAGATGCCAGAACAGTAATTTACAACACAATATGTACTGTCAGAATAAAATCGACACACTCACGAATGCATGCGTACAAGTATACATGCATACATACATACATGCCTACATACATACATACATACATACATACATACATACATACATACATACATACATACATACATACATACATACATACATACATACATACATACATACATACATACATACATACATACATACATACATACATACACACACACATACATACATACATACATAGATAGATAGATACATACATACATACATCTATACATACATACATACATACGAATACACACACGCACCGAAGCAAATTACAGTATCGTGGCCTAAGACGTTTGCTTCCATACAGCTGTACGAATACCACGATTTTTTACATCAATTTCGAGATCAGCAGAACGTTATGAGCTTTGTCGTGAGACGCAGTGGCTTTCGAATAAAACCATCATGAGGTCTTAACTATCCTTGGCTAGTTGCTCATACAGGCGTTCCGCGTATTCGTGGTCATTCACCTGACAAGCCCATTTCCTTAATACTACATTAGAGCATCCTCTACGGCGGACAATCTCACCCCATCAAATTGACAGCATTTTCAGAAAGATAAACGGGTACCTTCAGATTGCGTCAAGCCAACTGAGAAACCGGAGACCATACAGTTGAAATACGTTGGATCAAAAAACCGACGGCCATCAAGCACATACAATGTCGATTCACGCTGTATTCGAGTGGATTTGCTGTTATGTCACGAGTACCTTTCCAACCCGATAACTTCGTCATTCACTTTCTTTTATCATGAAACAGTAGTACACAAACTCAGAAATAGGGTCGAGATCAGTCAAGAACTTCCAGCTGAGTAAATGACCGGTGGTGTTGCAAGGCTTCGAATCCATCGCGATCATCCTTTGTCCATCACCATGTATGGGTATGGACTGGCATATTACCAACAGATGGCCTGATTCTTTCAGCACACTGCACGACGATTTGACAGGTGACTAGCTCGTCTTCACTAGTCCGGAATCGGGAAAAAGATTGGGGCCAACGAAACGAACGGAAAGGTCAATCAAATGCCACTCTTTTTCCGAAGCTGATTGGCCAACTTGGTTAAACAGTTAGATTACTCACTCGAAAAATGTGGTTATGAATCCCAGGTCGGTTAATAAGTTTGCGAGCTAACATTTGGTTGCGACTACCATGCATTCCACACATATTGTTGTTTTTAGACAAATAAATAGAGATGGTTCAAAAGCAGAAGGATTTTCGTATCAGAATCAATGGGCGGCCACGGAAGGTGGACTTGTAACCTTACCTTCTCTCGGATGCATTGTTCAGCCCAGTTCATGTAGTACTTCTACAAAGTTACGGTTTTTAGAATAGACCCCATTTGTTTTCAATTAAAGTCTGATTACTCAAGCATATATCCTGCATACCTGATCATCACTTAGAAAAGACTCAAGTTATTCGTTCACAGCTATTTTCTCACTTTGCGATTAAGGAAACAAGATTCAAACTGTCAACAGCTACGTGTTGTTAACACGTGCGTTCCCTAAACTGCCGAATATATTTCTCTGAAATCGTATCAATTTAGGCAAAACACCTAAGAAGTAGTGATGTACTCAATGAAACACGAATTTTAGATTAACAGGACGTTCATCACAAAAAGAACAGTACGTCACTCATAGAAATACTATTAAACTCATTTCGGCAGACATCACCGATGAAGTGCACACTTCAGAGTGATGAAATACTGTCCGCTCAAAACCACTGCACAGTACCTTGGGAGTAACGTTAACTAGTACTCATTTGTGATAGTGAGTTGCTGGAGATGCGAATGTTACATAATATGATTCAATACGCAGAGGGTACGATCAGGTAACCACTGAAGACCTAGAAAGCACTGAACAACTGTTTCATCAAGCTTGTTCGCAATCATGAGTAGTGCAAATCCACCAAGACCCCACAGATATCCGAATCCGGGTGAACGAATGTGAGCCGAAGATGTAACCACCAGCCTATCTGGACTGTCTGTCAATGGTTCACTGAATTCACACAACTCTTTTCACAGAGTCCTTCAGCTACTAGCTTGGAGTGTTAGCAGAGCATTTTCCACAAAAAGATCAATTCCTATGTTGTTCACCTCGGCTGCGACGACAAAACACTCTATCAACATGGTCGTTGTTCCTGGCGACTTTATGTCTGGTATGTTCATGTTCATGATTTACACCGAATAACAAGCAATCACATTGAATGATATGTCATTCGTTGGGTCAATTTAGAACTCATGAAAAATTCCCGTCAATTATCGAGAGGACAGATGAAGCTATGAAATCATTTCAATCAATTTTTCACACGATTCCCGGGGAATAACCCCACGTACCAGATGAAAATCGTCAGTCTTTACGCAACCGAGCAAGGGACTATACGAATCCATCTTACCGATAGAAACAAATAAAAAGGCTGCCAAAACCCTAAAGATACCTCGATCACAAAGTATGACATAATCAAGGCCATGGTGAACAGCATAACCGGTAACAAGCTAATGTAAATATACCGACAAACGAACAAATTCTTACCCGTCCATTAGTAATATTCCCATTTAACCTCCCATGTTCTTTTGAGAAAAATTCCATCCTGTTGAATTGTTTGATTTATTTCAATGGGAGCGCCCAAAAATGAATAACCGTCTTTCTTCGCGAAGATATGCTTATAGTTTGATATGAGAGCCGTCGAAATAGAGGCAGATTCAACTACGATCGATCTCGAATAGAGAACAATGTGCACCATTTTCTACTCAGCTCAGTGGAAATAAAACTAGATTTGGTTTTGAGAAACGGAGCCAATTCTCAATAATTTTCATCTGCTCATCTTAGTTTGATAAAGCACAGAAATCCAGTAAGTGATATCATTCAGGTCTGGTGAGATAAAATAATGCACTGAAGTGTAACTCACTTCGGAGAGTATCGAAAATCGATTCACCCGTTAGCCATGTAGTAGGCAGTTGTGTAATAATCGGTAACATAGCGTTGTCTAAAATGATGATATTCAGTTGACGTCTCGATTATTACAGCTTAGCATTCGAATGTAAACTCGTATGACAAAACATGACGAAATCAAAGTTTCCTTCATCTCCTCGAGACCTGAGTAAGTACAAGAATGACTTTCCACGTTTAATTTCTTCCTTTACGAAATGCTTGTGAAAGCATCACGAAACCGCAACAAACAAGACTAGTTTTTACGAGATCATGAAGAGAAATACAGTGAGACAATAAATGAACATTTTCCCAAAAATAAGTTTTGATGATGAAAGTGTTCCCTTAATTGTTACTTAAGGTCCAAGGTTTGTAGAAAAGCGATGCATATAGGCGGAATATACATATATATATATATATATATATATATATATATATATATATATATATTAAAAAAATCTGTAACACGAAGAAATTTCTTTTCGATATATCACTTCAGGCATTGGCGTATATAGTACTGGGTAAAAGAAGGTATATGTGCAGCTAAAGATAGCAGAGAGTGAGTAAATGTGCAACAAATCCGGTAACTCGACAACATGCTTCAACTTGATGAATCTTGTTCGTTGTGTGAACGACAATAAGTGTGAAATGTGTAACCAAATGGCGTGAAAAGACAGGTGTGAAAAACAAAGGTGTGAAAAAAGAGGTGTGGGGCTGGGGAGAATTTGTACAATGGAACCATAAGAGAATCACTTGTTACGGCCACGGCAACAACAACTGTTGCACGAGGTTACGTTGCTTACACAAATCCGGCTTCAATAGCCGAATTGCTATGGCTTCTGACGTCATCAGCAACCGCCTGCGTAATCCTTTCGCGTGAATTCTGGGAAATGTCAGGACTGGTCTAAAAGCTGTCACCAAGTCGATTTGGTGTCCGCTATCCACCAGATGTTGTAGGATTGCGCTATTGATAGTCCTGACTGTACCTTTGCGTAAAGAAGCCGGGACGTGTTCAGATATCCTCTTCGACAGGCGTCTCGTCGTATGTCCAATATACTGTGCACTACAAGAACACGTAAACTGATATAGAACAAAAGATTGAGACTGATGAGGCAACCTGTCGTTGGATTGTTGAACAATGTAAGGCTTCGTATTTGTTAAGATTCGGACATGTGCAGCAGGGAAAGACTTCCCGAGGGTCTTGGATATGCGTAGCTCTAGTATTTCTGAGGTTTTGTCACCTTTGAACGGGACAGTTAGGAAAATATCCTTTTTCTTGGCAATTTGAACTTTCATTTTGTGTCTCCTCTCTCCCGTATGTTGACGAATGAACGGTTCTGGATAGCCGTTTTTTAATAATGTACCGCGTATGTGTTCGAGTTCTTGGGCAATCGTGTCAGGACTACAGATGTTTCTTGCTCTGTAGGTCAGACAGCTCACAAGGTTTCTTTTGTATCGTAGGGGGACAAAACTTAGGAAATGTGTTTATTGCCCCAACCATGTACATTTCCGATACACCCTCCTTTCTATATGTCCGTCCTCCATTCTACGCAATCCCACATCAAGAAAGGCGAAGAAATTGTCCGTCTCTACTTCCACTGTAAATGTGGTCATTGCGTGGGCGTTGTTGAATGTTCGCAGTAGTGCGGTAATGTCTTTTTTTGAGTCGCAAATTATGAAAGAGTCGTCCATGTATCTGGTGTACATATAAAGACTGTCAATGGTGCTACGGACACCAAATCGACTTGGTGACAGCTTTTAGACCAGTCCTGACAACTCCCAGAATTCACGCGAAAGGATTACGCAGGCGGTTGCTGATGACGTCAGAAGCCATATATATATATATATATATATATATATATATATATATATATATATATGGTAATGGATACATACTTCATAGAGTACACAAATTGAGGCAGAAATACAGAAGTGCAAAGGGAATAAGAAATTCTCCAATGAGTGAATATCGCGTCAGATTTGATCGCACTTGCACAGTTCAACTTAGCAAAAGGGAACTCGGTGAATTTTCATGTGAAACTCGAAGAAAATATGAGAAAAGGTTGGGGGACAAATCATTAGATGTGATCACCGGAAATAATATACTCATATGAAAGAAACTTATTAGAAATAATAAATCAACATCTCTTTTAAACTTCACTGAGTATTGTCAATATTCGATCATGAAAACATAAACCACATAAATAATCAATTCAAATTCTCATTTGCTTTAAAGAAACATTCCAATACATCACGCATATCTTATACTGACAAAACAGCTTACCACAACACAGCACCCGAAAACTTGTGTCCGACGGATTTTGGTCATCCAAGTTCAGTTCGTTTCCGTCATGCGCCAGTGATTTTGATCCTCGTTGATGCTTGAAGGTAATCAGAAGAAGTAGACGCAGAAAAAACGTAAAATTTCCAATACAGTGATGAGCTTAAGCATCAAATATTGACTTGATAGTCAATCATCTGTCAATTTCAGGACTGAATCGGTGATGTAATGAGTCTATGGGACATCGATCTTCCGAGAAGGGGAAGCACATGCTGATGGTGGACCAAGTTTTCACTTGTATTCATGTTCATTTGTTATGTGATATACCAATTCATACGAATGGTGACAGAATTCAGACTGTAAGGATCATCTGTCAAATAAACTGTTGATGGTTGCTTAACTTGTCTTGCTCTAGGTGAGAGTAAACTGCCGTGATTATGCTGAGAAAAACGGAGCTACTGTGAAGTACAAACAACTCTTATTTTACATGTATGTCTTGACAGATAATGTCTTCATCAACGTTTTACGAATACATGAATACGCGTGGAGAAAATATTAGGTAACACTGATTCCGAAGAATCAAGCCATAAAACTCGACCGGAAAAACAAATGATTTACACAGTCAGAAATATAAAGCACGTATTTTGCGGAGGTCATGCAACGGAACAAACAAGTGATTGTACTTTTTATATACTGATCGACAGCCGCGTAAGTCTGAAACGACAATGGCCGACGTGTTGTTTTGTTTGAAATCACGCAAAAGCAGATCACACTGAATGCTCAGGTTCTTATCTTTCAGGTAAGCCAGACAACTCTCTTCCTTGAATTGTATCACTGCAAACCCTGTGGGAGGAATAAAGAACATGTTGAATAGGACTAGAATCAATGTCGTTCCCAACATCTCTCGAATAATCAAAGCGTTCAAATGATATTGCTAGGTAAATATAAAGTGACTTGATTTTCATTGGCTGGCAACGAATAGTTTAGTGCGAACGAGATTGGTAGATTTTTCTCACGGATTTCCCTTATTCAGCCAATGAGACATCTACAACTGTAATAAATGAAACAATCCAAATCCGTAGACTAGAATGACTGCTTATTGTAATGATTTCATTCCACTGAAATATTATTCCCCTGTAATAATATGTATGAAAACTTCCATCGCCCATTCCTGTCGTGAAATTCCTCAGTGAGCTACAAACGGAACATAGTTCCACATGAAGTCAGAAGTCCGTCATCAGGAAAACACAAATCAGTTGGTGAACAACAAGGATCTCACATCATCCTCGCTTGGTTTCCATCGGATTCTTTTCTACCACCAACATTGTAACACAGTACCAGTATCGAGGACGATTATAACGACCACGATTGCAGCTCCACACAGATACATACATAAGCAGGGTCGTCGGATGTGTGTTGGATGCTGCACTCTTTATTGGGAAATACACGAGCACGAACTACAAAGTCATATAAAGAACGATAACCCGATGAGCCCAAGCCCGGTAATGGTATAAGCAGATGCTAACACTTACGTAAGATACTATGAGAATTGCTGTTCATGCCAATGCGTTACAATATGGCCGACGTAGGTGGCTTTCGAGCACTTGCAAGTTCAGTTCCGGCATATATGATGCCAATACATTCGTCTTATACAATTCGACAAGTAGAAATGCATGAAGATCATAGTCATATAATAACGCGCCCAAATATTCTCAAACCTAATCATTAAACTCACAATCGTTTGATACCTCGAGACAGAATTATAATTGCACGAAGAACGTGTCCTGTCGTTTCGTATTCTGTATCAATATTTTAGCAGTCAATCAGCGGCCACCTAATTATTCAGCTGTCACAACTTAGGTTACGGTAACTAAATATTTCCGTCACAACCCTACCGCACAATGTTTACTCCCGTCCGAGTATTCTATCTCAATTATGGGGTTTGGCAGGCTTGCGAGAGCCAGTAACTTGAATATGCGGGGATTACAGAGAAAAATCTCCAAGGTTTTCAATAAAAATCATTCCACTGAAGAAAATTGGGTTTACAAATCAAAATAATTTTTCGAAGATTCAACAAAAGCAAAATTGTGTCTGTCAGAAAGGAGAATGAAAAGTCGGTGTTCTTTCTGAAGTAGTATTTATAACATATCAAATTCACCTCAGAACAGCATGCCACAATCTCGAGGTTTGCTTCTTTGATGACTAAGTCCTGATGCACGGTTTACAATCCACGGATATCCCTCGTTTCCGCAAGCACCATATGCTCTTATTAGTCTTGTCTGTTTAAAAACTTAAAACGGAGATACAGTGTCCGAGTAACCAAACTGCATAGTGGACTCATCCGTCTTTCATATCGGTTTTGTTTTCATCGATCGGATGAACACATGGTTTTTTCGTGGTGTTATCATAATCATCGAGAGGACGAATAACGGAGGAAAATCTGATCGATAAATATGAACGCATCTATTCCATGTTTTCTCCCATCCCACTCAAAGCGATTGCGGGATCCTCCTCTACCGATGAGCACAATTTTATTACGAAATCAGCAAAACCTTAAGGCTTTGTAAGATCTCTTTTAAAGCAGGACACTGCGCCCAGTTAGGCGTTGGCACTGCAAATTTCGTTTTTATTTCTAAGTTAGCAGAAAGTAAGTTTGAAATGGCCAAAATTTCTGCCGGTCTAGACATTCTCTTTGTGGTTTTCATCAATAATTGTCTCCCGCCTTCGAAGCAAATCTGCATCTACTTGTTCGCTTTAGTCGATTATTTTAATTTCTTCCAAAACGGGTTCTGAGGATTTTGAAGCATTTATTCACCTGGTGACTAGAAATGTGATGGAGATGAAATCGACATCGTGCGTGAAGCTTCTCGCGTGAATGGTACAAGGCTTCTCAGTCCGGTAACTATGAACGAAAACCCGCACTTAATGTGAGTTGTTTCATCTTGAAGCCCAAGACTCCAAGAGGCGATTGCAACCAACCAACAAGTGCACATTTCTATTATGTGGAGACTCAGTGGTTCCGAGTAGGACGATAACTATTCAAACACCCGTTTACCAAATTCAGTAATGAATCTGAATTGATAAATACGAACTATTTATAGCAGAGGAAATTCTTTATCGAAACCATAAACAGTGCATGTCAAATGACAAACAATAACTCTGATGAATGCAATTCAATCACATTTCCCAATTTGCACATGTCTTGTTTGACCAGTTCTGGTCTTCATGATCTCCGTGCCCTGCTCACCTATTGGTTCCCTCACACTCGGGAATAGTTTTGGTTTACATGTTCACGCCACCTGGCAACTATAATGTTAACTTCATCCATATCGGGCTCAGGCACTGAGTGCATTCTTCGTAATAACGAGGCCAGTGTAATTGAAATACGATCATTTTAAACTATTTGTTGTGGCAGTACAATGAACTCGAAGGAAGCGAGAATCAAAATGATTCTTGAGTTTTTTATTCCAATGGGGTAATTCACATGGGAATCAATGAACAAATCAACAACCTGTGATCACGTTTTTGTGACGAACGTAGCATAGCAACAAGAAATACACTAGTCGTACAATGTTGAGAAGCACCAGAGATAATCACCAAAACTAAACAATGAAGAGAGACAAATTTGGTTCCAAGTAACAAACTGTCTGTTGCACTCGCAGTAAGTTCCTCAGGGTGTCAAAATATTGTCTACAGACGTCAACATTCACATACCATTTTGTTCAAGGTTTCCACCTGTGAGAGGAACGCATAACATCCATTTGGATTGAAAAATAAAATCCCATAATCATACATAGGTTATATCAATCGAAATTCATTTGTGAAGAACGATTCACCTTTGCATTTTACTAATAACAAAGATAATTGGTGAATACTTGTTTGATGAAAAGTGACAAACTTGTAGTAACAACACTCTGCTCACCAATGAAGTATCGTGGAAGCATTGCGCAGTTTTTCCAATCGAAAAGCTTATAATCACCACCAGCAATGCATGTCCACTGAGTCACCTGAGTGAGACTCGAAACTGGCTTGAACTTTCCAAGCTATTCTGCATTGCTCTCAACGGTTTCCAAAAAGTTGACACCCCATAATTCCGCTTATTGGGCAAGGTTGTCGTTTTCAAATGAAAATCCGGACATTTTTGTTTTCAAAATAATAGTAATTTTACGAAGTTACACAAAACCGAAATGAAAGAATAATATACAAATAAAAGCATTTTTACGTGAGCCCAAGTGAAACAAATTAGCCGTACCGTATTGACTGGAATGGTAAAATTTCCTCGTCTTCATTAGAATAAAACACTTGCCACAGTCGACCCATTGTGTTCGTTTTTATCGATTACCGGGCTGTTGAATGGTGTCATGTGTGTTACCAAGGCCAAACAGATTACACATTTGCCTGGTTAGTGCCTATCATTATGAGTGTATTGTTCTAGATGCAACTTTCCACACCATTATGACATCCCAGTGTTTTCCGTGTGAATGTTACTAGGAGTTCTGTGCTGGTTCTCATTTGCAACTTCCACACTGAGATTCTGATTGACGAAAGATCAAATGCTGAGTTTTCCTAGTGAGGTTTTGATTTAATTTGTGTGCAAGCTTTTGAGTGACTTCCGGTCAAAATCGGTTCAACAAAGCTTCCCTTTATGCCTGACCTATATCAAATATCAGATCAATAGCATCCTATTTCCTTTGGTGCAATGTTTATTCGGTAAGTGTTGGATGACTTATCTTTTCTGAGACCATTATCTGTGTTTTCGTCACAAAAAAGCTTCATTTAGGACAGAGAAATATGAGCTTCAGAGTTATCCATAGGGTTTTGGGATGTCAGATCGACTTTATCACTTCAACTTAGTCAAATTTTATTGACAATGACCACGAAACTGTTCGTGTGCATCCAGCGGAATTTCGTCCTGTCACCCAGATGCAGTGCTATGCTACTTGAAACAACAAACACGTGTGTTTATTACTTCCCCATGCCACCTGCAAGTGTTAATCTATAGAGGAAAGTGATCATAGCACAGCTTACACATTGAGCATTTCCAAAGATAAAAATAATCCAACGACTTTTTCACAAGAGATAGAGCTCAGTACGATTCAGTTTCTATTATTGTAGATTCGGTTAAAAACATTATTCTGTCAACAGCACTTCAATAATCGCCGATCCGATACCACCCGACCTCCGACTAAAAGCATTTTTCCGTGTTCTTCAATCTGGATTCCATCATTTCATATCACCCATTGCTCCAAATTCACAAAACGCGAGGGAGAATCGGTCTTGATCAGCATGGCTATACTAAACGCCGGCAGTTTTGCATTCCGGTTGCTTCATCGTACTTTGAATAACCGGGCCAAGTCAGATTGATGATCTGTTGGAAGTAGATGCCTCGAAATAACCAACGCTGGATTTCTTGCCGGAATTCGTTTAGTGGCTTTCGACTGAGTCATTGAGTGCAAAAGCTGTTTCGGAATTAGTTCAGTCAGTCACTCTTTGGGCCGAATATCGCTCTGCTCTACAAGTGAACTGGTAGACAACGTGTGAGGCATTAGGATTAATATGACCTTCAGAGTGATCGGTGAATCTCAATCCTCCAGTGGTCTGCACTATGCTCAATGAGGGCTGTAGCATATGCCCGGCTTAGAGAGCATTTTAAATTATGACATAAATAATTCAGAATGTGATCACCCTTGAAGGAACAAATAGGATGACTTGCTTCCGTTCAGCTACTGACATGGACTCCGTTTTGTATCGTGATTTATTATAGGGTGCGATGAAATTCTCCGGATAAATAATGACCAAAATGTCTTCTTGATAAACTCTTCCTTTCAGAGTTTACCGGGAGTGCGAATTTCGCTGGCTTTGTGGAGGAGGGTTCTGACCAAACCGCATTCGTGAACAAACGTGGAGAAACTAGAAAATTACACATAATTTCTTCTCCATGCTGCTTTTCTGTGAATGACCCATTGTAGTATGCCGTCAGGACGCCTCGTGATGGAAATATCAAAGTAGGGTGAACTCAGTTCGGATTCTTTTTCATAATACGCGGATGAATTCCGATACATTGAACTGGGAATATTGTAAAAATGAATAAAATTGTCGTCACTGGAAACCAACAAAATGTCGTCAACATATTTTTAGCATAGGCAAAGATAGGTAATTTGATCGGCAAACTAGTTTTGAACCAATGCTTTAAAAATGTTTGTTATTACGAGACCTAGGAAACTTCTCATTGTCACTTCTTCAGTCTTTCTATGTCCAGTTCCCTCAAGGGGGATGTTTTTTGCACATGAAAGCCTGGACTAATTTAAAAATTCAGTAGGGATGAGTTGTGTAGTGCGTTTGAACTAATGGCATCACAAAGCTAGTCAACAGTTCCTCGAAGAAATGCTCCGATAAAAGGAGGTTCACTATCTATTGAATACATTCTAAGAGTACATACCTTAGAACCCAGGTCATCGAGATGACCGGGCCCGATTATTCAGAGCACGAATATGCAACCGGGAATGCAAAACTGTTAGCATCTGAGGAACGCTTTCGATCAAGACAGAAAGCCTACCTCTTTGGGAGCAGAAATAGTCATGGCAAACGCTATGCCTTCTTGGCACTAGTCACAAACTCCCACAGTAATTGGTTTATTTTTGATAAACGTTTGCTATTTCTTGTTTTGGGGATGACGGTGAGAAACCGACGTACTTGAGGGCAGCGGAATGAATCACAGCATCACGCAAGGATAAACGAAGGCATAGAAACTGTTACCAGCTCTCACCGTGTGCAACGACTCGAACAAGCACCGTTCGTTGTCACTTACACTCGATCAGCCCCATAAGTGAAAATTGAGAAACTCGAAAATAATAGCAGCTCGTAGGGGAACAGTCCTTTTTGAGAAGTGCCTACAAAAATTGCCATGAGAAAGCCGTAATTCCGGAGGGAGAGACTGAAATAAAAGTGTAGATAACAATTTCTAGCTGCTGATAACGATATTCCCTAGCGTAAATAAATAGTTAGGGCAGCAGTTGGATTAGAGGACGATAAACGAGTGCATTTCGTGGCAGCCAAGATGCAATAAATAAGCTTAGACCTGTATTTTGAAGAAAAGTTTTAGGGGGGAGCTTGCGCTAACCGCCCAGGCGTAGCTAAACTCCACGTTTAGTCACCGGTTGTTGCATTCCAAATTCAGTAAGCAGAAGGAAGGCAAGTTAAAACGAATGAACGTGTATTCTGTAACAATGTGTGGCAAGAACTAATACAGGCAAGCGCGTGTGCAAGTGCGCGAGCCAATGATGTATACAATCGAACGCGTAAGACAATTGTACATTCGGATTAGGCCTTGCGAGGTCGTGCAACACGTGGTACAATCTGATTGGTCAGTACTATCCCGGACGAGATGCCGCAAACGTCAACTGTGAACGTGTGTATCTGACTACAGCCGTGTGTCCATGATTGCATGGGATTCAGAATAAGCGGGCGAGTGTGTGAGCACGACTGTTCAAGACAAAAGCAAAATTCATGAACTAGCTAGTTATTTCAGTAGACGATAACAAACCGATGAACTGCGGAATAATTGTCTCCCAATTGATCCATCGATCTCTCTAAATAACACGATTATCACAACTGTGCGATGACTGGGATGAAATAATGCAAGAAAATTGTCAATTATCAGTAACAGGTGGATTATTAATTCCTCACAGTGTTCCAGTTATTAGAGAAAATACCAAATCAAGGTACAACTCGCAGTCGGAATGCTGACCTTGGCTTCATTAATTAACCACTTGCCACGTATTAAATACTACACCAACCTTGATAGGATAAGCGCTATTAGGTTGTCATTCCATGACAAAAGAAAGGTATTACGTCTCGTACCGTTGTACGTCGCCATTAATGGCACGTCGGGCTTCCACGAGGGAGTCCACGAAGTCCATCCAATCAGTGATCATAGACAAGAAGATGTGACTGCGCACCATGACAAATGGGACTTCTGTATTCATACAAGTTAACAGTCCAACTGTTACCATTTTTACTACTGTCCCTGTTTTGTCATATTCGTGATTGTTTTGACTTGCAATTAAGGTTGTAGCTGAGAAATAGCAATCAGAAAACCACCGCAATCCATGGACCGTTATTCGTTATTCCAACTGAACTAGATTTATCAAAATCCATCACTTCTAGGAGACCAAAGGAAGTTTACGAGATTACACGACAAACAAGTTAGAAATAGTCGCTGTGCTAATGAATGACATACCGATGATCACGTAGTACATAATTTGCCATTCGATTCGGGCGTTCTAAGCTAGAGGCTGCTAAACTGACCAACACGACCAGTTTTTCATTATGAGGGAGTCCATTTTGATTGATGGGCCATCAACGGTCCACTTGATTTACGTAGGTAGTGTTCTCCGGCCACTCAGTGTTTAAACATAGCACATAGGTAGGTGTAACCTGCAAATTATTGTGTCTTTCACCGTCTTCGCAAGCGGAAAATACAACAATATTTTTCTCGGGAGAAATAAGAATTAGTCATGGTTTAACTACTGCTATCGTTCTCAGCAGGATAAACAGAAATTCAGACAATCAGAGATGTGCATACTCCTGGGGAAAACAGTGCACTGCGGTCTGATTGGTTCTCTTTTTGAGCTAAATTCTACGCACACGAACACATACACCCACAACTCGCGTGATGGTTCACAGACCCCTTGTTTTCCATCCCGCTTCATCCATGTGCACCAGACTTCCTTCGGCTTATTGGTTTCCTTCTTGAAAGGTAGGTCAATGTCACCTCCATCCTTTTCACGTGCCCCACGTACTAACCTTAGACACATTTCATTTGACAGCCGGGAACCATGTTCATTAGTATTTTACTCAGCCAAAAGCTGCTTTGTATACTATGGACACAGTCGCACGGGTAATAATACCCCTTTGGTATGCAATGATCTCTCCTTAGTAGTCAATGTCCAAAGTAAGAAAAATCTCATGTATACAGCTGAGGGCATTTACAATTTTGCCATCTCGTCTCGAATCCATCTGACCGTGATGTATTCTTAGCAATCGATTTTGTGCCGCCGACCGTTTCGGGATTTTACGCGTCACTCAGTGGGTTCCATAGATTTCACTGGATTTCAAGCATTCATTCTTAGGAAGAACACAGATATACTTAATCAATATTGACAATGATCAAATGGAAATGGTGCTGATTTTGGTGAAAGTCACCCGACTCCAGCCGTTGTGTCGGTGTTCAGTTTTTCTTCCCACATCTACCTGGCTACTACTCAACAAGAAGGTTACCTTCTATTTTACTTTGAGTTGTTATGAGTTCATAAAGAAAATCATCAGACGGAACATATAAGCTCACCAGGTTACGATGGTTGGGGCTTGTGTTGAGCGCCTCCTCTGAAAGGCTTCTTCGGTGCGCAATATTTGCTGAGGCCCGTGCCGGTAGGAATATCAATAAAAGTGGTCAGTCTATGACATGAGAGAAAGGAATGGAAAGCTCAAACAGCGGACTTGGTCATGTAGGGTGTGTTACCCCCCTCCCCCCATTCTATCGTTAGATACAGTAGAGGATATGGCTAGATGTTACAATTAGTAGTGCTCTTGTATACACAAACTTTTTTCATCTAATTGATATCAGTGTTTGTAGTTCTTCTATCATTCCCATCATATTCTTGTTCTTTTCCATTATTTCCTATTGAGGTTGAGGTTAGGAGATTTCTAGTTTGCATAGCAACGGTGAATTGTGCACTGTTTCATCATTTGTTTTATCATAAAAATGATACTATATTATTTTCAGGAGGTTGGCCGCAGCCAAATTAAGGCTGCCCATTAGGAATGTGATCGGTGCTAAAGCATGAGGTCATACCATGGACTGGAGAGTCGGAAGTCCACCATGATAATCATTTGACCACCGACGGTGTGTAGATTGAATGAAAATGATTGGCAGGAAAGATAAAAATAGGGTAGACTGGTACCACCACCAGTCAACCCAAATATATCAACAGTTAGGTCCCTCACTATTATGTCAGCTCTTTCCGAATATGAAGTACACTGATGTTGGACAGATTTCTGTTATTAACTAATGTGATGAATACGTTTGCTCAGCTATGAGAAACAGTTGTCGACCATCCACTAATCTGATTCCGTTTGTGTTGTCCTGAGTATTGAATAGCCCATACACCTCGTAGCAACAGGTGACTCATCCACTCACCTGGCTGCTCAAAGCTGAGCCGCATTAAGTGCTCATTTTCACCCGATTAACTGACCAATTTGGTGCATCATGTCATCTGTGTGTGTGTTTGCACTTCACGTGACGGTGAAATGAGAAACTCATTCGAGTGCGTACCAACCTGCTAGCAAGCCATCAGGTAGTGAGTTGCGTATTTTGACCTTCCCGATTACGTTCAGACCTCCTGAACGCAGTTCAGTGTGCTCGAAATTCTAGGAATGCCCTTTTTGAGTCGGAGTTCAGACCTTAATACTTAGTTTTGTACTAGTAGGCAAATCAGTTTTAAATCCACAAAAATGGAAGCAAAGTCAGACGCATACTCGTCAGTATATGCGGTCGAGAAATTTGGAACCTAGTGAAGAGAACCAGTGGAATCAACCGACACGTCACCCAAACTATGGGCTGTACTTTTCACTCGAAGACTGCATAAGGACACTATTATATGTAATTTTCTTCCTTGGAAAAATTTAGGGAGCCAATCATTGTTGATTGGGATGAGGCCAGTGGTCCAAATGAGTTGCAGTCGAGGATGCCAAACGAATTTGCTCCCATTTCCTCTCCAGTGTCAGTGAGCCAATTTAATCCATTTTTATTCTATGAACTATCACGTACTGTGATTTATTATGATGTTCACAACATCGATACTAAGTAAAAGCTTTTCATAATTGTGACGCATATGGTGCACATCAACTGCCCTTTTGATATTGGAATGAGTCATCTATGGTGAAATTTTCTGACGTAAAAGTTGATGACTCCGGTCCGATTGAACACGTCCACTGAAGTGCCCCACTAGATGTCGTTATATAGCTTTCCCAACAAAGTCCGTAATACGAACCTGTCAGCATTGGTTTTCGAGACTACAGCCATGACTTCAGTTGTGCATGGCGGAAAAGAGCCAGATTTTTTAGCTTAAACTGCTGTCCCACTGGCCACTGAACCTACCTTGTCTGACCCACTCAGCAATGCCCAACATTTACCAGGTAGCTGTGGTCAAAAAGAGTGCATCATAGTTTTTATTGACAGACTTTGTCCAAGGTACCTTTCTAACACTCTAATGCTATTCCATGGATGCACATTCAAATTAACGTTTGAAAGTAGTCTAGTTTAGTACTTCGATGACGTTCCTTCCTAACTTGATTTTATTTGCCAAACCTAGGATATCGTCGTATAGCCACGAAATTCATTGTTTCATATTTAACGTCCATGTATACTGTTTTTGCGCAAATCTGTTGGCGGTGTGCTTCGGAGTAGAATTTAATTACTGATCCAAGCTTTAGCATGACTTGGTTGTAGCTGCTACTATGACATCTAACAATTAGCTAAGTGCAGCGTATATCACATTTGGATCGTCTATTTGATTGTCGTGTTGCATAGGTCAGCAAAACTGCCGTCAAGCTAAACGGCCTCAAAGTGACGAACTTGATTACTGATAGAACACAGTAAACAAATAAATAAGCAATTGGGTTGTTTTGGCCTTTACAAAGACTAATTATTGGTTCTCTGGTTCTTAACAGATTCATGGAATGATTCTCTCCAAAGTGGGTTTGTGCCGTGGTTTCAATCACCGTAAAAGTTCAAAAACACCACCTTGCTGAGCCCTACATACCCCTATCCGCCGAACCGTACTTTCGTGAACATTCTCGAGCATTGAGGTTGTAATGTCTCTGCAAACAGATTGGATTGGGGCCTGAAGTTCCCTCGCGGTTTTCAGCTTCGAAGTATGCACTCTTCTCTTCATCTAACCTAAAATGCAAAAGTCCAAAGGTGTTAGACCTAGGGATCTCGGAATTCATGGTACTGTGCCCCTCTGTCCAATCCATTGCAAAGGGAATATACCGCCAAGCTATTTGGTTAAAAGGTTTACGGGGTATGTTGGCACTCCGTTCTACTACAAGGACAGTCTTTAGGATGTAACTATGTGAAAAATCCAAAGGTGTTCGTTTTTATTTAATCTAGCAAGGTTTACTGATTAGGAATCAAAAATTAACATCTTCACTTCAGGTGGCACAATGATTTCCAGGTTTCAAAGAGGGATTACATTGTTTGTGCTTAGTTTTACATGTTCTTTCCTGCAGATTCCAGGAAAACGTGTATATGGGAAGTACAGTCGCCATATATTGAATATAACTCTACCTGAAGCACTTTGTACATACTTTGGTAGGGTTACAATCGAGTTGACTGATGGACTCACGTGATCAAAATTAATCAAAATGGGTGGTCACATTCGTAGAACTACCAAAAACAGCGCCGTTTGAGTGGTTCGGCACTTTTTTATAACCACTCTGGGGTTAGATTTCGCGTTTTTGAAATGATTATTTGTGCAGACCGTTTTCGTTTATCTTTATTTCGTGTAGATAATTTGACGGTTTTTCTCGGCTGAAGCAGAAAAAACCCGCAAGTGGCTACTGTTACTAATATGAGTAGTCAAAACAGCAACACGAAACACTTGGGAATACCAGTTATTCTCGAATGAGTTGTGCGAAATTTGTGTAGATATGACCAAAAGTGACTATCGGGCTATGAACACATTTACCCAAACTTTGCACAGATCGTGGTAGAGAAAAAATGTGTTCCCATCAGAACCGTCAAGTGCGAGGCCTCAATAAACCCGAGGGAGCGATCTTGTGTCTGTAGTCACACATGCAGTGGAACTGATTGTCGCAAACAAATCCGATTAAACAAACAGGACCACTAGCGACACCAGATGCATGAACACTTTGGTTCTTACGTGAATATCAGAAAGTCGTCAGACTGAATATAGATCTGCATTTGTCTCAGCCAGAAAGAAAACTGACCATCATGACCACTCTCTGTCTTTCTGCTATTCATAACAGCAGTTCATAATAGAGGTTGTAGCGAGTCTGTGGTCAAGATTCAATGAAAATGGCGAAACTACTCAACAAACTGCTTAAAAACAAACAAATTGAGCTGTTGATTCTTTTAGTAGAGTGCGAACGGAATTTGTTAGCAACTTGTAGGTGGTTTAATGCCCGTTACCATCGTGTCCGATGAGTTGCAAGATGGTCAGTCAGCAATTCGATAAAAGAATTTCAGAGGGCAAGCAATAAAAACGACGGATGCTGGGCTGACGGGATCGTTCGGGGAATTGTTGAAAATCCAGAATATGGCACACAACCACTAGTCGAATAGTGTGTTTTGAGTCGTAGATCCTTCTATCAAATTTTGAAGCTAACCAGATTTCGCATTTATAACTACTGCAATGCCATCCCAATTCAGAACTGGTATCGTTCAGCCAATCTTAACTAAACAGAATGAGTAGACCTTGTCTTATCTGCAGAACGTGCGAACACGGCCAGTCAGCTTACCATGGGGATAATGTGGGTTTTCTATGACTAGATGTTTACTGTTCATGTCCATTCATCGCAGATGCAGACGGCATTTGTATAAATTTCGTATTGTTTTACCTAAGTGATTCAGAAGAGTGGATTAAAAATTAGCATCTTGCAATATTTGTTTTCGTCCTACACTGACCCCTTTGTTTAGGGTCGCTGAGCGCTTCGAACATCCGGATAGCAATTAGGTAGCTTGATCAACTCAACTCAGCTCAACTCAACTGTGAGAAGGCCAAAAATTGATCTGTTGGTAGATATACGTGCCCTCCATTATTGCGCATTCACATAGAAGCATTCACTCAGTCACCCAGATTTCATCTAGCGCCTTTCTACTCCTTGGTCATTTTGACCATCAGGATTTCAACAGTGGGTGAATCGAACTTCAACACCAAACGGAGCTGAGCCCGATTTCCGTGGTTTGTCTTAGTCGCCCACGCTCTCACACATCTCATATGACATGCTTGCAACGTGTGCGCGGTGTACAATTTCCGAGGGTTACCGATGGGATGCCTACTAACAGGCCTTAAAGTAGTAAGTCGTAAATTGTGACCTCCAGTAGTTGTGAACATATTACATAAACACAAACATGGGGACCATAAATGCGGACGACCTCAGTGAACACCAGTTTGACGGAATAGTAATCACATATAACCAATTCGTAATGACGAGTCTACCAAATTCAGAGTAAGCACAGCTAGAATGCTTTCGTATTTAATTCGATAAAGTGTTCACATTCTTATCCCAGAACATTCCCTTGTTATCAGCACTGACATGAAACAGATGCCTCACAGTATTGCTCACATCCCCTTTACCAGTGTGTCTGCCACGTTCAGGCCACGAAACAACAAACAATCGTTCACACAAATTTATTCAATTATGAAAAGTATTCCCAAAGATATTACAGCTCTCATTTAAATGATGACCGGCGTTTGGTAATAGCCAAAGATTCCCCAGGTAATATTAACGAGAATTGAACGAGCCTTCCGGTTCCACTGAATCTACAGAATTTTATCACGATAGGTGACCGTGTGTGGCCGAGCATCAGTGTACTTTGGGGTTCATCATACAGGGTCACCTCTAGTTTTTTCATTGATATTTTTCAGTTATTACCATTTCCATATCCATACTTGGCTTTATGAATATGAATGTGTGGCCAGTGTATTTCCTTGTGTGATCGGATGATAGCAGGCAAATAATGCATGGATCACGTTTCCCGCGTTCCCATGTCCGCCTAGCCGGATGTTCTGGTGAATGCTACCCACGTGTTATGAACACTCAATTGGCGAGTCCTCACTCACATTCACCACAAAAGGGCATTCCCATTTCGGACTAACTCGGGGTTTTGTTTTGTATTGTTTACGGAGCTCTGTGACATGAAACACACTTGACATTGATGATTTCAGTCGTGATTGCACTGTTCATAAATGAAGTTGATTTGTGAGATAATACTTCATTGGTGGTAATCATTACTTCCGTGAATTCTTCATTTCAGTCAGCGACAGAAGTGTTGTGCTATCGGAAATCAGCACATTCGGAATAAGGTCTCATTTGTTTTGCATGCAGATTCGAGAGTTTTGTCAAACGCCGGTGCACCCTGTCTCGATTACTCTAACAAGTCTACCGGTTAACTGCAGAATCTTATACTGGGACGTAAAATGACAATTTACGACCCCCATAACGGACTCACAACAGGAGCACGTTAAATGGGCTTGAACCAACGATGTACAGTTACACAAAACGTAACTTACAATGACAGGGATTGAAAAGAATGTCATTCCAAGTGGGAAAGCAAAATTGGACGAAATGTGTAGGAGTTTACGGAAATCAAATTGGGATCCGAAGGAAAATAATACTTTCCCCCGTGTGTTAAATAATCACTGCTGATTGACGGATCATTGGTTCATCCTCTTGTTGTGTTTCTCCTATGAAAGGAGCAGCTTACATGATTGTAATGCCTACTGTCAACTGAGTGAATTTCCCAACCCTCGAGTTCGATGAGTGATTTGCTATTGTTATCAAGTCTGGTGCACCAGCACGATTCATGAGGGGAAATTATCCGCTCAATGTGGGAAATTCGCCTGGTAGCCGACTGCCCAAAATAGATTGTGTACATTCTCCCGTACGATTATAAATACTAGTAGCATTTTGATGCAAGTAGTATTTCATTGTCTCTGGATGACGGGACAAAATTTGCCAGAAACACACTACCGGTTTCTTGGTTATTACCGCTAATCAGGTATACGTACCGGGTACTGTCCTATCCAGTTATCCCTGTACTCGGGTACTCCATAGTAAGTTCATCACCAAATCCCATTTGTGTCGTGAGGAGCACACATGGACGAAGAGTCCACGTTTAGAACCACAAGGTGATTCTTCGGAAGTTGTTTTGTCGGTTAGTCAAGGATAACCCTCAAAACGAGGACACATGGTTACAAGTTCCGGTTTTTGATTTAGGAAGTATAATATTTTATCCGGTCAGGTGCTTCCGAGGAAATTTCGTCCTGTCATCCACACACAACGAAAAATTAAATAATACATCCAAATTCGAAACTTGGGGCCACGTGTCCCTGTTCTTTTACAGGAAGCTTTTCTTGTTAGACATGGAACGAAGCTAATAATCACATTGTGTGGTACTAGGTAGTGTGATACGAGTTTACTTGCGGAGTAGATGATTACGCTTCGGAATTGTTATTGACATGCTCTTCAACATTTTAATACCTCTTAATAGTGAAAAACAGGAAAGTTACCAACGCGTACCAAATGAAGTGGTGTTCTCTCAGCAAGATAGATGTAAACGAACATATAAAGTTTGATAAAGCAATAAGAATGGTTGATTTGAGGGTATCACATTATTTTATTGTTTAAGTATACCGGTATATTATCCATGCAATAGGATGAGAATGGAAAATCAATAGACCACACTGCAGGCTAACAAAATGCTTTCCCATTCAGAAATAAAAAAAATTATTTGGATACACATGGTAATTGCCTCCGTCCGATTTCTCAGTGATTTTCACAATGGTACACTGTCCCAAAAGATGCTGTGGGTTGATTGTGGATTCCCGCGCTTATGACTGAATTATTAATTACTAGTAAACGGGTGACACATTCGTCAGTAGTGGAACCAGAATGCCTCTATCACGACTCATGACATGTTTGGCCCAGAAATAGACCATGGCTATTAGGTCGTCAGAAGCTGAGGCCCAAATTTTTTCAAGCTATGCGCACAAATTATTGGTAACCCTCTTTCAAGGAACACAAAATTAGCTCATATGAGCTTGACCAATCGACTAACGAAGTGTGACGGTCAAAGCGGCACAACATTCATGGGCCATATACAGAAGGTCTCAGCTAATCCAATCGAAGTCATTTGGATGTCAAGATATCTATAATTGTATATGAGATCGTTACATCTAAATGAGAGAGAATACATATTATATGATATCGAAATTACGGTAAGAGATATCCACATACATTTCAATCAGATTTTTCATCAAGCAGTAATCGTGGCACCACAAGTTACATTTTATAGTGTATAAACTTCTTGAAATATGTTTGGCATATCACTGGCAATGGGATAGAACTTATCAATATAAATCAAACTTGGGTTATTGACAGCACATTACAATTTCCATGAAATGAATGGACAGATCTCACTGAGCTATAATTGATTAGGAATTTCATTGTTGTTACCATTGTTATTGATATTTTTGTAATTCTCACATTACTTATGTGATAAAGTTAGTGAATTGCGTTTTTATTCCCCTCAAACCAGCACAGTCACAAAGAATTTTCCCTTTCACACTCGTCTTCACTAAAGTTCGAATTATCCAACCCATCAGTCTATCGGGTGAGCAATCAATGTGTTGTAGTTCTACTGAACTTATTCACTGCTTGTAAGAAACGAAATATCAAGCTAGGTGTTGGATATTGATCGGAAAAGATATACATCTGATAGTGCTTCGTCTGGAAAATATGGAGGATGTGGCAGAACTTCTCAAATCAAATGAAACAATTATGAACCGGAGCACCTTACTCCTCGGTTCTTACAAATATGCTAGTTGGCTACCGCTGTTGTACCGACGACCTTCACGAAGTCGGTCAACCTTCATCGATCGTGCACTTGTTATTATCCTGGCAGACGGATTTGCTCAAACACGTTTGATTGGTGTAGGTCACACTGAAGAGAACACAACGTCGATATAAAACAACGGTGAGGCATTACGCTTTCATGAAATGACACCGTCACGATTCGTCCTGCTATTCCTGTGCTTGCATTTCGGTGATGTAGATTGTGGTGAGTCCGTTATTTGACTAGATGAATAATAGTTTGTACAGATGAATCACTATTTTATCCTTCACTGTATACTGTGTTGTGCTTTCGAGTGGGGTGTCTGATCTTAATGATATCGATCAGACTGAAGCTGAAATATGACATCTGATGCAATCCGTCATCCAGAGGATGCGTAGCTGTGGTGTTCGTATTTCTTACAAAAGAGGAGGATTACGTGAACGTGAATAGGGTGGTTTTTACCATAAATGGATGACTATACAAATTCTTTCATTCAAGTGCATGACCGATACTATTAACCAAAGTGCTTAGTAATTATTAAATAAATAATGCTAATAATGTCAATAAATTATCCCATCCATAGCAGTTTAGCCTCACTGTCTCTCAGATTATCAAGCGTCAAATGAGCTTAGAATGGTCAAACCTGAACCATATATATATGTATATATATATATATATATATATATATATATATATATATAATTTGAATCGTCTGGAGTGTGAATGGATACTCTTCATTGAAAAGCCCACAAACGAATCAAAACTGTGATTTCTCATATGTATATATATGTCAAATTTTTTTTCATGTATTTGTGCTTTGTTCTATGCAGAAGAAACGTTACTGGATGTCATAAATGTTGTCAACTCTGATACAAAACAGTGGAGAACGTCTATAACCAAATTCAGCAAACATCTGGATGAAAGTGAGTTTCACGCAGGTGAATAGCACAGTATGTGGCACCTTAAGACATCCGTGACACTTCGTTGAGATAAACCAAATTATTCTTTTGCGCATTTTGATCCGGGCAGTAATACTATTCAAAGTTTTTGCCGATGTTTTGCTAGCTATGTATTGCACAATGTTTCACACACGACCTATCGTTGTGACCGCCGATCAGATCAGCTACTCACTCAACGTAGATACTGGTACAACAAGCTTCTAGTTTATATTCAACGCTCACTATCTACTTTCTGATCAGGTGTTCAAACTGCATCTATTGCTGTAATTTGAGATCAAAACAGACAGACGAACAGAAATGTCTGATGAGTCTGAGTATTTGTTAGACCAATAACATAGTCTACGTATCCACAAATGATCGATCCCATTTTTCTATTTATTCCGTATCCTCTATGTTGAATAAGCGTATGATATTGTTTCCCTCGAGTAGGTGATAAATGCAATTCATCATTTCAAACCAATTAGTCGAATCGTATTTCCATTTCAGTTACCAATAAAATGAAAGACAGCCCCACTACTGCCAAGGAACGCTTATTCGCGAAAGAATTGAAACGCGGTCAGTGGGAACAAGTATATATCCACCTTTTGTGAATTTTCTAAAATAATCTTCATTGGACACGGCATCGAATACCTGAATGACGAAAGCATCAGTCACTGGATCAGTCTGCATGTCAGTATAATTTTGTAATCCAGTATATTAGGAAAATTGCATTGATCGTCATAAGCTGTTGGCCATCTTGATTCTCAGCGGCCGTTTAGGAAAGTCCGATCAAAAGTCTGACTGATGAAGCTAGCAGTCAAAACAGAGTCTTCAAAATCGTTAGGATAAACGTTTGGTTTATTCAGTCCTTCCTCATTGTGATACCGTTATATTCACTACTGTATGTCAATCAACAGTCACGCAATCAACAGCCTTTCAATGAAGTGAATCATCCAAGATGGGAAAAGTCGTATATAAGCGAGAATATGTACATTGTAGGCAACATATATTCCATTTCATTGATCCTATAAATGCGTTTACAAAAGAACAGAAGAAAATTGAAAAGCTGCACGCAACGGCGTCGTATAGCTTGACGAGACTGCAACGATTACGTGAGTTTTGGCGCAATAATCAGAACAAATTATCTTCTTTTTGTGTTGTTTACTGAGTTATTTATTCTCAAGTTTGCACCACATAGGGTAGAAATTACAACATTAGGATGAAATTGGAACGAGTTCGGGAAACCCGTATGATATACTGGTATTGAATTAAATTAGTCAAACAATGTTTGTGTCACATAATCGATGCCTGATTACGTCACACATTTTGGCCAAGGCAGCTGCACACTATGAAACACTCGTTTTGTTAACACCGTTCCGATTGACTAATTTTGATTGCCATCACTTCGACCACACACATATAAACACCCACACAACATGACGTCCCCGACCAGACTAGAGCGGTTAGCTGGAGTTTTTTGGATGACAGTGAATGAACTCTTTACGTCAACCGAATGCCTCGTATTAAACAAACGTTCCCCTACTGCGCTTCTAATGACCTTTCTTATTCTCTTTGTTACCCAAGCTTGATGATTTTCAAGAATTCTCTTGATCAACTGACTACTGATACGCCCAAGAAGGTGAAATGATAAACACACACAGATTCGGTGCACAGTGTTACTTGATCTCCGAGTTCTTGTACAATAAAAAACAAACATGACGGTTAATGTGAATGTCAAATGAATCCGTACATGAGTTGTCCCGGTGAGATTGTTCGCGAATGTGGCTATTGTGCTCGTAATCAATAGCACCAAAACACGTGTTTGGTTATACTCCGTTTCTTTGTAAGTATATAAATGCAGCCCAACCGTAGTCAGTGAGTATGCCACAGGCTCGCAAACAAGTAAGTGAGTAAGTAAGTCAGCGAGCTGAGCTACCAGTGGTCTAACGCGCAAACAAGTAAGGTCAATCGATACACAGCAAGATCAGTCAGTTAATACTGCCCTTAGTGGAACATGACCAAAAGATCAATACCAAGCAAGTGTATGTCTTTGCATGAAGGGGATATTGATCGGTTGTCGCGAAGTATGCGTGAGTCTAACCATACACAACAGGGGAAAAATCCTTAAAGTCGTTTGAACATAATTTCCTTTTACCAATCGGTGAGTTGTTTTCACAATACACTCGGCACCTATGTGGTCACAAGTCTATTGATTTCCTCCAACAGTCGTTCAAATCCGAAGTTCATTGGGTAAGTTCAATCCTTTCCGTACACCAACATGGTTGTTCACAGCACGACAGATTCCACAGAAATGACACATAACGTACCACTTACACTCGTTTTTGACTAACATTACCGAGGAGTAATCCTGACATGCTACCAATTTGTCCACATTTGTCAATTCTGCACGTGAAAGAATCAACGGGGCCTGAGTCTCTGTTCAAGTATTTTATTCAAATTTTTACCAAATCTATAGAAATGGGCTGTCATTTATCCAACAGAATGAGAAACTGAAACAGAATTGAGTCTCATCAACACAATGTCACTGCTTGCACGATAACGATGTCTTGCTGGTAAATAAACCACTCGGCGATAACTGCTTGTTCGGACAACACCAAATTCGATCAATTATAAGAACAATACTTATGTGCATAACATCTATCCAGTCAACACGAAGACAGTCGTTATCCGGTCAGAAAATGCAGCTATGTGGTTTGTATGCCTTCCTCCACATCATTGCCGTCGGCTTCTCCGACGTAGTCCCGTTCATGCTCATGCCACAACTGTTTCATTAAGTAGTATGTATACTCAGCCACATCACGGCAACGGAGTTTGGTTTGAGAATAACCCAGACAATTTGAACGACAAGCTCAAGATCACTCTATTTTCTGCCAAATTCATACTAGACAGGGAAAACCTTGACTTTCGAGTTCTTTCTCTTTCTGTCAAGAGCCATTTTAATGAGCTATTAGGGAAAATGTATTTTGCAGTTTGGAAAGCAGCATATCAGTTCTACGTATGAATTTTTCATTATATCTGAAGCTGGTCTGATGCACACGTTGCGAATAAGGATCTGTCAAACTAAAGTGTCCGCGATTAGCCACGTTGATCCCGTTGGTAGTCAGCTATACCTTTCCTCTGTGAATACCTGTACCTCCTGTTCACAGAAAATCGAATGCCAACATGCATCCATTCCATCATATCAACCCCCAATCCCCTAATTTTTCCACGTTTTATCTTCCTATAGGAAAATTGTATTGCTCATACAGAATAACTTCTGATTACAATATTGAATTTCATTATTTTCCCAAAGAACCCAACAACACAAACTTGATTGTCGTGCACGAAAATACACTGAACACCCCCATTATTGTCGACTGCAACGATCAGCTGGAATTTGCGTTATGTGCGGTTTTCCAGCACCAGCATTTATATGCATTCTTCACACCATTACAACATAAAATTTCTTAGCAGATCAATGGGAAAATAATATTTATCCGTGAATATCAGAGTGATGGTTATCCCAACCCTTCAGTCTTTTAGCACGAAGTACTTCTCAAAAGACATGATCGACAACTCTAGCCACATATAGATATGAACATAATTGATACACTATGTGACGCAGTTATTGATCTCCCTCGAAATCTGTAGTATTATTCTGAGACCGAAAACCTTGATCCGTCAAGAGCCCTAGTCTAAATTGCATCCAAGTGCAGTAAATGCATCATTCCTAATGCAAAATCATACGACGTCTTCTGGCTATCAGCTGCTAATCTTCTGTTTCTGTGACGTAGGTATTCTCCTACATCCTGGAACGATCCAGAAATTCACGTGAATTATTTATGATAAATAGAATAACTTATCAGTCTAAGCAGTGGCCAACGGTCACTGTTGCGGTTCCATTCCTACTACCACCGGTAACGTTTACATTTGCATGTCTTCCATCAGCTGGCACAGTGTTCCATAAATGCCGTCATTTGCCGTGTAACGAATGAAGAATATAGTTTAGTATGCATTCAGTTGATACACATTGCAAATGACCAAACTTTGTTTTTGAATGCTCACATTTGGGACATTCTTACCGAATATAAGTCGCCGAAAAGAGATAAACATTCATACACTGGCGTTGCCATATTCCATCCATTCAGTCACCATATGGAACCGAACACAAAGATTTGTGCTGAAGAGTCTTTTGTGTGGCTAAAACGAATACCTAGACTTGAAGTTTTCATTACATATTTGCTGGTGTACGAATAAATTCATCTCACTCGATCCCGTTGTAGATAAAGAGCAATGTAAGTGAAACACAAGCTTGTTCGCGGCAGTAAACAATTTCAAATGACCAGCTATTTTGAACCATTTGAGTGACCTCTCTTATGCCTGTAACCAGTCAAGATCCATTTTCATGCTATCTGGTAATGTCGACTAGGGTGGTCGTTTACCTGCGCAGTTCTTTCTGTGTGTTGAACCAGTCTTCTCAATTGCCTTTTTTTCTCTACCCAGTGTTGTCTCGAGCTCCATCCTTAATAGGTCAAACAAGCCATGTCTTTCTCGTGTCGTGTTCGAAATATGAACGTGCCCTGCTACCTTCCGATATCTGTTGATTGACGAATATGTCTCCATGACCGCTTCATTCTAGTGGCGCCCTAGTTACCCTGTGATTCTTCATTCTCGGTGAAAATCTGCAGCGGTAACACCATTACGAAAATGAGAATATATAGACCTGTATGAAAATAATTTGATGTAACCCAACGTGCAACGTTTCTACTAGAATATTTTTGTTATCTATTGAATGATCTGTTATGAAGGATCGAAAGTTCAGTTTGAACTGTTTGTAATCATTCACTCCGTTCTCGAAAATGTTCATCTTCAAATGATACCCTCTTCTGATCTCAATGTATAATGCAACATTAGCCACCAGATTGCGTCAAATTGAATCAGAACGTATTCGATTCCTCCAAATTTGAGGTGGACCCTAGGCAAATAACAATAAATATCCGTCAAGTATGCTAAGTTGCTTCATTGTTATCCCATTTTCGGGAATACTTTTCTGTATGATTTTATTATTCGCTTTGTGGTACTTGCAATATTTTGCTTGCTAACAGGCACGTGAGTAGTTTTATTTTATCGGAATCGAGTCAGTTCGGAGGGTATCGAAAAAACGATGCTCCACGTGATATATTATGGGTGAGTATTTATTATTCAGTAACAGCGTTGTCGGAAATAATGGTAGTCAGTCGGTGCTTCGATTACCGTGGGCGATCACTTTCAAGACCAGTGCACCATCCATCCCAACAACGCTGTGTTACCGAACAATAAACGAGCACCTTCGTGAATACTACGTTGCACAACTCGACCTCCTCAAGGTGTATTCAGTATTGTTGTCCCCACAGCACAGCATGCGACGTCATTCACATAGACAAGCAATAATGAAGTTGCAAATGCCACGAACGTGATCACGCGTCTATCACATACCATTACACAACAGTAAGTTCGAACGTTTGACCACAAGAAACCAATGTCCGGTCAACAAAATCTGTGTAATTGTGGAATGAAACGGACATGTGTAATACAGATGGTTTTGTGGAAGCCTATTTCTGTTTAATGATGGTACATTGGTTTGAATGAGTTTAAGACTGGACTAAACTAAGCTAAGTTTGTGTAGGTGTGGCATGCAAATTAGCAGTGATTTCGTTGAGTGGATTCAGACAGTCCAACGGATGTTTCCACAGGAAGAGAAGCTGTAAAGTCATCGTGTTCGTATTCTGATACATGTGAGATTGCATATTTCTTTGTCTCTACCTTGCCACGACACAATTTCTATTGCAACTCAAACTTCCTTACTGGATTGAATCTTTTTTATCTTTAAGATGCACCTGATATCCGTGAGTGGAAATAAATACTCCCGTCATAGCTATGTGATATATTCTGTTTCAGTATGGACCAAAACCCTTTTTAAAACTGAAGTTACGAAATAAACTGCCAAGTATGTATTGTTTTGACGCTTGTCTGTCTTAGGACTTAATTTGATGAGTATGAACTTTGTGTACTCAAAATGATATGAGAAATAAGTTAGGAGATAATTGTATGGAATGTGCCTATATTATAACATGCAGATTGCACATTTCTCTTTTGAGAATTCGAAAGTCAATCCACTATCAAAAATCAAATGAAATGTATTCATCTGTGATCTGATTTGAATCGAATGGAGCGTGCATAGACGGAGAGTCCATATTTAGAATCACACGGTGAAGTGAACCCCATAGACTATCCTCACCGGCCCCAATAATATCAAATTTTGTCGACTCCGCTTTAAATCTACATTTGTTCGCACGGTGAATTTGTCAAATTTGTAGTTGTAGGTAACTTCACAAACATATTGCGTTGGCGGAATACAGCGCGTACTCTGATCTACGCATATCTGCAGTTATCCGATAGTTTGGACATTGCCAAACGGTGTTTCTTTCTCACTGCTCACTGGAATCTTTCAGCCTGCAATGTTCATAATTTGGAAGTGAGCAAGAGTATCTCACATGTGCCTTATAACCTCAGTAGTTGGGCCTTGAATTCAAGAGAACGGGCCCAGTCACCAACTCTTCATAAAAAAGTCACTCATGTACCATATTAGTCATTCTCTCTCACTTACTCTGTTGAAGGAACTCCACAGTCTACCGCCTACATCTCTCCTGATAAACAGCATACGTTTTCCACATTCAATTAGTAGATTTGTCAGTCAACTGGTAAGCTGCTTCAACTTGCCGCAGTTGGTAATTTCCACTCTATTTTCAATTATAGTTAATGAAGTCACAATGTTGGACACGATTCTGGGGCAAATATATCAGTATCTGAGCGATTTGGCTGTAAAATGGTCTCGAAATCAGAATCCTATCCCTGAGCATAGTGAGTTTATTTGTGATAAATTTCAGTTTTGACCGAAGTCATTTTCTCCATTTTAAACCAACGTTCATATCATCAAAGTATTTTCATGAGAAAATCTCCTACTGTTGATTTATCTGCACACAAATTGCATCCGCGCGTGTTTTGCATGCATATGCTAGAACCAATCCGTACTGACTTCCTGTTAAGGAAGCAGCACAGCAATGCTCGCACACTCCTCCGAATTGTGGATGGTGCACCTGGGTTATGTTCAAGTTAACATTTGAAATACGGATAGGAAATTTTAGGTAATCTAGCAGAAATACTGAAAAGTTAGCAAAGTGTGACTTGATCGGAGTGGTAATTTGAGTATGTGTACCTTGTGTGCAATCCCTTAGCGACGGATCCTTTGGTAGTCGATTGCTTCACAGTCGATGCGTTAGTTCTTTGATGTAATTCCACCTATTCCTACAAGGTATACCACGTGGTCCTCAACATCATTGGTTGTCATGTGCCAATCTGACGGAGTCATCGGTGTCCATATTTTCGAATCTTAGTTGTGTGTTTGCACTCATTTTAACGAGTTGCGCTGATACTGGACATTTTCACGCGGAAACTTTAAAGATTGCTTACTTTTGCATTTGATTAGGGATACAATAGTTCTCTTGCATTGGATGTCTATTCGGAGTCAATCTGTGTCAGAGTGACATTATTCGACCGATAACACGCACATGCTTTCGTCAATGGCAGAAATGTCGTGGTAAATGTACATTTGTAGTGAGGTCACAAATCAGTCTTCTTTCACGCCGTAGTTGAGGTTCACCCACGATCATCGGGCCGAATGTGACTGATCAACGTTTGTGTCACCTTCACACGCATCACCCAATCCAATGCTATTATCGATTTGTACTCGTATCGTCTTTGTCTTGGAGAACCATTACAAAATAATCTCACTTGACCATTCTAGTCCAGTGACACGTGTTCTATTTTGGACTAGGGAAATCGGGATAATCAGGACTGTCCGCTATAAAACCTCTCGGTAAACCTCAATATGTTTTACAGGTAATTGAAAGATCAACCAGTTCAAAACTTAGCGCACACTGTGAAACTGATTCACATTTCAATGATTCATCACCGATCAGGAAGAAACCAAGGCTGATAGGGTAAGACATACTTTTGGAGGTTTATCCGAGGGATAGATTGCCCCACTGAAGAACGGATGAACAAACGAACGAATGTAAGCGACAAAACAATAAATCTCTGTTCTGCGGATAAGCAGAATCGTGGAGTATGTTCAAGTGAAGAGTTCAGCTAAACACTCATTTTGAGAAAAAATTAAAAGCGACGAGTGATTATGAGGCCATAAGTTGGTGCTTCAAAATCCACATTCAGGAGGCCAGAACAAATTGGCGGGAAATGGTTAGCAAGATGGGAGGAATTCTCTGATGAACGAACTTGAAATGAACCAACTCTGGTGTTGGGACCTGCCCAAGACTTCCGACTTGAACGCGTAGTCAAATGGCAGTTGGCTATCTTACAATTTTATGCGCATTAGTTTGGTTCACTTGCCAAACCTCATTCCTGCAAACAATTGTGATTTGTTAGATGAAACAACAATGTGATGCTTCCATTCAGCTGCAAGGAACAGTTGGCAGTCGACAAGTCAAAATGAATCCTGCAAACTGAAGGATCACGTTGTTTGCTGATCACATCACATTTATGTCGGTTGAAGCCCTTCGTAGAAAGAATGATTTAACCAACGTTTTAGCTTGCTTGCGCATGAGTGCAGTAAAAACAGTATATACTTCATAGCCGCGAAGGCCCACTGCACGATTAGGGATAACTGAAAACCACACTCTTAGAATTAGGGTGATGGAAAACCACATATGATACCGAAAGATCAGGTATAGTCTCAAGCCGGAACACAGTAAGAATTACTGCCTACCAAGAGAGTAACCAATGATGGTGGGGATTCGAACCTCGGACGTCCGAGGTGGTAATCAATCGGTCTAAACTACTGTACCACCACCGGCACGAGCATCTGCAATGGTGTACGGAATGTCAATTCCACGTGCATGTTTCGCATTCAAATGTCCACGTCCGTCAGTTAGGGTCAAATCAGTCGTCTTCCGCTTAGCGGCCACTTCCGCCATCAATTCAGCTGTCGAGATTCGACAAGTCGGGCGCCAATAACGCAAGTGATTCCCCTCTGATCCGCGAACACACATCAAATATCACACAACCCAGTACTGTTCGTAATACTGAAAATTGACCGATCAAGCTAATTTTTGAAACAATTACTCTGCATCACGAAAACAGTAGTTTCAACTCGGTGAAGAATAAATTGCGGTATTCGTGTCCGATTGACCGTATTACGACAATACAATTGGCAGTGCAACTACCTACCTACTAAGGGGAAGGTATACGGCTCAAATGTGGCTCGCAGCACGCGAATTCAAATGCACTGATGTAACTAAATTTATCTTCATCATGAACAATATATCGGTTGGTAATTTGTGATATTGAATGGTTATTACAGTGAGTGATGATTAGGGTTTCAGTATATTGCTGGGACTTGCAGTGCAACTACCTACCTACTGGCTCAAATGTGGCTCACAGTACGCAACTTTGAATGCACTGATGGGATTATATGTATCGTCGTCATAAACAACACATCAGTTGGTGATCTGTGATATTGAATGGCTATTACAATGAATGATGGATAGGGTTTTCAGCATACTGCTGTGGCTACAAGTCATGGTGAGCTTTTTGAAAATATCCATTCAATGCACTGTTTCAGTTACAGGGCACTTAGAAAAAACAAATGCTCTTTGAAATACCAGTTCAATGAGATAATATTCCCTGAAATATCTTCCAGATATTGGTTTTGTCTGGAAAATGAAAGATGAAAAAATACAAAACACAACATCCTTCTACAAGAATACTTGGTGGCGCGACATAAATACACATCGTTGTCGATCGATTCAAAAAATGTACTATTTCTTCACTTAGCTTGTCATTCTTTTTTCCAGAGAATTTCCTGCTTGCGTTGACACGGGCCACGGAACGGACATCCAACTTGCAAGGAAATTTGGGCCGACTCACACGCCTCATTCGGTTGAATTTTCCTGCTCACTAAGAACATGACATTTTGTGAGTATTCTTTCTGTGCTAATCTGTAAACAACTTGGAAGACCCCTAGCAACGGAGGAGGACAGCTCCAGCTCGCCATGCACAAGAGCCTTTTTTGCCTACTGCATACGTGACAGCCACTAGGTTTCCATTCTCTAAATTTCGAACCTTTGTTAACCACACTGACATTTTGGGATAGTTGGGATACACTATTCATTATTTCTACGCCAAAACATTGCGACCGGTTGAATAACTTGATGTCTGTACGTTCATCGACGGCAAAGTAGCCAGCCACTCCAACTTTGAGAGCCTCAGTAAATCGGGTCCGCTCCTTGGGTCTCCGTAGACACTTGCTAGTTCAACTTTGTGGAGATCCACTTTTTTGAACAATTTATGGTAATCTGCAGTAAGGATGGAATTTACTATACTAGCAGTATTTGGTGATACGTTCCTCAATCGGACCAGTATTTGTCCAGTGTACGCGACTGACTGAGAGGGACAAATGAATCTAATAAATAAGTGGCTTTCGAATTTTGTAACAATTTCAGTCTATTCATCGCTATCTAGGTTGCGATTCTAGTTTTCCATGACCCATCCCCAAATTCTAGCCCTTTCTACTTCCGGAGCTGTTTTGGTTTCATCGGAGCTAATCATGGAACATGTTTAGCAGATAAAGAGTCGACTTCTCTATTAGGCCCAACGCTAATAAGTGAACAGGGACCAGAATAAAGTACACTCAGTTTGGGAAAACGCGGATTGACTTACTCTCTTTCTTGATCATTCACGACTCACGAGCGGTTGTCAAATATTAAGTTCTTGACCAACATCAACAATCTGAGCTTATTAATAAAGTTACCCGAGGCTGAGTTGTCAGTTCGGTCACGCATATCCTTGTGAAGAAGATGATCAATGTTCACTTACGTTAAAATATGATTTCTACGTAAACATATTCATAAATATTATACATATGGGAAACAGTTCCACTTACTGATTTCGCCGACTACAGGTGTCTGCTTCGCAATCTTGCCGACTTTTGGTCAGGGAAAAAGCACTGCCTTGAAAAACTGTTTTTCAGAACACAAGATTGGTCAATGAGACCTGATCCCAATGACCTCGGCCGTGGATATGATTTGTTATCTGACCCGTTCGGAGTGGCTTTGGGACACTCGATAGATGACGTTGAACCCTCCGTCTCGTGTTAGATGGTGCCCTGTATCGATCGCATGGGCCAAGATCACACTGGTTATGGTTATGTGGATTGCCTCTGCGAAACAGCTAGGGCTCTGCTCTTGAACTCTTGCTCAGACAGACGCCTATTTGTTCTTCCCACGTATTCCACTCCACTCCAGTCCACAGGAACATGAATATGAGTATACAAAATGTGAGATCGAATGACTTGGTTTTCTGTATTCGAGTTTTTATCGCAAGTACGGACTGATGCTGAATGAGGTCCTGAGTGTCGCCGCGTTGAATATATTTGCAACTGGACATCAGAGAGAACACAGACGGCATTCTCAAGTCACCCTGAAAAGTGCGTCCAAAATTTATCCCCTGTTGCATTCGACATAATTACCCCAGAGGTCTTATCACTTGATCACAGATTTCGCTGCCTGAAGAAAATAAGCCACCAGCTGGATGTAAAATTTCGAATGGAGAAATTGTCTAATCAAATAGATGATTCTGTCCTAATAGGTGAGCAGGATGCTGACCAGTTGAAATTAGCACTAATCAATTTTAGCTATGAATATGTGAATGACAAAAACAGCCAGTAGAAATATTTTCTCCGTGAACCACCTGAAGGAAATAAGGAACAAGAGAGAAAATCGGTCAATCTTATTTATGCGCCTTGACGATAGGTCTGAGATCGTTGTCATGGACAGGGATGACCACCGGCACAAAATGTTGGGACTGCTGACATCTTTCTCGAGTTATACAAATACGAGATTCGAAATCAGTTAGCGTTTTTCTTGAGTATTTTGTAATTCTTGTTTTCTATTCATTCGTGTTCATTGTGCATATCAGTGCTTCCACGTCGAAGTCTATGCATTACAGAAAACAGTTTAATCTATAATCCGGACAAGAAAACAAGATCGATTTGTTGGTGAATTATCAAGCATAACGAGAAATTCGTGGTGACCTCCATTTACATGATAGCTGACCCGACAATCTGAATCACATTCTGTGTAGTTGTTCTTAGAAAACCTGGATAAAATCATTCATCGACTAGATCGATTTTGCACTGACATCTTTTGTCTGGAAAACTGTAAATGAATATAACTAATCAATATGAAAAGTGACTTTTGTCAAAATAACTGAATACAGATCTGGTCGAGTGGGTGAAACGAGTGTTTCTAACTTTCAAAATGAATAAAACCGTCGTACGTTGTTCAATGCATTATCAACGATAAAATCATTAGTAATTCTCTGAATGACAGTGGTGTCCTGTTGACAATACATAGACGGATTTCACATTCGTTCTACTTGATGGCGAAAATAATAACGGATATCAGAGCGATTTATATATATATTTACAAAAAAAATAATTACAATGTATTCTTTAATTGTTTATTTTCCTGGGTAGACGAAGGTACTGGCAAGTTTGAATAAGCTATTGTATTTACACGCACTCAATTACAAGAAATATTGTGAATGTGCAAATCTCTCAATTCGATTGCTCTGATGAGCCCTAACAAGAGAGAAACTCGAGTCTGCTGGTGCTTCCGAGTGAAGGGTTGATCAGGTGACTTGAATTTTCGGTGTCAGAATTGGAGTCCAAATGACAGTCAGCTAAGCAAAATTGTAATTGTGATTGCACTCGGTGACATAAAACGTATTTGACATTTTATGCCGAAGGTTTATTGGCATCAATCATTCAGAGGAAGCGAGAAACTCATGTGCACATTTTCCTAAGCATTTTCTACGATCCACACTGATGCTTGATTTGATTAGGAGACTTCTGTTGTTCTGTGCATGTTTTCATCTAAACTCCCGAAACAAAACGATTCAGATAGGTCACTTCAGATTTTGCACTTATCATACTCTTTCGGTCTCTTTTCCCTGTCATGATTTTGGTGTGGTTTACCTTTCGTGATCTTGTCGTATTATAATATCCAATTCAAGTTTGCTTCAATTTTGTGCAAATATTGGAGATACAAATGATTAACAGTCAATACCAGAGTTCACTTATACCTCAGAGGCTGCCCCGAGTAATGGAATCACTTCAGTTCAGGACTTTGTTGTAATTCCTTTCCAAGAGCAACCGTGCTTTCGACTCCAAAGATGCTCCTAGAAAAGCTCTCACCGTACCGAGAAGAGCAACCGTGTCAGCTGCTTAGCAGGAACTATACGCATACTTCACTGAAACTTTACCCAACGTATATTGAGAGCTGTTTGCAACGCTCACTTCAACATGATTGATTTATACCAGAAACAGTTTCAGCTTTTACAACAATCTCCGTCAAATGCACCAGTCGTGCATTGCTTTAGTAGATCTTCAAATAATGATGCAGATGACATATTCGGCGCAAGATTTACTCCTAATCTATGGAGCACGCAATATTTGTTTTCCATTACATGTACTGTTATGATAATGACCATTGATTCGATAACTTCACAACGCATTCAGCAATCATTGCAACCAATTTTTACAAAATGTAAGCTCGGGGTGGTAGTATGGCAAGTTCAGATGCAGTTGGTGAGGAAGGTGACAATATTGTTCAGACCAGGGGATGTAAGGATTCTCATGTTGAACCTGTCAAAGTTGCCACAGACAAGACATAAGAAATAGTCAACGTAGTTCACTAGATTTGTGGAGACAATATTGGCGAATGGATCAAACTCAAAGCGAGGACGAGTTGAAGGAAATGTACATGTTACCAAGAATTACTGAAGTACGATGACAAAGGTGTTCGGTTTTGCACTTTAGTACAGAATCACTGATGTGAGATGTGGAATGTGGAAGAATACTTTTTCTCCGTTTACACAATAGTTCATTCATGAACTTGATGACACCTCCGCAAACGTTTATGGTATGGAGTCAGGCGGTCGACACGAAAGACAGCGGAATCATCCAGTGTAAAAATCTCACTATCCCCAATATCTGTGTGAAGCCAGGCTTCTTGCTGCCGATGGTGGACAAAATCGGCCTGTTCTGTCAATTTTTAAAAAGGTGATAGAAATATGAATTTGACAAGGTTGGACATTTAGTTTTCCAAAAAGTCCAGTTCGCTTTATTTTTCACTGATTTTCCAAATGGTTTTGAACAAACAGTTCAAGTTTATCAGCGGTCTGATCAGGATATGGTATAGTAATAGGCATGTATTTACCAAAACAACATTTGCATGAGGACAAACGAAAGTAGATGTCAAATCGGTTCAGGTGGATCGGTGATGTGATAAAATAGTCCGAAGATGTGACCGAAAGCGCGGCCAAGTTTGAAGGTGGGTGACGAGTTTACCCTATCTATCAGTCGAATCAGCTCTCCAAGCAGCTCAGCCTGCCTGAAATATATACAAAACGGAAGAAGACTTGGGACATCAGCAGTGTAATTATTCCGAACAGGAATATACTAGAAAATATACTTATGTACCACCGGCTAAATTGTCCATCGTTGCATTATAGATAATGGTTTTTGTGGGATATATTTCTTGCTACAGGGATACAAATCAACGGTTTTGTGATCTGAATGAATCTCGAACTTGTGTTTGTGCAATCAGTGAAGGAATCGTGTTACTTGAAACACCATTGAAAGAGATTTCTTGTTGGAGTTGAACGAGGCAAAAACGATGGACTACTCGTCACCTTGCTCATCGGTATCAATTAGAATGCTCCGAAATCATAAGCAGATGTGTTGCAGTAAAACACGGTGGGCTTATTTGGTTAGACGTGAGCTAACAAACGAGACCGTGTATGCAATCACCGGAGATGTTCAAAGCTGTCTCGCTCACGACGTTTCCAATGCCACTTATCAGCTCTTTGCAAATGGGCGCTTATCGGACCCAGAACACATGTGATTTGATATAAAGACTAGGCACAGTGATATCTCAGTGTTAGTCAAATGTGATGCCTTATAAAATGGTTGTACATTGTCTAGAATTCAGTTTAAACTAGCGGTTTCCTATCGGCACCACTTTGTTTTTTAACAAGTAGAGCATTTGGGAGCCCCAATCAGAGAACTTCGTGAGCTCAATAACGTCTTGTAGCTGCAGTCTGTTCGATTCACATTAGGCACCAGGTCGTGAAATAGGTGTTAGGGTGTGCATGTTAAGTAACCTCTATTTTGTGACCTCCGAAACAAGAGGCGTTACCCTAGCTTCTTTCAATGATCGACCACCAGGTTTTTTTAAACCGGTCTCATGTTTTATTGCCACCACCTTACCGGTAAACCAGTGGTTATGTGATGCTTTCGGGGACTGACACGCCATTTCACAAATGAAAACCAACACTGATAAATCCATCGTAGGTGGTGAAACGCTGCACGAGGTTGTGTGCGTGTTCCGCGTGTCCTAGTGCTGCCTGGCTGCAACTCAGAAGTTTTGTCAATTCAACCGTGTGCAGAGTAGAAAAGCTCCATTTTACCACTGTTCACAGACCCGTGAGCTTTGTACCCACAAACCGATACAATTGCACGCAAATTGTTGACCCAATGATCATGCGGTCGATTGAGAAAAACTCCTGTCTCTCTGTCACGCATATGCACAGGAAACCAGTAGCGCTAAGCGCATAGATGTTCAACCGACCAAAACGGGTTAGCAACGAAACTGCTCCACATCGCTTTTTGCAAATTATTCGAGTCTGATCACAGCAAATTCTCGTATTTTACTTCATTGTGAATCCGGTGCATGACTCAATTTCACGTTACAGCAAATAAAATACCAAATTATCAAATTATTTGTGGCACAAGGGCATAAGATAAGGAAGGCAATTGGAAAATACGACCTGATATAAAGGGGTTCTGTGCGTAACTGGTAGTGACCACGTATGTGGTCGTCGTTACACGGCCAAAGAATGGCACGGGTAGATTTATTCCTGAAAGCGAATAAGCATATGGGAATATGTCCAAATGTATTTTGCGTTCCAAACACAAGTTTGGACTGCAATGATATTTTGAAAAATGCTTTGAACTTGAAATAAACTTCCTGAGTTCATCTGAAGTTTGAGCTATTGCTCACAACCAGATGAACAGATAGGCTTTTATGGAAATAAATATATGTGCCTTCGGCTGTCATGTTATTATTATTATTATGTTATCGTTAGATGAAATATTACTTATTACCTTTGGACTGTAAACATTATGTGAAATCATGCACCGGGAGTGCACACCGATACACGTTTTTGAGTGCTCATTTATTTCATTTATCGCTCAGTTTACTGTTATCATAGGACAGAGGAAGTGTACATATACATTTTCAATAACACATCTTTCCCGGGGAAGTTGGTAGTTAGCTACCGTTTTGCTTTTAATGGGTAAACTTTCCGAATACTGATTTTATGGCTGGCTGTATAAAACGCACATCCAAAAGTGCCTGTGTAAGGCGGATGGCAAATTTCTCATAACCACTGGTCTGGGGTAGAGTGTTTCCAGACCTCCACTAGCCGGAGTTCTCTGATGCGCAGCCTTCAAGTCCTAATATTTCCTTCAAGTTTTGTCTCCATAGCTGCTACAGATAATCTGTTTCGTGAACCGGGTATTTCAATACAGCCATATTATTAGGGTCGAAAACTGATCTGTCCACCGTTTGATAATATATAACTTGCCTTTATTTTGTGCTATTCTACATAAATTTCCATAAATGTTCACTAAATATTTCTACACGCTTAGGCAATCAATGTCTAACCGGGGATAAACTGTGCAACTGCAGTATATATTATCTTATCACAGATACTCGGATCTCTCCGAAACCGCCAAATCACTATGCTTCCATTGCACATATCTCCAGAACACGGTAATTAAAATTTACTTTATTTGTAAAGTTTTAGTGTTACATTCGGTGTTCAAATTGTTTTCCACCATTCCCTTTACAGAGAAGCATTTGCTTCAGATACGAGCCCTGTACTTTGATGAAAGTACTGTGTGGTTTGTGGCGACTTTCTTCTATAATACCTTTTTTAATTGTTGTATTGATTGTGGCCACTTGATATAAGCCTTGTGGCTCAAATGCTCTCACAAATAAAAAACTAGTAGTGTGATATCTAGTGACCGTGATAGCCATTCGTGCGAGCCTCCACGGTCAATCCGATTCCCGATGAATACCTCATCTAGGTATTCTCGCACTATTCGTGCATAAAGTCGAGCAGCGCCATCCTGCTCAAACCAAATCGTTTGACGTGTTCTCTAAGAAAACATCAGTGGCACAACTACGTCTCGTAGAAGTTGCATGCAAAATAAACCTGAGTTTATTTTCTAAAGCATGTATATCACTCATCTAATACATAATTATGAAAGAAAAAAGACCGAAAATCCATGTGTCTAGAATTCCGGCCTACAGCATCAGCTTTTGATTGTACTGTGTCGTGGATTCAGCATGCCGTCGGAGATTGACTTTAGCCCAAATGGAGCGTCGTCCACTTGATTCATGCAAACAAAACTCACTTCGTCGCTGAATGAAGTCCAAAATGTGTCCTCTCCAGCTAGAGATCAGGAAAAAGTGATTTTATCGTGATGAGATCCGTGCTTTTTAACTGCTGAGTCTGAACCTCGGAACACTGCTTCATGCCGTGCTCCTTCAAAACGTGACCGAAGGAATAAACGGCTCACGTTTTATTGTTCGACCAGTCGTTTTGTGCCATATATTGGATTTTCAACGGCTTTCCGAACGATTTCGTCGGCGCAGCATTCGCTGTCTGCAGCTTCAGCGTTTGTTATTTACATTGCTCGTATTCTCAAACTTCCTTATCAAAGTACTGACAGTCTATCTCGCTATCCATCGAATACGATGGTAACGGGCATTAAACCACCTAAAGGTCTCTAACTAATTCCGTTCACATTCCACTTAGAGATAAACGGACTCAATTCATTGTTTTACAAACAGTTTAGTGCACGTTTTCTCCATTTTAGTTGAATCTTGACAACAAACTAGTTATACCCTCTACTTTAAACTGCTTCGACCAAGAGCAGGAAGACAGACAGTGGTCGTGGTGGCCAGTTGTCCATCTCGCTGAAAAAAATGCGGATCTATATTCACTCTGATGACTTGCCGGCATTCGCGTAAGCAGCAAAGGGTTCACGCATCTGGTGCACACCAGTGTGGTAGTGTTCCCGTCCGGTTAATCAGGATTTGTTCGCGAAAATCACTTCCACTGCATGCCTGACTACAGAGGCAAGATCGATTCCTCTTATTCATTGAGGCTTATTCATTCGGCGGTTTCGAGGGGAACAGATCTGATTTTTTTGACCGTGATCCTTGCAAAATTTTAATAACCGTACTCACAGACTGATGGCCATTTCCGGACCTACCTGTAGTGAACGTGCTGCTCTCTTTGCATGTACACTGTGTTTAGTAATTCCAGGGTAATTCGAGGAGTTTACAGTTTCTAATTTGACTACTGGTATCAGAAGCAATAGCTCTTACAGTGTATCCAGATTGTCTCCCTGAAATGAAAATTACCGACAACCGTATTTACGAATCATTACTTGTTAAGTCAAAAATGAATACAAAACTATGGTGATGTATTTGCAGTGTAGTAACTTTGTAAATTAAGAACAAATCAGTCCAGAATAGCTTCACAACTTGTTGGCAAGTAAAGAGCGTGATCCTTGGAGGTTGGATATGCAGCCGGAGCCTTGAATTTCCAATATTACTAATGACGACGAAAGTAGTAGCTAGATTTTGACTTTTTCAAATTTCTCTTGAAGAAAGCCAAGTTGCATTGTTCGGCGACAACCTCTACCGGCACTCTTTTTCCTATTCGCCTGATGTATAGTCATAACAGAACCAAAAACTCGTACTGCTTGATAGACACGGCAGCATAAGTCAGTATACTACCCACAATGAAAAATCCTGCCAACCGAATGATGGTACTGACCCTACAATCCCCAAATGTCACTCCCATCCCAACCACCACAACAGATTGCTAACGCTAGATCTTGGTTCACATCATACTTCTCTGTGAATTTCTATCGTCGTTTTCCTTCTTCAGGCCATCTTATGATTAGAGGACGATGAATGAATGATAGTGTCAGAAGGAATTATGACAAATACACAAGTAGAGCTCCTATTGATCATGTGAATGTATATAACAAGCAATAGATAGGTACTGATAACGAAGGTAGTTATTTCAGTGACTATTCCCCATACATTCGATGATCACATCTCATCAACCGGTCGTGCTTCCCAGTCATTCTCCTGCTGAAGTAGTTTTGCTATGAACAGATTGGACGGCACTCCTTTCCGTAGCATAAGTATAAATACTAATCTCTTCCACATGCATACTGAGGTGAATGTGGGTGAATAGCAACTTGTTTATCAATGTATTTTAACTCAAGAACTGCGATATTATTTGGAAACTGATTCCACATATTTGCATATCCCGTACTTTTACCGAAAAGCTGGAAATCAAAAGAATACAAATTGATGTTGTCAATCGGAAATCTCGGTGAATACGTTGTTCAACAGAAATTTTTGATTTTACCACAAACTTACTAAAATTCATTTCAGTTTGATGAAATGATGTCAAGTAGAATTTGGCAACATGTCCACCTTCTCTCAGTTTACTTGACACGGCATCCGACAGTAACTATCGAAGCATTTCTTAACTACCGGATCACAAGAACTATGCCGATGACCAGTGAAGCTTATGTATGCAAAAAACTCAATCATCAAATTTCTGTCGATATTTTCATTATTTTTTTCCTTTTTGCCACACACTAGAAGTTATTTTGATTTCCTGGTTAGGTTGGTGCTGCGAAGAGGCAATGAAAGAACCAGCCCTATCCATGAACCGTTAGTAGTTGTTCCAAATGAACTAGATTCATTGATGTCTATTACATTCCCGAGACCAAAGTGAATATACGAGATTAAACCTCAAAATGAGCATATTCTAAGTTTATAAATAACCGCTGCACTTAAAAATGACGTACCGCTGACCAAACAATTTATAAGTTCAAACTCCAGCAGCACACTGATATCATTCGCAGCGCAGGCACGAGATAATGTATTATCCATGACCATGTGAGTTCCAGGATCAAAGACTGTCACGGAGTCTGAAATCTCTCTGAAAACACGTCATCAATGAGGCTGCAGTCCGCATTCTCCCAAATCCCGCACAGAGTGGCTTTGTGAACACTAACCAATGACAAGGCCTGCATGTCCCACATAACAGTGCAGCCATGACACGCGTGCCCATGAACCAATCAGTCAATCTGTCCATCACACGTCACTGTTCACATCGACCACTCACAGACAGTCTATTGTTTACGCTCGACAATCAGTAACAACGTCAAGTATTCCAGTTTTTCTGCTGGAACTATAACCCGATAACTGTAAGCACTACGACGGGGATTAAACTCAGCCGGATTTGAGAGCAAACAAACACGAAAGTAGATCACAGTTCCGCTGTTGTGGAACATTGCATCTACTATGAACAACACTGACCAAGTATCCATTCATTCTGAAAACCAACGACAGAAAGCATGCTCTTGGGCGAATCTTCGTTGTTGAGCTTTCGCAAGTTTGTTCCCCTGCAAGAATGAAACTCACCAGAATTTAAAATATTCAACACTGATTTATGCGATACCTGAGAATCAATTACGCTTTTACATCAGCAATCTCATACTTGCCGAAAGAAGTCCTTTGACGCAACACCGTTCAAAACTGGTCTCATTCCCTCTGGTTGCCTTCAACTTGCCAGATATTTTATTTCTGGGAACCTCTTTATGAGATTCCGAACGCATTCCCGAGAGAACAAGAGAGAGAGGCGCATATTTTTTATGTAAAGCAGTAAGAAGTCGAGCTATTTTAGTCATGTTTTACTTCGTACCATCGGACAAGTTCTAAACTACTGAACGTTCCTCGTTCGTAAGTAGTAACGACCTTGTCTGTTCTTGACCCCTTTAGCCATGAGGGAATCATATCAGGGTACTTTTATTCCACTATTTCGAGACGAAACAATTCAACTAGGTGTCTCGCAATGGAGCTCGAGGATCAATCACGTTCGACGTTAGATTCGTTTGCACGTACTATCAGATCGCATCAGCGATACTGACTTATCAATAGTTGAAGGCAACTCAGTATAGGACGCCTTTGCTCCACTGTGGAGTCGAATGTACCTGAGTGGTATTCCAATAAGGTGATTAGGTCATGATCGCGATCCAACCTCAAGCTGCAGTGATCCGTATGTGAGAGAAAGAGAAAGAGAGAGAGAGAGCGAGATAGATAGGTGGGAGATTTTCTCAATCAACCGTGAGATCAGCGGCTCGAGAATTTCCGCGCCCGTGTATCATTTTGTGGGAACACAGCACACGGGTTTGGGAACAGGGGTAAAGTGGAGCTTTTCTACCCTGTACACGGTTGAATAGATAAAACTTCTGAGTTGCAGCCAGGTAGCATTAGGACACGCGGAACACGCACACAACCTTGTGCAGCACTTTACCACCTATGATGGATTTATTAGTGTTGGTTTTTATTTGTGAAATAGCATGTCAGCCCCCGAAAGCATCAAATAATCACTGGTATACCGGTGGGGTGACGTTAATAAAATGTCAGACTTGTTTAATAAAACCTGGTGGTTGATCATTGGAAGATGTCAAGGTAACTCCTGTTGGCTCGGAGGACGCACGACCGAGATTACCTAATGCATGCACCTTATGACATATTTTACAACCTAATGCCTAATGCGAATCGAACAGACTGCAATTGGAAGACGTTATTGAATTCACGAAGCTCTCTGATTGGGGCTCCCTAGGTTCTACTTCGTAAAAAGGAAAGAGATACTGGTTGGACCCGGCTAGTTTACTCTACATTTCAGACAATGTATAACTGACTGTTATAGCATTGGCGTTGGCTAAAATTGAGAAATTCGGTCTCCTTGGACATATTCATTCACCATGCCTGGTTTTTATATCAAACTACAAAGCATCTGGATCCGCTAAGTGCTAAGTTGCACTGGGAACTTCGTGAACCGACCACCTCTGAACAACCGCTGTTATTGCTAACTTAGCCTCCTTTGTTAGCTCACATTAAAACAAACAGAATGACCGCAACACGTGTGCTTATGATTTTGGAGTATTTTGAATATAACCATTTAGCAAGGTGACGAGTAGTCCATCGTTTTTGCCTCGTTCAACTCCAACAAGAAATCTCTTTCAATGGTGTTTCAAGTAACACGATTCCTTCACTGATTGCACAAACACAAGTTCGAGATTCATTCAGATCACAAAACCGTTGATTTGTATCCCTGTAGCAAGAAATATATCCCACAAAAACCATTATCTATAATGCAACGATGGACAATTTAGCCGGTGGTACATAAGTATATTTTCTAGTATATTCCTGTTCGGAATAATTACACTGCTGATGTCCCAAGTCTTCTTCCGTTTTGTATATATTTCAGGCAGGCTGAGCTGCTTGGAGAGCTGATTCGACTGATAGATAGGGTAAACTCGTCACCCACCTTCAAACTTGGCCGCGCTTTCGGTCACATCTTCGGACTATTTTATCACATCACCGATCCACCTGAACCGATTTGACATCTACTTTCGTTTGTCCTCATGCAAATGTTGTTTTGGTAAATACATGCCTATTACTATACCATATCCTGATCAGACCGCTGATAAACTTGAACTGTTTGTTCAAAACCATTTGGAAAATCAGTGAAAAATAAAGCGAACTGGACTTTTTGGAAAACTAAATGTCCAACCTTGTCAAATTCATATTTCTATCACCTTTTTAAAAATTGACAGAACAGGCCGATTTTGTCCACCATCGGCAGCAAGAAGCCTGGCTTCACACAGATATTGGGGATAGTGAGATTTTTACACTGGATGATTCCGCTGTCTTTCGTGTCGACCGCCTGACTCCATACCATAAACGTTTGCGGAGGTGTCATCAAGTTCATGAATGAACTATTGTGTAAACGGAGAAAAAGTATTCTTCCACATTCCACATCTCACATCAGTGATTCTGTACTAAAGTGCAAAACCGAACACCTTTGTCATCGTACTTCAGTAATTCTTGGTAACATGTACATTTCCTTCAACTCGTCCTCGCTTTGAGTTTGATCCATTCGCCAATATTGTCTCCACAAATCTAGTGAACTACGTTGACTATTTCTTATGTCTTGTCTGTGGCAACTTTGACAGGTTCAACATGAGAATCCTTACATCCCCTGGTCTGAACAATATTGTCACCTTCCTCACCAACTGCATCTGAACTTGCCATACTACCACCCCGAGCTTACATTTTGTAAAAATTGGTTGCAATGATTGCTGAATGCGTTGTGAAGTTATCGAATCAATGGTCATTATCATAACAGTACATGTAATGGAAAACAAATATTGCGTGCTCCATAGATTAGGAGTAAATCTTGCGCCGAATATGTCATCTGCATCATTATTTGAAGATCTACTAAAGCAATGCACGACTGGTGCATTTGACGGAGATTGTTGTAAAAGCTGAAACTGTTTCTGGTATAAATCAATCATGTTGAAGTGAGCGTTGCAAACAGCTCTCAATATACGTTGGGTAAAGTTTCAGTGAAGTATGCGTATAGTTCCTGCTAAGCAGCTGACACGGTTGCTCTTCTCGGTACGGTGAGAGCTTTTCTAGGAGCATCTTTGGAGTCGAAAGCACGGTTGCTCTTGGAAAGGAATTACAACAAAGTCCTGAACTGAAGTGATTCCATTACTCGGGGCAGCCTCTGAGGTATAAGTGAACTCTGGTATTGACTGTTAATCATTTGTATCTCCAATATTTGCACAAAATTGAAGCAAACTTGAATTGGATATTATAATACGACAAGATCACGAAAGGTAAACCACACCAAAATCATGACAGGGAAAAGAGACCGAAAGAGTATGATAAGTGCAAAATCTGAAGTGACCTATCTGAATCGTTTTGTTTCGGGAGTTTAGATGAAAACATGCACAGAACAACAGAAGTCTCCTAATCAAATCAAGCATCAGTGTGGATCGTAGAAAATGCTTAGGAAAATGTGCACATGAGTTTCTCGCTTCCTCTGAATGATTGATGCCAATAAACCTTCGGCATAAAATGTCAAATACGTTTTATGTCACCGAGTGCAATCACAATTACAATTTTGCTTAGCTGACTGTCATTTGGACTCCAATTCTGACACCGAAAATTCAAGTCACCTGATCAACCCTTCACTCGGAAGCACCAGCAGACTCGAGTTTCTCTCTTGTTAGGGCTCATCAGAGCAATCGAATTGAGAGATTTGCACATTCACAATATTTCTTGTAATTGAGTGCGTGTAAATACAATAGCTTATTCAAACTTGCCAGTACCTTCGTCTACCCAGGAAAATAAACAATTAAAGAATACATTGTAATTATTTTTTTTGTAAATATATATATAAATCGCTCTGATATCCGTTATTATTTTCGCCATCAAGTAGAACGAATGTGAAATCCGTCTATGTATTGTCAACAGGACACCACTGTCATTCAGAGAATTACTAATGATTTTATCGTTGATAATGCATTGAACAACGTACGACGGTTTTATTCATTTTGAAAGTTAGAAACACTCGTTTCACCCACTCGACCAGATCTGTATTCAGTTATTTTGACAAAAGTCACTTTTCATATTGATTAGTTATATTCATTTACAGTTTTCCAGACAAAAGATGTCAGTGCAAAATCGATCTAGTCGATGAATGATTTTATCCAGGTTTTCTAAGAACAACTACACAGAATGTGATTCAGATTGTCGGGTCAGCTATCATGTAAATGGAGGTCACCACGAATTTCTCGTTATGCTTGATAATTCACCAACAAATCGATCTTGTTTTCTTGTCCGGATTATAGATTAAACTGTTTTCTGTAATGCATAGACTTCGACGTGGAAGCACTGATATGCACAATGAACACGAATGAATAGAAAACAAGAATTACAAAATACTCAAGAAAAACGCTAACTGATTTCGAATCTCGTATTTGTATAACTCGAGAAAGATGTCAGCAGTCCCAACATTTTGTGCCGGTGGTCATCCCTGTCCATGACAACGATCTCAGACCTATCGTCAAGGCGCATAAATAAGATTGACCGATTTTCTCTCTTGTTCCTTATTTCCTTCAGGTGGTTCACGGAGAAAATATTTCTACTGGCTGTTTTTGTCATTCACATATTCATAGCTAAAATTGATTAGTGCTAATTTCAACTGGTCAGCATCCTGCTCACCTATTAGGACAGAATCATCTATTTGATTAGACAATTTCTCCATTCGAAATTTTACATCCAGCTGGTGGCTTATTTTCTTCAGGCAGCGAAATCTGTGATCAAGTGATAAGACCTCTGGGGTAATTATGTCGAATGCAACAGGGGATAAATTTTGGACGCACTTTTCAGGGTGACTTGAGAATGCCGTCTGTGTTCTCTCTGATGTCCAGTTGCAAATATATTCAACGCGGCGACACTCAGGACCTCATTCAGCATCAGTCCGTACTTGCGATAAAAACTCGAATACAGAAAACCAAGTCATTCGATCTCACATTTTGTATACTCATATTCATGTTCCTGTGGACTGGAGTGGAGTGGAATACGTGGGAAGAACAAATAGGCGTCTGTCTGAGCAAGAGTTCAAGAGCAGAGCCCTAGCTGTTTCGCAGAGGCAATCCACATAACCATAACCAGTGTGATCTTGGCCCATGCGATCGATACAGGACACCATCTAACACGAGACGGAGGGTTCAACGTCATCTATCGAGTGTCCCAAAGCCACTCCGAACGGGTCAGATAACAAATCATATCCACGGCCTGAACCAAGTTGAGATCTACTTCCGTTTGCTCTCATACAAATGTTGTTTTAGTAAAACGTGTCCATTACTGTGCCTTATTCAGTATATTATCCAGTATATTTCTGTTCTTAATAACTACATTGCTGATGTCCCAAGTCATCATCTCTTTCGTGTATATCTCAAGCAGGCTGAGCTGCACGGGGAGCTGATACGACTGATTGGTCATCGCCAATTCGCCAGCACAGATTTCTTATCTACTTCCGTTTGTATATATACCGATGTTGTTTTAGTAAATAAATGCCTTTCACTGTGCCATATTCATGTGATTTCATCAGATCTTTGAAATAACCGAAGCCATCAACAAAAATAGATTTTAGAATGTCAGTGAGAAGTAAAGCGAAAAGAATATTTCGGAAACCTAGACGACCATAGCTGTGATTACTGCGCTGGTTGGAGAGTTGGATCAAGGAAGCCAACTTTGTCAACTATATGTCTACCATATTTATTTTTGTGATATATTAACACAACGCAGCCATACCTGAGAATAAGATGCAGCTCGACACAGATTCCAAGTTTTGGGCCGTTACTTTCAAACCCATGGAGTTTTTCCTCTACTACCCCGAAGTTTGGTTTGAAGCGTTAGAGCTGCTATTCAACGCAGGTAGTATCCCCAGCCACGCCTTAGAAGCAATCCCTGGTGATGTCATTGCCTCAGTGAGGGATTTGCTCCTAATCCCTCCCCCCCTGAAGTAGCCATACCATCGGCTTAAGGTGGCCATTCTCAAGCACATCCTACCCTCCTGGGAGGAACGTTTGCTTCAGCTACTTGCACGATATCCGATCGGGGATACAAAACCCAGCCGCCACATAGCTCACCTCCAGTCTATGACAAGGCCCGCCGAAAAGGATTCGGAGAAATTTAGGATTGGATAGGCTGCTCATCCATGTCCAGACCACTGGTACTGCTCTCCGCAAGGATTCGCCCTTGAAATGAGCAGCCTCCGGGGTTGAAAAGATTGTCACCAATGTCGGTAGTGGGGCTAACCCCCTCATCGCTACGACACCGTGCAATCATCTGGGTGTTAACCCGGATGAATCTCCGGAGAGGTCTCTGCAATCTCGATCCATCCAGCGCCGACTGCCTTTCAAAGACAGAGTAAAATTGTTCACTCGTCGATGTAGCCCACGCGAGCGTGGGAACGAACAGGCAGTCTCTATCGCCCACGTCCGCCTTGAATCAGCCTCATCTGCCTCTACCAAACCTGAAATCCTATAAGCGACTTTTGTTGGTTCCACGGCCTGTTCCGACCAGCCGCCCGAAGGTGCACATAACCGTGTTCATTCGCGGCGGTAAAAGCCACCGCCGGTGAGTGAAAACGGTCTTCCTTGCCAGCAATCAGTCTGAGGTTGGAAGTTTGTATTACTTGCATGATTCGTACACTAACGCTAGTTTCCTAGTTGATACTATGGCCCAAGTTTCTATGTTGCTGGTTGGTAAAGAAAAACCACGAGCTTCTATGCTTCGGCTGTATGTGGCAAACGGTTCCTCCATTCCTCACATGCCTCACCTCTAAACATGGTTCTAAAAGAAGGTGGCATCAACTGGCGACCATGTGACGACTGTAGCGCACTAAACTTGGTTACCGTTATGATAGCCATCCAATACCTCACATACACTACATCACGGCATCACTTCACAGACGACTGCAATTTCTCACATCCATTTAGAACGAGCCTATCACCAGATCCCAATCGCCGCTGAACATGTCCACAAAACTACTGTCATGACTCCTTTTGGATTTGTTTGAGTTTCTATGCATGCCTTTTGGCTTGCGAAATGCTACTTAGACATTCCAGAGGTTTATCGATATCAATACTCAAAACTTTGAACTTGTTCACGTTTATATCAAGGATTTGCTACTAGCATCGTCGAGCATAGATGAACATTTCTAACATTTGACACTACTATTTCAACGTTTGTCCCAACATCGAATAGTGGTCAGTCTCGAGAAAATGTGAATTCGGTAAAAAGGAACTTGTGTTCCTCGGTCAGAAGGTCACTCGAGAGTGTATTAGGCCTTCCGAGGATAGAAGTGTGCGCTAATCTAGATTACGCCATACCGTCCTCAATCAAGGAGCTCAAGGCACTTTTGGAGTTAGTTTCCTTCTGTCGTCGTTCCATACCACAAACTGCTGTACATTTGCTTCCATTAACCGACCTACTTCATGGCAATCCACACACGTTGTCGCTTACGAATGCCGCACGGAGATTCAAGTGACATTGGCACAGGCCATGCTCGTAATCCACCCAATGCTGTCTGCCACGCTGAACATAGTGGTGGATGCATCCGAGTTTGCCATCGAAGAGGTCCTACAAATGTCTGTTTCTGTAATTTGGAAACCAGTAGAGTTTTTCTTTCGACGCTTCAGTCCCACTGAAACGAAATACAGTGCTTTTGGTCGCGAACTGCCGGTTGCATATAATACCGTGAAACGTTTCCACCAAGCAGTAAGGGTCGATATTTTATTCTCTATACCGACCACAAGCCTTTCACGTATGCATTTCATACTACGTTCGACCATCACTTTTCACGATATCTGATAAGACGGTGGATAGCTTTACATAGCTGTCTTTCTACACTCACTACTAATCGAGGGTAACAATTCCAGTCCGATTTATTTTCTTCAGCAATTCACATGCTGGGTAGGGATTGCGTTCGCACAACTAAGTACCATCCGGCATCGAATGGTTTATCCGAAAGTTTCCATCGCCAAACCGAAGCGACTTTTAAAGCACATGGAAGCCCTGACTGGTAAGAAGCGTTACCGTTAGTTCTGTCTGGTGTCAGGACTTACTTAAAGGCAGATATCCAATGTTCTGCTGCACAACTTGTCTACGGCACTACATTACGACTACCTGGGGAATTCTTCACGCCACGTATTATAGATTCACTTACCGCACAGACTGATGTTCATCGTTTGTCTACGGACAAGTAAAATCTCACTCCGGCGCACACTCCAATGCAGCGAAGACAGGCTTTTGTTCCAATCTAACTGGAAACTGGTTCGCATGTATTCATTCGTGTTGATTTGGTATACAAACAATTACAACGACCTTACAAAGGTCCATTTCTCGTGGTTTCTCGTCACGATGAGACCTTTCAAGGTTGATCAACACGGTTATGTCGATACTGCTAGCGTCGATCGTCTAAAAGGTGCGTACTTTGACGATAGCTGACGCTGAAGTGGAATCAGTCCGGCATCAGGGTCTAAGGTACCGCCGTTTACGTGATGGTTTCTAAGGTTGGTCATCGGTGGGTGATTTGGTTTTTCGATGTAATCCAGCAAAAGTGGGACTAATCCAGCTTGGGCGTTTTCGGTAATGAAAGTGAACTACTATTTATTGGTCGTAGTAATTATATTTTCCACATGTAGATAACTTCGATTCCCCTTTTGGAATAAAATGTGTGAAATCGTGTATTTTACGAGATAGGATGTACAATAAATTACACTGATAATAACCATCGTCTTATCTGGTAATAAATTCTTCTTATGCGTTTTCTCACAGTGAACGAAATTTTCGAAATTTCATAAGTACAGAATATTCTGACTTATTCTCCGGAATTCCTGCGCAAAATCCGTACAGATATTGCCGTTCTTTGTGGTTTTGATTTCAATTACAATATTCAGTGTAATGTCCACGTTTACACTAACGTGTATAGGTACTTATAAATTCCGTCATAACTGACAGGATTTCTAATCATAATGACAGTCTACGTGACTCACGGTGACCGACTGGTGCAATCAATAACGTTCCTTTCTTTTCCATCCAGTCACGCTATGGAACGCCAACTGAACAGCCAGAATAGCTGTACAATGTCTAATAATACGCCTGGGTGAATGGCACAACAAGTATAGTTGTTTGGCTCTTTCACGTCGAAAAACGTAGAAATGCATCCTTCAGGTTACGGATATCGATTCAGTAGAATCACATGCACTCCCAAAGTGATCAATTAGATCCCTGTTACACATTGCTGAGGCCAAATTCATAATAGCTACCGAACGCGCTTTGAGAATGAACTCTTTATTGCTAACAAAGGCCAACCTTACCATTACTACGTGGGAACTCGGAACACTCATGTACCATCAAAGTTTTCGATCATGAAATAAACCTCACGTTGTAAATTTCCAACTAGACACGTATATAAGGCCACAACGGAAATTATCAAAATGATATGGTCTCGAAAAGAGCCCTTGAGTTCCGTACTGGTAAGGCAAACCGTCCAGCAAATCCGGAAATCCCTACGGAGCGCCACAGCAGAAGAACCCCAGCAGGTGCCCGTTCACCCTCAACAACCTCACCTAATGAACCACAGCTTTGGATCAACAGGATTACGGTGCAAACACACTTATATATGACCAGTGAATTATTAATAACTCACGATATAAACCAAGTTAGCAATAATAAACAAATTCCCCACACACTACGTAAGGAAGATCTGTGAACTTCCATGCAAACAACTAAAGATTTAGAAAGGAATACATCTAGATTTGAGTAGTAGGAGATCAGATTTGTATATAATATGATTCATCATGCAGCTTGAACGGTCAACTCACCACTGGAAACCACGGAAGCACTGTATAGCTGTTTCATCCCTGTTGGGAATCATCTGCAGTGCACATGGGTGTCGTAGAACGTTGTCGTCCGTAGAAGTTTTGCCTACTGAAGACCTCATTTCTCTCAAGAGTTTCCGGGGCATTAGGCTGCCCAGTTTAACCTTCTTCCTTCTTCTTCTTTTCCGATGCAGCAACGTGCTTGATAGGCGCCTTCCATAGGGTGTTGTGTGAGATGTGCTTTGCAGGGTTCAAAACGATATCCCTGATTTGGGGAATCAAATTTAATGGGAATTATGAAACAAATTATTGTACCTCCATCTCTGGCTCGATAAACGGGCGTCCTGGAAAAGTGATTCTGAAATGACGTGAAAGCTTCGGGAACCTGTGAAATGATGTCGTGGATCTCCATATGGGCTGAGTGACAGTCTGGCATATATTCGGGTTTACTTTCATCACTGACGATAGAGGCAAGATTATGCATAAGCTCCAATAAATCAGGGTGAAAAATCAGAATGTGCTCTATATAACTGCTCGAATTGTTGGAGATCTAAAGGGGTGTTTATCTTTTTGTATAAAACTGCGTCAGAAAAAATAAACTAATGAATGTGACAGACTAATCAAATATAGTTGCGTGACATCTACTACTGTACAAAATATCACAAACTTCCTGACTAACAGTACTACCACTCAGTAAGAAAGTTATCTTCTATTTTAGGTTGAGTCATTAGGAGTTTACGAACCAAGTTAATAAACGAAACACATAAGCTGACCAGGTTAGGATGAATGAGGCATGTGTTGAGCACTCCCTGAAAGGGTTGTTCAGGGCGCAATGTTTGCTGAGGTTTGTAGCGCTTGAAATATGAGTGAGGGTGGTCAGTCTGTGTCTTGGGAGAAAGGAATGAAAAGCCTGACCCTTGGACTTGGTCACGTAGGGTGTGTTAACCTCCCCACCCCCTCCCCACACACTCTCTGGTTAGATACACTAGAGGATATGGCTAGGTGCCACCGTCAGTGGTGCTCTTGTATACACAAAATTTCTTCATGTTTGTAGTTCTCTTATCATTTCTTTCATGTCCTTGTTCTTTGTCATTATTTCCTACTAAGGTTGCCCTAGGAGATAGCACCAAAACCAATATACCCAATGCGTGATTAGTGGCTGTCCAAAATGAACTGAACCGACTTGTAACCCCTCCTCTATAATGTGTGATTAATTAACACAGAATGACTCAAAGCTTAGTAACTCATGACTAGGATTTTTAGTTTGTATGGCAACGGTTAACCAAGCACCGTTTTATTATTTATTTAAACCATAAAATGATACCATGGTATTTTCAGGAGGTTGGCCGCGGCCACATTAAGGCTGCCCATTAGGAATGTGATCGGTGCTAAAGCATGAGCTCATACCATGGACTGGAGAGTCGGAAGTCCACCATGATAATCATTTGACCACCGACGGTGTGTAGATTGAATGAGAATGATTGGCAGGAAAGATAAAAATAGGGTAGACTGGTACGACCACCAGTCAACCGACATACATCGTCAGTTAGGTCTCTCACTATTATGCCAGCTCTTTCCGAATATGATGTTCACGGATGTTCGGTAGATTTCTGTTAATAACGAATGTGATGAATACGTTTGCTCAGCTATGAGAAACAGTTATCGACCATCCGCTAATCTGATTCGTTTGTGCCGTCCTGAGTGATGAATAGACCCATGCCCCATAGCAACAGGTGACTCACCCACTTATCTGGCGACTCAAAGCTGAGCCGCATAACGCGTTTCGTTTGCACCTGATAAACTGACCAATTTTGTGCGTCGTGTCATCTGTGTGAATGCGTGTGCACTACACGTGATGGTGAAATGAGAAACTCATTCGAGTGCGTACCAACCTGCTAGTAAGCCATTAGGTAGTGAGTTGCATATTTTGACCTCCCAGATTACCTCCAAACCTTTTGAACACACTAGTGTTCACGAAATTCCTGGAATGCCACATTCGTAGTCGAAATTCGGAACTCACTACTTGCAACTGTATTAGTAGGCAGAGCAGTGTTCAAACCACAAAAGTGGGGTTTAGGTCAGGCGCATGCTGGCACAATGCTCGTCAGTAAAAGTGGTCGTGAAAGTTGGAACCCTTTGAACTGAACTAGCAAACTCAACTGACATGTCACTCATATTAGGGGGTTCTAAGTTTTACAAGTAGACTCCATGAGGACAAGCTTATAAGTGATTTATTGCTTGGTTAATTGTGGTAAAGCCAGTGGTCTAAATTAGTTGCAACCGAGGATGCCAAATGAATTTGCTCTCGTTTCATCCTCAGAGTCAGTGAACTCATTCACTCTATTTCTAGTCTATGTATAATCACGTATTTTTGATTAATATAGTGTTCACATCATTGATACAAAATGAAGGTATTTCAGAATGTGGTGCACATCAACTGCTTTAAATATATCAGCATATTATATTCCTCGTGATGCGAAAATTTATGGTTCCGGTCCGGATATCTTTATATATCTGGCCCAACGAAGTCCGGTGTATACTCGATAATATATATTTATATATTCGTGAATGGGTTAGGGAAAATTTGTATAGATATGTCCAGAAGTGGCCATCGGGCTAGGAATGCAGTTACCAAAATTTTGCACAGCTGTGTTCCCAACAGAACCGTCAAGTGCATAAGCCTCAATAAACCCGAGGGAGCGATCTTGTGTCTGTAGTCACACACGAAGTGGAACTGGTTGTCGGAAACAAATCCGATTAACCAAACAGAATCACTAGCGACACCAGATGCACAAACACATTGGTTCTTACGTGAATGTTGACAAGTACTCAGACTGAATATAGATCTGCAGTTTTCTCAGAAAGAAAGGAAAATTGACCACTGTGACCACTCTCTGTCTTTTCGCTATTCATCGCAGCAGTTCATAGTAGTAGGTGTAACTAGTTTGTTGTCAAGATTCAATGAAAATGGCGAAACTACTCAATAAACTGCTTAAACAAAACCAATGAATTGAGCCTCTTATTCTTTTAGTAGAGTGTGAACGGAGTTTGTTAGAAACTTGTAGGTGGTTTAATGCCCGTTACCATCGTGTCCGATGAGTCGTAACATGGTCAGTCAGCAATTCGATAAAGGAATTTCAGAGGGCAAGCAATAAAAACGACGGATGCTGCGCTGACGGGATCGTTCGGGGAATTGTTGAAAATCCAGAATGTGGTGCACAACCACTAGTCGAACAGTGTGGTGTGAGTCGTAGATCCTTCTATCAAATTTTGAAGCTACCCTAATTTCGCCTTCAGAACTATTGCAATGCCATCCTAATTCGAAACTGGTATCATTAAGCCAACCTTAACTAATCAGACTGAGTTTACCTTTCCTTATCTGCAGAACTTGCGGACACGGTCAATACGCTTACGGTGGAGATAATGTTGGTTCTATATGACTTGAACCTTATAGTTCATTTTTTTCATGGTCATTTTGACCATCAGGATTTCGACAACAGGTGAATTGAATTTCGATACCAAACGGAGCTGAGCCCGATTTCCGTGGTTTGTCTTAGTTACCCAAGCTCTAACACATCTAATGTGACATGCTTGCAACGTGTGGTCGGTGTACAACTTCCGAGGGGTACCGAACAGACGCACTTTATTCTGTGGTATTTATAATATTTTGCCTACTAACAAGCATTGTAGTAGTAAGTTGTGAATTCCGACCTCCAGTAGTTTTGAACACACTACATAAACACAAAAATGGGATTATAAATACATACGACTTTAGTGAACACTAAATTGACCGAAAAAAATCACAGATATGCTCTTCACAATGACGAGTCTGCCCAACTCAGAATAAGAACAGCTGGAATGGTTTAGTATTAAATTCGATAAAGTGTTTACATTCTTATCCCAGAACATTCCTTTTTAATCAGCACTGATATGAAGCAGATGCCTCACAGTATTGCTCACATCCCGTTTTCCAGTGTATCTGCCACGTTCATGCCACGGAACAACAAACAGCCGTTCACACAAATTTAGTTATTTGCGAAAAGTAGTCCCAAAGAGATTACAGCTGTCATTCAAATGATGACCGGCGTTTGTTAATAGCCAAAGATTCCCCAGGTAATATTATCGACAATTAAAAGAGCCTTCTGGTTCCACTGAATTTACGGAGTTTTATCACGATAGGTGACCGTGTGTGGCGGAGCATCAGTGTAGTTTGGGGTTCAATATACAAGGTCACATCCAGTTTGACTATTGATATTTTGCAGTTACTACCATTTCCATATCCATACTTGGCTCTATGAATATAAATGTATGGCCAGTGTATTTCCTTGTGTGATCGGATGATAGCAGGCAAATAATGCATGGATCACGTTTCCCGCGTTCCCATGTCCGCCTACCCGGATGTTCTGGTGAATGCTACCCACGTGTTATGAACATTCATTTCGCGAGTCCCCACTCACATTCACCGCAAAAGGGCATTCCCATTTCAGACTAACTCGGGGTTTTTGTTTTGTATTGTTTACGGAGCTCTGTGACATGAAACACACTTGACATTGACAATTTCGGCCGTGATTGCACTGTTCATAAATGAAGTTGATTTGCGAGATAATACTTCAATGGTGGTAATCATTACTTTCGTGAATTCTTCATTTCAGTCAGCGACAGAAGTGTTGTGCTTTCGGAAATCTGCATGCCGTCCTTTGTGACATATGTATGTTCTACATCATCAATACAATCACTCGCACGATAAAAAACGAGGACAAAACAGGCATTGTTGAAATCCATACACATGGTGGTCATATAATCATGTATTGCTCTCGTACATCGCAGAATAAACCCAGAAGTATGAAATTCTATGTGGATAACAACTATGAGGTAGGTGCATGGTTCTAGGACCATATTCCTTGGCCACAACACATGATGGGATTTGAACTGCCATGATGACAGCGCACAATTTGTGTCGATGCAACGAATCAATCACAGGTAATATTAGCAACGCACCTGTTTCACATATTTTGTCGACACTTGTGCCAAATAGTCTGACCCACTGCCATCTCCTAACTGTGTCGTTTTCTTATGTAATTAACACCCAATTAGTAATATATTCGAGGAACAAATCATCCCTTTCATGTATTCCTATGATACAATTGACAATCAAGATTACCTCAACCTCTGATATATTCCCAATTTAGTAGTCTTTACCGAGAACGCTTTCTCGTTGGAGGTATTGGTCGGAAGCATTTGAGTATGTTGACACTGACGTACTACCGGGAATAAGACCAAAACTGTAGCGTCTACTGACCACGGTAATAGGCGCCATGATGAATTTTGCAAGCGATGTTTCAACCGGATTAACTAGTAGTCCGCTTTCAAGTCCACGTACCAATTAACTCTCATAGACCACTATACGTTGACAAGTTGTAGTTTAACGACCGACCGGTAAGCGGGAGGACGCTGATTCCTATACGGATAATGGTGTGAATATTGAAGCACGAATGTTGGAGATAGATTTTCCATCACCTGCATCATTCCGGCCCCTCGTGAAATGAGCAAATTGCACGAGCTGCTATTTGGTATCAATCTAGTTAATTTCTGATTCCAAAAGACCGTTCAGTTGTGCTTTCCTAGGTCTTTTATCAGGTCGACTCCAGCAATCAAATCCTACGACACACTGGACATTCGGAATAATGTCTCATTTGTTTTGCATGCGGATTCGAGAGTTTTGTCAAACGCCGGTGCACCCTGTCTCGATTACTCTAACAAGTCTACCGGTTAACCACAAAATCATACACTAGGACGTAAAATGACAAGTTACGACCCCCATAACTGACTCACAACAGGAGCACGTTAAATGGGCTTGAACCAACGATGTACAGTTACACAAAACGCAACTTACAATGACAGGGATTGAAAAGAATGTCATTCCAAGTGGCAAAGCACAATTGGACGAAATGTGTAGGAGTTTACGGAAATCAAATTGGGATCCGAAGGAAAATAATACTTTCCCCCGTGTGTTAAATAATCACTGCTGATTGACGGATCATTGGTTCATCCTCTTGTTGTGTTTCTCCTATGAAAGGAGCAGCTTACATGATTGTAATGCCTACTGTCAACTGAGTGAATGTCCCAACCCTCGAGTTCGATGAGTGGTTTGTTACAGTTATCAAGTCTGGTGCACCAGCACGATTCATGAGGGGAAATTATCCGCTCAGTGTGGGAAGTTCACCTGGTCGCCGACTGCCCAAAATAGGTGGTATGCATTCTCCCGTACGATTATAAATACTAGTAGCATTTTGATGCAAGTAGTATTTCATTGTATCTGGATGACGGGACAAAATTTGCCAGAAGCACACGGCCGGTTTCTTGGTTATTACCGCTAATCAGGTATACGTACCGGGTACTGTCCTATCCAATCATCCCTATACTTGGGTACTCCATAGTAGGTTCATTACTTAATCCCATTTGTGTCGTGAGGAGCATACATGGACGACGAGTCCACGTTTAGAATCACAAGGTGATTCTTCGGAAGGTGTTTTATCGGTTATTCAAGGATAACCCTCAATCGAGGACACATGGTTACAAGTTCCGGTTTTTGATTTAGGAAGTATAATATTTTATCCGGTCAGGTGCTTCCGAGGAAATTTCGTCCTGTCATCCACACACAACAACAAATTAAATAATAGATCCAAATTCGAAACTTGGGGCCACGTGTCCCTGTTCTTTTACAGGGAGCTTTTCTTGTTAGACATGGAACCAAGCTAATAATCACATTGTGTGGTACTAGGTAGTGTGATACGAGTTTACTAGCGAAGTGAATGATTACGCTTCGGAAATGTTATTGACACGCTCTTCTACATTTTAAGATCCCTGAATAGCGAAATAACTGGAAAGTTACCAATGCGTACCAAATCAAGTGGTGTTCTCTCAGCGATATAGATGTAAACGACCATATAAATCTGATAAAGCAATCAGAATGGTTAATTTGAGGGATATCACTTTATTTTATTTATTCAGCATATCATCATATCATCCATGCAATAAGATGAGAATGGAAAATGTTGAAACCACACTGCAGGCTAACAAAATGCTTTCCCATTCAGAAATATGAAAAATTATTTGGATACACATGGTAATTGCTTCCGTTCGATTTCTAAGTGATTTTCACAATGGTACACTGTCCCAAAAGATGCTGTGGGTTGATTGTGGATTCCCGCGCTAATGACTGAACTATTAATTACTAGTAAATGGGTGACACATTCGTCAGTAGTAGAACCAGAATGCCTCTATTACGACTCATGACATGTTTGGCCCAGATTTAGAAAGTGGTTATTAGGTCGTCAAATGCTGAGCCACAAATTTCTCCAAGCTATCCGCACAAATTATTGGTAACCCTTTTCAAGGAACACGAGATTAGCTCATATGAGCTTGACCAATCGATTGTCGAAGTGTGACGGTCAAAGTGGCACAACATTCATGGGCCATATAGAGGAGGTCTCAGCTAATCCAATCGAAGCCATTTGGATGTCAAGATATCTATAAATGTATATGAGAATAGTACATCCAAATGAGAGAGAACACATTTTACATGATTTCGAAATTACAGTAAGAGATATCCGCTGATATTTCCATCAGATTTTTCACCAGGCCGTTATCGTTCCAACACAAGTTACATTTTAGAGTCCGTAAACTTCTTGAAATATGTTTCGCATATCACTGGCAATGGGATAGAACTCATCAATCTAAACTATTACTCGTTTCGCGTAACTGTAGGTTGAGTTTTCAGTGACACATTTGCCTACTAAAAATAAGAACATTAAGATCCTCGTCAGCCTTGCCATACCATTTGGTTGTGGTCCGATTGATACCCGATACGTGATGTTCATCTGTTCTGCGTGGCTGAAGAACTTTCCCACTTCTCACTGATTTCGTCTATCGGTTTTCATTATTGTGTACATAATCTAGTCATATGTACTGAGTCCACAGTCACCCGAAATAATTTTCCACTTACGACTTCGGTGAATGTGTTTGTCATGCAGTCGTGAAATATTAGCAAATCCAACTTCATTCTAGTGCAACAATTCACTAATATCTGAAAATGTTCCCGCTGAATTTGGAGAAATCGAACTTTTTAACTATTTTTGGGATTTTTATCTTCCATATCACGTGAAACTGTGTATGTGTGCTTGGCTTTTGAAAATATCCAGTGAACATCAGTAGCGACACCGAAACCGTCGTTGAAAACCATGACTTAGCTGTACCTCTCACTGAAATACTCTTCAGGAATCCACCAAATATCCAGTGAGAGGTAAACTATAGGACGAACATTTGTGAATAAAATACCTGACAACCAGCATGTCGTTGATGGCATCCCGTTCGTCACTTGGATTCTAGGGTGATAGCTCATTATTTCCACAATCATGAATTATATGACACGTCTCAGGTGATGATAACAAGACAGATGTATTTCCTTTGTCTATATATATATATATATATATATATATATATATATAATACGGCTAATAAAAGGTCATCTTTTCATCAAAAATAATCGACGGTCGGTGAGAAGAGGTACGCCACATGGATGAGTCCTGGTACGTAAAACTGAGGACAACAAACGGAACTCAGAAACTTGCATTGGTTTGTGCTGTCTAGTCACTGGGCGCACATTGGTCAGACATGAAACTTGACCCAAGGTACTATCTTCGTCTGACGGAACCTGTTCATGAAGCTTAGCGACAAACGTTAGTACACAGTCCTTAAACGACTTGTCGCTTTTCATATGATTATCCACTTCAACGGACCCAATAATATGGCACAATCACGAAATGATTTTTATCACTCATGATATGTTTCCTATTTGATTGGAATACCCTTTATGTTGTATTTGCTACCAACATTTAGCCTTGGGTTAATGATATCATATTACAATTCCCATGAAATGAATAGACAAAACTCACTGTGTAATAATTGACAAGGAATTTCATTGTTGTTACCATTGTTATTGATATTTTTGTAATTCTCACAGTAATTATGTGATATAATTGGTGAATTTCGTTTTGATTCCCCTCAAACCAGCGCAATCACAAAGAATTTTCTCTTTCAAGTTTGTCTTTCCTAAAGTTTGAATTTTGTGATCCATCAGTCTATCGGGTGAGCAATCAATGTGCTTTGGTTCTACTGAATTCATTTGTTGTTTGTAACAAACGAAACATCAAGCAAGGTGTTGGATACTGATCGCAAACGATATACATGTGACAGAGCTTCGTCCGGAAAATATGGAGGATATGGAAGAACTTCTCAAATCAAATGAAACAAGAAATAAATCAATTATGAACCGGAATAACTAATTACTCGGTTCTCATACAAATCCATGCTAACTGGCCACCGTGGTTGAACCGGCAATCTTCACGAAGTCGGTCAACCTTCATCGATCGTGCACTTGTTATTATCCTTATATACAGATTTGCTCAAACACGTTTGATTGGTGTATGTCACACTGAAGAGAACACAACATCGATATAAAAGAACGGTAAGGAGTTACGCTTTCATAAAATGACACAAGCACAATTCGTCCTGTTATTCCTGTGCTTGAACTTCGGTGATGTAGATTGTGGTGAGTCCGTTATTTGATTAGATGAATAGTAGTTTGTACAGATGGATCACTATTTTATCTTCCACTGCGTGCTGTGTTGTTCTTTCGAACGGGGTGTCCGATCCTAAGGACACCGATCAGACTGAACCTGAAATGTGACATTTGATGCAATCTGTCATCCAGAAGACACATCAATATCCATTTTAGTTGACTCTGCAAAAAACGGGAAAACCATACTTGATGAGATGCATTGTTTTCTTATATAAAATGATTCCCTGTGCTGCGTGAACACTCAATTCACTATTTTAAGCCATGTTATTCTGTGTTTGGGATATCTGACAAAATATGACTGCTGAGATTCAGGAGTCAGTTAGACATACTGTATCACAAAAGAATACCAAATCTGTAGTAAACGGTGTCCTCTTTTACCGAAGCTCCTCTTCCGCGAATTAGTAGGAGGGAAAGGATATGAATTGTGATTGCAGAATTTAATGCGCTGTGCTCCACACAAGACGATACAAATCAGTAGTCCACAGTCAAGTTTTTCTACCCTCCCGTATCGAGACTTGGTTACAGTTTTATGCCGTCAGCTCATGCTATTCCTAGGCTGAGTGAAAGAAGGTTGTCACATTCGTTCGCGTTCTGAACATGATCGGTGGTCTGGTATGAAGGGACTCACCTGTGTCATTCACACGATAAGCAATGTTTGTTTTGAGATGCATTTTGTGGAGGGCATTTCTACCGACCGTTAATACCCATTCCCGACAGCAAAATGTGACTCACTGTTTTTTGTGCACCATCCTTTAGTTAATTACCCTACGTAAATCGTATACTGCTCTTCACTGAGTCGGGTTCTGCACAAAATAGGTTTATTGTTTCTGAATTGGTTGGCTCGTTTTGTGCAAATTTCAATGTTGCGATGCAATATCAAAGTGTAAAGGAAAACTAACCTTCACCGAAAGCCCTGTGCTGCCAGTTCATATGATTTGTGGGCAGCCATAGACTACATTCCATAACAAAATGGTAATCATTGGAAAAATATAGCAGACAAGAACAACTTTCCATTTTCTGCTGCAATGAGGTGGCCAATACTACGGTCCATCCAGTATTTTGGGCCAAAACACAACAAGAGAAGTAATTTATAATGATGGGATAAGCACCCATTCGACTAGATCTGTAATTGGTGTTCGTGTTTGTTCAAAAAACAATGGAAATAAATGAACATGCATAGTGCCGTTCTTACCGTAGATTGAAAAATTATTGATATTCCTCTTATTTTGACCATGTCATACGAAGCTCAGTGGTCTGTCCTCCACGTGTATAACCGATACTAATAACATGGGTGCTCAATATTGATTTAGTTAATCCTAATAATAATACTAAATTATCTCATTCACGACTGTTAAGTCTCACTGCCTCGGGGATTATCTGGCACCAAACGAGCTTGGTATAGTCAAGTTCGAACCCTCGATTTGCAAGAGCGAATTGGGATCAAACACGTGCACAAAACGACCGTACGTGCGCGTGTACGTGTGCGTGAGTAGAGTCAGCTGACTCTACGGATCGATAGGAGCACGAAGCGAACGAGCGTGGACGGCGCAGCACGGATGAGAGCAAATCCAACTCGGTAGAACGTCCGAACCGAGGCTGCCGGGCATGGCGTAAAAATTAATACACACACTACAGTTCTAACATGGGTGTTATGTTGCTGGTGATCGAACTGGTTGTAGTTAGTTGGCGTCACCTATTCTTCACAGTGTAACAAGTTTGTTGTCCATAGCTGACATTGCTTCTGCATGATAGTTGGGGACGTGAAACCTACCAATACAGGTAACATGCGTATACGGGTATATATATATATATATATATATATATATATCATATTTATGTTCCATACATTTCTGTCTTATTCTATTCAGAAGAAACGTTACTGGAGCTCATTGATGCTGTCATCGCAGGTACGACACAGTGTACACGGTCTTTGACCAAGTTCAGCACCCAACTGGATGCAAGTGAGTTTCTTGCAAGTAAACAGCACAGTTTGTGGCAGCTTGTGATGTCCGTACCACTTCGCTAGGATAAACCAAATTATTCTTTTGCGCTTTTTGATCAGGGCAGTAATACGAATCACATTAGTTGCCAATATTTTGCTAGCTATGCATTGCACAATGTTCACACACGACTTATCGTTGTGACCACCGATCAGATCAGCTACTCAATTAATCTAGGTAGTGGTACAACAAGCTTCTAGTTTATATCTAACGTTCACGATTTACTTTCCGATCAGGTGTCCAAACTGCATCTATTGCTGTAAATTGAGCTCAAAACAGACAGATGAACAGAGATGTCTGATGAGTCTGGGTATTTGTTAGACCATTACCATAGTCTACGTATCCACAAATGATCGATCCCATTTTTCTATTTATTCCGTATCCTCTATGTCGAATAAGCGGTTGGTATTATTGCCCTCGAGTAGGTGATAAATGCAATTCATCATTTCAAACCAATTAGTCGAATCGTATTTCCATTTCAGTTACCAATAAAATGAAAGACAGCCCCACTACTGCCAAGGAACGCTTATTCGCGAAAGAATTGAAACGCGGTCAGTGGGAACAAGTATATATCCACCGTTTGTGAATTTCCTAAAATGATCTTTATTGAACACGGTATCCTAAACCTGAGTGACGAAAGCTTCAGTCACTGGATCAGATTGCATGTCAGTATATTTTTTTTAATCCAGTATTTGGGGAAAATTGCATTGATCGTCATAAGCTGTTGGCCATCTGTGCTAACGTGTTACTTCAGTTGTATATACTCGGATATAAAATATATGTATATGTCTCACAATTACTCGCGAATAGTGTGTGGGAGGCATTCGTTTGGAGTTAACGAGATGGTGACCGTGTCTCCATTCGAATCTGTCGAGCATAGCTTGCGGTTGCAGAGGATGATATCTGAACAAGCTTAATTCGGTAAATCGGACCACCCAGAGAGGAGCAGGGTGATGCAGTGGTAACAAACATGTCTTCGAGGTGAGAAGACCCGGGTTGAACTCCGGGATGTGACGAATGATATGCACCATTGATGAGCTGTAGCAAGAGTGAAACTGGAATTCGGTACTTCCGAGTGTAGGGTTCGTTAGATGACCTGTGAAGGTCAAGTCCAAAAGACAATCAGCCAAGCAAAATATTACACGTTCCTAAATCTCAGCGGCCGTTTAGGAAAGTCCGATCAAAAGTCTGACTGGTGAAGCTAGCAGTCAAAACGAAGACTTCAAAATCGTTAGGATAAACGTTTTGTTTATTCAGTTCTTCCTCATTGTGATAACGTCATATTCACTATTGTATGTCAAACATCAGTCATGCAATCAATAGCCTTTCAATTAAATGAATCATCCAAGATGGGAAAAAGTCATGTACAAGCGAGAATGTGTACAATGTAGGCAACAGGTACTCCATTCCATTCATCCTATAAATGCGTTTACAGAAGAACAAAAGGAAATCGAAAGGCTGCACACAACGGCATCGTATAGCTTGACGAGACTGAGACAATTACGTGAGTTTTCGGCACAATGATCAGAAGAAGTTCTTCTCTTTTTATATTGTTTACTGAATTATTTATTCTCAGGGTTATAGCACATAGGGTAGAAATTACAACATTAGGATGAAATTGGAATGAGTTCGAGAAAACCGCATGATGCACTGATATTGAATTAAGTTAGTCAAACAATGTTTGTGTCACATAATCCATGCCTGATTACGTCACACATTTTGGCCAAGGCAGCTGCACACTATGAAACACTCGTTTTGTTAACACCGTTCCGAATGACTAATTTTGACTGCTATCACTTCGACCACACACACACACACACACAACATGACGTCCCCGACCAGACTAGAGCGGTTAGCTGGAGTTTTTTGGATGACAGTGAATGAACTCGTTACGTCAACCTAATGCCTCGTATTAAACAAAGGTTCACCTACTGAGCTTCTGATGACATTTCTTACTCTCTTTGTCACCGAAGCTGGATGATGTGCAAGAATTCTCTTGATCAACTGACTAGTGATACGCCCAAGAAAGTGAAATGATAAACACACACGGATTCGATGCACAGTGATTGTTGATCTTTGAGCTTCTGAACAATGAGAATCGTACATGACATTTAACACGAATGCCAAATGAATCCGTACATGAGTAGTCCCGGTGAGATTGTTCGTAAATATGGTTATTATGTCCGTAATTGGTAGCACCAAAACACGTAACTGTTGCACTCCATTTATTTGTAAGTATATAAATGCAACCCAACCGTAGTCGGTGAGTATGCCACAGGCTCGCAAGCAAGTGAATGAGTAGGTAAACGAGCCGAGCTACATGTGCCCTAACGCGCAAACAAATAAGGTCAATCGATGCACAGCAAGATCAATCAATTAATACTTCCCTTAGTAAAGCATGACCAAAAGATCAATACCAAGCAAGTGTATGCCCATGCATGAAACGGATATTGATTGGTTGCCGCTTAGTATGCGTGAGTTTAACCATACACAACAAAGAAAAATCCTAAAAGTCATTTGAAGATAATTTCTTTCCTGTAACTGATAAGTTGCTTTCCACACTACTCTCGGGCTCCATGTCTATGTGTTCATTTATTTATTTTCCCTAACAGTCATGCAATTCCGTAGTTCACTGGGTAAGTTCAATCTTTTTCGTACACCATGATTGTTCACTGCACGACAGACTCGACAGGAATGACACATTACGTACCACTTACAATCACTTTCGACTAAAAATGATAGGGAGTAATCGTGAGATGATACTAATTTGTCAACATTTACCAATTCTACATGTGAGAGAACCAACGGGGCCTGACTCATTGTTCAAACATGTTATTCAAAGTGACACCTAATCTACAAACATAGGCTGTTATTTCCCCAACAGAATGAAAAACTGGATCAAAACTGAGTCCCTTCCACGAAATGTTTCTGATTGCTTGGTAAGGATATCATGCAGGTAAATAAACCACCCGGTCAGAGAATGCAACCATGTTGTTTGCGTGCCTTCCTTCATCTCATTGCATTCAGCTCCTCCGATGTAGTCCCACTCATGTTCATTATGCAACTGGTTCAGTAAGTGGGGTGTATACTCAGCTACAGCATGATATCGGAATTTGGTTTGAGAATAACCCAGGCAATTTGAACGACAAGATCAAGTTGACTTTGCTGCCCGTCAATTTCGCGCTTAACACGGAAAACTTGGATTTTCGAATTCTTACCCCCTCTGTCATCAACCATATCAGTGAGCTATTGGGGAAAATTTCTCTTGCAGTTTTGAAAGCAGCATATCAGTTCTACAGATGAATTCGTCAATACAATGGTAGTTGATTTGGTGCACACGTGGTAAATTAGCATCGGTCAAATTAAGGTGTTCGCGATTTGCCACGTTGATCCCATCGACAGTCAGCTGTGCCCCTTCTGTGTGTCTGACTGTACTTCCAGTTCACAGAAAGACCGATGCCAACAAGCATCCGTTTCATCATATCAACCTCCAACTTATTAATTTTGCCACTATCCATTTTCCTATGAGAAAATTGCCTGGCTGACACGGAATGATTTCTGATTACAATATTGAATTCCACCATTTTCCCAAGGAATCCAACAACGCAAACCGGATTGTCGTACACGGGAATACACTGAACATCCTTATCGCTGTTGATTGCGAAGATAAACTGGCAGTTGCACTATGTGCAGTTTATCAGCACCAGCCTTTACATGCATTCCCCACACCATTACAACATACAATTTCTTTGCAGACCAATGGGAAAATAGGGTTTATCAGTGAAAATCAGAGTGCTAGTTATCCCATCCCTTCACTCATTTAGCACGAAATACTTCTCAAAAGACATGATTGACGACTCTAGCCCTATATGGATGTGAACATAATTGATACACAATGTGACGCTGTTTATGATCTAGTTTAAAAATCCGTGGTACTCTTCTGAGACCGGAAAATCCTGACCGGTTAAATAACCTCGTCTAATATGGACCCAAGTGCCGTGAATGCATCATTCCTAATGCAAAACCATACGACGTCTTCCGGCTATCACCTCCTAATCTTCTGTTTCTGTGACATAGGTATTGTCCTACATCCTGGAACGGTCCATCAATTCAAATGAATTATTTAGTATGAGTAACAATAACCTACTTGTCTACGCAGTGGCCAACGGTCATTGTCGTGAAATCTGGACCTTTACTGCCGCGGTTCCATTCCCGCTACAGCCACGAACGTTTCCATTTGGATGTCCACCAAGAACTGGGAGAATGTTCCGGAAATGCCGTCACTTGCCGTGTAGTTGATGATGAATCTAAGTTATTATGCATCCAGCTGATACACATTGTAAATGCCTAACTTTGTTTTTGAATGCTCCCATTTGGGTTATTTTTACTGAATATTCGTCAAAATGGGGTAAACATTCATACACTTGAATTGCCATCTTCCGTCCACCAAGTCATCATCGGAAACGGAACACGCAGATTTGTGCTGAAAAATCTTTTGTGTGGCTAAAATGAATACTCAGACTTGAAATATTTAATAAATATTAGCTCGCGTACGATTGAATTCATCTCACATTCATCTCTCACACTCCAGACAAAAGACAATGTAAGTGAAACACAAGCTTGTCCACGGCGTTGAACAATTGAAAATAACCAGCTATTTTGAACAATTTGAGTGATCTCTCTTATGCCTGTAACCAGTCAAGATCCATCTCTTTCCTATCTGTGAGTGTTGACTGTTTGTTGGTCTTTTGCCTGCGCAATTCTTTCTGTGTGTTGAACCTGTCTTCTCAATTGTCTTTTATCTTCTACCCAGTGTTGTCTCGAGCTCCGATCTTAGATAGGTCAAAACAAGCCATGTCTTTATAGTGTCGTGGTCGAAATATGAGCGTGCCGTGCTACCTTCCGATACCTTTTGATTGACGAATTTGTCTCCATGACCGTTTCTTTCTAGTGGCGCGATAGTTCCCTGTGATTTCGCATTTTCAGTGAACACCTGCTGAGTTGAGATCATTACGAGAAAGCGAATACAGACCTGTATAAAAGTAGATTCATGTAACACAACTTGCAACGTTTCTACTAGCGTATTTTTGTTATCTATTGAATAATTTGTTATGAAGGATCGAAAGTTCATTTTGAATTGTTAGTATTCATTCACTCCGTTCTCGAAAATGTTCATGCTGAAATGATACCCTTTTCTGATCTAAACGTCTAATGCAACATTAGTCGCCAGATTGCGTCAAATTGAATCAGAACGTATTTGATTCCTCCAAATTTGAGGTGGACCCTAGGCAAATAACAATAAATATCCGTCAAGTATGCTAAGTTGCTTCATTGTTATCCCATTTTCGGGAATACTTTTCTGTATGATTTTATTATTCACTTCGTGGTATTTGTATTGTTTTGCTTGCTAACAGGCACGTGGGTGGTATCATTGTATCGGAATCAAGATCACTTTGGAGGGTATCGAAAAAACGATGCTCCACTTGATCTATTATGGGTGAGTGTTTATTGTTCGGTAACACATCGTTGTCGGAAATAATGGTAGTCAGTCGGTGCTTCGATTACCGTGGGCGATAACTTCAAGACCAGTTCACCATCCATCCCAACAACGCTGTGTTACCGAACAATAAACGAGCACCTTCGTGAATACTACGTTGCACAACTCGACCTCTTCAAGGTGTATTCAGAATGGTTGTCCTCACAGCACAGCATGCGACGTCATTCACATAGACAAACAATAATGAAGTTGCAAACGCCACGAACATGATCAAGCGTCTATCACATACCATTACATAATAGTAAGTTCGAACGTTTGACCACAAAAACCAGTGTCCGGAGAACACAATCGATATAATTGTAGAAACGGTCATGTGTGATACAGATGGTTTTGTGAAAGTCAATTTATGTTTAATGATGGTACATTGGCTTGAATGAGTTTTAGACTGGAATAAACTAAGCTAATTTTGTATAGGTTTGGCAAGCAATTAGCACAGTGAATTCGATTAGTGAATTCAGACAGTCCAACGGATGTTTACACATCAAGCGAAGCTACCAAATCATCGTATTCGTATTCTGATATATGTGAGATTGCATATTTCTTTGTCTCTACCTTGCCACGACACAATTTCTGTTGCAACTAAAACACTCTTTCTGGATTAAATCTGTTCTATCTTTAAGATGTATCTGATATCCGTGAGTGGAAAATGTATTTCTGTCATAGCCACGTAAGATATTATGTTTCAGTATGGATCAAAACCCTTTTTAAAAACTGAAATTACGAAATAAACTGCCAAGTATGTATTGTTGTGGTGCTTGTCTGTCATAGGACTTAATTTGGTGAGCATGCACTTTGTGTACTCAAAATGATGTGAGAAATAAGTTAGGAGATAATTGTATGGGATGTGCCTACATTATAACATGCAGATTGCACATTTCTCTTTTGAGAATTCGAAAGTCAATCCACTATCAAAAATCAAATAAAATGTATTAATCTGTGATCTGATTTGAATCGAATCGAGTGTGCATAGACGGAGAGTCCATATTTAGAATCACACGGTGAGGTGAACCCCATAGACTGTCCTCACCAGCCCCAGTCATATCAGATTTTGTCGACTCCGCTTTAAATCTACATTAGTTCGCACGGTGAATTTGTCAAATTTGTAGTTGTAGGTAATTTCACAAACACATTGCGTTGGCGGAAAACAGAGCGTTCTCTGATCTACGCATATCTGCAGTTATCCGATAGTTTGGACATTGCTAAACGGTGTTTCTTTCTCACCACTCACTGGAATCTTTCAGCCTGCAATGTTCATAATTTGGAAGTGAGCAAGAATATCTCACATGTGCCTTATAACCTAAGTAGTTGAGCCTTGAATTCAAGAGAACGGGCCCAGTCACCAACTCTTCATAAAAAAGTCACTCATGTACCGTATTAGTCATTCTCTTTCACTTACTCTGTTGAAGGAACTTCACAGTCTACCGCCTACGTCTCTCCTGATAAACAGCATACGTTTTCCCCATTCAATTAGTAGATTTGTCAGTCAATTGGTAAGCAGCTTCAACTTGCCGCAATTGGTAATTTCCACTCTATTTTCAATTATAGTCAATGAAGTCACAATGTTGGACACGATTCTGGGGCAAATATATCAGTATCTGAGCGATTTGGCTGTAAAATGGTCTCGAAATCAGAATCATATCCCTGAGCACAGTGAGTTTATTTGTGATAAATTTCAGTTTTGACCGAAGTCATTTTCTCCATTCCAAACCAACGTTCATATCATCAAAGTATTTTCATGAGAAAATCTCCCACTGTTGATTTATCTGCACACAAGTTGCATCCGCGCGTGTTTTGCATGCATATGCTAGAACCAATCCGAACTGACATACTGTTAAAGAAGCAGCACAGCAAAGCTTGCACACTCCTCCGAATTGTGGATGGTGCACCTGGGTACTGTTCAAGTTAACATTTGAAATACGGATAGGAAATTTTAGGTAATCTAGCAGAAATACTGAAAAGTTAGCAAAGTGTGACCTGATCGGAGTGGTAATTTGAATGTGTACCTTGTGTGCAATCTTTTACCGACGAATCCTGTGGTAGTTGATTCCCTCACGATCGATGCGTTGGTTCTTATTTCTTTAATGTAATTCCACCTATTCCTACAAGGTAAACCATGTGGCCCTCAACATCATTGGTTGTCACGTGCCAATCTGACGGAGTCATCGGTGTCCGTATTTTCGAATCTTAGTTGCGTGTTTGCACTCATTTTAACTTTTGCATTTGATTAGGGGTACATTAGTTCTCTTGCATTTGATGTCTTCGGAGTCAATCTGTGTCAGAGTGACATTATACGACCGATAACACGCCCATGCTTTCGTCAATGGCACAAATGTCGTGGTAAATATACATTTGTAGTGAGGTTACAAATCAGTCTTCTTTCACGCCGTAGTTGAGGTTCCCCCACGATCATCGGGCCGCATGTGACTGATCAACGTTTGTGTCACCTTCACACGCATCACCCAATCCAATGCTATTATCGATTTGTACTCGTATCGTCTTTGTCTTGGAGAACCATTACAAAATAATCTCACCTGACCATTCTAGTCCAGTGACACGTGTTCTATTTTGGACTAGGGAAATCGGGATAATCAGGACTATCCGCTATAAAACACCTTGGAGGTAATCCTCAATAAATTTTACAGGTAATTGAACGATCAACCAGTTCAAAACTTAGCGCACACTGTGAAACTGACTCACATTTCAATGATTCATCACAGATAGAGTGGGACAATCCTGTGAAGGTTTATTCGAGGAATAGATTGCCCCAATGAAGAACGGATGAACGAACGAACGAATGTACACGACAAAACGATGTATCTCTTATCTATGGATGAGCAAAATCTCGGAGTATGTTTAAATACAGAGTTATGGTTGGCCTGTTCAGCCAATCACTGACCATGGGAAAAAATTAAAAGCTACCAGTAATTATTATTAAGCCATGAAGTGGAGCTTCAAAATCCATATTTAGAAGTACAGAATGAATTGGAGGAGAACTGTGATATGATAGAAGCTATATCCTCTAGAAAGGATCGCTGAGGTATGGTGCAATTGTTTTCCAGGCATCTGAAGGGATTCATTGCTAAACCGGATTAAGTTGAAAAGTGTTCTTTTGAGACACATTTTCATATTATTATTTCGTACTTCGCATATATCATATGTTCGACTGGCACAATCATGTCTCCTTTGAGTGCATTTCAATTACTTTTTTAACATCTCATGATACCTTGCCTGTTTAATCCACGTTTCGACAACAGATTCTTATCTTGTCCAAAATAATGGTCCTCTTGTTGTTGGGCGTCTGTTGTTTCATGTTCTTGCATATTGTACTTTTGCAGGACCGTCTTCATTGTGTTGGTTGGAAGCACACACACACATTTATTGCAGTAACTGTATGTGTAACCTGAATAATCTCTACTTGTCTTTATAGTTGTGTGATAAGTCTTCTCTATTTTCATGTCTCCAGAAAAAGAATTATCGTATTTTCTTCCAAATGGAATGATGCTCTCCTTCAAATATTCGACAGAATTACAGCGTGAGTCAAACTATATTCTTGTTTGCTTTAGTCACTGCAAACTACGCTGCACTCTGTGACGGAATGGGGTGGAACATTGTAAACTGATGGCTTGGTTCGTTTAGTAGACAGCACGATGGTTTGGTTAGCAGCATCCGACACGTATTATTCACTTATCCTGAAACGAGAACATGGTTGGAGTAAACGAAATAGACAGAGGAAGTAATCAGATGCCAACTGTCGTCTGAAACGAAAAAACCAAATGGGTTTCTTAACAGACTAACCGCTCAGAACAGCTGGCAGAGAATGACAGGTGAATCAACAAGTGTGCGGACCAGGGTTCCGTTATGACCACCATTCATCTTACACAAGCTGTTGCATTCGTAATAACGAATGGAGATGTTTCGAAGACAGGATACTCTTCTAACCAGAAGTCTTGGAACTATTCAGAAGAGACTCTAGTTCGTCTGACGTGAATGCAGCGTGCAAAGACAGTACAAAACCATCATAGCGTCCATTATAAGCGTCCTCTTTAGTCTAAGTGACCTGTTCTCAAAGCTTGAATCCAAAGACGCATGTCATTCACTGCTGATGCGAATCAGCCGTTGAATTCCAGTCCAGATCGATTATTGGCAACAAATGTCATTAAAAAAAACGTAAACGGTATGCGATTCGCAGATGAGACGCGTCGGTTTGAAATTTTGATGATGCCAAGCACACTGATTGCGGTCGAGTAGTTTAGACCAACTACCACCTTGGACGTCTGAGGTTCGAATACCCACTGTCACTAGTCACTCTCATGGTAAACAGTACTTCTCACTGTGTTCTGGTTCGTTACCACACTTGACCTATTGGTACTTCATGTGGTTTTCCATCACTCCAAGTCTCAGAATGTGGTTCCCAGTTATCCCTAATCGTGCAGTGGGCCTTCGTGGCTATGAGGCATTTTCTGTTTCTACTGCGCAAGCATGCTAAAAAGTGGGTTAAATCATTCTTTCTACGAAAGGCTTCAACCGACACAAAACGTGACGTGACCACTGAACCGGTGATTTGTTCACTGGGAACTATGGGCTGCAGCTGAATGAAGGGATGACACTGTTGTAGCCACGAAGGACCAAATTACGACTGGAGATAACGGGAAACCACACTCTGAGGCCTGAAGTGATGGAAAACTACATAAGATACCAATAGATCAGGTGTGGTAAGGAACAAAACACAGCGGGAATTACTGTCTATCACGAGAGAAACCAGGGATGGTGAGGATTCGAACCTCGGACGTCCGAGGTGGTAATCAATTGATCGAAACTACTCGATGATCACCGGTCATACCGTTTGATATTCATCGATGGCACGAGAAGCCGCAATGGTGTACGAAATGGCGAATCAGCGTGCATGTTTCGCATTCGAATGTCCACGTCCGTCAGTGAGGGTCAAATCAGTCGTCTTCTGCTCAGCGGCCACTTCCGCCATCAATTCATCTGACGAGATTCGACCAGTCAAACTACAATAACGCAAGTGATTCCCCTGTGATTCGCGAACACACATCAAATATCACACAGCCCAGTACTGTTTGTCCTACTGAAAGTTGGCCGATCAAATTAGTTTTCTAAACAAATACTGTATATCACGGAAACAGTGGTTTCATCTCGGTGAAGAATAAATTGCGGTATTCGTGTCTGATTGACCGTATTACGACAATACAATTGGCAGTGCAACTACCTACCTACTAAGGGGAAGGTAAACGGCTCAAATGTGGCTCGCAGCACACAAATTCAAATGCACTGATGTAACTAAATTTATCGTCATCATGAACACCATATCGGTTGGTGATTTGTGATATTGAATGGCTATTACAATGAATGCTGAATAGGGTTTTCAGTATATAGCTGGGACTTGAATCATGTTACGTTTTCGAAAACACCCATTCAATGCACTGTTTTAGTAACAGGACACTGCGAAGAAAACAAGTGTTTTTCCAAGCACCAGTTCAACGATATAATATTTCCGGAAATATCTACCCAATACTGTTTTCGTCTGGGAAATGTCAGATGAGAAAATGCAAAACACAACATCCTTCTGCAAGAATGCTTAGTGGGACCACATGAATAAACGTTATTGTCGATCGATTCACAAAAATCTACATCTTCTCCACTTATCTCACTATTCTTCATTCTAACGTTCATATTTTCCAGAGACCTTTCTGTTTGGGTTGAAACGGGCAATGGAACGGACATCCAGCTTGCAAAGCAATTTGGACCGACTCACACGCCTCATTCGGTTGAATTTTCCTGCTCAGTAGGAACATGACATTTTTGTGTGTATCCTCTCTGTGCTAATCTGTAAACAACTTGGAAGAACCACTGTTGATACAAGGGAAGGGAGTTCACAATTCGTCCTATCAAACTGACATGCGAAATACACCTCTCACCAGGTACACCATGAGTTTTCACTGTCCCATTACTGAGTGAAATTTCAAGTCCCGGATGCTCTACCTACTTTCTCACCTGCAAACTCCAAATTCCATAGAGGTGTCAAGATTTTCAGAAGAGCATCTGCATACCGCCTTCTCACCTTCACCTCTGCCGCAGCCCAGCACAAATGGTACAGTGTACTATTTCCACAAGTGCCCAGGTAAAGACAGAACGACAGAACCGGCTCGCGATGCACAAGGGTAAATTTTGCCTATTGCAAACGTTTGACGTGATAACCACTAGGTCACCAACCTTTAGGTCCCGAAACTTTAATATCACCGCTGTTTTTCTGGGATAGTTTGGATACGCTCTTTCATCTTTCAACATTAAAACACTGCCGTCGGAATGATATCTTCATGTTGGCACGTTCGTCGACGGCCAAGTAGCCAGCCACTCGAAATTTGCCAGCCTGAATAAGTCAGGTCAGCCCCCTGACTCCTAAGGTTGGTATTCCACGAGAAGCCGAGTTGGAATTATTATCCTCTCACTAAGTATGGTGCTATTCATCAGAAGACCATAATTCACGGATAAAACTTTACTTGCGCACCCTATACCTGTCCGTATCACGATCTACACTGTCCTATTCCAACAATCACATGCAGATTACTTGTTGCCAGATTGATATTGATTGATAGGTCACGTTAGCTAGGATATTATCTAGTTCTCATGCCGACGCTCGCATTTGCCGTTCATAGATTCCAAGTTTACATTTCTCGTACATGTGTGCTTTCGTTCTATCCACCGAATTCGGAACATAACAGCAACCGTGTTCAAAGGCGCCACTGCAGAATTGCTCAACAGGATAGGGTAACTTGCCAAGACATATTCAGAACCAGAATAACACGTACCACACTTCTCCGTAACCAATCTTCGATGGGTTTCAAAATGAATGCAGTTCTGAAAAATCTTCCTTAGCTTTTGTTTTAGTACACCTATTTATCTTCTGAGAGGGCTATTAGGTCATTGAACATAGGCAAGTATTCCAATTCCTCGGATGAAGCTCCCGGATTTATTCACCCCAATCATACCCTTCTTTGTACAAACAGTGAAGTAGTTCCTTCTTCGATAGAATGGCAAGTCAATCAAAACCCTGTGATCAATAATACAAAGCGAAAACAATTGGCACAGTTCCTCTTCTGGGATGTGGGTTTTCACTAACACTCAAGTTAAAGAGAGTCCCATTGTAGTTCTGATAGGCGTCTGAACTTGAAAGTGTTCAGATTCACGAACATTTACTTATCCGATACCGTGTGCAGCACCTACTTAACGTAAAAAACACTCTTCATTGGAAAACTTCCCTCGTCCAGCATCTCTCGCATATGTTTTACGAACACGTTTACTTTCCGAATGGTGTAAATTTACGTCAAATAATGGTCGACATAACAACTTTTGCAAGACAAGTTACTGAAAAATGTTCATAGTGAAAATTCACATTACCTGTTTCCTTCGAGGTCAAACTTGCACAGTTTGCAAAAGAGATTGCCCGAAAAAAGTGCTGGCATTGATCACTAATTTATGCGTACCCTATTCGCGGTCATCTCGTTGCACTTATACAAACAAAAGACTTCAGGAACATCCAGCCCAGAATTAATTTGGACTATCCCATCGTCTGTTCCAATACCTACCGAGGTATCAGTACATCATATAATATGAGGACTCCAAATTGGACTTCCTTAATATTCACAAAATGGCATTACCAAGTTTAATCCAGTGAAGCTTGATCGTAATGTAATCAACATGATGAGACTGGGAAAACAGCTGAATGATGCAGAAGATTCATCCTATTGCGATGCGAGTTGGCTGATTTGACGATGTTGCGTTAGTATTCATAATACCACACTCAGCATTAGAGTACCCACTCATTGCCCTTTATGGTCACATAGTCGGAATCTACTAGACCTTCGTTCTTCCACATTTACATCAAAACCGTTATCAGTATGTGCCGAAGTTTATTCTGGTTCTGTGATAATTGTGGGGACAATGTCGAACTCCAGCTAATTATCGGAACCGCGGTTGACACCACACTCATGTTTTCTTGAGTACGACGTTTCTCGCGCGTTGCCGCACGGTCAATCATTTGACTTTCCACCGCGCTCATAGTCGCCCCATTCCACATTGCTAGTGCAGCTGGAAACAAATTGTTCAGGTTTCCAACTGGATTGTGCGGAATGGCAATTTTGAAGGAGGATCTTCTCTAGATTTAGCCGATAAAGCTATTTGTTAAAATTAATTGACAGCTGCAAACTCCATCAACTACTTGGAGTTTGATCCATCAGATACACTAGATAGTTCATGAAGCAGATGGGCACATCGGTGATGTAGATAATTTCATAGCCTGGGAACCATCATTTCCAGAGTAGCAATCGAATTTGGATCAGTCACGGGTTCCATCTACAGTGAAGCTGGACGACCGGCATCTTTCGTACTTGACATGGGCGCTGACATCAGATCGTTTAGCAGAAATGCTCAACTATAAAACTGTTTCAATGGATCTTTGAGGATTCCTCAAATCCGACGACAGCCCGGGGTCGAAGGTAACCTCATTCACTACTCTCTGATGTTCAATGTCTTATACACACACCATTGCAAAGTAAACAGTAGGCGACAGGGGCCAAGATCATTATGAACAGTCTGGGAGAACGTGGATTGACTCGCCCTTTTTCTTGATTATTCACTGTTCACGAGCAGTTGCCACATAATACCTCACGGCTAGCATCAACAATCAAAGCTCATTATTACCGTTACCGAGGCTGATTTATCAGCTCAGTCACGCATACCACTGACAAAAGACGACAATAGTTCACTTCCGACGAAGCACGATTGCTACGTAAAAATATTCACAAATATTACACAGATGGGCGACAAAATGTAGTAGGCTTCGATTGTTTGTGGACTGAAGAACATTGAGCAGTATGTGGCAAAAACAGATCTGACTATTCGGTACTTCACATCACGCCAATACAGTACAAGTACGGTTTTATTTGAATAATGATGCTTATCAATATTCCAGAGTGTTCACAGGAGATCGCTATACCAGCTGTCAGACCAAGGATATTGCTTTCCTTCCGACCTTTCCGCTACTGGTATCCGCCGACTGCAAGTGTCTGCCTCACTATCTTGCCGACTTTCGGCCAAGGAAGAAGTACTGCTTTGACAAACCGATTTTGCGAACACAAGATTGGTCGGCACAACCTGATCGCAATGGCCTTGGCTGTGGATGGGATTCGTTTTCATATCTCTTTGGAGTGGCTTTGGGACACTCGACAGATGACGTTGAACCCTCCGTCACCTGTTAGCTGGTGCCCCGTATCATTCGCATGGACCAAGACCACACTGGTTACGGTTATGTAGATTATCTTTCCTCACCAGCTAGGGCACTGCTATTGAACTCGTTCAGACAGATGCCTCAATGTTCTTCTCACGTATTCCATTCCACTCCACAGGAACATGAATATGATTATACACAGAGTGGGGTCGAATGACTTGGTATTCTGTCTTTCAGTCTCAATGAAAAGTACGGAATGTTATTGAATGAAGGAGCTAAGTGTCGCCGTGTCAAATATATTTGCGACTTATTATCAGAGAGGCCACAAACGGCATACCCAAGCCACCCGGAAAAGTACGTCAAAAATTTATCCTCTTTGTATTAAATAAATTTACTCTCGAAGCCCTATCACTTTGTCCCCTAATTAGCTACCCGAGGAAAAAAAGCTACCAGTTAGATAAGGAAATTCAAATGGATAACTAATCTAACAAACTAGATGATTTTGTACCAATAGGTGAGCAGAATGCTGACCAGCTGAAATCAACACTAGTCAATTTTAACTATCAATCTTTCAAAACGAAACAGCATATAGGAGCATGTTTTCCCGTAAACTACCTGGAGGCGATGAAGAAATTGAGAGAAAATTGACAGATCCTCATTACGCGCCCTGAAGATGAGTCCGAGATCGTTGTCGTGTAGATCGAAATTGGTTCGCATTTGTTGTGAGTATTCTGTAATTCTGGTTTTCTATTTACTTGTGTTCTTTATGTATATCAGTGCTTGCACGTCAAAGCCCATGTATCAAAGAAAACAGTTTCATCTATGCTTTAGACAAGAAAACGAGGTCAACTTGTTGGAGACTTTTGAAGCAAAAATAGATTTGTATTTGCTGTCATTGTAAAGCTGATTGACCTGACGGTCTGAATTGTATTATGTGTAGTGGTTCTTCGAAAACCTAGACAAGGTCATTCACTGATGGAATTATCTTGAATTAACCTGACTTGTTTTGTCTGGAAAACTGCGAATGAATATGAATGATCAATACGAAATGTGACTTTTTTCAAAATCACTGATTTCAAAACCTCATCGAGTGGGTGTGAACGAGTGGTTATAATTGTCAGAAAGAATAAAATGATTCTACGTGACTGAACGCATTCTCAACGATAAAATCATTAGTAATTCTCTGAATAACAGTGGTGTCCCGTTGACAATACATAGACGGATTTCACATTCGTTCTACTTGATGACGTAAATAAAAACAGATATCAGAGAGATTTCTCAAGGTTTTGAATATATATAAGAATGAAAACAATTACAATGTAATCTGTAAATAATTATATTGCTAGGTAGACGAAGGTACTAGCAAGTTTGAATAAGCTATTGTATTTACACGCACTCAATTACAAGAAATATTGTGAATGTGCAAATCTCTCAATCCGATTGCTCTGTAGAGCCCTAACAGGAGAGAAACTCGAGTCTGCTGGTGCTCCCGAGTAAAGGGTTGATCAGGTGACTTGAATTTTCGGTGTCAGAATTGGAGTCCAAATGACAGTCAGCCAATTAAAATTTTAATTGTGATTGCACCCGGTGACACAAAATGTTTCAACATTTTATGCCAAAGCTTTGTTGGCATCAATCATTCAGAGGAAGCGAGAAACTCATCTGCACATTTTCCTACGCATTTTCTACGATCCACACTGCTGCTTGATTTGATTAGGAGATTTCTGTTTTTCTGTGAATGTCTTCATCTGAACTCCCGAAACCAAACGTTTCAGTTAGGTCATTTCAGATTTTTCGCTTATCATACTCGTTCGGTCTCTTTTTTGTCTTAGTTTTGGTGTGGTTTACCTTCAGTGATCCTGTCGTATTATAATAGCCAATTCATTTCCAAGAGCAACCGTGATTTCGACTCCAAAGATGTTCCTACAACAGCTCTCACCGTACCGAGAAGAGATACCGTGCCAGCTGATAAGCAGGAATTATACACATGTCTCATTGAAACTTTAACCCCCATACATTGAGAGCTGTTTGCAACGCTCACTTCAACATGATTGATTAATACCAAAAACAGTTTTAGCTTTGACAGCAATCTCCGTCAACTGCACCAGTCTTGTATTGCTTTAGTAGATCCTCAAATACTGATGCAGATGACATATTTGGCGCAAGATTAACTCCAGATCTATGGAGCACGCAACATTTTTTTTTCATTACAAGTACTGGTATGAAAATGACCATTGATTCGGTAACTCCACAACGCATTCAGCAATCATTGCAACCAAATTTGTAAAATCTGTAAGCTAGGAGTGGTAGTATGGCCAGTTCAAATGCAGTTGGTACCTGAAGCTTTCACACGGTCAGTTGACCGAGAAAAATACAAAAACATTCGTTTGACTCTTGAAAACGAAGTACATTTCATTGATGACATAAGTAGCCAAAAACGGAGGTATGCAATTTTCCAGAGTAGTACCAATATGGGATTAAATAATGGACTGAAAACGGTATCCTGATTTGAATTCATCGATTTGATACAATTATGATGCACAGCGAATTCCTAAGTCATTTGATTTTATATATTTATATATATACATATATATATATATATACAAATGAAAAAAATACGGTGTAAGGGGTACGTTCTCAAAGCGCATTCATTAGCTATTATGATTTGGGACCTAGCAGTGCTTAACAGGGATCTACTTGGCAACGTTGAGAGCATCTGATTTTACTGAATCGATATCCGTAATCAGAAGGATGGGTTTTACCGCCATTCGACGTCAAAGAGCGAAACAACTGTTTTCCTAATTTCGTTTACCCACACTTATTAATATACACTGTACAAAACAACAGCTATTTTGACTGTTCAGCTGACTTTACACGACAGTACATGTCGATGTACCACCCACTGTAACTCATCGTTACCAAAATGACGGTACTGACCCGATAGCCCACTAATGGTACTCCTATCCCAACAGCCACAACAGATCCCCAACCCTAGATCTTGGTTCACGTCACCATTTTCTATGGGTTCCTCTGGTCGCCAGCTTTCTTCAGGCCATCTAACACTAAGATTTCTTGCAACATCACGGATTGTATGGCGACATCCGTACCCACCTCTTCGGAGATTCAGTAAAGTCGAACATAGTCGTCGGTTAACTAACACAATCCTCTTCCCAAGCCTAGATCCTGCACATCCTCAAACCAACGATCCTGCATTAGAGCAGCTCCTTAGAAACTCGTCGCTGAGGTTTTACGGTATGGTTAGAAGTTTGGGATAAACCATAACGTGACACACGGGACACGGTTACCACAGACCAACTCAAACCGGTGTTCCTGGCAGAATTCCACACTTCAGTTCCACACCAGTTGACTCACTGACACATCGAGTTAGCACCAAACAACACCGTGCCTATCGAACTGCCAACTGCAATCCCACCGGATGACCAAACATGCTCTGAGCAACCCCTTCCGGATATCAACCGCAGCCGAGTAATTAAGAAGCCGGTATGTTTTGCGGATGCGTAATAGTTTATTCCGTAGTTCATTTGTTTCTGCACGAATAAGCATGACCAGAATACAATTTCAGCACTCGAACGTGAAGGTGTGTATGCATAGCGACCTGAAATTGGTAGAAGCAACTGCACTGATGAGGATGAACGGGGCACAGTGAATACAGAAAACTGTGTTGGGTGATTGATCCTTTTTAAGAAGTACCGATATGGATTGAAAAGATGAAGTGATAGTTACGGAAGAGATTGACAAGCCAGTGAGGAATTAGGGTGGTTATGATTAGAGGACGATAAATGAATGATATTGTCAGAAGGAATTATGACAAACACACAAGTAGAGCTCCTGTTGATCACTTGAATGTACATACCAGTCCATGGATAAATAATGATGGAGCAGGTAGTTATTTCAGTGACAATTCCCCATACATCTGTTGATCACATCTCATCAACCGGTCGTGCTTCCCAGTCATTCTCCTGCTGAAGTAGTTTTGCTATGGACAGACTGGACGGTGCTTCTGTCTGGAGCATAAGTATGAAAACTAATCGTTTCCACATACATACTGAGATGGATGTGGATGAATAACTACCAGTTTATCTATTTAATTTAACTCAAGAACTGCGATATTATTTGGAAACTTATTCCACATATTTGCATACCCCATACTTTTATCGACACGCTTGAAATCAAAAGAATACAATTGGTGTTGACAATCAGAAATCTCAGTGACTACGTTGTTCAATAGAAATTTTTAATTTTACCACAAGCTTATTAAAATTCACTTCAGTTTGATGAAATGAGATCAAGTAGAATTTGGCAACATGTCCACCTATCAGTTTACTTGAAATGGCATCCGGCAGTAACTATCGGAGAATTCCTCAACCACTACCGGGTCACACGAATTATACCCAAGGTTGAACTGAGTGCCAATGACCGTGCCCACAACAGTCGCATTTACAGTGCAATCTGTCACAACTGTTGAAAGCGGTTTTATATCTGTTTGACGTTTTGAGTGAATTTTTTGCCAGTAAACTGATACTTGTGAATAATATGCGAATATTTTTTTGCATCATAACATGTAAGTTATGATGCAAAATTAAATAACTAGGATAAACCTGTAGTCAGATTGGTGACGTCGACTTTACTAAGTAATCATGTGCCAATTATCGAAAGCTTTATCAGCCTTGATAGGTATTCGAAGTTAACTGGACGGTTCATAAAGTAGGAGAAAAATATTAAATGTCGGATTGTTGCACTTGGTCATTACTGGAGTGTCGAGCTTCCACGTGATCCACCCAACCAGTGGTCACAGGCAGGAAGATAAGATAACCGAGGTTTCTGTATTCACACAATTCAACCATCATATTGCTATCATTATTTTCATTTCTTTTTCCACTTTGCCATACACTGGAAGTTATTTTAATTTCTTGATTAGGTTGGTGCTGAGAAGTAGCGATCAGAGAACCGCCGTAATCCGTGAACCGTTAGTGGTTGTTCTAAATGAACTAGACTCATTGAAGTCTATTACAGTCACCAGAACAAAGTGAATATACGAGATAAAATCGCAAACAGGTTAGAAATAACTGCTGCACTTAAAAATGTCATACCGCTGACCAAATAATTCATAAGTTCAAACTCAAGCGGCATACTGGTATCATTATCAGCGCAGGCCTAAGATAATGTACTATCGATGACCATGTGAGTTCCAGGATCCTAGACTGTCACGGAGTCTGAAATCTCTCTGAAAACACGTCATCAATGAGGCTGCAGTCCACATTCTCCCAACTCACGCATAGGGTGCTTTGTGAACACTAACCATTGACAAGGCTTGCATGTCCCACATAAAAGTGCAGTCATGACACGCGTGCCCATGAACCAATCAATCGATCTGTCCATCACACGTCACTGTTCACATTGACCACTTACAGACAATCTATTGTCTACGCTCAACAATCAGTAACAATGTCACATATCTCAGTTTTTCTGCTGGAACTATAACCCGATAACTGTAAGCACTGCGACCGGGATTAAACTTAGCCGGAGATAATTAAATGCCTGCACCCTATCACATATTTTACAACTCAATGCCTAAGGTGAATCGAACAGACTGCAGTTGCAAGACGTTAATGAGCCCACGAAGTTCTCTGATTGGGGCTCCCATATGTTCTGTTTGGTAACAAGGGAAGAGATACTGATTGGCCACCGCTAGTTTTCTCTAAGTTTCAGACAGTGTACAACCGATTTATAAGGCATTAGCGTTGACTAATATAGAGAAATTCGGTCTCCTTGGGCATATTCAATCATTATGCCTGCTTTCACACCAAACCACACGGCATCAGGATCCGCTAAGTGCTCAGTTGTGAAGAGCTGATAAATGGCACTGGTAATTTCGTGAACTGGACACCTCAGAACAATTCCGGTGATTGCTCACACGGGCTCGTTTGTCAGCTCACATTCCAACATACAAGCACAACGTATGTTTTTGCGACACTTCTGCTTACGAAATCGAAGGCTATGACAATTGTGTTTTAGGTAACACGATTACTTCATTGACCGCACAGACACACGTTCGAGATTCATACAGATCACACACACACTTATTCGGTTTCGTCGGAAAATGAAATTTATCCCTCAAATATTTTCAGCCAAAATGCAACTGTGGCCAGTTTAGCTGGTGGTAAATCAACATATTATCCAGCATATTTTTGTTCCTAATAATTACATTACTGATGTCCCAAGTCATCTTCTACTTCGTGAATATCTCAAGCAGGCCGAGCTGCCCGGAGAGCTGATATGATTGATGGATCGGGTTAACTCATCACTCGCATTCGAAATTTGGCTGCGCTGTCCATTACATCACCAATTCACTTGCCCAAACTTCATATATACTTACGTTTATTCTTATAGAAATGCTGGTCTATTAGATACATGTCCATCACTGTGCCATATTCATGTGATTTCATCAGATCTTTGAAATAACCGAAGCCATCCATAAAAATAAACTCTAGAATGTCAGTGAGAAATAAAGCGAGAAGAATGTTTCGGAAACATAAACGACCATAGCTGCGAACACTTCGCTGGTTAGAAAGTTGAACTAAGGAATCCAACTTTTTCAATTATGTGCCTACCATATATACTTTGCGATATAATAACACTAAGCAGTCATGCCCGAGGACCAGATGCAGCTTAACACAGATCCCACGTTTTGGGCCGTTACGTGCAAACCCATGGCATTTATCTCCCACTATCCCGAGGTTTGAATCGCTGCAGTAGAGCTGCGATTCGAGGCACGCTGGATCGTCGGCCACCGCCAAATCTCTTCCTACGCCTTAGAAAAGGTCCCTGGGGATGTCATTGCCTCAGTGAGGGATTTACTCCTAAATCCTCCCCTGGAATAGCCATACAAGTAGCTTAAGGTGGTCATTCTCAAGCAATTCCTACCCTCCTTGGAGGAACATTTGCTTCAGCTACTTGTACGACGCCCCATCGGGGATACTAAACTCATCCGCCACCTAGCTTACCTCCGGTCCGTGACAGGGCCCGCAGATAGGAATTCACATATAGTTAAGGAACTGTTGTGGGATTCGCTACCCTCTCATGTTCAGACCAATGTTACTGCTCTCCTCGAAGGTTCGTCCTTAGATCAAGCAGCCTCCTTGGCTAACAAGATTGACGCCTGTGTCGGCAGTGGGGCTCACCCCCTCATCGCCACGACATCGTGCAATCATCCGGGTGTTGACCTGGATGAATCTCCGGAGGGCCTCGGCCCTCTCGATCTATCCAGCTCCGACTGTCTTTTAAAGACACAGTTATAGTATCCAACCCTCGCAGTAGCCCACGCAAGCAGTGGCACGAACGGGCGTCCTCCACCACCCACGTCCACCGTGAATCAGCCTCACCTGCCTCTATCAAACCTAAAAATCCCACCTGCGGTTTTTGTTGGTTCCACCGCATTTTCGGACCAGCCACCCGTAGGTGCAGACAGCCTTGTTCATACAGGACCGGAAGCGCTACTGCCAGCGAATAAAAAATCAGCCTCAGTTTGGAAGTTTTTTACTTGCATAATCCATACACTAATGATAGGTTCCTAGTTCATACTGGGGTCCAAGCTTCTATCTTGCTGGTTGGTAAAAACAAGCCACGAGCTTCTTTGCTTCAGCTGCCCGTGGCCAATGATCCCTCCACTCTTACCTAAGGCACGAGACAGCTTGCAACCAACCTGTGACCATGACAGCCGTGTCTGTGGATGTTCTTCCTTGCGGACATCCGCACAGGCATACTGAGAATCGATTTTATGCAACACTAGGAAAACTTATTGATTCACGTAGGTTTCAGCCTAGCGAACCTTCGTTAGACATTACATTTACGGGTCTCGCACCTCGATATGATGCACACCGAATCACAGGTTTGGTTTCTAACATTCTTCACGACGTTCAGTGTCTATTTATCAAATTCCCTATTTTAACTTAACCATTTGAAGAGATAGATGCAGTGATAGTGTGGCACACAACATCATCACCAGTCACGGCACGACCTTGATGACTGGCACCGGACAAACTGGCATTCGCCAAACGTGAGTTTGAGGCGTTACTTTTTAAGGGTATTGTTCGTACTCACAGTTCATGGGTCTCGTCTCTACACACGGTTATCAAAAAATCCGCATCAACTAACGCGGTTACCCGTTATGATAGCCGTACAATACCCCACATAAACTACATCACGGCATCATTTCACGGCACAACTGTATTCTTTAAAATCCATTTGGAATGAGCCTATCACCAAATTCCAATAGCCGCTGAAGATGCTGAGAAAACTACTGTCACTACTTTTTTTTTGAGTTTCTATGCATGCCTTTTGGCTTGCAAAACGCTACTCAGATAATCCAGAGGTTTATCGATAGCATAACTTGAAAGTCCGAACTTGTTCACGTCTGCATCGATGACTTACTAATCATATGGTCCAGCGTAGATGAACGTTTCCAACATTTGACGCTACTATTTCAACGTTTGTCCCAACATGAAATAGTAGTCAATCCCGATAAATGTGAATTTGGAAAATCTGAACTTGTGTTCCTCGGTCACAAGGTCACTCGAGGGGACACTGGGCCTTCCAAGGATAGAAGTGTGCACTATTCCAAATTGCGCCGTACCATCCTCAGTCAAGGAGCTCAAGGCACTTTTGGGGTTGGGTAACTTCTATCGTCATTTCATTCTCCATGTCGCTGAACATTTACTTCCATTAACCGACCTGCTTCTTGGAAATCCACACAAGTTGTCGCTTACGGATGCCGCACTGGTAGTGTTCTTGGAGATTAAAGCGCCAATAGCTCAGACCATGCTCGCAATCCACCCAATCCTGTCCGCCACGCTGAGCATAGTGTAGGATGCATCCGAGTTCGCCATCGAAAAGGTCCTACAACAGTCTGTTTCTAGGATTTGACGACCAGCGGAGGTTTTCTTCCGACGCTTCAGTCCCACTGGAACGAAATACAGTGCTTTTGGTCGCGAACTGCTGGCTGCATATAATACCGTCAAACGTTTTCGCCATGCAGTCGAGGGTCGATATTTTATCTTCAATATCGACCATAAGCGTCTCACGTATCCATTGCATACTAAGTCCGACCATCACTTCTCACGAGAAGTCAGACATTCAGACTACATTTCTCACCTCACGACTGACCTACGACATGTGAAAGGTGAGTCGAACTGCGTTGCAGGTGCATTGCAGCGTAATTCATCTAATGCTATAAAATCACTCATTTTAGACATCCTCACCATGGCTGCAGCACAAGCACAGGCACAGGACACATCATGCATAGAAACTGTTCAGTCACCGTCGCTTGAATGTTAGTCCGTACCTGTGGCCAACAAGGCTGAGACCATACCCTGCGACATGTCTACTGGCCTACCTCGACCAGTCGTACCCTCCACATATCGGCTTCTCGTGTTCGATACCTGAAATGGACTTTCACATCCAGCCATCACAGCCAGTCTTCGACTGTTAGCAACACGATACGCCTGGTCGTCCATGAAGTAAGAAGTTCGTATGTTGGTAAAATAGTGTTTACAATGTCAACGATCCAATGTGCATAGACAGATAAACTTTCCTGTAGGTACTTTCGCTACGCCTGACGTTCATATCAACCATATCCACGTGGACATTGTGAGTCCACTGACCCCATCACACAGGCGTACCTAATTAATGACGAGCATCAATAGATTTACGACGTGGCCCCAGGCTACTCCTATCTCTGTCGTCACTGCCGAATCAGTGGCTTCATATCTGATAGAACGATGGATAGTTTTACATGGCCGTCTTCCCACAATCACTGCCGATCGAGGGCAACAACTTGAGTCCCACTTATTCTCTTCATTTTCTCACAAGCTGGGTACGGGAAGCTTTAGCACGACCGCATACCATCCGGCATCGAATGGTTTAGTCGAAAGTTTTGATCGCCAAATCAAAGTTTCTTTCAAAGTACACGAGAGCCCCGACTGGTACGAAACGTGACCACTAGTTCTGCCTGGATTCAGGACTTACTTAAAGGCAGATATCCAATGTTCCGCAGCACAACTTGTCTACGGCACGACATTACGACTGCCTGGGGAGTTCTTCACACCACGTAGTACAGATTCACTTGTCGCACAGACGTATGTTCATCATTTGTCTACGAACAAGCAAAATGTCGCCCCGGCTCAGACTCCAATGCAGCGACCACAGGCTTTTGTTCCAACCTAACTCGAAACAGGTTCGCATGTATTCATTCGTGTTGATTTGGTACACAAACCACTACAACGACCTTAAAAAGGTCCATTTCTCGTGATTTCTCGTCACAATAAAACGTTCAGGGTTGGACGATACGGTGGCGTCGATGCAAATAACGTTGACTGTCTCAAAGGCGCGAACGTTGACGATAGCTTATCGCTAGCTGACCTGAGGTCCGACGTTAATCCTACACCACCTGTTGACGACACTTCCGTGTCACGTCAGGGCCCGAAGTTAGCGTTACCTGCTATGAACTCGAGTGAGACCGTCGTCTCACGTTCAAGCGAACAGCGAATACCCATCAACCCGTCCACAAATGAGACTGTCGTATCAAGTTCCAGATCGGAATATCGTTTGCCCGGCACGTTTTCGTGACTAGGTCAAACACGATCTGAATCATTGCATTTTGCAATAATAACTGTCGTGATCATCGTTTTGACACGATTTAGCATACATCATCGGTTATTACTGTATCCCTATCAGGTCCATTGCAGTCGTTGCACCAATTTTCGTTTCATGGTATCTCGCCATATGGTACACTTTGTGGATCTCGTGATATCCGGAGAATTTTGGCAACAACGTTTTCATTCTAATTCAGCCCTATAGCTGTCTTTTCTTGTCACTGACTAACCTACCGATTGGTTAAGGGTTACCCGACGCTTAACGTTATTAGTGTGACATACCTGGATGAATATTCACCCAACCGATGTCGTTGGTAACGAATCTGGTTTGCTCTCGATCGTCTTTCTACGGTTCCTGCATACCACGGGTTCTGCTCGTCAGCATCGTACAGCACAGCCGTACTCACGTATTTTGCACACATTTACGCGCCCGGATATCGTTTGTATACGTTCCCCCCCATGACATTTTTCGAAAGCCTTCCGCGCTTTTTAGCAGGGAGCTGCTGTAGCGAGCTCGGTCGTGCTGAGAGAACAACCGTTTTCTGGACATCATTTGGGGTTTATTTTCTCCACGATCTTTTCTGGCTCTTGATTTGCACCTCGCTGGCTTGTTCCGTTGCGTACGTTTAACTGAACTGACTTTTCTGAGGTTTCCGTCGACCTCGTTTTTTAAATCACTTAAACCTTTGGTTCTTTGCCCACTGTACTCGCTCATGGTTCGTTTTCTGTCTTCTCGTTGCGTTCGTTTGCTTTCCGGGCATTTCTCGTATCGGTACTGTTTCGGTACCACGATTTATGGAGTCGGACTTCGCATCTGTCCACCGACTCGCGCCTTTTCTATTCATTTGATATGGGGGATTTCGTTGGTATTTCGCTGTGAGTTCGGATAGAAGACACGTTCATTAGCCGCGCTCGAACGTCTTCTATAAATTAGTCAGCGTATGTGAACCCTGCCAGCGAACGTAACGACGTGATAATCCCGTGCTGCTCACGCCATGTCCTTGGCAGATTCATCGTTATAGTATTCCGCATACAACCTATACCGGCCCAATATAGGGCTACATCCTGTTAATTGTTGGTAATGTCCACTCGGAATGAGTTGAAGCCGAGTTCGAGAAAAATGCTACGAGCCCAAAGATGATAGGAATTGTTCGCTTCGTATTTTGATCACACGAGGTACCGGATCGAATATCTTATGGAAATAGGATCGTATTTGCCAGCTTGGAATCCAATCTTGCAGCACTCAACCGCGTACATACTACATTTCACTAGTCAGTCGTGGAATACGGGAGCTAGTTGTAAATATGTACGCGAGACTACACAAGTTCCTTTTGAGCTATCGCGCAATACCACATTCAAACACAGGTCTGTTATCGGCAGAACTGCTCAAGAGAAGGAGACTGCGCACCTGTAAGCGTGCATGAAATAACAGTGTAGTAAAAACCGGGTCACAAATATGATCAAACTTGTGTTCTTATTTACCCGGAAAGTTGTAACTGGTTAGTGGAGCACGTTGTCAGCACATGAGTTGGACTTTTTTCCAGCATTTGACACTTGTCGACTGATGCGTTACTATCTAGATCACATTTGAATGCGAGCCACTAAGAGACCGTAAACAGGTTGAGCATTATCGAGTTGGAGATTCTCAAAATACACGATAAGGTTATGCTGTGATTGTTGACTGGCCGATCATGTACCCTCATTTATCCAGTTGGTTGGTCCACCGCGAAGATCGCATCTGGACTTCTTATCAATATGAACCGAATGAGTATTTGTTTCGCTTATCGACCTTGACCGATTGACCGTGAAGGTCGTATCAGTTTGTCCTTCTGACAAGGCCACAGTCAGCGTGGCCGTCGACGTTCATCCCATTGTATGCTCACTGTTATAGTATGGGCTGATTCATTGTCCACAGACAGCCACATCTCGCATGCGGTTAGCACGTCAGCGTCTGTCCAGAATCCAGGTCAATGCTTCAGTCAACGGATGAGCAGGCGACAAGGCAGTGGCGTGATAAGACGAGAACATCATCCCGTCAAGTGATTTTTGGCCTAATTACAGAAAGAGTCTAGTCGAATAAAAGTTTACCCAGTGCAAATTTGAATCAATTTGTTTGTGTGGAAATTGTTGCTGACGCTGAAGTGGAATCAGTCCGGTATCAGGGTCTAAGTTACCGCCGTTTACATGATGGTTTCCAAAGTTGGCCAAATGTGGGTGGTTTGAGTTTTGAAATTAATCCAGCTAAAATGCCACTTATTCAAATTGGGCTTTTTCGATTATAGAAGTTAACTTGGATTCTGTTATTGAAATAAGATGTGCGAAATCGTGTATGAGTTTGATATCCATTTTCGGGCAACAGAAGTTGCGTTTACGAGATGGGATGTACAATAAATTACACTGATAGTGGCCATCTTCCTTTCAGGTAATACGTTCTTCCCACATCTTTCTCAATGAACAATATTTTCCAAAGTGTTATGATTACAGGATATATTGTACCTGTTATCCGCAATTCTTGCGCAATATCTGTTACAGTGTTCCCCATCTCCATTGTTGTGATTTCAATCACAACATTTAGTGTAATTTCCACATTTACACTTACGTGTATATGCACCGCTAAATCCCGTCATAACTGACTCGATTTCTAATCATATTGACAGTCAACGTGACTCACGGTGACTCCCTAATTCAATCGAAAACGTTCCTTTACTTTTCATCCAGTCACGCTACGGAAAGTCAGCTGAACAGCCCGAATAGCTGTTGTATTGTACAATATCTAATAATACTTGTGGGTGAACGACATGACAAATATAGTTAATTCGCTCTTTCACGTTGAATAACCCAAAAACGCAGGCTTTGGGTTACGGATATCGGATCATTAGAATCATATGCGATAGAAACGTGGCCAAGTGGATTCCTATTACACACTACTGATGCCCAAATTATTATTATCTAATCAATGCGCACTGAGAATGAACTCTTATGTACTAAAGTGGGCTAACCATAACGTTTATACGTGTGAACTCAGAGTACTGAATTACCATCCAAGGTCTCCGCTCATGTGAGAAGACTAGTGTCTATTTTCTAAATTGACATGCAAATAAGCCTACAACGGAATAAATTATCAGAATGGTATGGTCCCGAAAAAAGCCCTCAGATTCCGTACTGGTAAAGCAAACCGTCTAGCAAATCCGCAAATCCGTAAGAAGCGCCGCAATAGCAAAACCCACCGCAGGTGTCCGCCCACACAAAACAACTTCGCCGACTGAAGTGCACCTTTGGAATAACGAGATAATCCTGCGCGCACAATAATACATGACCATTGAACAAATCGCACGAAACCAAGTTAGCGATATTAGAAACAAATTCCCCACAAAATATGCAATATTGATCAGTGGATTCCATCCCAAAGACTTAAGCTTAAAGAGACATGATATCTAGACTCAACCATATTTACCATCCAAGCTCTCATGTCATCTCAACTGAGCAGTGCTGTACACCAGGTCTGCTCGACTGAATCCCCACTTCCTCTAGTTGACAGTGTATTCTGACCAAATTAACTGCGATCAACCAAAGACACAACAGTCTTCTCACTACCGTTAGTGGGACAGAACAATATACTTACTGACAACCAGTCAGTTGCAGACACGATGGAATGTTTGTACAAGACCACACGTGCTATTCTGCATTATGATTGTCTCACGTCGATGGATTCAAATCAGGATACCGTTGTCAGTCCATTATTTATTCCTATATTGGTACTACTCTGGACAATTGCATACCTCCGTTTTGGGCTACTTATGTCATCATTGAAATGTACTTCGTTTTCAAGAGTCAAACGAATGTTTTTGTATTTTTCTCGGTCAACTGACCGTGTGAAAGCTTCAGGTACCAACTGCATTTGAACTGGCCATACTACAACTCATTGCTTACAGTTTTTACAAATTTGGTTGCAATGATTGCTGAACGCGTTGTGGAAATACAGAATCAATGGTCATTTTCATACCAGTACATGTAATGGAAAAAAAATGTTGCGTGCTCCATAGATCTGGAGTTAATCTTGCGCCGAATATGTCGTCTGCATCAGTATTTGAGGATCTACTAAAGCAAATGCACGACTGGTGCAGTTGACGGAGATTGCTGTCAAAGCTAAAACTGTTTTTGGTATCAATCAATCATGTTGAAGTGAGCGTTGCAAACAGCTCTCAATGTATGGGGGTTAAAGTTTCAATGAGACATGTGTATAATTCCTGCTTATCAGCTGGCACGGTTTCTCTTCTCGGTACGGTGATAGCTTTTGTAGGAGCATCTTTGGAGTCGAAATCACGGTTGTTCTTGGAAATGAATTGGCTATTATAATACGACAGGATCACTGAAGGTAAACCACACCAAAATTAAGACAAAGAAAAGAGACCGAACGAGTATGATAAGCGAAAAATCTGAAATGACCTAACTGAAACGTTTGGTTTCGGGAGTTCAGATGAAGACATTCACAGAAAAACAGAAGTCTCCTAATCAAATCAAGCGTCACTGTGGATCGAAGAAAATGCTTAGGAAAATGTGCAGATGAGTTTTTCGTTTTCTCTGAATGATTGATGCCAACAAACCTTTGGCATAAAATGTTGAAACATTTTGTGTCACCGGGTGCAATCACAATTACAATTTTGCTTGGCTGACTAACATTGGACTCCAATTCTGACACCGAAAATTCAAGTCACCTGATCAACCCTTCACTCGGAAGCACCAGCAGACTCGAGTTTCTCTCTTGTTAGGACTCATCAGAGCAATCGGATTGAGAGATTTACACATTCACAATATTTCTTGTAATTGAGTGTGTATAAGTACAATAGCTTCTTCAAACTTGCTAGTACCTTCGTCTACCTAGGAATATACTTACTTACAGATTACATTGTAATTGTTTTCATTTGTATATATATTCAAAACCTTGAGAAATCTCTCTGATATCCGTTTTTATTTACGTCATCAATTAGAACGAATGTGAAATCCGTCTATGTATTGTCAACAGGACACCACTGTTATTCAGAGAATTACTAATGATTTTATCGTTGAGAATGCGTTCAGTCACGTACAACGATTTTATTCTTTCTAACAACTATAACCACTCTTTCACACCCACTCGATGAGGTTTTTGAATCAGTGATTTTGAAAAAAGTCACATTTCGTATTGATCATTCATATTCATTCGCAGTTTTCCAGACAGAACAGGTCAGGTTAATTCAAGTTAATTCTATCAGTGAATGACCTTGTCTAGGTTTTCGAAGAACCACTACACATAATACAATTCAGACCGTCAGGTCAATCAGCTTTACAATGAGAGTAACTACAAATCTATTTTTGCTTCAAAGTTCTCCAACAAGTTGACCTTGTTTTCTTGTCTGGAGTATAGATGAAACTGTTTTCTCGGATAAACGGGTTGTGACGTGCTAGCACTGATATACATAAAGAACACAAGTAAATAGAAAACGAGAATAACAAAATACTCACAACAAATGCGAACCAATTTCGATCTACACGACAACGATCTCGGACTCATCTTCAGGGCGCGTAATGAGGTTCTGTCAATTTTCTCTCAATTTCTTCATCGCCTTCAGGTAGTTTACGGGAAAACATGCTCCTATATGCTGTTTCCTTTTGAAAGATTGATAGTTAAAATTGACTAGTGTTGATTTCATCTGGTCAGCACTCAGCTCACCTATTGGTACAAAATCATCTAGCTCGTTAGACTAATTCTCTATTTGAACATCTTCATCTATTTGGTGGCTTATTTTCCTCGGGTAGCCAATTAGGGGACAAAGTGATAGGGCTTCGAGAGTAAATTTATTTAATACAAAGAAGATAAATTTTTGACGTACTTTTCCGGGTGGCTTGGGAATGCCGTTTGTGGCCTCTCTGATAATAAGTCGCAAATATATTCAACACGGCGACACTTAGCTCCTTCATTCAATAACATTCCCTACTTTTCATTGAGACTGAAAGACAGAATACCAAGTCATTCGACCCCACTCTGTGTATAATCATATTCATGTTCCTGTGGAGTGGAATGGAATACGTGAGAAGAACATTGAGGCATCTGTCTGAACGAGTTCAGGAGCGGTGCCCTTGTTGGCTAGGAAAGATAATCTACATAACCGTAACCAGTGTGGTCTTGGTCCATGTGAATGATACGGGGCACCAGCTAACAGGTGACGGAGGGTTCAACGTCACTTATCTTGTGTTCGCAAAATCGGTTTGTCAAAGCAGTACTTCTTCCTTGGCCGAAAGTCGGCAAGATAGTGAGACAGACACTTGCAGTCGGCGGATACCAGTAGCGGAAATGTCTGAAGGAAGGCATTATCCTTGGTCTGACAGCTGGTATAGCGATCTCCTGTGAACACTCTGGAATATTGATAAGCATCATTATTCAAATAAAACCGTACTTGTACTGTATTGGCGTGATGTGAAGTACCGAATAGTCAGATCTGTTTTTGCCACATACTGCTCAATGTTCTTCAGTCCACAAACAATCGAAGCCTACTACATTTTGTCGCCTATCTGTGTAATATTTGTGAATATGTTTACAAAGCAATCGTGCTTCGTCGGAAGTGAACTATTGTCGTCTTGTGAGAGCGGTATGCGTGACTGAGCTGACAATTCAGCCTCGGTTGAGCACTGTTGATGCTGGTCATGAGGTATTATGTGGCAACTGCTCGTGAACAGTGAATAATCAAGAAAAAGGGCGAATCAATCCACTTTCCATCAGTTTGTTTATAATGTTCCTGGCCCCTGTCGCCTACGGTTTACTTTGCAATGGTGTGTGAATAAGACATTGAACATCGGAGAGTAGTGAATGATGTTACCTCCGACTCTGGGCTGTCGTCGGATTTGAGAAATCCTCAGGGATCCATTGAAACAGTCTTATAGTTGAGCATTTCTTCTAAACGATCTGATGTCAGCGCTTATATCAAATACGAAAGATGCCGGTCGATCAGCTTCACTGTAGATGGAACCCGTGACTGATCCAAATTCGATTGCTACTCTGGAAATGATGGTTCCCAGGCTATGAAATTATCTACATCACCGATGTGCCCATCTGCTTCATGAACTATCTAGTGTATCTGATGGATCTAACTTCAGTTAGTTGGTGGAGTTTGCAGCTGTCAAATAATTTTACCAAATCGCTTTATCGGCTAAATCTAGAGAAGATCCTCCTTCAAAATTGCCACTTCGCACAATCCAGTTGGAAACCTGAACAATTTGTTTCTAGCTGCACTAGAAATGTGGAATGGGGCGACTATGAGCGCGGTGGAAAGTCAAATGCTTGACCGTGCTGCAACGCGCGAGAAACGTCGTACCCAAGAAAACATGAGTGTGGTGTCAACCGCGGTTCCGATAATTAGGTGGAGTTCGACAATGTCCCCACAATTATCACAGAACCAAAATAAACTTCGACACATACTGATAACGGTTTGGATGTCAATGTGGGAGAACGAAGGTCTAGTAGATTCCGACTATGTGACCATAAAGGGCAATGAGTGGGTACTCTTATGCTGAGTGTGGTATTATGAATACTGACGCAACATCGTCAAATCAGCCAACTAGCTTCGCAATAGGATGGATCTTCTGCATCATTCAGCTAATTTCCCAGTCTCATCATGTTGATTACATTACGATCAAGCTTCACTGGATTAAACTTGGTAATGCCATTTTGAAAATATCAAGGAAGTCCAATTTGGAGTCCTCATATTATATGATGTACTGATACCTCGGTAGGTATTGGAACAGACGATGGGATAGTCCAAATTATTTCTGGGTTAGATGTTCCTGAGGTCTTTTGTTTGTATATGTGCAACGAGATGACCGCGAATAGGGTACGCATAAATTAGTAACCAATGCCAGTAGGTCCTTTTGGGACAATCTCCTTTGTAAACTGTGCAAGTTTGACCTTGAAGGAAACAGGTAAAAATAATTTTTATTATGAACATTTTTCAGTAACTTGTCTTGCGAAAGTTGTTATGTCGACCATTATTTGACGTAAATTTACACCATTCGGAAAGTAAAGTAAACGTATTCATAAAACATATGCGAGAGATGCTGGACGAGGGAAGTTTTCCAATGAAGAGTGTTTTTCACGTAAAGTAGGTGCTGCACACGGTATCGGATAAGTAAATGTTCGTGAATCTGAGCACTTTCAAGTTCAAACCCCTATCAGAACTACAATGGGACTCTCTTGTTAACGTGAGTGTTAGTGAAAACCCACATCCCAGAAGAGGGACTGTGCCAATTGTTTTCGCTTTGTATTATTATTCACTGGGTTTTGATTGACTTGCCATTCTACCGAAGAAAAAACTGCTTCACTATTTGTACGAAGAACTTTATGATTGAGGTAAATAAATCCAGGAACTTAATCCGAGGAACTGGAATACTTGCCTATGTTCAATGACTTAAAAGCCCTGTCTGAAGATAAATAAGTGTGCTAAAACAAAAGTTAAGAAAGTTTATTCAGAACTGCATACATTTTGAAACCCATCTAAGATTGGTTACGAAGGAGTGTAGTACGTGTGATTCTGGTTCTGAATATATCTTGGCAAGTTACCCTATCCTGTTGAGCAATTCTGCAGTGGCGCCTTTGAACATGGTTGCTGTTATGTTCCGAATTCGGTGGATAGAACGAAAGCACACATGTACGAGAAATGTAAACTTGGAATCTATGAACGGCAAATGCGAGCGTCGGCATGAGAACTAGATAATATCCAAGCTGACGTGACCTGTCAGTCTATATCAGTATGGCAACAAGTAATCTGCATGTGATTAGTGGAATAGGACAAAGAGCGTATCCAAACTATCCCAGAAAAACAGCGATGATATTAAAGGTTCGGAACCTAAAAGTTGGTGACCTGGTGATACTCACGTCAAACGTTTGCAATCGGCAAAATTGACCCTTGTGCATCGCGAGCCGGTGCTGTCAACCTGTCTGTACCTGGGCACTTGTGGAAATAGTACACTGTACCATTTGTGCTGGGCTGCGGCAGAAGTGAAGGCGCGAAGGCGGTATGCAGATGCTCTTCTGCAAATCTTGACACCTCTATGGAATTTGGAGTTTGCAGGTGAGAAAGTAGGTAGAGCATCCGGGACTTGAAATTTGACTCAGTATTAGGATAGTGAAAACTCATGGTGTACTTGGTGGGCGGTGTATATGGCATGTCAATTTGATCGGAAATTGTGTAGAAGAATTGTGAACTCCCTTCCCTCGCATCAACGGTATAAAGGTATCCCATTTGGTGGTTTTGTAGTGAAACATTTTTATTACTACAAAACAATTTCTCTCATTGAGTCGGGCTTAAAAGTCACACTCCGTTGCTGTGGATCTTCCAAGTTGTTTACAGATTAGCGCAGAGAGGATACACACAAAAATGTCATGTTCCTAATGAGCATGAAAATTCAACTGAATAAGGCCTGTGAGTCGGTCCAAATTTCCTTTGAAGTACATTTCGTGAATCGATCGACGATAACGTTTCTTCATGTCGCGGCACTAAATAAAGTTACATCAGTGCATTCAAATGTGCGTGCTGCGAGCCATATTTGAGCCGCTAGGTAGTTACACTGCCAAATGTTTTGTCACAATGCGGTCAATCGGACGGGAATACTCCAAGTTAATCTTCCGCAAGATGGAACCACTGATTTAATGATACACAATAATTGTTTCGAAAAAAGCTTCATCGGTCAACTTTCAATAGGCCGAACAGTACAGGGCTGTTTGATATTTGATGTGTGTTCGCGGACCACAGGGGATTCACTTACATTATTTGCGTTCGCTTGGTCGAATCTCGACAGCTGAATTGACAGCGGAAGTGGCCGCTAAGCGAAAGAGGACCGAGTTGACCTTAACGGACAGACGTGGACATTCGAATGCAAAACATGCACCTGTGTTTTCCATTCAGTACACCATTGCGGCTTCTCGTGCCATCATTGAATATCAAAGGGTATAACCGGTGGTGGTAGAGTAGTTTAGACCGATCGATTACCACCTCGGATGTCCGAGGTTCGAATCTGCACCATCACTGGTTACTTTCGTGGTAGACAGTAATTCTCACTTTGTTCCGGTTCGAAACTACACCTGATATATTGGTATCTTATGTGGTTCTTCATCATTCCAAGTCTCAGAGTGTGATTTCCAGTTATCGTTAATGGTGCAGTGGGCGTTCGTGTCCATGGATTATACCTCTTCGATTACACTCGTACAAAAGCATGTAGTAACAGAGACTGACCATGAACAAATTATCACAATGTTCACGTTACTCCAGTGAGCAGTCGAGCTCTGATTACACTCAAGGAAGTGATGTATAGAACGACCGGTCTACATCGATACCAAAACAGTGAAATTATTCTATATCTGTAAAACATTTAGGTGACGAATACTTTTGTGCGAAGTCAGCGACAGATGAGCTTTTCCTCAGCAATGTTCGGGGCTAGTTGACATTTTGGCCTGAAAATTCGAGCTTCAGTTTGTGCTCAGCATACAATCAGTGAATCTGTACACAGTAAACGAACCAGATGGAACATCAATGGCATGTTCTCATTCAGCTGCAAGGGACAGTTAACAGTGGACAAATCATCGATTCACTGGTCGCATCACATTTATGTCGTTTGAAACCCTACGAACAAAGTGTGCCCTAAACAATTTTTAAATAGTATATATCTCATATCCATGGAGGACCAAATCACGATTAGAGATAACTGACAACTACAGACTGAGACTTGGAGTGATGGAGAACCAAATAAGATACCAATGGGACAGGTGTAGTAATGAACCGGAACACGAGAGTACCCAGTGATGGGAGGAATTCGAATCTTGGATGTCCGAGGTGGTAATCAATTGGTCTAAACTACTCGACCAACACCGGTATGTTTGGCGTCATCAAAATCTCAAACAAACGAATCCTATCTGCAAATCACACACGGTTTTCATTTTCACCAGTCGCGCACGTTGCCACTGATCGATCTGGACTCGGATTCAAAGGCTCATTTGTGCCTACAGTGAAGGGTGTGCGTCGTTGGATTCAGAAGTTGAAAACAGGTGGCCAAGACTAAAAAGGACTCTCATGACCAATGTTATGCTGCTTTTGTACTGCCTTTGCATGTTGCCTTCAGGTTAGACAAATTACAGCCTCTTCTGAACTGTTCCACCAACTCTAGTGAGAAGGTTATTCTGCCTCCGAGGCATTTCCATTTGTTAGTACGAAAAAGACAATTTATATGATGGATAGTGGTCATAACGGAATCTTGGTCCACACACTTGTTGGTTCACCTGTTATTCTCGGCCAGCTGTTCTGAGTGGTTAGTCTGGGAATAAACCCGACTGGTTTGTTCGGTTCAGGCGACAGTTGGCATCTGATAGCTTATTCTGTCCATTTCGTTCACTCCAATCTTAATTTCGTTTCAGGATAGGCGAAGACGTGTAGCAAGCTGCTCACCAAACCATCGTACTACCTGCTAAAAGAAATAAGCCATCTGTTCACAATGTGCCACCCCGTTCCTTCACAGAGCCCAGCATCGTTTGCCGTGAATAAAACGAACAAAAATGTGGTTTGACTCACTCTGTATTTCCGTCGAATATTTGATAGAGAGGATCCTTCCATTTTGGAGAAAATACACTATTTCGTTTTCTAGGGAAATGATAATCGAGAAGATTTATCACACAACTATAAATACAAGTAGAAATTATTCGGGTTACACAGACAATTACTGTATCCAATGTGTGTGTGTGTGCATCCCACCAACAAAATGAAGCCGTTTCTGCAAAAGTAAAACAAGCAAGAACATGAAACAGCACACACCCAAACAAGAACGGAGATCAATATGTTAGACAAGATAAGAATTTGTTATCAAAAAATGGGTTAGACAAGGACGATATTGTTACATGTTGAAAGCCAATTGATGTGCACTCAAAGCAGACATGATTGTGCCAGTCGAGCACATGATAGATGCGAAGTGCGATGTATTGATATGAAAAAGTATCTCAAATGGAACACCTTTGAATTTATTCCGGTTTAGCATCGAACCCCTTTAGATGCATTGAATTTGTCTGCACAATTCCTCAGTGATCCCCTAAACAGATAACAAATTGTAGCAGGTGACCTTTCTAAGAAATCACATTTTTTGTGCAAGAGTGAGATTTAGCAAGTAAAGGAAATTAACATCCGTAGCTATATGAAACTGTCAACTGCCACTTCACAGCGCGTCCAAATCGGAAATCTCGGGCAGTTTCTGACACCAGAGTCAGTTATTTTCAAGTTTACTGATCACAGGATTCTTCCTATCTTGCTATCCGTTCCCCTTCAATTTATCTTAGCATTCCGAATGTAGGTTATGAAGCACCAGGTCATGGCTTAATAACTACTGATTGCTTTCATGCTTTCCTCACAGTGAGTGTTTGGCTGAACTCGCCAACTATAACACTCCACCTAAACATATTCCAGGCTTCTGCTCATCGGCAGACTATAGAATTGTTTACTTTCGTTCTCTCTTTCATCCGTTCTTCTTTGGGGCGATCTATCTCTCGAATAAACCTTTACAAGATTGCCCCACCCTATCTGAAATGAACCAATAAAATGTGAATCAGTTTCACAGTTTGCGCTAAGTTTTGAACTGGTTGATCTTTCAATTACCTGTAAAATTTATTGAGGATTACCTCCGAGGTGTTTTATAGCGGACAGTCCTGATTATCCTGATTACCCGAGTCAAAAACAGAACACGTGTCACTGGACTAGATTGGTCAGGTGAGATTTATTTTTGAATGGTTCTCCAAGGCAAAGAAGATGCGTGTAAAAATCGATAATAGCATTGGATTGGGTGATGCGCGTGAAGGTGACACAAACGTTGATCAATCACGTGCGGCCCGACGAGCGTGGGCTAACCTCAACTACGGCGTGAAGCAGACTGATTTATGACCTCACTACAAATGTATATTTACCACGAAATTTGTGCCATTGACGATAGCATGTGCATGTTATCGTTCGTATAATTCCACTCCGACACAGATTGACTCCGAACAGATATCAAATGCAAGAGAACTATTGTACCCCTAATCAGAGGCAAAAGTGGGCAATCTTAAGAATTACCGCGTGCAAATATGCAATATCAGCGCAACTCATTGAAGTGAGTCCAAACAAGTAACACACATTCAAAAATATGGACACCGATGAGTTGGTCAAATTGACAACCAAAGATATTGAAAGGCACGTGATATATCATGTTAGGATGACTGGAACTATATCAAAAAAATGAGAATCAAGGCTCTAATAATATAAAACGAAGGATCCTTTGCTAAAATGATTGCACACACTGTACACATATTCAGATTACCACTCCGATGCAGACACTATTTGCTGAATTTACAGTATTTGATCTAGATTACATAATATTTCCTATCCGTATTTCAAATGTCGAGTTGAACACTTCCCAGATGCATCAACCCCAATTCAGAATATTCTGCTGTGCTGCTTCTCTAACAGAATGTCAGTACACATTGGTTTTAGCATATGCATGCAAAACGAGTCCGGATCCCACTTCTGTGCCGGCAAATCAACAGCGGGGATTTTCCTATTCAAATACTTTGATCATCTGAATGCTGGTTTGGAATGGGAAAGTGATGTCGGCAGAAAGCGAAATTTATCGAAATTGAACTCACCGTTCCCAGACAGAAACAGAGAATTCTGATTTTGAGACCATTTTACAGTCAAATTGCTCAGATATAAATACATTTGCCCCAGTAGCGTGTCAAACATTTTGATCTCTTCGACTGTAATTGGAAATAGAGTGAAAAGTATCCATAATGGCCAGTTAAAACAGTGATTACAGGATCTGATAGTTGGATGTGGAGAAAGTATGCTTTGAATTATGAGAGATGTGGGCGGTAGGCTGGGAAGTTCTCCTAACGGAATTGGTCGAAGAGTAACTGGTAAACTGGGTCTCCTCTCCTGTACTCACGCCCCAACAACTGAGATATTCAGGTAGGCGCGAGATACTGCACCTCACTCTCAAAGTATTACCATTGCAGATTGATGGAATCCGAGTGAGTTGTGGGAACGAAGCACCACTTTGCAATGTCAAAACTACGGGATAACTGCTCGTACACGTAGATCAGAGTACGCGCTGTATTCCGCCAAAGCGACATGCTCGTGCAATTATCAACAGCTACAAATTCAACAAATTAACTGTGCGAACAAATGTTGGTTTAAAACAGAGTCGATGGAATTTGATATGATTGGGGCTGGTGAGGACAATCAATCGGATTCACTGCATCAAATTCGAAAGTTGAGCCTCAGAGCTGTGACAGTACAACATGTACTGGACAAACACAAGGATGAGGGTCACCTATAATGTCGCTTATCAATTTGAGTAAACAAAGTGCATACTCTCAAAATTATGCCCTACGACAGACAAGCGCCTTAACAATACAAACTTGGCATTTTATTTCAAAATTAAAGTTTTGCAGTTTTCTGTCCACGCAGAATATCTCAAGAAACTATAACAGGAATACTTTTTTCTACTCACGGATATCAGATGCATCTTGAAGATAAAATAGATTCAATCCAGTAAGACAGTGGCAAGGTAGAGACAAACAAATATGCAACCTCACATAGATCAGAATACGAACACGATAGCTTTGCAGCTTCTCTTGCTGTGGAAACATCCGTTGGACTGTCTGAATTCACTCATCAAATCACTGTGCTAATTTTCATGCGAAACCTACACAAAATAAGCTTAGTTCATTCCAGTCTAAAACTCATTCAAGCCAATGTACCATCATTAAACAGAAATTAGCTTCCACAAAACCATCTGTATCACACATGTCCGTTTCATTCTACAATTACATCGATTGTGTTCTCCGGACACTGGTTTTTTGTGGTCAAACGTTCGAACTTACTATTGTGTAGTGGTATGTGATAGACGCTTGATGACGTTCGTGGCGTTTGCAACTTCATTATTGCTTGTCTATGTGAATGACGTCGCATGCTGTGCTGTGAGGACAACCATTCTGAATACACCTTGAGGAGGTCGAGTTGTGCAACGTAGTATTCACGAAGGTGCTCGTAAATTGTTCGGTAACACAGCGTTGTTGGGATAGATGGTGAACTGATCTGAAAAAAGATCGCCCATGGTAATCGAAGCACCGACTGACTACCATTATTTCCGACAACGATGTGTTACCGAACAATAAACACTCACCCATAATATATCACGTGGAGCATCGTTTTTTCGATACCCTCCAAAGTGATCTTGATTCCGATGCAATGATACCACCCACGTGCCGGTTAGCAAGCAAAACATTGCAAGTACCACGAAGTGAATAATGAAGTCAGACAGAAAAAGTGTTCCCGAATATGAGATGATCATGATGTAATTAAATCTACTTGATCGATATTTATTGTTACTTGCCTAGGGCCCACCTCAAATTTGGACGAATCGATTCCATTTGGCACAATTCGGTGACTAATTTCTCATCATCTTAAATTGGAACCGTTTCAAGATGAACATTTTCGAGAAGGGAGTGAATAATTACTAACAGTTCAAACTGAACTTTTGATCCTTCATAACAGATTATCCAACAGATTACAAAAATATGCTACTGGAACAGCGGCACAGTGAGTTACATCAAATTACTTTTATACAGGTCTATATTCGCTTTTTCGTAATGATTCCAACTCTGCAGAAGTTCACTGAAAATGGGGAATCACGGGGAACAATCGCGCCACCGGAAAGAAATGATCATGGAGACAAATTCGTCAATCAACAGATATCGGGAGGTAGCAGGGCACGTTCATATTTCGAACACGACGCGAGAAAGACATGGCTTGTTTGACCTATCTAAGATCGGAGCTCGAGACAACACTGGGTAGGGGAAAAAACGTCGTTTGAGAAGACAGGTTCAACACACAGAAAGAACTGCGCAGGCAAAAGACCAAAAAAGGTCAACATTCACGAACAGGAAGGAGATGGATCTGGGCTGGTTACAGGCACAAGAGAGATCACTCAAATGGTCAAAAATGTCCGGTCATTTCGAACTGTTTACTGCCGTGGACAAGCTTGTGTTTCACTCACATTGTCTTTTGTCTGGAGTGTGAGAGATGAATGTGAGATGAATTCAATCGTACGCGAGCTAATATTTATTAAATATTTCAAGTCTGAGTATTCATTTTAGCCACACAAAAGATTTTTCAGCACAAATCTGAGTATTCCGTTTACGATGGTGACTTGGTGGAGGGAAGATGGCATTGTCAGTGTATGAATGTTTACCTCGTTTTGACGACGAATATTCGATAAAAATTTCCCAAATGTGAGCTTCTTAGATCCAAATGAGGCATCCGTGATGTATATCAAATGAACACGTGCAAATTTAGATTCATCACTATCTACACTGCAAATGACGGCATGTCTGGAACATCTCCCCAGTTAGCGACAGACCTCCATTTGGAAATGTTCGTGGCGGTAGCAGAAATGGAACCGCGGCAGTAAAGGTCCAGATTGCACGACAATGACCGTTGGCCACTGCCTAGACTGCTAGGTTATTTTATTTGTAATTATTGATTCACTTAAATTTCTGGACCGTTCCAGGATTTAGGAGAACACCTTTGTCACAGAAACGTGGAAGATTATCAGCTGATAGCCGGAAGAATTCGTATGATTTTGCGATTTAGACTAGGGCATTCGAAGGATCAAGGTTTTTGGCCTCAGAATAATACCACAGATATTTAAACTAGATCATAAACAGCGTCACATTGTGTATCAATTATGTTCACATCCGTATGTGGCTAGAATTCTCGATCGCGTCTTTTGAGAAGTATTTCGTGTTAAATGAGTGAAGGGTTGGGATAACCATCACTCTGATATTCACGGATAAACACTGTTTTTCCATTGGTCTGCAAAGAAATTGTATGTTGAAATGGTGTGGGGAATGCATGTAAAGGCTGGTGTTGATAAACTGCACATAACGCAACTGCCAGTTTATCTTCGCAATCAACAGCGATAGGGATGTTCAGTGTATTCCCGTGTACGACAATCCAGTTTGTGTTGTTGGATTCCTTGGGAAAATGGTGGAATTCAATAATGTAATCAGAAAGCATTCTGTATCAGCAAGGCAATTTTATCAAAGAAAGACAAATAGTGACAAAATTAATAAGTTGGAGGTTGATATGATGAAACGGATGCTTGTTGGCATCGGTCTTTCTGTGAACTGGAAGTACAGTCAATCACACAGAAGAGACACAGCTGACTGTCGATGGGATCAACGTGGCAAATCGCGGACACTTTAATTTGACCGATGCTAATTTGCGACGTGTGCACCAAATCAACTACCATTGTATTGACGAATTCATCCGAAGAACTGATATGTTGCTTTCCAAACTGCAAAAGAAATTTGCCCCAAAAGCTCACTGAAATGGTTGATGACAGCGGGGGTGAGAATTCGAAAACCAAAGTTTTCCGTTTTAAGCGCGAAGTTGACGGGCAGCAAAGTCAACTTAGGCTTGTCGTTCAAATTGTCTGGGTTATTTTCAAGCCGAATTCCGATACGGTGATGTGGTAGATGGTACACCCCACTTACTGAACCAATTGCATAATGAACATTAGTGGGACTACATCGGAAGAGCCGAACGCAATGAGATGAAGAAAGGCACACAAACAACATGATTGCATTATCCGACCGGGTGGTTTATTTACCTGCATGATATCGTTACCAAGCAATCAGAAACATTGCGTGGAAGGGACTCAGTTTTGTTCCAGTTTTTCATTCTGTTGGGGAAATAACAGCCTATGTTTGTAGATTAGGTTTCACTTTGAATAACATGTTTGAACAATGAGTCAGGCCCCGTTGGTTCTCTTACATGTAGAATTGGTAAATGTGGACAAATTATTGGCATCTCACGAACACTCCCTATCATTTTTAGTCAAAAATGATTGAACGTGGTACGTTATGTGTCATTTTCGTCGAGTATGTCGTGCAGTGAAACATCATGGTGTACGGAAAGGATTAAACATACCCACTGAACTTCGGAATTGCCTAACTGTTGGGAAAAATAGAAAATTAATAAGCAAATAGACATCAATCCCGAGTGTATTGTGGAAAACAACTTATCCTTTACAGGAAAGAAATTATCTTCAACTGACTTTTAGGATTTCCCCTTGTTGTGTATGGTTAAAATCACGCTAACTACGCGACAACAAATCGATATCACTTTCATGCGTGTGATATTGATTACATGACAGAAATACTGTTTGACTAATTTAATTCAATAACAGTGCATCATAAGGCTTTCCCGAACTCATTCCAATTTCATCCTAATGTTGTAATTTCTACCCTATGTGGTGCAAACTTGAGAATAAATAAACTCAGTGAACAACACAACAACAAGAAAATTTGTTCTGATTATTGTGCCAAAACCTCACGGGATTGTCTCAGTTTCATTACGCTATACCCTGCCGTTGTCTGCAGCCTTCTGATTTCCTTTTGTTCTTCTGTAAACGCATTTATAGGATGAATGAAATGGATTATCTCTTGCCTACAATGTACACATTCCCGCTTGTACATGAGTTTTTCCTATCTTTGATGATTCATTTCATTGAAAGTCTATTGATTGCATGACTGATGTTTGATATAAAATAGTGAATATGATGGTATCACAATGAGAAGAGACTGAGAAAACCAAACGTATATCCTAACGATTTTGAAGACTCTAATTTGAGTGCTAGCTCCATCAGTCAGACATTTGATCGGGCTTTCCTAAACGGCCGCTGAGATTCAAGATGGCCAAAATCTTATGACGATCAATGCAATTTTCCCCAAATACTGGATTAAAAAAATATACTGACATGCAATCTGATCCACTGACTGATGCTTTCATCATTCAGGTATTCGATGCCGTGTCCAATGAAGATTATTTTAGAAAATTCACAAAAGGTGGATATATACTTGTTCCCACTGACCGCGTTTCAATTCTTTCGCGAATAAGCGTTCCTTGGCAGTAATAGGATAGTCTTTCATTTTATTGATAACTGAAATGGAAATACGATTCGACTAATTGGTTTGAAATGATGAATTGCACTTATCACCAACTCGAGGGAAACAGTATCAACCGCTTAGTCAATACAGGGGATACGGAATAAATAGAAAAATGGGATCGATCATTTGTCGATACGTAGACTATGTTATTGGTCTAACAAATACTTAGACTCATCAGACATTTCTGTTCATCTGTCTGTTTTGAGCTCAAATTACAGCAATAGATGCAGTTTGGACACCTGATCGGAAAGTAAATAGTGAACGTTAGATATAAACTAGAAGCTTGATGTTCCAACTACCTAGGTTAATTGAGTAGCTGATCTGATCAGCGGTCACAACGATAGGTCGTGTGTGAACATTGTGCAATACATAGCGAGCAAAATATCTGCAACAACTTTGAATAGTATTACTGCCCCGATCATAATGCACAAAAGAATAATTTGGTTTATCCCAACGAAGTGTTACGGACGTGACAAGCTGCCACAAAATGTGCTATTTACTTGCGTGAAACTCACTTGGATCCAGTTGGTTGCTGAACCTGGTCAAAGACGACTTCCATTGTGTCATATCTGCGTTGACAGCGTCTACAGTCTCCAGTAACGTTTCTTCTGAATAGAATAAGACAGAAATATATGGAAAATGAATATGATATATATATATATATATATATATATATATATATATATACCAGTACACGCACATAACTTGTATTGGTAGGTTTCACATTTCCACCTTTGATGCAGAAGCAATGTCAGCTATGAACAACAAACTTTTTACACTGTAGAGAACAGACGGGGTAAATTAGTTAAAACCAGTACGATCACCAGCAATATAAAACCCGCATTAGGACTGTAGTGCGTGTATTAATTTTTGCGCCATGCCCGGCAGCCTCGGTTCGGACGTTCTACCGAGTTGGATTTGCTCTCATCCCTGCTGCGCCGTCCACGCTCGTTCGCTTCGTGCGCCTATCGATCCGTAGAGTCAGCTGACTCTACTCACGTACGCGCACACGCGCACACACGGTCGTTTTGTGCACATGTTTGATCGTTCACTTTCCAATCAAACGCGTTTGCATTGCCACCACATCCGTCTTTTTTCATTGCAAGTTTATCCCAATTCGCTCTTGCAAATCGAGGGTTCGAATTTGACCATTGCAAGCTCGTTTGGTGCCCGATAATCCCTGAGGCAGTGAGACTTAACAGTCGTGGATGAGGTAGTTTAATAATAATATTAGGATTTACCAAATAAAAATTGAGTACTCATGTTATTAGTATCGGTTATGCACGTGGAGGACAGGTCACTGAGCTTCGTATGACATGGTTGAAATATATGAAGAATAATAATAAACATCAATCTTTGGTAAAAACGGCACTATGCATGTTCATTTATTTCCATTGTGTTTTGAACAAACACGAACACCAGTTACAGATCTAGTCGAATGGGTGCTTATCCCATCATTAGTAGTAACTTATCTTGTTGTGCTTTGGCCCAAAATACTGGATGGACCGTGGTAGTGACTACCTCATACGAGCGTGAGGGTAGAAAAACCTGAATGTGGACTACTGATTTATCTCGTTTTGAGTGGAGCACAGCGCATTGAATTCTGCAATCACATGTCATATCCTTTCCCTCCTACTAATTTGCGGAAGAGGAGCTTCGATCAAAGAGGACACCGTTTACTACAGATTTGGTAGTCTTTTGCGATACGGTATGTCTAACTGACTCCTGAATCTCAGTAGTCATATTTTACTAGATATCCCAAACACATAGAATAACATGGCTTAAAATAGTGAACTGAGTGTTCACGCAGCACAGGGAATCATTTTATATTAGAAAACAATGCATCTCAGATGTATATCTTTTCCGATCAATATCCAACATCTAGTTTGTTACAAACAATAAATAAATCCAGTAGAACCTTTATGTTGTATTTTCAACCAAACATTAGACTTGGTCAATAACAGCATATTACAATTTTCATGAAATGAATAGACAGTACTCACTGTGTAATAATTGACTAGGGATTTCATTAGTGTTACCATTGTTATTGATATTTTTGGAATTCTCAAAGTACTTATGTGATATAGTTAGTGAATTTCGTTTTGATTCCCTCTCACACCAGCGCAATCACAAAGAACTTTCCATTCCAAGGTTGTCTTCACTAAAGTTCGAATTTTCCAATCCATCAATCTATCGGGTGAGCAATCAATGTGTTTTGGTTCTACTGGATTTATTTATTGTTTGTAACAAACCAAACATCAAGCTAGGTGTTGGATATTGATCGGAAAAGACAGAGGTCTGATAGTGCTTCGTCTGGAAAATATGGAGGATGTGGCAGAACTTCTCAAATCAAATGGAACAATTATGAACCGGAGTACCTTACTCCTCGGTTCTCTTACAAATGTGCTAGTTGGCCAACGTTGTTGTACCGGCAACCTTCACGAAGTCGGTCAACCTTCATCGATCGTGCACTTGTTATTATCCTTATAGACAGATTTGCTCAAACACGTTTGATTGGTATATGCCATACTGAAGAGAACACAACATCGATATAAAAGATTGGTAAGGAGTTAAGCTTTCATAAAATGACACCAGCACAATTCGTCCTGTTATTCCTGTGCTTGAACGTCGGTGATGTAGATTGTGGTGAGTCCGTTATTTGACTAGATGAATAATAGTTTGTACAGATAAATTACCATTTTATCCTTCACTGTATACTGTGTTTTGCTTTCGAACGGGGTGTCTGATCTTAATGATATCGATCAGACTGACCCTGAAATATAACATTTGATGCAATCCGTCATCCAGAGGACACATCAATATCCATTTTTTATTGACTCTGTAACGAGACTTGGTGGCAGTTTTATGCCATCAGTCTATACTTTTCCTAAGCTGAGTGAAAGAATGTTGTCTGGTTCGTTCGCGTTCTGAACACGATCGGTGGTCTAGTATGAAGGGGCTCACCTGTGTCATTCATACAATAAGCAATGTTTGTTTTGAGATGCATTTTGTGGAGGGCATTTCTACTGATCGCTAATACCCATTCCCAACAGCAAAATGTGACTCATTATTTTTTGTGCACCATCCTTTAGTTAATTACCCTACGTAAATCGTGTACTGGCTCGTTGTGGGCTAGCTGCAATGTGGCGATGCAATATCAATGCATGAAGGAAAAATAACGTTAACCGGAAGCCCTATGCTGCCAGTTCATATGATTTGTTGGCAGCCATAAACTACACTCCATAACAAAACTGTAATCATCGGAAAAATATAGCAGACAAGAACAACCTTCCACTTTCTGCTCGTATGAGGTAGTCACTACCACGGTCCATCCAGTATTTTGGGCCAAAACTCAGCAAGATAAGTTATTCATTTGGTTGGAGAAAGAACCCACTAGACTAGATGCGTAACTGTGGTGTTCGTATTTCTTACAAAAGAGAAGGATTACCTGAACGTGAATAGGGTGGTTTTTACCATAAATGGATGACTATGCAGATTCCTTATATTTTGACTAAGCCATATGAAAGAAAGTGACCTGTCATTCAAGCTCATGACCGATACTAATAACCTGAGTGCTTAGTAATTACTTAGTTAATAATGTTAATAATGTCAATGAATTATCCCATCCGTAGCAGTTTAGCCTCATTGTCTCTCAGATTATCAAGCGTCAAACGAGCTTAGAATGGTCAATTCTGTTCCTCATATATATATATATATATATATATATATATATATATATATATATATTTATAGGATTTAATTTGAATTGTCTGGAGTGTGAATGGATACTCTTCATTGAAAAGCCCACAAACGAATCAAAACTGTGATTTCTCATATGTATATATATGTCAAATTTTTTTTCATATATTTCTGCTTTGTTCTATGCAGAAGAAACGTTACTGGATATCACAGACGTTGTCAACTCTGATACAAAACAGTGGAAAACGTCTATAACCAAATTCAGCAAACATCTGGATGAAAGTGAGTTTCACGCAGGTGAATAGCACAGTTTGTGGCAGCTTGTCACGTCCGTAACACTTCGTTGGGATAAACCAAATTATTCTTTTGTGCATTATGATCGGGGCAGTAATACTATTCAAAGTTGTTGCCGATAATTTGCTAGCTATGCATTGCACAATGTTCACACACGACCTATCGTTGTGACCGCTGATCAGATCAGCTACTCACTTAATCTAGGTAGTGGTACAACAAGCTTCTAGTTTATATCTAACGTTCACTATTTACTTTCCGATCAGGTGTCCAAACTGCATCTATTGCTGTAATTTGAGCTCAAAACAGACAGATGAACAGAAATGTCTGATGAGTCTAAGTATTTGTTAGACCAATAACATAGTCTACGTATCGACAAATGATCGATCCCATTTTTCTATTTATTCCGTATCCCCTGTATTGACTAAGCGGTTGATACTGTTTCCCTCGAGTTGGTGATAAGTGCAATTCATCATTTCAAACCAATTAGTCGAATCGTATTTCCATTTCAGTTATCAATAAAATGAAAGACTATCCTATTACTGCCAAGGAACGCTTATTCGCGAAAGAATTGAAACGCGGTCAGTGGGAACAAGTATATATCCACCTTTTGTGAATTTTCTAAAATAATCTTCATTGGACACGGCATCGAATACCTGAATGATGAAAGCATCAGTCAGTGGATCAGATTGCATGTCAGTATATTTTTTTAATCCAGTATTTGGGGAAAATTGCATTGATCATCATAAGATGTTGGCCATCTGTGCTAACGTGTTACTTCAGTTGTATATACTCGGATATAAAATGTATATATATGTCTCACAAATTCTTGCGAATAGTGTGTGCGAGGCATTCGTTTGGAGTTAACGAGATGGTGACCGTGTCTCCATTCGAATCTGTCGAGCATTGCTTGCGGTTACAGAGGATGACATCTGAACAAACCTAATTCGGTAATTCGGACCAGCCCAGAGAGAAGCAGGGTAGTGCAGTGGTAACACACACGTCGTCGAGGTGAGAAGCCCCGGGTTGAACTTTCGTGATGTGACGAATGATATGCACCATTGATGAACTGTAGCAAGAGCGAAACTGGAATTCGGTACTTCCGAGTGTATGGTTCGTTGGAGGACCTGTGAAGGTCAAGTCCAAAAGACAATCAGCCAAGCAGATTTTTAATCCTCAGTGGCCGTTTAAGAAAGCCCGATCAAATGTCTGACTGATGGAGCTAGCACTCAAATTAGAGTCTTCAAAATCGTTAGGATATACGTTTGGTTTTCTCAGTCTCTTCTCATTGTGATACCATCATATTCACTATTTTATATCAAACATCAGTCATGCAATCAATAGACTTTCAATGAAATGAATCATCAAAGATCGGAAAAACTCATGTACAAGCGGGAATGTGTACATTGTAGGCAAGAGATAATCCATTTCATTCATCCTATAAATGCGTTTACAGAAGAACAAAAGGAAATCAGAAGGCTGCACACAACGGCATCGTATAGCTTGACGAGACTGAGACAATTACGTGAGTTTTTGGCACAATAATCAAAACAAATTATTTTCTTATTGTGTTGTTTACTGAGTTATTTATTCTCAGGTTTGCACCACATAGGGTAGAAATTACAACATTAGGATGAAATTGGAACGAGTTCGAGAAACCCGTATGATATACTGGTATTGAATTAAGTTAGTCAAACAGTGTTTGTGTCACATAATCCATGCCTGATTACGACACACATTTTGGCCAAGGCAGCTGCACACTATGAAACACTCGTTTTGTTAACACCGTTCCGAATGACTAATTTTGATTGCCATCACTTCGACCACACACATATAAACACCCACACAACATGACGTCCCCGACCAGACTAGATCGGTCAACTGGAGTTTTGTAGATTACAGTGAATGAACTCTTTACGTCAACCTAATGCCTCGTATTAAACAAACGTTCCCCTACTGCGCTTCTAATGACCTTTCTTATTCTCTTTGTTACCCAAGCTAGATGATGTTCAAGAATTCTCTTGATCAACTGACTACTGATACGCCCAAGAAGGTGAAATGATAAACACACACCGATTCGGTGCACAGTGTTACTTGATCTCCCAGTCCTTGTACAATAAAAAACAAACATGACGGTTAATGTGAATGTCAAATGAATCCGTACATGAGTTGTCCCGGTGAGATTGTTCGCGAATGTGGCTATTGTGCTCGTAATCAATAGCACCAAAACACGTGTTTGGTTATACTCCGTTTCTTTGTAAGTTTATAAATGCAGCCCAACCGTAGTCAGTGAGTATGCCACAGGCTCGCAAACAAGTGAGTAAGTAAGTAATCGAGCTGAGCTACCAGTGGTCTAACGCGCAAACAAGTAAGGTCAATCGATACACAGCAAGATCAATCATTTAATACTGCCCTTAGTGGAACATGACCAAAAGGTCAATACCAAGCAAGTGTATGTCTTTGCATGAAGGGGATATTGATCGGTTGTCGCGAAGTATGCGTGAGTCTAACCATACACAACAGGGGAAAAATCCTTAAAGTCATTTGAAGATAATTTCCTTTTTCCAATCGGTGAGTTGTTTTTCAATACACTCGGGACTTATGTGGTCACAAGTCTATTAATTTCCTCCAACAGTCGTTCAAATCCGAAGTTCATTGGGTAAGTTCAATCCTTTCCTTACACCAACATGGTTGTTCATTGCACGACAGATTCTACAGAAATGACACATTACGTACCACTTATACTCGTTTTTGACTAACATTACCGAGGAGTAATCCTGACATGCTACCAATTTGTCTACATTTGTCAATTCTGCACGTGAAAGAATCAACAGGGCCTGAGTCTCTGTTCAAGTCTGTTATTCAAATTGTTACCAAATCTATGGAAATGGGCTGTCATTTATCCAACAGAATGAGAAACTGAAACAGAATTGCGTCTCATCAGCACAATGCCATTGCTTGCATGATAACGATGTCCTTCTGGTAAATAAACCGCCCGGCGATAACTGCTTGTTCGGACAACACCAAATTCGATCAATTATAAGGACAATACTTATGTGCATAACATCTATCCAGTCAACACGAAGACAGTCGTTATCCGGTCAGAAAATGCAGCTATGTGGTTTGTATGCCTTCCTCCACATCATTGCCGTCGGCTTCTCCGACGTAGTCCCGTTCGTGTTCATGCCACAACTGTTTCATTAAGTAGTATGTATACTCAGCCACATCACGGCAACGGAGTTTGGTTTGAGAATAACCCAGACAATTTGAACGACAAGCTCAAGATCACTCTATTTTCTGCCAAATTCATACTAGACAGGGAAAACCTTGACTTTCGAATTTTTTCTCTCTCTGTCAAGAGCCATTTTAATGAGCTCTTAGGGAAAATTTCTTTTGCAGTTTGGAAACCAGCATATCAGTTCTACGGATGAATTTTTCATTATAACTGAAGCTGGTCTGATGCACACGTTGCGAATAAGGATCTGTCAAACTAAAGTGGCCGTGATTAGCCACGTTGATCCCGTTGGTAGTCAGCTGTACCTTTCCTCTGTGAATACCTGTACCTCCTGTTCACAGAAAATCGAATGCCAACATGCATCCATTCCATCATATCAAACTTCAATCCCCTAATCTTGCCACTTTTTATCTTCCTGTAGGAAAATGGCATTGCTCATACAGAATGACTTCTGATTACAATCTTGAATTTCATTATTCTCCCAAAGAATCCAACAACACAAATTTGACTGTCGTAAACGAAAATACACTCAACACCCCTATTGTTTTCCACTGCAGCGATCAGCTGGCATTTGTGCTATGTGCAGTTTTTCAGCACCAGCCTTTTTGAATGCATTCTCTACACCATAATAACATGCGGTTTCTTTGCAGACCAATGGGGAAACAATGTTTACTCATTTACCACGAAGTACTCCTCAGACCGAAAACTCTGACCGGTTAAATAACCTCGTCTAATATGGACCCAAGTGTCGTGAATGCATCATTCCTAATGTAAAATCACACGGAGTCTTCCGGCTATCACCTCCTAATCTTCTGTTTCTGTGACATAGGTATTGTCCTACATCCTGGAACGGTCCAGAAATTCAAATGAATTATTTAGTATAAGTAACAATAACCTACTTGTCTACGCAGTGGCCAACGGTCATTGTCGTGCAGTCTGGACCTTTACTGCCGCGGTTCCATTCCTGCTACAGCCGCGAACGTTTCCATTTGGATGTCCACCAAGAACTGGGATAATGTTCCGGAAATGTCGTCATTTGCCGTGTATAGAATGAAGAATATAGTTTAGTATGCATTCAGTTGATACACATTACGGATGCCTCATCTGGTTTTAGGAAGTTCTCATTTGGGAAATTTTTACCGAATTCTCATCGTCAAAATGAGGTAAACATTCATAAACTGGAATTGCCATCTTCCGTCCACCAAGTCATCATCGGAAACCGAACACTCAGATTTGTGCTGAAAAATCTTTTGTGTGGCTAAAATGAATACTCAGACTTGAAATATTTAATGATTACTAACTAGAATACGAATGAATTCATCTCACCCAATCTCACTGCAGACCAAAGGCAATGTAAGTGAAACACAAGCTTGTCCACAGCAGTAAACAATTCAAAATGACCGGACATTTTTGACCATTTGAGTGATCGCTCTTGTGCCTGTAACCAGCCAAGATCCATCTTCTTCCTATTTGTGAATGTTGACTATTTTGTGGTCTTCTGACTTCGCAAGTCTTTCTGTGTGTTGAACCTGTCTTCTCAATTGCCTTTTTTCCCCTACCCAGTGTTGTCTCGAGCTCCGATCTTAGATAGGTCAAACAAGCCATGTCTTTCTCGTGTCGTGTTCAAAATATGAGCGTGCCGTGCTACCTTCCGATATCTGTTGATTGACGAATTTGTCTCCATGACCGTTTCTTTCTAGTGGCACGATAGTTCCCTGTGATTTCGCATTTTCAGTGAACACCTGCTCAGTTGAGATCATTAGGAAGAAGCGAATATAGACCTGTATAAAAGTAATTTGATGCAACTCAATGTGCCACTCTTCCATTAACATATTTTTGTAATCTATTGAATGATCTGTTTTGAAAGATCGAAAGTTCATTTTGAATAGTTAGTATTCATTCACTCCGTTCTCGCTGTTTATGATCTAGTATTCTCAGACCAAAAACTCTGACCGGTTAAATAACCTCGTCTGATTGGGACCCAAGTGTCGTGAATGCATCATTCCTAATGCAAAATCATACGACGTCTTCTGGCTATCAGCTGCTAATCTTCTGTTTCTGTGACGTAGGTATTCTCCTACATCCTGGAACGATCCAGAAATTCACGTGAATTATTTATGATAAATAGAATAACTTATCAGTCTACGCAGTGGCCAACGGTCACTGTTGCGGTTCCATTCCTGCTACCACCGGTAACGTTTACATTTGCATGTCTTCCATCAGCTGGCACAGTGTTCCATAAATGCCGTAATTTGCCGTGTATAGAATGAAGAATATAGTTTAGTATGCATTCAGTTGATACACATTACGGATGCCTCATCTGGTTCTAAGAAGCTCACATTTGGGAAATTTTTACTGAATATTCGTCGTCAAAACGAGGTAAACATTCATACACTGACAATGCCATCTTCCCTCCACCAGGTCATCATCGGAAACAGAATACTCAGATTTGTGCTGAAAAATGTTTTGTGTGGCTAAAATGAATACTCAGACTTGAAATATTTAATAAATACTAACTAGAGTACGACTGAATTCATCTCACCCAATCTCACTGCAGACCAAAGGCAATGTAAGTGAAACACAAGCTTGTCCACGGCAGTAAACAGTTCAAAATGACCGGACATTTTTGACCATTTGAGTGATCTCTCTTATGCCTGCAACCAGCCGAGATCCATCTCCTTCCTGTTCGTGAATGTTGACTATTTTGTGGTCTTTTACCTGCGCAGTTCTTTCTGTGTGTTGAACCTGTCTTCTCAAACGACGTTTTTTCCCCTACCCAGTGTTGTCTCGAGCTCCGATCTTAGATAGGTCAAACAAGCCATGTCTTTCTCGCGTCGTGTTCGAAATATGAACGTGCCCTGCTACCTCCCGATATCTGTTGATTGACGAATTTGTCTCCATGACCGTTTCTTTCTAGTGGCGCGATAGTTCCCCGTGATTCCACCTTTTCAGTGAACACCTGCTCAGTTGAGATCATTAGGAAGAAGCGAATATAGACCTGTATAAAAGTAATTTGATGCAACTAAATGTGCCACTTTTCCAGTAGCATATTTTTGTTATCTATTGAATAATTTGTTATGAAGGATTGAAAGTTCAGTTTGAATTGTTAGTATTTATTCACTCCGTTCTCGAATATGTTCCTCTTCAAATGATACCCTCTTCTGATCTCAACGTCTAATGCAACATTAGTCACCAGATTGCGTCAAATTGAATCAGAACGTATTCGATTCCTCCAAATTTGAGGTGGACCCTAGGCAAATAACAATAAATATCCGTCAAGTAGTCTAAGTTGCTTCATTGTTATCCCATTTTCGGGAATACTTTTCTGTATGATTTTATTATTCACTTCGTGGTACTTGCATTGTTTTGCTTGCTAACAGGCTCGTGGGTGGTATCATTGCATCGGAATCAAGATCACTTTGGAGGGTATCGAAAAAACGATGCTCCACGTGATCTATTATGGGTGAGTGTTTATTGTTCGGTAACACAACGTTGTCGGAAATAATGGTAGTCATTCGGTGCTTCGATTACCATGGGCGATCACTTTCAAGACCAGTTCACCATCTATCCCAACAACGCTGTGTTACCGAACAATAAACGAGCACCTTCGTGAATACTACGTTGCACAACTCGACCTCCTCGAGGTGTATTCAGTATTGTTGTCCTCACAGCACAGGATGCGACGTCATTCACATAGACAAACAATAATGAAGTTGCAAACGCCACGAACGTCATCAAGCGTCTATGACATACCACTACACAATAGTAAGTTCGAACGTTTGACCACAAAAACCAGTGTCCGGAGAACACAATCGATATAATTGTAGAATGAAACGGACATGTGTGATACAGATGGTTTTGTGAAAGTCAATTTCTGTTTCATGATCGTACACTGGCTTGAATGAGTTTTAGACTGGAATGAGCTAAGCAAATTTTGTATAGGTTTGGCAAGCAATTAGCACAGTGAATTCGATGAGTGAATTCAGACAGTCCAACGGATGTTTACACATCAAGCGAAGCTACCAAATCATCGTATTCGTATTCTGATATATGTGAGATTGCATATTTCTTTGTCTCTACCTTGCCACGACACAATTTCTGTTGCAACTAAAACACTCTTTCTGGATTAAATCTGTTCTATCTTTAAGATGCATCTGATATCCGTGAGTGGAAATAAGTACTCCTGTCATAGCTATGTGAGATATTCTGTTTCAGTATGGATCAAAACCCTTTTTAAAAACTGAAATTACGAAATAAGCTGCCAAGTATGTATTGTTGTGGTGCTTGTCTGTCATAGGACTTAATTTGGTGAGTATGCACTTTGTGTACTCAAAATGATGTGAGAAATCAGTTAGGAGATAAATGTGTGGAATGTGCCTACATTATAACATGCAGATTGCACATTTTTCTCCTGAGAATTCGAAAGTCAATCCACTATCAAAAAGCAAATGAAATGTTTTCATCTCTGATCTGATTTAAGTCGAATCAAGCGTGCATAGACGGAGAGTCCTTATTGAGAATCACACGGTGAGGTGAACCCCATAGACTGTCCTCACCAGCCCCAGTCATATCAGATTTTGTCGACTCCGCTTTAAATCTACATTTGTTCGCACGGTGAATTTGTCAAATTTGTAGTTGTAGGTAATTTCACAAACACATTGCGTTGGCGGAAAACAGCGCGTTCTCTGATCTACGCGTATCAGCAGTTATCCGATAGTTTGGACATTGCCAAACGGTGTTTCTTTCTCACCACTCACTGGAATCTTTCAGCCTGCAATGTTCATAATTTGGAAGTGAGCAAGAGTATCTCACATGTGCCTTATAACCTCAGTAGTTGGGCCTTGAATTCAAGAGAACGGGCCCAGTCACCACTTTTTCATAAAGAAGTCACTCATGTAACATATTAGTCATTATCTTTCACTTACTCTGTTGAAGGAACTTCACAGTCTACCGCCTACATCTGTCCTGATAAACAGCATACGTTTTCCACATTCAATTAGTAGATTTGTCGGTCAATTGGTAAGCAGCTTCAACTTGCCACAATTGGTAATTTCCACTCTATTTTCAATTATAGTTAATGAAATCAAAATGTTGGACACGATTCTGGGGCAAATGTCTCAGTATCTGAGCGACTTGGCTGTAAAATGGTCTCGAAATCAGAATCATATCCCTGAGCATAGTGAGTTTATTTGTGATAAATTTCAGTTTTGACCGAAGTCATTTTCTCCATTCCAAACCAACGTCCATATCATCGAAGTATTTTCATGAGAAAATCTCCCACTGTTGATTTATTTGCACACAAGTTGCATCCGCGCGTGTTTCGCATGCATATGCTAGAACCAATCCGTACTGACATCCTGTTAAAGAAGCAGCGCAGCAATGCTCGCACACTCCTCCGAATTGTGGATGGCGCACCTGGGTTATGTTCGAGTTAACATTTGAAATACGGATAGGAAATATTAGGTAATCTAGCGTAATAACTGAAACGTTAGCAAAGTGTGACCTGATCGGAGTGGTAATTTGAATATGTGACCTCGTGTGCAATCCCTTAGTGACAGATCCTTTGATAATTGATTCCTTCACGGTCGACGCTTTGGTTCTTATTTCTTTAATGTAATTCCGCCTATTCCTACAAGGTATACAATGTGGCCCTCAACATCATTGGTTGTCACGTGCCAATCTGACGGAGTCATCGGTGTCCGTATTTTCGAATCTTAATGCGTGTTTGCACTCATTTTAACGAGTTGCGCTGATACTGGACATTTTCACGCGGAAACTTCAGAGATTGCTTACTTTTGCATTTGATTAGGGATACAAAAGTTATCTTGCATTTGATGTCTATTCGGAGTCAATCTGTGCCTGAGTGACATTATACGACCGATTACACGCACGTGCTATCGTCAATGGCACAAATTTCGCAGTAAATATACATTTTTAGTGAGGTCACAAATCAGTCTTCTTCACGCCGTAGTTGAGGTTCCCCCACGATCATCGGGCCGCACGTGACTGATCAACGTTTGAGTCACCTTCACACGCATCACGCAATCCAATGATATTATCGATTTTTACACGCATCTTCTTTCCCTTGGAGAACCATTCAAAAATAAATCTCACTTGACCATTCTAGTCCAGTGACACGTGTTCTATTTTGGACTAGGGAAATCAGGATAATCAGGACTGTCCGCTATAAAACACCTCGGAGGTAAACCTTAATATGTTTTACAGGTAATTGGAAGATCAACCAGTTCAAAACTTAGCGCACACTGTGAAACTGATTCACATTTCAATGATTCATCACAGATAGAGTAGGACAATCCTGTGAAGATTTATTCGAGGGGTAGATTGCCCCAATGAGGAACGGATGAACGAACGAACGAATGTAAACGACAAAACGATGTATCTTTTATCTATGGATGAGCAAAATCTCGGAGTATGTTTAAATACAGAGTTATGGTTGGCCTGTTCAGCCAAACACTGACCATGGGAAAAAATTAAAAGCTACCAGTAATTATCATTAAGCCATGAAGTGGAGCTTCAAAATCCATATTTAGAAGTCCAGAATGAATTGGAGGAGAACTGTGATATGATAGAAACGATATCCTCTGGAAAGGATCACTGAGGTATGGTGCAAGCATTTTCCAGGCATCTGAAGGGTTTATTGCTAAACCGGATGGAGTTGAAAAGTGTTCTTCTGAGACACATTTTCACATTATTATTTCGTACTTCGCATATATCGTATGCTCGATCGGCACAACCATGTCTTTTTTTACATTTCATGATACCTTGCTTATTTAATCCACGTTTCGACAACAGATTCTTATCTTGTCCAAAATAATGGTCCTCTTGTTTTTGGGCGTCTGTTGTTTCATGTTCCTGCATACTGTACTTTTGTTGGTTGGAAGCGCACGCACACACACACATTTATTGCAGTAACTGTATGTGTAACCTGAATAATCTCTACTTGTCTTTAAAGCTGTGGGATAAGTCTTCTCTGCTCTCATTTCTCCAGAAAAAGAATTATCGTATTCTCTTCCAAATGGAACGATGCTCTCCATCAAATATTCGACGGCATTACAGCGTGAGTCAAACTACATTTTCGTTTGCTTTAGTCAATGCAAGCTACGCTGCACTCTGTGACGGAATGGGGTGGAACATTGTAAACTGATGGCTTGGTTCGTTTAGTAGACAGCACGATGGTTTGGTTAGCAGCATCCAACAAGTATTATTTGCTTATCCTGGAACGAGAACATGGTTGGAGTGAACGAAATAGACAGAGGAAGTAACCAGATGCCAACTGTCGTCTGAAACGAACAAACCAAATGTGTTTCTTAACAGACTAACCTTTCAGAACAGCTGGCAGAGAATGACAGGTGAATCAACAAGTGTGCGGACCATGGTTCCGTTATGAACACCATTCATCGTACATAAACTATTGTATTCGTACTAACGAATGAAGATGTTTCGAAGACGGGATACTCTTCTCACCAGAGTTCTTGGAACTATTCAGAAGAGGCTCTAGTTTGTTTGACGTGAATGCAACGTCCAAAGACAGTACAAGACCATCATAGCGTCCATTATAAGCGTCCTCTTTAGTCCAAGTAACCTATTCTAAACACTTGAATCCAAAGACGCATGTCATTCACTGCTGACGTGAATGAGCCCTTGAATGCCAGTCCAGATCGATTATTGGCAACGTATGTCATTGAAAAAAACGTAAACCGTATGTGATTTGCAGATGAGACGCGTCGGTTTGAAATTTCGATGATGCCAAACACACCGATGGTGGTCGGGTGGTTTAGGCCAATCGATTACCACCTCGGACGTCCGAGGTTCGAATACCCACTGTCACTATTTACTCTCGTGGTAGACAGTACTTCGAACTGTGTTCTGGTTCGTTACCACACTTGACCTATTGGTACCTCATGTGGTTTTCCATCAATTAAAAACTCAGAATGTGGTTCCCGGTTATCCCTAATCGTGCAGTGGGCCTTCGTGGCTATGAGGCATTTTCTGTTTCTACTGCACTCATGCGCAAGCATGCTAAAAAGTTGGTTAAATCACTCTTTCTACGAAGGGCTTCAATCGACACAAAACGTGACGTGACCGCTGAACCGGTGGTTTGTCCACTGGGAACTGTCGGTTGCAGCTGAATGAAGGAATGACAATGTTGTAGCCACGAAGGACCAAATAACGACTGGAGATAACGGGAAACCACACTCTGAGACCTGAAGTGATGGAAAACCACATAAGACACCAATAGATCAGGTGTGGTAAGGAACAAAACACAGCGGGAATTACTGTCTATCACGAGAGTAACCAGTGATGGTGGGTATTCAAACCTTGGACGTCCGAGGTGGTATTCGATTAACCTAAACTACTCGATGAACACCGGTCATACCGTTTGATATTCATCGATGGCACGAGAAGCCGCAATGATGTACGAAATGGAGAACCAGCGTGCATGTTTCGCATTCAAATGTCTACGTCCGTCAGTGAGGGTCAAATCAGTCGTCTTCTGCTTAGCTGCCACTTCCGCCATCAATTCAGCTGTCGAGATTCGACCAGTCAAGCTCCAATAACGCAAGTGATTCCCCTGTGATTCGCGAACACACATCAAATATCACACAGCCCAGTACTGTTTGTCCTACTGAAAGTTGACCGATCAAATTAGTTTTCTAAACAAATACTGTATATCACGGAAGCAGTGGTTTCATCTCGGTGAAGAATAAATTGCGGTATTCGTGTCTGATTGACCGTATTACGACAATACAATCGGCAGTGCAACTACCTACCTACTAAGGGGAAGGTATACGGCTCAAATGTGGCTCGCTGCACGCGAATTCAAATGCACTGATGTAAATAAATTTATCGTCTTCATAAACAACATATCAGTTGATGATTTGTGATATTGAATGGTTATTGCAATGGGTGACGACTAGGGTTTTCAGTATATTGCTGGGACTTGAATCATGTTACCTTTCCGAAAACACCCATTCAATGCACTGTTTTAGTAACAGGACACTGCGAAGAAAACAAGTGTTTTTCCAAGTACCAGTTTAACGAGATAACATTTCCGGAAATATCTACCCAATACTGTTTTCGTCTGGGAAATGTCAGATGAGAAAATGCAAAACACAACATCCTTCTACAAGAATGATTAGTGGCACCACATGAATACATGTTATTGTCGATCGATTCACAAAAATCTTCTTCTCCACTTATCTCACTATTCTTCTTTCTAACGTTCATATTTTCCAGATATCTTTCTGCTTAATTTGAAACGGGTAATGGAATGGACTTCCAGTTTGCAAGGAAATTTGGACCGACTCACAAGCCTCATTCGGTTGAATTTTCCTGCTCAGTAGGAACATTACATTTTTGTGTGTATCCTCTCTGTGCTAATCTGTGAACAACGTGGAAGAACCACGGCAACGGAGTGTGAATTTTAAACCCGACTCTATGAGAGGTATTATTTTATGTTAATAAAAATATTAGGAAAAGCTAGTTGACTACTACGCCACCAAATGGGATATTTTTTATTGTTGATACAAGAAGAGGGAATTCAGAATTCGTCCACACAATTTCCGATCAAACTGACATGCCACATACACCGCCCACCAAGTACACCATGTGTTTTCACTATCCCATTACTGAGTGAAATTTCAAGTCCCGGATGCTCTACCTACTTTCTCACCTGCAAACTCCAAATTCCATAGAGGTGGCAAGATTTGCAGAAGAGCATCTGCATACCACCTTCGCGCCTTCACTTCTGCCGCAGCCCAGCACAAATGGTACAGTGTACTATTTCCTCAAGTGCCCAGGTACAGACAGGTTAACAGCACCGGCACGCGATGCACAAGGGTCAATTTTGCCTATTGCAAACGTTTGACGTGAGTACCACCAGGTCAACAACTTTTAGGTTCCGAACCTTTAATATCAACCTTGTTTTTCTGAGATAGTTAATATGCACTTTTTCTTCTTTCTACATCAGAACACTGCGGTCGGGTGAATAACTTCATGTTGGCACATTCATCGACGGCCATGTAGCCAACCACTCCAACTTTGCCAGCCTGAACAAGTCAAGTTCGCCCCTGATTCCCAATGTTTGTATTCCACGAGAAGCCGAGTCGGAATTATTATCCTCTAACCGAGTATGCTGCTTTTGATTGGGAGATCAATAATCGCGAATGGAATTTACTTGGTTGGCAACGGCGCAGGAAGTTAAGCAGAGGTTTTATTATTATAACAACACTTTCGACGAATCCGTCCCTAATAAAGCTTCCACGTGTTTTTAAGGTGTGGCTAACTTGACGCCAAATGCACAGCATGCAGTTAACTCAGTGACGGCTAATTTGATATCCGTACAATAACCGTTGTGTGGTTGAATCAGACACATGATACCGTGAGGTTTATCTACGCATCGTGAACATCCTCTAGCGACTCACACATCCCATACCGGTCCGTATCACGATCTACATTGTCCTATTCCACCATTCACATACAGATTACTTGTTGCCATACTGATATTGACTGACAGGTCACGTTAGCTTGGATATTATCTAGTTCTCATGCAGACGCTCGCACTTGCCGCTCATAGATTCCAAGTTTACATTCCTCGTACATGTGTGCTTTCGTTCTATCTACCGAATTCGGAACATAACAGCAAACATGTTCAAAGGCGCCACTGCAGAATTGCTCAACAGGATAGGGTAACTTGCCAAGACATATTCAGAACCAGAATCACACGTACCACACTTCTCCGTAACCAATCTTAGATGGGTTTCAAAATGAATGCAGTTCTGAAAAATCTTCCTTAGCTTTTGTTTTAGTACACTTATTTACCTTCTGAGAGGGCTATTAGGTCATTGAACATAGGCAAATATTCCAATTCCTCGGATGAAGCTCCCGGATTTATTCACCCCAATCATACCCTTCTTTGTACAAACAGTGAAGTAGTTCCTTCTTCGGTAGAATGGCAAGTCAATCAAGACCCAGTGAATAATAATACAAAGCGAAAACAATTGGCACAGTCCCTCTTCTGGGATGTGGGTTTTCACTAACACTCAAGTTAAAGAGAGTCCCATTGTAGTTCTCATAGGCGTCTGAACTTGAAAGTGCTCAGATTCACGAACATTTACTTATCCGATACCGTGTGCAGCACCTACTTAACGTAAAAAACACTCTTCATTGGAAAACTTCCCTCGTCCAGCATCTCTCGCATATGTTTTACGAACACGTTTACTTTCCGAATGGTGTAAATTTACGTCAAACAATGGTCGACATAACAACTTTCGCGAGACAAGTTACTGAAAAATGTTCATAGTGAAAATTAACTTGAACTGTTTCCTTCAAGGTCAAACTTGCACAGTTTGCAAAGGAGATTGCCCCAAAAAAAGGTGCTGGCATTGGTTACTAATTTATGCGTACCCTATTCGCGGTCATCTCGTTGCACTTATACAAACAAAAGACTTCAGGAACATCTAACCCAGAAATAATTTGGACTATCCCATCGTCTGTTCCAATACCTACCGAGGTATCAGTACATCATATAATATGAGGACTCCAAATTGGACTTCATTGATATTTTCAAAATGGCATTACCAAGTTTAATCCAGTGAAGCTTGGTCGTAATCTAATCAACATGATGAGACTGGGAAATTAGCTGAATGATGCAGAAGATCCATCCTATTGCGAAGCTAGTTGGCTGATTTGACGATGTTGCGTCAGTATTCATAATACCACACTCAGCATAAGAGTACCCACTCATTGCCCTTTATGGTCACATAGTCGGAATCTACTAGACCTTCGTTCTCCCACATTTACATTAAAAACTGTTATCAGTATGTGTCGAAGTTTATTTTGGTTCTGTGATAATTGTGGGAACAATGTCAAGCTCTACCCGATTATCGGAACCACGGTCGACACCACACTCATGTTTTCTTGGGTACGACGTTTCTCGCGCGTTGCAGTACGGTCAATCATTTGACTTTCCACTGCGCTCATAGTTGCCCCATTTCAGATTGCTAGTGCAGCCAGAAACAAATTGTTCAGGTTTCAAACTGACAAGATGTCGTTGTTCCTACGCAAGAGTTTCCACCACACTTGGATAGAAAGTACTATGGATTCTGAGCAGTCAGTCAAAACATGCTCCAACTTACCCGAAAACCACCTCTACTAGTCAATTATTTTAAACTTGGATCGTGTGGAGTGGCAATTTTGTAGAAGGATCTTCTCTAGATTTAGCCGATAAAGCTATCTGTCAGAATCGATTGAAAACTGCAAACTCCTTCAACTACTTGAAGTTCGATCCATCAGATATACTGGATAGTTCATGAAGCAGATGGGCACATCGGTGATGTAGATATTTCCATAGCCTGGGAACCATCATTTCCGCAGTAGCAATCGAATTAGATCAGTCACGGGTTCCAGCTGTAGTGAAGCTGATCAATTGGCATCTTTCATATTTGACATGAGCGCATACATCAGATCGTTTAGAAGAAACGCGCAAAGATGAGCCTGTTTCACTGGATCTTTGAGGATTTCTCAAATCCGACGACAGCCCAGGGTCGGAGGTAACCTTATTCACTACTCTCTGATGTTCAATGCCTTATTCACACATCATTGCAAAATAAAAAGTAGGCGCTATTTAACATCCTGAACTACCTTCATCAAACAACATTCGGACTGATGGAAACATTAAAAATATCTCCCTGGGTCTCCGTAGACACTTTTTAGTTCAACTTTTGTGGAGATCCACTTTGCCAAACAATTTAAGGGTTATCTCCAATAGGGATCGAATTCATCACGCACTGGTAATTGATTATATGTTCCTCAGCCTGAATGACTGCAAGATCAGTGCGCCCTAGTATTTGTGACAGGGGCCAAGAACGTTTTAAACAGTCTGGGAGAACGTGGATTGACTCGCCCTGTTTCTTGGTCATTCAGTGCTCACAAGCGATTGCCACATAATACATCATGGCCAGCATCAACAATCAGTGCTCATTATTAACGGTAACCGAGGCTGATTTCTCAGCTCAGTCAAGCATACCACTGTCAAAAGGACGACAATTGTTCACTTTCGACGAAGCCCGATCGCTACGTAAAAATATTCATAAATATTACACAGATGAGAGACAAAAGATAGTGGGCTTCGATTGTTTGTGGACTGAAGAACATTGAACGCTATGTGGCAAATACAGACCTGACTTTTCGGTACTTCACATTACGCCAATACAGAACAAGTACGGGATTTTTCGAATTGGTGATGCTACTTAGTATTCTACAGTGTTCACAGGAATTCACAACTGAAAATGTCAGACTAAGGATAATGCATCCCTTCAGACAATTCCGCTACTGCTTTTCGCCGACTGCAAGTCTATGCCTCACTATGTTGCTGACTTTCGGCTGAGGAAGAAGCACTGCTTTGACAAACTGTTTTTGCGAACACAAGATTGGTCGGCACAACCTGATCGCAATGGCCTTGGCTGTGGATGGGAATAATAAGATGAAGTGATAGTTACGGAAGAGATTGGAAAGCCAGTGAGCTCCATTTGTATCTAGCTGAGGATGGTGATATACTCCAACAACCTAAACGAATTAGGATGGTTATGATTAGAAGACGATAAACGAACGATATTGTCAGAAGGAATTATGACAAACACACAAGTAGGGCTCCTGTTGACTACTTGAATGTAGGTACCAGTTCCATGGATAGGTACTGATGAAGCAGGTAGTTATTTCAGTGACAATTCCCCATACATTTGATGATCTTATCTCATCAACCGATCGTACTTCCCAGTCATTCCACCGTTGAATTAGTTTCACTTCTGACAAACTGGGCGGTACTTCTTTCCGGAGCATAAGTATAAATACTAATCTCTAATTCGCATTCTTACTGAGGTGAATGGGTATGAGCAACAGCTTGTTTGTCAATGTTTTTGAACTGAACATCTGCCATGTTGTTCAGAAAAGTATTCCATATATTTGCATATCCCGTACTTTTACCGACACGGTGGAAATCAAAGAATACAAATTGATGTTTTCAATCAGAAATCTCGGTTCAGCAGAAATTTGTGATTTCACCACAAGCACTGCATATCCCATACTTTAAAATTCATTTCTGTTTGGAGAAATGAGTTCAAGTAGGATTTCGCAACATATCCACCTTCTCTCAGTTTACTTGAAGTGGCATCTTACTGTCACTATCGGAGAATTCCTCAACCACTACGGGGTCACACGAATTATGTCTACTGTTGAACTGAGCGCCAATGACAATGCTCACAGCAATCGCATTTACGGTGCAATCTGCCATCATTATCCAACGTGGTTTTCATACCTAGTCGACGGCTGAGTGAAGTTATTGTCAGGAAACTGATATTTGGTTATAATATGCAAATGTTATCTGTATCGCAGTAAGCCAGCTATTATGAACAATAAAAAATAGGACCTACCCGTAGTCAGATTGGTGACCGCGACTTTACTGAGTAACCACATACCAATTATCAGAAGCTATATCGGTCTTGATAGATATTCGAAGTTAACTGGACAGTTCATTATTTGAGTGTCAGAATACCACTGGTCACAGGCAGGAAGATATGATAAGTGAGTCTCCTGTATTCACACAACTCAACCATCATATTGCCATCATTACTTTCATTTTCTTTTCCACTTTGCCATACACTGGCAGTTATTTTGATTTCTTGGTTAGGTTGGTGCTGAGAAGTAGCGATCAGAGAACCGCCGTAATCCGTGAACCGTTAGTGGTTGTTCCAAATGAACTAGACTCATTGAAGTCTATTACAGTCACCAGAACAAAGTGAATATACGAGGTAAAATCACAAACAGGTTAGAAATAACCACTGCACTTAAAAATGTCATATCGCTGACCAGATAATTTATAAGTTCAAACTTCAGCAGCACACTGATATCATTCGCAGCGTAGGCCCGAGATAATGTATTATCGATGACCATGTGAGTTCCAGGATCATAGACTGTCGGCGAGACAGAAATCTCTCTGAAAACACGTCATCAATGAGGCTGCAGTCCGCATTCTCCCAACTCCCGCATAGGGTGCTTTGTGAACACTAACCATTGACAAGGCCTGCATATCCACATAAAAGTGCAGTCATGATGCGCGTGCCCATGATCCAATCAGTCAATCTGTCCATCACACGTCACTGTTCACACCGACCACTTACAGACAATCTATTGTCTACGTTCAACAATCAGTAACAATGTCACATATCTCAGTTTTTCTGCTGGAACTATAACCCGATGACTGTAAGCACTACCACGGAGATGAACCTTAGCCGGATTTGCGCGAGAACAAACACGAAAGTGGATCACAATTCCGCTGTTGCATAACATCGCTTCTACGGTGAACAAAACTGACCCAATATCCATTCCTTCTAAAAACCAACGACAGAAAGCCATGCGCTTGGGCGAATCTTCGTTGTTCAGCTTTTGCAAGTTTGTTTCCTTGCAAGAACGAAATTCACCAGACTTTAAAATATTCAACGCACAATAAATGAGAATCCCTCACTATTTTACATCAGCAATCTGATACTTTCCGGAAGACGTCCTTTGAGACAACACCGATCAACACTCGTCCCATTACCTCTGGTTGCCTTCAACTTGCCAGATATTTTACTTCTCGGAACCTCTTTATGAGTTTCCGAACGCATTTCCGAGAAAGTAAGAGAGAGAGACGTGGATGTTTTTTTATGTAAAACAGTAAAACGTCGAGCTATTTTAGTCATGTTTTACCTCGTATCATCGGACAAGTTCGAAACGACTGAACGTTCCTCTTTCGTAAGTAGTAACGACATTGTCTGTTCCCAACCTCTTTTAAGATGAAGGAATCAGATCGGGCTAATTTTATTCCACTATTTCGAGTCGACTAAATTAGACTAGGTGTCTCGCAACGGAGCTCGAGTGTCAATCACATTCAAAGTTAGATTTACTTGAACATACTATCAGATCGCGCAGCAATACTTACATATTATGCAACCAAATTAATTGAAATGTAACTCAAAATAGGACTCCTGGGCTCCACCACGGAGTCGAATCTACCTGAGTGCTATTCCAATAAAGTGATTAGGTCATGATTGCGATCCAACCTAAAGCTGAAATGATCTGTGAGTGTGTGTGAGGGAGAAGAGTTTTTCTCAATCAACCTTGTGATCAGCGGCTCGAGAATTCCCATGCCCATGTATTAGTTTGTGGGTATAAAGCGCACGGGTCTGTGAACAGTGACACCGTAGAGCTATTCTACTCCGCACGACCGAGATTACTTTATGCATCTACCTTACCACCTATTTCATGACTTGGTGCCTAAAGTGAATGGAACCGATTGCAGCTACAAGACGTTATTGAAATCACGAAGTTTTTTGACAAGGGCTGCCATATGTTCTGCCCGGTAAAAAGGGTAGTGGTACCGATTGGACACCGCTAGTTTACTCTAAATTGCAGACAATGTACAACCAGTTGATAAGACATCAGCGTTGTATAACACTGTTAAATTCGTTCTTTCCTGGGCATTTTCAATCATATTGCCTGACTTTATATCAAAACCCATGGCTTCTGAATCCGCTGAGTGCCCAGGATGGCTGCTTTGGGGGAGGTAATATATTTGAGGCTGATCGGGTCGCTGTCTTCGATAATGAAATCGTGAATGCGAGATAATGCTTCTGTCTTTGGATTAGCTACTCCTGAGATATGAAGTACATCACTAGTGAAATGAGGGATGCAATCTACGTGTTTAGAATTTCTGGAGGAATACCTTTAAGTGGAGACTCGTAAAGCGCGAACGATTGGCTTGTTGTCAGTGTACACCGTGAAATCGCGTCCTTCAAAGATATGTCTGAATTGCCTAATACCCAAATAAGTGGCTAGAATTTCACATCCGAAGGTATTAAACCTCGTTATTTCGCCGCAGTGTTTATTGAGCTCTAGATCTGAAGTGCGGACCTGCAAGATCTAGACTCGGAAACAGGATTGTGCCAGTGAACCAACTACTATGTTCGACGTTACTGAATTTCTGACGAGATGGGTACGGATGTCGATAACCAACTTGTGATGTTGCAAGAAACCTTGGCATAAGATGGCCTGAGGAAAGCTGGCGACGATAGAGATCTATAGAAACGGGTGATGTGAACCAAGATTTGGGGTTAGCAATCTGTTGTGGCTGTTGGGATGGGAGTACCATTTGGGGATTGTAGTCAGCACCATCGTTCGGTTTGCGGGAAGTTTTGTTGCTGGTATTATACTGACCTGTGCTTCCGTGTCTACCAAGAAATACCAGTTTTTGGTTCTGTTCTGAATATACATCAGGCGAATAGGAAAAGAATTGGCGGTAGAGGTTGTTGCCGAACAATGCAACGTGATTTTTCTCACGAGAAATTAGCAAAAGTCAAAAACTAACTACTGCTTTCGTCGTCCTTATTAATATTAGAAACTCGAAGCTACAGTTGTATATCAAACCCCGAAGATCACACTCTTCACTCCCCAACACGCTGTGATGCCATTACGGACTCAGTAGGAATTAACAAACAAGGTAAATACAATGTGTGTGAAAGTTGCCCCATTAGCATCTCTACTCGATGTACTTTACTTCGCCCAAAACGTTATTTGGAAAAGCAGCTCTGAACAAATCCTCCACCCATTGCAGGTTGTTTTTACAAACGTGCTTGCATCCCATTCCTTTTCATCTACCTTCATGTTAGTAAGCTCCAATACGGTATCATTTTGGAGACCTGTTTATGAAGCCCATAATATTTTGTCTCATTTCTCTCATATTGTACGAACGGATGGACAAGTTCACTTTTGTATTCCAATTTGAACCGTTTCCTAGGCGTTTGCTCCATGTCAACCTATCCTCAGCATGGGGACAAATCAACCCAAACGCCTTTAATCTCACTTCCACAGTTGCAAATGTCTACTGAGAAAAAGCTGCATTTATTTAGTAGAATTGTTCATGTGTAGGTAGGTACCTACTGACCGGGATGATCCATGTCAGTTGATTGACATGATCAGCATATTTATAATAAGTGAGCAAATATTAGTAAAAATCACTAACGGTGCCGTCAAAACACACCAGTGAAATTTTGTATTCACTTGTGACTTAACAAGTCATGATTCGTAAATATGGTTGTCGGTAATTTCCATTTCCGGGAGACAATCTGGAAACACCGGGAAGATGTAACAACCGACTACTGCTACTGATGCTAGCAGTCAAATTAGAAATTTCAAACTCCCTTAGTTAACCGAGAATTACTGGACACATGGTACACGCATGGAGAGCATCATGTTCACTACAGGTAAGTCCAGAAATGACCATCAGGCTACGAACGTGGTTATCCAAATTTTGCAGGGATCATGGTTGAGAAAAACAAATGCGTTCCCCTCGAAACCACCGAATGAATAAGCTCAATAAACCCGACGGAGTGATCTTGCATCTGTGGCCATGCATGCAGCAGAACTGACTGTGGCAAACAAATCCAGTTAGCCTAACGGGATCACTAGCACGCTGGTGTGCACCAGATGAACAAACCCTTTGGTGCTCATATAAACGTCGGCAAATCATCAGGCTGAATATAGATCCGGATTTTTTCAGCGAGACGGACAACTGGCTACCATGACCACTGTCTGTCTTCCTGCTCTTGATCGCAGCAGTTTAAAGTAGGGGATGTAAGTATTTTGTTGTCAAGATTCAACAAAAATAGGAGAGATACGCAGTAAACTGCCTAAACGAGAGCAATGAATTGAGCTCAGAATATTGTTTTTACGGCTAGCTGTAATTTACTATAGTATAACATGCACATACAAATGTGCCTGTGTAAGGCGGGTGGCAAATTTCTGATACCCACTGGTCTGAGGTAGAGTGGTTCCGGACCTCCAGAAGCCGGAGCCCTGTGATGCTCATCATTCCAGTCCAAATATTTCCTTCAAGTCTTGTCTCCAAAGCTGCTAAAGAAAGTGTGTTTTCGTGAACCGGGTATTTCAATACAGCCATATTATTAGGATCGAAAACTGATCTGTCCGCCGTTTGATAATACATAACTTGCCTTTATTTTGTGCTATTCTAAATAAATTTCCATGAACTTTCACTAAATATTCTTACACACCTAGGCAATTGATGTCTAACCACGGGTCATCTGTGCAACTGCAATATAAATTATCTTATCACAGATACTCGGATCTCTCCGAAACGGGTAAATCAGTTTGCCACCATTGCGAATTTCCCAAGAACACAGTAATTGAAATTCACTGTATTCGTAAAGTGTTATTGTTACATTCGGTGTTCAAATTGTTTTCCACCATTCCGTTTACACAGAAGAATTGGCTTCAAATACGAGCACAATACTGTGAAGAAACTACTTTGTGGTATGTGGCGACTTTCTTCTATAATACCTTTTTTAATTGTTGTATTGATTGTGGCCACTTGATATAAGCCTTGTGTTTCAAATGCACTCACAAATAAAAATCTAGTGGTGTGATATCTGGTGACTGTGGTAGCCATTCGTGCGAGCCTCCACGGTCAATCCACTTCCCGAGGAATACCTAATCTAGGTATTCTTGCACTATTCGTGCATAAAGTCGAGCAGCGCCATCCTGCTCAAACCAAATCGTTTCACGTGTTCTCTATGAACACATCAGTGGCACAACTACGTCTCGTAGAAGTTGCATGCAAAATAAACCTGAGTTTATTTTCTAAAGCATGTATATCACTCATCTGTTACATACTTATGAAAGAAAAAAGACCGAAAATCCGTGAGCCTAGAATTCCGGCCTACAGCATCAGCTTTTGATTGTACTGTGTCGTGGATTCAGCATGCCGTCGAGGATTGATTTTAGCCCAAATGAAGCATCATCCACTTGATTCATGCAAACAAAACTCGCTTCGCTGCTGAATGAAGTCCAAAATGTGTCCTCTCCAGCTAGAGACTAGGAAAAAAGTGATTTTATCGTGATGAGATCCGCGCATTTTAACTGCTGAGTCTGAACCTCGGAACACTGCTTCATGCAGTGCTCCTTCAAAACATGACCGAAGGAAATACGACTCACGTCACACTGCTGGACCAGTCGTTGAGTGCCACATTCTGGATTTTCAACGACTTTCCTAACGACTTCGTCAGAATACCACTTGCTGTCTGCAGTTTGGGCGTTCGTTATTTAAATTTCTCGTACTCTCAAACTTCTTCATCGAAGTACTGACAGTTTATCTTCCTATCCGTCGGAAACGATGGTAACAGGCATTAAACCACCTACAAGTTTCTGAAAAATTCCGTTCACATTCCACGTACGAATAAATGAGCTCAATTCATTGCTCTCGTTTAGGCAGTTTACTGCGTATCTCTCCTATTTTTGTTGAATCTTGACAACAAAATACTTACATCCCCTACTTTAAACTGCTGCGATCAAGAGCAGGAAGACAGACAGTGGTCATGGTAGCCAGTTGTCCGTCTCGCTGAAAAAATCCGGATCTATATTCAGCCTGATGATTTGCCGACGTTTATATGAGCACCAAAGGGTTTGTTCATCTGGTGCACACCAGCGTGCTAGTGATCCCGTTAGGCTAACTGGATTTGTTTGCCACAGTCAGTTCTGCTGCATGCATGGCCACAGATGCAAGATCACTCCGTCGGGTTTATTGAGCTTATTCATTCTGTGGTTTCGAGGGGAACGCATTTGTTTTTCTCAACCATGATCCCTGCAAAATTTGGATAACCACGTTCGTAGCCTGATGGTCATTTCTGGACTTACCTGTAGTGAACATGATGCTCTCCATGCATGTACCATGTGTCCAGTAATTCTCGGTTAACTAAGGGAGTTTGAAATTTCTAATTTGACTGCTAGCATCAGTAGCAGTAGTCGGTTGTTACATCTTCCCGGTGTTTCCAGATTGTCTCCCGGAAATGGAAATTACCGACAACCATATTTACGAATCATGACTTGTTAAGTCACAAGTGAATACAAAATTTCACTGGTGTGTTTTGACGGCACCGTTAGTGATTTTTACTAATATTTGCTCACTTATTATAAATATGCTGATCATGTCAATCAACTGACATGGATCATCCCGGTCAGTAGGTACCTACCTACACATGAACAATTCTACTAAATAAATGCAGCTTTTTCTCAGTAGACATTTGCAACTGTGGAAGTGAGATTAAAGGCGTTTGGGTTGATTTGTCCCCATGCTGAGGATAGGTTGACATGGAGCAAACGCCTAGGAAACGGCTCAAGCTGGAATACCAAACTGAACTTGTCCACCCGTTCGTACAATATGAGAGAAATGAGACAAAATATTATGGGCTTTATAAACAGGTCTCCAAAATGATACCGTATTGGAGCTTACTAATATGAAGGTAGATGAAAAGGAATGGGATGCATGCACGTTTGTAAAAACAACCTGCAATGGGTGAAGGATTTGTTCAGAGCTGCTTTTCCAAATAACGTTTTGGGCGAAGTAAAGTACATCGAGTAGAGATGCTAATGGGGCAACTTTCACACACATTGTATTTACCTTGTTTGTTAATTCCTACTGAGTCCGTAATGGCATCACAGCGTGTTGGGGAGTGAAGAGTGTGATCTTCGGGGTTTGATATACAACTGTAGCTTCGAGTTTCTAATATTACTAAGGACGACGAAAGCAGTAGTTAGTTTTTGACTTTTGCTAATTTCTCGTGAGAAAAATCACGTTGCATTGTTCGGCAACAACCTCTACCGGCATCTCTTTTCCTATTCGCCTGATGTATATTCAGAACAGAACCAAAAACTGGTATTTCTTGGTAGAAACGGAAGCACAGGTCAGTATACTAACAGCAACAAAACCTCCCGCAAACCGAACGATGGTACTGACCAAAATCCCCAAATGGTACTCCCATCCCAACAACAACAACAGATTGCTAACCCCAAATCTTGGTTCACATCACCCTTTTCTATAGATCTCTATCGTCGCCAGCTTTCCTCAAGCCATCTTATGCCAAGGTTTCTTGCAACATCACAAGTTGGTTATCGACATGCGTACACATCTCTTCACAAATTCAGTAACGTCGAACATAGCAGTTGGTTCACTGGCACAATCCTGTTTCCGAGCCTAGATCTTGCAGGTCCGCACTTCAGATCCAGAGCTCAATAAACACTGCGGCGAAATAACGAGGTTTAATACCTTCGGATGTGAAATTCTAGCCAATTATTCGGGTATTAGGCAATTCAGACATATCTTTGAAGGACGCGATTTCACGGTGTACACTGACAACAAGCCAATCGTTCGCGCTTTACGAGTCTCCACTTAAAGGTATTCCTCCAGAAATTCTAAACACGTAGATTGCATCCCTCATTTCACTAGTGATGTACTTCATATCTCAGGAGTAGCTAATCCAAAGACAGAAGCATTATCTCGCATTCACGATTTCATTATCGAAGACAGCGACCCGATCAGCCTCAAATATATTACCTCCCCCAAACCAGCCATCCTGAATTAGAGCAACTCCGTAGAAACTCGTCGCGGAAGCTACAGACAGTCTCACTTCCCTTTACAGGGGCTCAGCTAATGTGTGATATGTCCAATGGTCGTCCAAGGACCGTCGTCCCACAATCATTTGTGCAGCGGGTTTTCGAAACTTAACACAGCCTCTCTCACCCAAGTCTAAAGACTTCTACCAGGCTAACAGCTGACCACCACGTATGGTTTATTGTGAATCGCGATGTCACCACTTGGTACCGCAACTGCATTCAGTGCCAACATTCAAAGATTCACAGACATACAAAAAGCCCATTATCTCTATTCCTCCTAGTAGATTCGTCTTCCCGGTAAGTCTATGTCGACTTGATTGGTCAGTTGTCACCGTGCAGGCGGTCTCTTTATTCACCCCACTTATGTAGATTGCTTTACTAAATGGCTGGTGGCCGGACCCTTGCCAAATGCTGCAAGCTAACTTTGCCCGAGTTTCTTTAGAGCATTGTTGGAAATAGCTGTTTCCCCAGCCATAATCAATACTGCAAGCGGCTCACATTTCGAGGGTGCTTTTGGTATTCTCTCAAAAAGGTTAGACATCAGGCGGATCCATATCACTGCTTGTCACCCCTCTGCTAACCACATGGTAGAACAATTCCACCAGCAGATTGATGCAGCATTAGCTGCATATAGCAACCCCGACTGGTGCGAAACATTATCACAAGTACCACTGGACTGCCTCAAACAGCTGAAGGCAAATTCACAGACTACAACAGCCAAACTCACACTCGGTTGCACAATCCGTCTACCCGACAATATGGCAGTCTCAAAGGCCCTGGGTCCCCAAAATTACGCCGAAAACCCCCCGCCCCCCAGGTAACACATCGAGTGCATGAGTTGCATCTGCCTGCGCCATGCAAACAAAATACAGACGTAACGGGCATGACATCATGAAGTGCGTGCCCATGACCCAATCAGTCAATCTGTCCATCACACGTCACTGTTCACATCGACCACTTACACACAGTCTATTTTCTACGCTCGGCAATCAGTAACAACGTCAAATATTCCGGTTTTTCTGCTGGAACTATAACCCGATGACTGTAAGCACTACGACGGTGTTTTAACTTAGCCGGATATAAGCAAGAACAAACACGAAAGTGGATCACAATTCCGCTGTTGCATAACATCGCTTCTACGGTGAACAAAACTGACCCAATATCCATTCCTTCTAAAAACCAACGACAGAAAGCCATGCGCTTGGGCGAATCTTCGTTGTTCAGCTTTTGCGAGTTTGTTTCCTTGCAAGAACGAAATTCACTAGACTTTAAATTATTCAACACTGATTTATGCGATCAACACTCGTCCCATTCCTTATGGTTGCCTTCCACTTGCCAGATATTTTACTTCTCGGAACCTCTTTATGAGATTCCGAACACATTTCTGAGAGAGCAAGTGAGAGAGAGAGAGGTGGATGTTTTTTTTATGTAAAACAGTAAAACGTCGAGCTATTTTAATCATGTTTTACCTCGTATCATCGGAAAAGTTCTAAATTACCGTTCTTGACCCCATTTACGATGAGTGAATCGGATCGGGCTAATTTTATTCCACTATTTCGAGTCGACTAAATTAGACTAGGTGTCTCGCAACGGAGCTAGAGTGTCAATCACATTCAAAGTTAGATTTGTTTGCACATGCTATCAGATCGCATCAGCGATACTGACATATTATGCAACCAAATTAATTGAAAATTACCTCAAAATAGGATGTCTGTGCTGCACCATGGATTCGAATCTACCTGAGTGCTATTCCAATAAAGTCACTAGGTCATGCACACACACTCATGACCGCTCTCTGTATGAGACACACGGACCGACGTTCATTCATCACGGTTTCCCCCATATCACGATGACCCAGAGTACCACACTTGAACTTGCACTAGTGATCACTGTTCACACGGGACCACTGGAAAAGGAACACACACACACAGACTAAACCGTTGGCCCTATGACCATTCCACCGCACGCACACACCTGACACACCCAATCAGCTCCCAATGTGTTACGGGTCAATTCCCTCAACCGGGACTACTCGACATTCGGTCGTATTGTTTGACACGAGTCGCACTGACAGTTTTCACCGTACGTTTGGAGATGTTCAGTTGTACGTCCATTTGCTTTTCTTTACTAATGTTCATCAATTATGGAACCGTGTTCCCTACAACCAACGTCTATTGACTGTGCGTCTATTAGGTGGTTGGGACGCGAAGTAGACCGACCCAAACGGAAGTATCCTAGAAGGGCTTTAACGCGGCTAGGAATAACGGAAAAGAAACAAAAGAAGGGAGAAACCGGAAAGGCTTTAAGGAAGGCGGCCGGATTATTCCTTTACAGTACATTTGGCCATATTCCCATATGCATATTCGCTTTTGTGTATAGATCCACCGCGTCATTCTTTGGTCATGTAACGACGACCAAATGCATGGTCACCACTAATCACGCACAGAATCCCTTTAGATCAAGTCGTATTTTCCACTTGCCATCCTTATCTGATGTCCTTCAGTCACAATTAATTTGATAATTTGATATTTTATTTCCTGTTATATAAACCTGAGGCCTGCACCGGATTCACATTGAAGTAAAATACGAGAATTTACTGTGATCAGATTCGAATAATTTCCAAAATGCGATGTTAAGCAATTTCGTTGCTAACCGGTTTTAGCCGGTCGAACATCTATACACTTAGTGCTACTTGTTTTCTGTGACAGAGAGACAGAGGAGTTTCCTCAATCGACCGCACGATCAATGGGTCAAGAATTTCCGTGCCCATATGTCAGTTTGTGGGTACAAAGCTCGCGTGTTTGTGACCAGTGGTAAAGTGGAGCTTTTCTATCCTGTACACGGTTGATTAGATATAACTTCTGAGTTGCAGCCAGCTAGCATTAGGACACGCGGAACACGCACACAACCTCGTGCAGCACTTCACCACCTATGATGGACTAAATAGTGTTGGTTGCTATTTGTGAAATAGCGTGCCAGTCCCCCAAAGCATCACAAAACCACTGGTTTGCCAGTGGGGTGGTGTTGATAAAATTTATGACTTGTTTAATAAAACCTGGTGGTTGATCATTGGAAGATGTCAAGGTAACGCCTCTTGGTTCGGAGGACGCACGACTGAGATTACCTAATGCATGCACCTTATCACATATTTTACAACCTAATGCCTAATGCGAATCGAACAGACTGCAGCTAGAAGACATTGTTGAATTCACGAAGTTCTCTAATTGGGACTCTCAAATGTTCTGTTTGGTAACATGAAAAGAGATACTGATTAGACACCGCTAGTTTACTCTTATTTCAGACAATGAACAACCAATTGATAAAACATTAGCGTTGAATAATATTGAGTCGGCAGAGGGGCGAAATGCTACTTAGACATGCCAGAGGTTTGTCTATAGCAATACTCGAAACTTCGAACTTGTTCACGTTTATATCAATGATTTGCTACTAGAATCGTCGAGCATAGATGAAGATTTCTAACATTTGACGCTACTATTTCAACGTTTGTCCCAACATCGAATAGTAGTCAATCCCGAGAAAATGTGAATTCGGCAAACAGGAACTTGTGTTCCTCGGTCACAAGGTCAATCCAAGGGACACTAGCCTACATCGACCAGTCGTACTCTCAACATATCGGTGTCCAGTGTTCGATTCCTTAAATGGACTTTCACATCCAGGCATCACAGCCAGTCTCCGACTGTTAGCAACACGATACGTCTGGCCGTCCATGAATTAAGATGTTCGTATGTGGGTAAAATAGTGTGTACAATGTCAATGATCCAATGTGCATAGACAGATAAACTTTCCTGTAGGTACTTTCGCTACGCCTGACGTTCACTTCGACCATGTCCACGTGGACATTGTGAGTCCACTGACCCCATCACACACGCACACCTACCTAATAACGAGCATCGATAGATTGACGACATGGCCCCAGGCTACTCCCATCTCTATCGTCACTGCGGAATCAGTGGCTTCATATCTGATAGAACAATGGATAACTTTACATGGCTATCTTTCTACAATCACTATCAATCGAGGGTAACAATTCCAGTCCAATTTATTATCTTCACCAACTCACATGCTAGGTTCAGAGCGCATTCGCACGACTGAGTAACATCCCGCATCGAAAGGTTTATTCGAATGTTTCCATCGCCAAGTCAAAACGGCTTTTAAATCACAAGGGAGCCCCGACTTGTACGAAACGTTACCAATAGTTCTGCCTGGATTCAGGACTTGCTTAAAGGCAGATATCCAATGTTCCGCAGCACAACCTGTCTACGGCATGACATTGCGACTGCCTGGGAAATTCTTTACAACACGGAGTACAGATACACTTGCCGCACAGACTTACGTTCATCGTCTGTCTACCGACAGGAAAAATCTCACTCCAGTGTAGACTCCAATGCAGCGAAGACAGGCTTTTGTTCCAACCGAACTCGGAACCTATTCGCATGTATTCATTCGTGTTGATTCAGCATGCAAACCATTACAGCAGCCTTACGAAGGTCCATTTCTCGTGATTTCTCGTCACGATAAGACATTCAAGCTTGATCGATACGTTTGCGTCGATACTGTTAGCGTCGATCGTCTCAAAGCCGCGTACGTTGACGATAGTTTATCGCGCGCTGACCTGAGATCTGATGTTAACCCTGCACTACTGGTTGACTACACTTCCGTGTGCGTATTTGGGTTTACGTTCGTCACTGACGATTGAGGCATGATTATGCTTACAGCTCCAAAAGATCAGGGTGAAAAATCAAAATGCGCACTGTATAACTGCTCGAATGTTTAGAGGTCTGAAGGGGTGTGTATATGTTTGCATAAAACTGTCTCTGAAAAACTAAAATAACGAATGTGACGGACTAATCAAATATAGTTGCGTGACATCTACTACTGTACAGAGTATCACAAATTTCCTGACTAACCGTTCTACTAATCAGCAAGAAAGTTTTCTTCTATTTTAGGTTGAGTCATTAGGAGTTTACGAACCAAGTCAATAAAAGAAACACTTAAGCTGACCAGGCTGGGATGGTTGAGGCATGTGTTCAGCACTCCCCCTGAAAGGGTTGTTCAGGGCGCAATGTTTGCTTAGGTTTGTAGTGCTTGGAATATGATTAAGGGTGGTCAGTCTGTGTCTTGGGAGAAAGGAATGAAAAGCCTGACCCTTGGACTTGGTCATGTAGGGTGTGTTAACCCACCCCCCCCCTCACCCCACACACACACTATGGTTAGATACACTAGAGGATATGGCTAGGTGTCACGACCAGTGGTACTCTTGTATACACAAACCTTCTTCATCAAATTGTTTGTAGTTCTCCTATCATTCCCTTCATACTCTTGTTCTTTTCCAATATTTCATATTGAGGTTGAGGTTAGGAGATTTCTGGCTGGCATAGCAGCGGTGAACTGTGCAACAAAGACCACCGCACCCAGTGCGTCATCAGTGGCTGTCCAAAATGAACTGAACCGACTGGTAACACCTCCTCTATGACATGTAATTTATTAACACAGAATGAACCGAAGCTCAGTAACTCATGACTAGGATTTTTAGTTTGTATGGCAACGATGAACTGGGTATCGTTTTATTATTATTTTTATCAAAAACTGATGCCCCAATATTTTCAGGAGGTGGTTTGCGGTCAAATTAAGGCTGCCCATTAGGAATGTGATCGGTGCTAAAGTATGAGCTCATACCATGGACTGGAGAGTCGGAAGTCCACCATGATAATCATTTGACCACCGACGGTGTGTAGATTGAATGAGAATAATTGGAAAGAAGGATATAAATAGGGTAGACTGATACGACCACCAGTCAACCGACGTAAGTCGTCAATTAGCTCCCTCCCTATTATGTCAGCTCTTTCCGAATATGAAGTACACTGATGTTAGACAGATTTCTGTTAATACCGAATATGATGAATAAGTTTGTTCAGCTATGAGAAACAGTTGTCAACCATCCACTAATCTGATTCTGTTTGTGTCGTCCTGAGTATTTAATGGCCCCATACACCTCATAGAAACAGGTGACTCATTCACTCACCTGGCGACTCAAAGCTGAGCCGCATAACGTGCTTCTTTTGCACCCGATTAACTGACCAATTTTTTGCATCGTGTCATCTGTTTGTATGCGTGTGCATTACATGGGACAATGGAATGAGAAACTCATTCGAGTGCGTACCAACCTGCTAGTAAGCCATTAGGTAGTGAGTTGCGTATTTTGACCTACCAGATTACTCTTAAACCTTTGAACACACTAGTGTGCTCGAAATTGCTGGAATGCCTATTTGTAGTCGGAATTCGGGGCTTACTACTTGAATTTGTGTTAGTAGGCAAAGCAGTGTTCAAACCACAAAAGTTGGGTTCAAGTGAGGCACATGCTGGCACAATACTCGTTAATAAAAGCGTCCGTGAAAGTTGGAACCCATTGAACTGGACTATCGGACTCAACTGACATGTCACTCAGATTAGGGGTTCTACGTTTTACACGTTGACTCCATGAGGACAAGCTTATAACTGATTTATTTCTTGGTTAATTGTGGTAAAGCCAGATGTCTAAATTAGTTGCAACAAAGGATGTCAAATGAATTTGCTCGCATTTCATCTTCATTGTCAGTAAACTCATTTAATCTATTTCTAGTCTGTGAATTATCACGGACTGTGGATTATTATAGTGCTCGCAACATTTATACCAAATGAAGGTATTTCAGAATGTGGTTAACATCAACTGCTTTAAAGATATCAGAATGAATCTTCTACATTATATTCCTCATGATGTGAAAGTTTATGACTCCAGTCCGATTGAACACGGTCATTTTAGTACTCACAAGATGCTTTATATATCTGGCCCAACAAAGCCGATGTTCAATCCGTAATATGAGCCCACCAGTATTTGTTTTCGAGACTAGAGATATGATTTCACTTGTGTATCGCGAAGAAGGGCTAAATGTTTTAGCGGAAAATGCTGTCCCAATTTTAACTGGAACTCCGTTGTCTGTTTCATTCAGCAATGCCTAACAGTCAGTACGTTGCTGCGGTCGAACAATGTGCATCATTGTTTTCAATGACAGATCTTGTCTAAAGTATCTACATTCTTTCCCAACTTGATTTTATTTGCCACACGTGGGACAATGTCGCATTGCCACGAAATTCATTGTTTCATATTTACCGTCCATATATATTGTTTTATGAAAATCTGTTGGTGTTGGGCTTCAGAGTAGAATTTAATTACTGATCCAACCTTTCACATGACGTGGTTGTAACTACCACTACGACATGTAACAATTAGCTAAGTACAGCATATCGCATTTGGGTCGCCTATTTGATTGTCGTGTTGCATAGATCAGCAAACTGTCGTCAAGCTAAACGGCCTCAAAGTAACGAAGTTGATCAATAATAAAACACAGTAAACAAATAAATGAACAATCGGGTTGTTTTGGCCTTTATGAAGACTAAATATTGGTTCTGTGGTTCTTAACAAATTCATGGAATCATTCTCCAAAGTGGGTTTGTGCCGTGGTTTCAATCACCGTAAAAATTCAAAAACACCACCGTCCTGAGCCCTACATACCCGTATCCGCCGAACCATACTTTCGTGAACACTCTCGAGCATTGAGGTTGGAATGCCTCTGTAAACAGACTGGACTGGGGCCTGAAATTTCTCCACAGTTTTCAGCTTCGGGTCATGCACTCTTCCCTTTACACAGCCTCACATGAAAAATGTTTTGAGGTGATCGAAATGTGAAAAGTCTTTGGCCTCGGCGGGATTCGAACCCACGCATAGTCACCACCCTCGCTTTAGTACCGCGAGTGCTCTACCAGCTGAGCTACAAGGCCACGCCAGAGAACCTTCGACTTTCTGCATATGGATCACAGTATACCCGCCCAAATTACAGTAGCACATGGCATCCACCACAGTGAACTAGCTTGTAATTTGACTGCCTACAGCAGGATTTCCCTTTGTACTAACCGGACTCCACCAGTTAGGTGCATTGGGCATTTTTACAATGTATTGATGGTTGGCAGATTTTGATAATGTTTTGAGGTGATCCAAATGTGAAAAGTCTTTGGCCTCGGCGGGATTCACCTCAAAACCTTATCAAAATCTGCCAACCATCAATACATTCACATGAAAAAGTCTAACGCGGTTAGATCTAGGGACCTTGGAGACCATGGTGCTGTACACTTCTGTCCAGCTCATTGCAAAGAGACTGTGTCATAAAGCTATTTGATTGAAAGGCTTTTGGGGGTGTGTTTGCACTCCATCACGCTACATAAGCAAACTTGATGAAGTGTCTATGTGAAAACTCTCAAGGTTCTCGTTCCTATTTATTCTAAAAATATTTTTGATAAGGAATTTAAAATAACACTTTCACTTGGGGTGGCACAGTGATTTTCAGGTTTCAAAGAGGGATCACATAGTTTGTGCTTAGTTTTACACGATTTTTCCTTTTGGTCCCGCGGATGCATGTGAATGGTAAGCAAAGACGTTATGTACTGAATATGACACTAACTGAGGCAATATATATATATATATATATATATATATATATATATATATATATATATATATATATATATTTGGCAGGTTTACAATCGAGTTGACTGTTGGACTCGCGTGATCCAAATTAATCAAAATGGGTGGGCACATTTCGTTAAACTACCACAAACAGGGTCATTCGAGTGGTTCGGCATACTCGCATAAACACTTCAGGGTTAGCATTTGGGTTTTGAAGTGAAGATTTGTAAAAAGTGGTTTCGTTTATTTTTATTTCTTGTAGATAATTTAACGGTTTTTCTCGGTTGACGCAGAAAAACCCGCAAATGGCTACTGCTACTGACATGAGTAGTCAAAACAGTAATACGAAACACTTGGGTATACCAGTTATTCTCGAATGAGTTGTGCAGAATTTGTATAGATATGTCAAAAAGTGACCATCGGGCTTTGAACACAGTCATCCAGACTTTGCACAAATCGTGGTCGAGATAAACAAATGTGTTCCCATCAGAACCGTCAAGTGCATAAGCCTCAATAAACCCGAGGGAGTGATCTTGTGTCTGTGTCCACACATGCAATGGAACTGATTGTCGCAAACAAATCCGATTAACCAAACAGGATCACTAGCGACTCCAGATTCACGAACACTTTGGTTCTTACGTGAATGTTGACAAGTACTCAGACTGAACATAGATCTGCAGTTTTCTCAGCCAGAAGGAAAATTGTCCACTGTGACCACTCTCTGTCATCCTGCTCTTGATCGAAGCAGTTTAAAGTAGAGAGTGTAACTAATTTGTTGTCAAGATTCAACGAAAATGGAGAAAACATTCACTAAACTGCCTAAACAAAGGCAATGAATTGAGCCCTTTATTATCTTAGTGGAATGTGAACGAAAATTGAAGGAAACTTGTAGGTGGTTTATTGCCCGTTACCATCGTGTCCGATGAGTTGCAACATGGTCAGTCAGCACTTTGATAAAGATACTTCAGAAGACGAGCAATATAATCGACGAATGTCCGAACTACAACTAGCGACTGCTACTCTGACGTAATCGTTTGGGAAATTGTTAAAAAATCCAGAATATGGCACACAACCACTGGTCGAACAGTGTGGTGTGAGTCGTAGATCCTTCTATCAAGTTTTGAAGTTACCCAAATTTCGCCTTCAGAACTATTGCAATGCCATCCTCACTCGAAACTGTTAGACGCATGAACACTTTGGTTCTTACGTGAATGTCAGCAAGTCATCAGAGTGAATATAGATCGGCAGTTTTCTCAGCAAGAAGGAAAACTGACCATCATGACCACTCTCGGTCTTCCTGCTCTTGGTCGCAGCAGTTTAAAATAGAGGTTTGATTTCAGGATCCAACAAAATGTACAAAAAACGCAGTAAACTGCTCAAGCAAAGGCAATGAACTGAGCTCGTTTATCTCTCAGTGTAATGTGAACGGAATTTGTTAGAAACCTGTAGGTGGTTTTATGCCCGTTACCATCATGTCCGACGAGCAGCAAGATACAACATCAGTAATTTGCTGAAGAGGTTTGAGAAGAAAAGCAATGTAAATGACGAATGTCCGAACTGCAACTAGAGAATGCTGCGCTGAAGAAATCGTTCAGAAACCGTTGAAAATCCAGAATATGGCACAGAACCACTAGTCGAACAGTGTGGTGTGAGTAGTAGATCCTTCTATCAAGTTTTGAAGGTACCCAAATTTCGCCCTTAGAACTACTGTAATGCCATCCTGATCCGAAACTGGTAGCATTCAGCCAATCTAAACTAATCAGAATGAGGAGACCTTTCCTTATTTGCAGAAACTGCAGACACGGTCAGTCCGCTAACCATAGGGATAATGATGGTTTTCTATGAATTGAAGCTTACTGTTCATGTCCATTCATCGCAGATGTAGACGGAATTTGTATAAATTTGTATTGTTTTACCTAGGTGATTGAGAAGAGTGGACAACAAATTAACATCCTACAATATTTGTCTTCGTTCTACACTGACCACTCAGTTTAGAGTCACTGAGTGCTTTGAACATCCGGATAGCAAGTAGGTAGCCTGATCAACTCAACTCAGTTCTACTCAACTGTGAGAAGGCCAACACTTGATCTGTTGGTAGATATATGTGCCCTCCATTACTGAAATGAGCAGTCGAACCCACTTCTTTCTGTCTTCAACCAATCTCGTTTCTTCTCATGTTTTCCATAATTCTGTGCACAACTGTACAGCTATCGACTTTCGCTCTGCGGATATTGTCCATTGAAAATCTTCGCATTTTCCTCCGGATTAGGCCTAATCTCCGTAAAGAGAAAAACCAACACTCAGTATCGTTCAGATCGAGAACTGCTCATTCCCCATTCCCAACCAAGTGCTTATAGTCAACAAACCCATTGCCATCGATAATTGACATTTCCGAATTTTACTCCTGTTTTGCAGATTGAGCAAACTTGTGCATTCACATAGAGGCATTCACTCAGTCACCCGGATTTCAACTAGCTCCTCTCTACTTCTTAGTATTTTTGAACATCAGGACGACAAACGGAGCTGAGCCCAACTTCCGTGGGTCGTCTCAGTTACCCACGCTCTAACACATCTCATGTGACATGCTTGCAACGTGTGCTCAGTGTACAATTTCCGAGGGTTAAAGATGGGATGCACTTTACTCCGTGGTATTTATAATATTTTGCCTACTAACAAGCATTGAATTAGCAAGTTGTGAATTCCGACCTCCAGTATTGTTGAACATACTACATAAACACAAAAATGGGGACTGACAATGCATACAACCTAAGTGAACACCAGTGTGACCGAAAAACTATCACATATAGTCTCTTCACAATGACGAGTCTTCCCAATTCAGAATATGCACATCTGGAATGGTTTAGTATTCAAGTCGATAGAGTGTTCACATTCTTATCCCAGAACATTCCTTGTTATCAGCACTGACATGAAACAGATGCCTCACAGTATTGCTCACATCCCCTTTTCCAGTGTGTCTGCCACGTTCAGGCCACGGAACAACGAACACTCGTTCACACAAATTTATTCAATTATGAAAAGTATTCCCAAAGATATTACAGCTCTCATTCAAATGATGACCGGCGTTTGGTAATAGCCAAAGATTCCCAGGTAACATTAACGAGAAATGAACGAGCCTTCCGGTTCCACTGAATTTACAGAGTTTTATCACGATAGGTGACCGTGTGTGGCCGAGCATCAGTGCACTTTGGGGTTCATCATACAGGGTCACCTCTAATTTGTTTATTGATATTTTTCAGTTATTACCATTTCCATATCCATACTTGGCTTTATGTATATAAATGTGTGGCCAGTATATTTCCTAGTGTGATCGGATGATAGCAGGCAAATAATGCATGGATCATGTTTCCCGCGTTCCCATGTTCGCCTAGCCGGATGTTCTGGTGAATGCTTCCCACGTGTTATGAACACACATTTCGCGAGTCCTCACTCGCATTCACCACAAAAGGGCATTCTCATTTCTGACTAACTCTGGGTTTTTGTTTTATATAGTTTACAGAGCTCTAAGACACAAAACACACTTGACATTGGTGAGTTTTGCCGCTACTGTACTGTTGGTTTATGAGATAATACTTCATCGATGATAATCATTACTTTCGTGAATTCTTCATTTCAGTAAGTGACAGGAGGTGTGTGCTCTCGGAAAACTGCATGCTATGCTTTGTGACAACTGTATATTCTACATCATCAATACAATCACTCGCACGATAAAAACGAGGACAAAACAGGCATTGTTGAAACCCATGCACATGGTGGTCATATAATCATGTGTTGCTCTCGTGCATGGCAGAATCAACCCAGAAGTGTGTAATTTTATATGGATAACAACCATCAAGTTGATGCATGGTTCTAGAACAATATTCCTTGTGATCTCCCTTTATTCGGTAAGGGGTTTTATCAAATTCTAGGTAAAATCCTATCATTCCCTTCACTTGTTGGCCACAACACTTGATGGAATTTGAACTGCCATGATTACAGTGCACAATTTGTGTCCATGCAGTGAATTAATCACAGATAACATTAGCAATGCACATGTTTCACATATTTTGTTGTCACTTGTACGAAGCAGTCTGACCCACTGCCATCTCATAAATGTATCGTTTTCTTATGTAATGAACACCAAATTAGTAATACATTCTAGAAATAAATCACCCCATTCATGTATTCCTACGATACAATTGACAATCAAGATTACCTCAATCTCTGATATATTCCCAATTTAGTAGTCTTTGATGTGAACGCTTTTGCGTTGGAAGTATTGGTCGGAAGCATTTGAGTATGTTGACACTGACGTACTACCGGGACGAATAATGAGCAATTCAATGAAAGGTCAAAATTGTTGCGTCTACTGACCACGGTAATAGGCGCCTTGTCGAATTACCCAAACTATGTTCTAACCGGATTAACTAGTGGTTCGTTTTCGAATCCATGTATAAATTAACTCCCATAGGCCACTATACATTGACAAGTTTTGGTTGAACAACCGACAGTTAGGCTGGAGGATGCTGATTCCCATACTAAATATTGCGAATATTGAAACACAAATGTTGGAGATAGATCTTCCATCACCTGCATCATTCCGGTTCCTCGTGACATGAGCAAACTCCACGACCTGTTACTTGGTATTAATCTAGTTAATTTCTGATTCCAGGAGACCGTTCAGCTGTGCTTTTTCTGGGTCTCTTATCAACTCGACTCCAGCAATCAAATCCTACGACACACGAAGCACATTCGGAATAATGTCTCACTTGTTTTGCATGCGGATCCGAGAGTTTTGTCAGAAACCTGGGCACCCTGTCCCGATCACTGTAACGAATCTACTGGTTACCTACGGAATCATCTACTTGATTTCGGCTCCTCCGATGTAGTCCCACATCACCGTATCGGAATTCGGCTCGAGATTAGGCCAAAAAATTTGAAAAACAAGCCCGAGTTGATTCTGCCACCCGTCAATTCTTGAACCTCCCATTCACCATGTCAGTGGAATTCACTATGCATTGCAAAAATGAAGATGTGTAGTACATTCTATTCTTAAAACCCTACCGGTATGTTGGGGCGCAGAGTGCAGCATATAACTGCCTTTAGAGAAGTCACAAACCTTAGTGAAGTTTTAGAATATTATGCGAGTTCTGTTGGTTATGTCACGCCATTACCATCATGATGGACAAGGAAATGAAGTATAGGCTTGAGCATGATTATGAAGTGATATTTGTGAGAAACGGGGATTCGCATTACACTGGTAATCTGGAAGTATGTTTTGTCAATGTATGCCAATAACCCACTTAAACAGTCATACCAGGAACGCGCGATGTACGTTGCTATGCCGGCTTCACGATCTTAATGCTGACGGTCAATTAGGTGAATGTCCCAACCCTATCCAAATTCAAAACTTGGAGCCATGTGTCCCCGTTCTTTTACAGGAAGCTTTCCTTGTTAGACATGAAACCAAGCTGATAATCACATCTTGTGATAATAGGTAGAGTGATACGAGTGTACTAGCGAAGTGAATGTTTACGATTTGGAAATGTTCGTGACACGCTCTTCTACATTTTAATACTTCTTATTAGTGAGATAACTCGAAAATTACCAACGCGTATCAAATGAAGTGATGCCCTCTCGCAGCAAGATAGATGTAAACGACCATATAAATTTGATAAAGCAATCAGAATGGTTAATTTGAGGGATATCACTTTATTTTATTTAATCAGCATATCATCATATCATCCATGCAATAAGATGAGAATGGGAAATCATCACACTGCAGGCTGACAAAATGTTTCCCCATTCTGAAATAAGGAACATATTTGGATAGACATGGTAATTGCCTCCGTCCGATTTCTCAGTGATTTTCACAATGGTACACTGTCGCAAAAGATGCTGTGGGTTGATTGTGGATTCCCGCGCATATGACTGAATTATTAATTACTAGTAAATGGGTGACACATTCGTCAGTAGTAGAACCAGAATGCCTCTATTACGACTCACGACATGTTCGGCCCAGATTTAGAAAGTGGTTATTAGGTCGTCAAATGCTGAGCCACAAATTTCTCCAACCTGTCCGCATAAATTATTAGTAACCCGTTTCAAGGAACACGAGATTAGCTCATATGAGCTTGACCAATCGACTAACGAAGTATGACAGTCAAAGCGGCACAACATTCATGGGCCATATACAGAAGGCCTCAGCTAATCCAATCGAAGCCATTTGGATGTCAAGATATCTATAATTGCATATGAGATCAGTACATCTAAATGAGAGAGAATACATTTTACATGATATCGAAATCACAGTAAGAGATATCCGCTCATATTTCAATTAGATTTTTCATCAAGCAGTAATCGTTCAACCACAAGTTACATGTTAGAGTCTGTAAGCTTTTTGAAATATATTTCGCATATCAGTGGCAATGGGATGGAACTTACCAATCTAAATCATTACTCGTTCTGCATAACTGTAGGTTGAGGTTTCAGTAACACATTTGCTTACTAAAAAATGAGAACAGTGAAATCCTCGTCAGCCTAGCCATTACATTGATCGTAGTCCGATGGATACATGATACGTGACGTTCCTTTGTTCTGTGTGGCTGCAGTACTTTCCGATTTCTCACTGATTATGTCTATCAGTTTGCATTATGGTGTACATAATCTAGTCATTCGTACTGAATCCACAATCACTCGAAATATTTTTCCATTCAAGCCTATGGTGAATGTGTTTGCCGTGCGATCGTGAGATGTTGGCTAATCCAACTTCATGCCAGTGTAACAACTCACTAATATTTGGAAATATTCCCGGTGAAACTGCAGAAATCGACTGTTTTAACTATTTTTGGGATTTTCATCTTCCATGACACGTGAAACTGTGAATGTGAGCTTGACTTTTGAAAATATCCAGTGAATATCAGTAGCGACACGAAAACCATGATTGAAAACAATGTCAGAGCCGTACCTCGCACTTCAATCCTCTTCAGGAATCCACCAAATCTCCAGTGAGAGTTAAATTATGGGACGAACAGCAAAGAATAGAATACCTAACAACCAGCATGTCATTATTCACACCCTGTTCGTCATTGGGATTTGAAGGTGATAGCACATTATTTCCACAATCATCAAGTATATGGCACGTCTCAGGTGATAATAACAAGACAGAGATATTTCTTTTTTCTATGGAAATAGATATATACACGTATATATATATATATATATATATATATATATATATATATATATATATATATATATATATTATCATCGGAGGTGTCACAATTCCCTGGACATCACATTTTTCCTCTCAGGGCAATCAATCTTCATCATGCAAAGTTGCTTCCCGGTGAGATTTTCCCGTACTGCAAATGAACAATACGATAACTTCTTTCGTACACACATGGGTGAATTCTTCATCCTATTCGATTCGTGAAAGTGACCAGGAAATCGAGAATACTATTATTTATGTAAATATATATATATATATATATATATTACATATAATACGGCTAATGAAAAGTCACTTTCGCATCAAAAATTAATCCGCAGTCGGTGGAAAGAGCTACACCACATGGATAATTCCTGGTACGTAAAACTGAGAACAGAAAACGGTTTGTGCTGTTTAGCCACTGGGCGCACTTTAGTCACACATGAAACTTGACCGGAGTTATTATCTCCGTCTGACGGCGCCCTTTCATGAAGCTTAGCGACAAACTTTAGTGCACAGTCCTTAAACGACGTGTTGCTTTTCATATGATTATCCACTTCAACAATCCCAATAATATGGCACAATCACAAAAGGATCTTTCTCATTCATGATCTGTCTCCTGTTTGATTGGAATATCCGTTATGTTGTATTTGCCACCAAAATTTAGCCTTGGGTTAATGATATCATATTACAATTCCCATGAAATGAATAGACAGAACTCACTGTGTAATAATTGACCAGGAATTTCATTGTTGTTACCATTGTTATTGATATTTTTGTAATTCCCACAGTTATTATGTGATATAATTAGTGGGTTCCGTTTTGACTCCCTTCAAAACAGCGCAATCACAAAGAATTTTCCCTTTCAAGTTTGTCTTTCCTAAAGTTTGAATTTTCCAATCCATCAATCTATCGGGTGAGCAATCAATGTGTTGTAGTTCTACTGGGTTTATTTATTGTTTGTAACAAACCAAACATCAAGCAAGGTGTCGCATACTGATCGGAAAAGATATACATCTGATAGAGCTTCGTGTGGAAGATGTGGAGGATGTGGCAGAACTTTTCAAATCAAATGGAACAATTATGAACCGGAGTACCTTACTCCTCGGTTCTCTTACAAATGTGCTAGTTGGCCAACGTTGTTGTACCGGCAACCTTCACGAAGTCGGTCAACCTTCATCGATCGTGCACTTGTTATTATCCTTATAGACAGATTTGCTCAAACACGTTTGATTGGTATATGCCATACTGAAGAGAACACAACACCGATATAAAAGAACGGTAAGGAGTTAAGCTTTCATAAAATGACACCAGCACAATTCGTCCTGTTATTCCTGTGCTTGAACTTCGGTGATGTAGATTGTGGTGAGTCCGTTATTTGACTAGATGAATAATAGTTTGTACAGATGAATCACTATTTTATCTTTCACTGCATTTTGTGTTGTGCTTTCGAACGGGGTGTCCGATCCTAAGGACACCGATCAGACTGAACCTGAAATGTGACATTTGATGCAATCTGTCATCCAGGGGACACATCAATATCCACTTTTAGTTGACTCTGTAAAAAACGGGAAAACCATACTTGATGAGATGCATTGTTTTCTTATATAAAATGATTCCCTGTGCTGCGTGAACACTCAATTCACCACTGTAAGCCCTATTGATCTGTGTGATTGGGATATCTACTACTGAGATTCACGAGTCAGTCAGTTGTCTGAATCGTCCGCGTTCTGAACATGATCGGTGGTCTAGTATGAAGGGACTCACCTGTGTCATTCATACAATAAGCGATGTTTGTTTGAGATGCATTTTGTGGAGGACATTTCTACTGATCGCTAATACCCATTCCCGACAGCAAAATGTGACTCACTGTTTTTTGTGCACCATCCTTTAGTTAATTACCCTACGTAAATCGTGTACTGCTCTTAACTGAGTCGGGTTCTGCACAAAATAGGTTTATTATTTCTGAATTGTTTGACTCGTTGTGTGCAAATTGCAATGTGGCGATGCAATGTCAAATTGAAAAGCAAGATTAACCTCCAACAAAAGCCCTGCGCTGCCAGTTTATGTGATTTGGGGGCAGCCATAAACTACCTTCCATTCTAAAACGGTAATCATTGGAAAAATATAGCAGACAAGAACAACTTCCCATTTCCTGCTGCAATGAGGTGGCCAATACTACGGTCCATCCAGTATTTTGGGCCAAAACACAACAAGAGAAGTAATTAATTAGGATGGGATAAGCACCCATTCGACTAGATCTGTAACTGGTGTTCGTGTTTGTTCAGAACACAATGGAAATAAATGAACATGCATAGTGCCGTTCTTACCGTAGATTGAAAAATTATTAATATTCCTCGTATATTGTAATCATGTCATACGAAGCTCAGTGATCTGTCCTCCACGTGCATAACCGATACTAATAACATGGGTGCTCAATATTTATTTGGAAAATCCTAACATATATATATATATATATCATATTCATGTTCCATATATTTCTGTCTTATTCCTTTCAGAAGAAACGTTACTGGAAATCGTAGACGCTGTCAACGCAGATATGACACAATGGAAGTCGTCTTTGACCAGGTTCCGCATACAACTGGATGCAAGTGAGTCTCACGCAAGTAAATAGCACAGTTTGTTGCAGCTTGTGAGATCCGTACCACTTCGCTGTGATAAACCAGATAATTCTTTTGTGCATTTTGATCAGGACAGTGATACCAATCAAAGTTGTTGCAGATATTTTGCTTGCTATGTATTGCACAATGTTTCACACACGACCTATCGTTGTGACCGCTGATCAAATCAGCTACTCAGTTAATCTAGGTAGTGGGTACAGCAAGCTTCTAGTTTATATCTAACGTTCACTATTTACTTTCCGATCAGGTGTCCAAACTGCATCTATTGCTGTAATTTGAGCTCAAAACAGACAGAGGAACAGAGATGTCTGATGAGTCTGGGTATTTGTTAGACCAATAACATAGTCTACGTATCGACAAATGATCGATCCCATTTTTCTATTTATTTCGTATCCCCTGTATTGACTAAGCGTATGATATTGTTTCCCTCGAGTAGATGATAAGTGCAATTCATCATTTCAAACCAATTAGTCGAATCGTATTTCCATTTCAGTTATCAGAAAAATGAAAGACAACCCTACCACTGCCAAGGAACGCTTATTCGCGAAAGAATTGAAACGCGGTCAGTGGGAACAAGTATATATCCACCGTTTGTGAATTTCTCAAAATAATCTTTATTGAACACGACATTGCAAACCTGAATGACAAAAGCATCAGTCACTGGATCAGTTCGCATGTCAGTATATTTTTGTAATCCAGTGTGGTAGGAAAATTGCATTGATCGTCATAAGCTGTTGGCCATTTGTGCTAACGTGTTACTTCAGTTGTATATACTCGGATATTAAATATTTGTACATGTCTCACAATTACTTGCGAATAGTGTGTGGTTCCAGAGGATGACATCTGAACAAGCTCAACTCGGTGATTCGGACCAGCCCAGTAGGGAGCAGGGTGGTACAGTGGTTGCAAACACGTCTTCGAGGTAAGAATACCCGGGTTGAACTCCGGGGTGTGACGAATGATGTGGACTATTGATGAGCTGTAGCAAGAGCGAAACTGGAATTCGGTACATCCAAGTGTAGGGTTCGTTGGATGACCTGTGAAGGTCAAGTCCAAAAGACAATCAGCCAAGCAAAATATTACACATTCCTAATCCTCAGTGGCCGTTTAAGAAAGCCCGATCAAAAGTCTGACTGATGGAGCTAGCAGTCAAACCAGAGACATCCAAGTCGTTAGGATAAAGGTTCGGTTTACTCAGTCCCTTCTCATTGTGATACCGTCATATTCCTTAATGTATATCGAACATCAGTCATGCAATCAATAGCCTTTCAATGAAGTGAATCATCCAAGATGGGAAAAGTCGTGTACAAGAGAGAATATGTACACTGTAGGCAACAGATATTCTATTTCATTCATCCTATAAATGCGTTTACAGAAGAACAAACGGAAATCGAAAGGCTACAGACAACGGCATCGTATAGCTTGACGAAAATGAGACATTTACGTGAGTTTTCGGCACAATGATCAGAAGAAATTGTTCTCTTTTTGCTTTGTTTACTGAGTTATCCATTCTCAAGGTTGTAGCACACAGTGTAGAGGGTACAACATAAGGATGAAATCGGAATGAGTTCGGGAAAACCGCATGATGCACTGATATTGAATTAAGTTAGTCAAACAGTGTTTGTGTCACATAATCGATGCCTGATTACGTCACACATTTTGGCCAAGGCAGCTGCACACTATGAAACACTCGTTTTGTTACCACCGTTCCGAATGGCTAATTTTGATTGATATCACTTCGGCCACAAACACATACACACACACATAATATCATGCTCCCGACCAGATTAGATCGGTCAACTGGAGTTTTTTAGATGACAGTGAGTGAACTCGTTACGTCAACCTAATGTCTCGTATTAAACAAAGGTTCCCCTATTGAGCTTCTGATGACATTTCTTACTCTCTTTGTTACCCAAGCTAGACGATGTTCAAGAATTCTCTTGATCAACTGACTACTGATACACCCAAGAGGATGAAATGATAAACACACACGGATTCGGTGCACAGTGATTGTTGATCGTTGAGTTTTTGAACAATGAGAATCGTACATGACGGTTAACACGAATGCCAAATGAATCCATGCATGAGTTGTCCCGGTGAGATTGTTCGTGAATATGGTTATTTTGTCCGTAATTGGTAGCACCAAAACACGTAACTGTTGCACTCCATTTATTTGTAAGTATATAAATACAACCCAACCATAGTCGGTGAGTATGCCACAGGCTCGCAAACAAGTGAATGAGTAAGTAAGTAAACGAGCTGAGCTACATGTGCTCTAACGCGCAAACAAGTAAGGTCAATCGATGCACAGCAAGATCAATCAATTAATACTGCTCTTAGTAAAGCATGATCAAAAGATCAATACCAAGCAAATGTATGTCCATGCATGAAGTGGATATTGATTGGTTGCCGCTTAGTATGCGTGAGTTTAACCATACACAACAAAGGAAAATCCTAAAAGTCATTTGAAGATTATTTCTTTCCTGTAACTGATAAGTTTTTTTCTCTCAATGCACTCGGGATCGATGTCTATTTGCTTATTTATTTATCTATTTTCCCCAACAGTTACGCAATTCCGAAGTTCACTGGGTAAGTTCAATCCTTTCCGTACACCAACATGATTGTTCACTGCACGACAGACTCGACAGGAATGACACATTACGTACCACTTAAAATCGTTTTTGACAAACAATGATAGGGAGTGTTCGTGAGATGCTATAACTTTTGTCCACGTTTGTCAATTCTGCACGTGCAAGAATCAACGGGGCCTGACTCATTGTTCAAGAACGTTATTCAAAGTGACACCAAATCCACAAATATAGGCTGTTATTTCCCCAACAGAATGAAAAACTGGATCAAAACTGAGTCCCTTCCACGCAATGTTTCTGATTGCTTGGTAATGATACCATCCAGGTAAATAAACCACCCGGTCGGAGAATGCAACCATGTTGTTTGCGTGCCTTCCTTCACCTCATTGCGTTCGGCTCCTCCGATGTAGTCCCACTCATATTCATTATGCAACTGGTTCAGTAAGTGGTGTGTATACTCAGCTACAGCATGATATCGGCATTTGGTTTGAGAAAAACCCAGACAATTTGAACGACAAGATCAAGTTGACTTTGCTGCCCGTCAATTTCGCGCTTAACACGGAAAACTTTGGTTTTCCAATTCTCACCCCCGCTGTCATCAACCATTTCAGTGAGCTATTGGGGAAAATTTCTTTTGCAGTTTGGAAAGAAGCATATCAGTTCTATGGATGAATTCGTCAATACAATGGTAGTTGATTTGGTGCACACGTCGCAAATTAGCATCGGTCAAATTAAAGTGTCCGCGATTAGCCACATTGATCCCATCGACAGTCAGCTGTGTCTCTTCTGTGTGATTGACTGTACTTCCAGTTCACAGAAAGACCGATGCCAACATGCATCCGTTTCACCATATCAACCTCCAACATATTAATGTTGTCACCATCCATCTTCCTATGAGAAAATTGCCTTGCTGATACAGAATGATTCCTGATTACAATATTGAATTCCACCATTTTCCCAAGGAATCCAACAACACAAACTGGATTGTCGTACACGAGAATACACTGAACGTCCCTATGGTTGTTGACTGCGGCGATCAACTGGCAGTTGTGCTATGTGCAGTTTATCAGCACCAGCCTTTACATGCATTCTCTACACCATAATAACACACAGTTTCTTTGCAGACCAATGGAAAAACAGTGTTTATCCGTGATTATCAGAGTGCTGGTTATCCCAACTCTTCACTCGTTTAGCACGAAATACTTCTCAAAAGACGCGATCGATATTTCTAGCCACACACGGATGTGAACATAAGTGATACACTATGTGACGCTGTTTATGATCTAGTTTAAATATCTGTGGTATTATTTTCAGACCGGAAATTTTGATCCGTCGAATACCCTCGTCTAATATGGACCCAAGTGTCGTGAATGCATCATTCCTAATGTAAAATCACACGGAGTCTTCCGGCTATCACCTCCTAATCTTCTGTTTCTGTGACATAGGTATTGTCCTACAACCTGGAACGGTCCAGAAATTCAAATGAATTATTTAGTATAAGTAACAATAACCTACTTGTCTACGCAGTGGCCAACGGTCATTGTCGTGCAGTCTGGACCTTTACTGCCGCGGTTCCATTCCCGCTACAGCCGCGAACGTTTCCATTTGGATGTCCACCAAGAACTGGGAGAATGTTCCGGAAATGTCGTCATTTGCCGTGTATAGAATGAAGAATATAGTTTAGTATGCATTCAGTTGATACACATTACGGATGCCTCATCTGGTTTTAGGAAGTTCTCATTTGGGAAATTTTTACCGAATTCTCATCGTCAAAATGAGGTAAACATTCATAAACTGGAATTGCCATCTTCCGTCCACCAAGTCATCATCGGAAACCGAACACTCAGATTTGTGCTGAAAAATCTTTGGTGTGACTGAAATGAATACTCAGACTTGAAATATTTATTAAATACTAACTAATGTACGACTGACTTCATCTCACCCAATCGCTTTGCAGACAGAAGGCAATGTAAGTGAAGCACAAGCTTGTCCACGGCAGTAAACAATTCAAAATGACCGGACATTTTTGACCATTTGAGTGATCCCTCTTGTGCCTGTAACCAGTCAAGATCCATCTCCTATTGACTATTTTGTGGTCTTTTGCCTGCACAATTCATTCTGTGTGTTGAACCTGTCTTCTCAATTGCATTTTATCATCTACCCAGTGTTGTCTCGAACTCCGATCTTAAATAGGTCAAACAAGCCATGTCTTTCTCATATTGTGTTTGAAATGGAAACGGGTCCCGCTGTCTTCCAATACCTTCTGATTGACGAAATTGACCCCATGATCGTTTCTTTCTAGTGGCGCCGTAGTTACCCTGTGATTTCCCATTTTAAGTGAACACCTGCTCAGTTGAGATCATTAGGAAGAAGCGAATATAGACCTGTATAAAAGTAATTTGATGCAACTCAATGTGCCACTCTTCCAGTAGCATATTTTGTTATCTATTGAATAATCTGTTATGAAGGATCAAAAGTTCAGTTTGAACTGTTAGTAATCCTTCACTCCCTTCTCGAAAATGTTTATACTGAAATGATACTCACTTCTGATCTAGATGTCTAATGCAACATTAGTCACCAGATTGTGCCAAATGGAATCAGAACGTATTCGATTCCTCCAAATTTGAGGTGGACCCTAGGCAAATAACAATAAATATTGGTCAAGTAGTCTAAATTGCCTCATTGTTATCCCATTTTCGGGAACACTTTTCTGTATGATTTTATTATTCACTTCGTGGTACTTGCATTGTTTTGCTTGCTAACAGGCACGTGGGTGGTATCATTGCATCGGAATCAAGGTCACTTTGGAGGGTATCGAAAAAACGATGCTCCACGTGATATATTATGGGTGAGTATTTATTGTTCAGTAACAGCGTTGTCTGAATAGATGGTAGTCATTCGGTGCTTCGATTACCATGGGCGATCACTTTCAAGACCAGTTCACCATCTATCCCAACAACGCTGTGTTACCGAACAATAAACGAGCACCTTCGTTAATAATATGTTGCACAACTCGACCTCCTCGAGGTGTATTCAGTATTTTTGTCCTCACAGCACAGGATGCGACGTCATTCACATAGACAAGCAATAATGAAGTTGCAAACGCCACGAACATGATCACGCGTCTATCACATACCATTACACAATAGTAAGTTGGAACGTTTGACCACAAGAAACCAGTGTCCGGAGAACACAATCGATGTTATTGTAGAATGAAACGGACATGTGTGATACAGATGGTTTTGTGGAAGCCTATTTCTGTTTAATGATGGTACATTGGCTTGAATGAGTTTAAGACTAGACTAAACAAAGCTAAGTTTGTGTAGGTGTGGCATGCAAATTACCACAATGATTTCGATGAGTGGATTCAGACAGTCCAACGGATGTTTCCACAGCAAGAGAAGCTGTAAAGTCATCGTGTTCGTATTCTGATCTATGTGAGGTTGTATATTTGTTTGTCTCTACCTTGCCATGACACGATTTCTACTGCAACTAAAACACTCTTACTGGATTGAATCTGTTCTATCTTTAAGATGCATCTGATATCCGTGAGTGGAAATAAGTACTCCCGTCATAGCTACGTGAGATATTCTGTTTCAGCATGGATCAAAACCCTTTTTAAAAACTGAAATTACGAAATAAACTGCCAAGTATGTATTGCTGTGGCGCTTGTCTGTCATAGGACTTAATTTAGTGAGTACACACTTTTTGTACTCAAAATGATATGAGAAATAAGTTAGGAGATAATTGTATGGAATGTGCCTACGTTATAACATGCATATTGCACATTTCTCTTTTGAGAATTCGAAAGTCAATCCACTATCAAAAATCAAATGAAATGTATTCACCTGTGATCTGATTTGAATCGAATCGGGCGTGCATAGACGGGGAGTCCATATTTAGAATCACACGGTGAAGTGAACCCCATAGACTATCCTCACCGGCCCCAATCACATCAGATGTTGTCGACTCCGCTTTAAATCTACATTTTTTCGCACCGTGAATTTGTCAAATTTGTAGTTGTAGGTAATTTCACAAACATATTGCGTTGGCGGAATACAGCGCGTTCTCTGATCTACGCATATCTGCAGTTATCCGATAGTTTGGACATTGCCAAGCGGTGTTTCTTTCTCACTACTCACTGGAATCCTTCAGCCTGCAATGTCCATAATTTGGAAGTGAGGAAGAGTATCTCACATGTGCCTTATAGCCTCAGTAGTTGGGCCTTGAATTCAAGAGAACGGGCCCAGTTACCAACTCTTCATAAAGAAGTCACTCATGTACCGTATTAGTCATTCTCTTTCACTTACTCTGTTTAAGGAACTTCACAGTCTACCGCCTAAATCTCTCCACATTCAATTAGTAGATTTGTCAGTCAATTGGTAAGCTGCTTCAACTTGCCACAGTTGGTAATTTCCACTCTATTTTCAATTATAGTCAATGAAATCAAAATGTTTGACACGATTTTGGAGCAAATGTCTCAGTATCTGAGCGACTTGGCTGTAAAATGGTCTCAAAATCAGAATCCTATCCCTGAGCACAGTGAGTTTATTTGTGATAAATTTCAGTTTTGACCGAAGTCATTTTCTCCATTCCAAACCAACGTTCATATCATCGAAGTATTTTCATGAGAAAATCTCCCACTGTTGATCTGTTTGCACACAAATTGCATCCGCGCGTGTTTTGCATGCATATGCTAGAACCAATCCGTACTGACTTCCTGTTAAAAAGCAGAACAGCAATGCTTGCACACTCCCCCGAGTTGTGGATGGTGCACCTGAGTACTGTTCAAGTTAACATTTGAAATACGGATAGGAAATATAAGGTAATCTAGCAGAAATACTGAAAAGTTAGCAAACTGTGACCTGATCGGAGTGGTAATTTGAATGTGTACCTTGTGTGCAATCTTTTAGCGACGAATCCTTTGGTAGTTGATTCCCTCACGATCGATGCGTTGGTTCTTATTTCTTTAATGTAATTCCACTTATTCCTACAAGGTATACCACGTGGCCCTCAACATCATTGGTTGTCACGTGCCAATCTGACGGAGTCATCGCTGTCCGTATTTTCCAATCTTTGTTACGTGTTTGCATTCCTTATTAACGAGTTGCGCTGATGCTGGACATTTTCACGCGGAAACTTCAGAGATTGCTTACTTTTGCATTTGATTGGGGATACAAAAGTTCTCTTGCATTTGATGTCTATTCGGAGTCAATCTGTGCCTGAGTGACATTATACGACCGATTACACGCACATGCTATCGTCAATGGCACAAATTTCGTAGTAAATATACATTTGTAGTGAGGTCACAATCAGTCTTCTTCACGCCGTAGTTGAGGTTCGCCCACGATCATCGGGCCGCACGTGACTGATCAACGTTTGTGTCACCTTCACACGCATCACGCAATCCAATGCTATTATCGATTTTTACACGCATCTTCTTTCCCTTGGAGAACCATTCAAAAATAAATCTCACTTGACCATTCTAGTCCAGTGACACGTGTTCTATTTTGGACTAGGGAAATCGGGATAATCAGGACTGTCCGCTATAAAACCTCTCGGTAAACCTCAATATGTTTTACAGGTAATTGAAAGATCAACCAGTTCAAAACTTAGCGCACACTCTGAAACTGATTCACATTTCAGTGATTCATCACAGATAGAGTAGGACAATCCTGTGAAGATTTATTCGAGGGACAGATTGCCCCAATGAAGAACGGATGAACGAACGAACGAATGTAAACGACAAAACGATGTATCTTTTATCTATGGATGAGCAAAATCTCGGAGTATGTTTAAATACAGAGTTATGGTTGGCCTGTTCAGCCAAACACTGACCATGGGAAAAAATTAAAAGCGACCAGTAATTATCATTAAGCCATGAAGTGGAGCTTCAAAATCCACATTTAGAAGTCCATAATGAGAGGAGGAGAACTGTGATATGATAGAAACAATATCCTCTGGAAAGGATCATTGAGGTATGGTGCAAGCTTTTTCAAGACATCTGGAGGGATTCATTGCTAAACCGGATGGAGTTGAAAAGTGTTCTTCTGAGACACATTTTCATATTATTATTTCGCACTGCGCATATATCATATGCTCAATTGGCACAATCATGTCTCCTTTGAGTGCATTTCAATTACTTTTTTACATCTCATGATACCTTGCTTATTTAATCCACTTTTCGACAACAGATTCTTATCTTGTCCAAAATAATGGTCCTCTTGTTGTTGGGCGTCTGTTGTTTCATGTTCTTGCATATTGTACTTTTGCAGGACCGTCTTCATTTTGTTGGTTGGAAGCGCACGCACACACACACATTTATTGAAGTAACTGTATGTGTAACCTGAATAATCTCTACTTGTCTTTATAGTTGTGTGACAAGTCTTCTCTACTTTATTTCTCCAGAAAAAGAACTATTGTATTCTCTTCCAAATGGAACGATACTATCCATCAGCTATTCGACGGTATTACAGGGTGAGTAAAACTATATTCTTGCTCGCTTTAGTCACTGCAAACTATGCTGCACTCTGTGACGGAATGGCGTGGCACATTGTGAACTGATGGCTTGGTTCGTTTAGTAGACAGCACGATTGTTGGATTAGTAGTATCCAACACGTATTATTCACTTATCCTGAAACGAGAACATGGTTGGAGTAAACGAAATAGACAGAGGAAGTATTCAGGGTTCCGTTACAACCACAGTTCATCACAAATAAACTGTTGTATTCGTACTAACGAATGAAGATGTTTCGAAGACGGGATACTCTTCTCACTAGAGTTCTTGGAACTATTCAGAAGAGGCTCTAGTTTGTCTGATGTGAATACAACGTGCAAAGACAGTACAAAACCATCATAGCGTCCATTATAAGCGTCCTCTTTAGTCTAAGTGATCTATTCTCAACACTTGAATCCAAAGACGCATGCCATTCACTGCTGACGTGAATGAGCCCTTGAATGCCAGTCCAGATCGATTATTGGCAACTTATGTCATTGAAGAAAACGTAAACCGTATGTGATTTGCAGATGAGACGCGTCGGTTTGAAATTTCGATGATGCCAAACACACCGATGGTGGTCGGGTAGTTTAGGCCAATCGATTACCACCTCGGACGTCCGAGGTGGTAATCGATTGACCTAAACTACTCGATGATCACCGGTCATACCGTTTGATATTCATCGATGGCACGAGAAGCCGCAATAATTTACGAAATGGCGAATCAACGTGCATGTTTTGCATTCGAATTTCCACGTCCGTCAGTTAGGGTCAAATCAGTCGTCTTCTGCTTAGCTGCCACTTCCGTCATCAATTCAGCTGTCGAGATTCGACCAGTCAAGCTCCAATAACGCAAGTGATTCCCCTGTCATTCGCGAACACACATCAAATACCACACAGCCCAGTACTGTTTGTCCTACTGAAAGTTGACCGATGAAGCTAGTTTTCTAAACAAATACTGTATATCACAAAAACAGTAGTTTCATCTCGTTGAAGAATAAATTGCGATATTCGTGTGTGATTGACCGTATTACGACAATACAATTGGCAGTGCAACTACCTACTTACTAAGGGGAAGGTATACGGCTCAAATGTGGCTCATAGCACGCATCTTTGAATGCACTGATGTAACTAAATTTATCGTCATCATGAACACCATATCGGTTGGTGATTTGTGATATTGAATGGCTATTACAATGAATGCTGAATAGGGTTTTCAGTATATAGCTGGGACTTGAATCATGTTACGTTTTCGAAAACACCCATTCAATGCACTGTTTTAGTAACAGGACACTGCGAAGAAAACAAGTGTTTTTCCAAGTACCAGTTTAACGAGATAATATTTCCGGAAATATCTACCCAATATTGTTGTCGTCTGGGAAATGTCAGATGAGAAAATACAAAACACAACATCCTTCTACAAGAATGATTAGTGGCACCACATGAATACATGTTATTGTCGATCGATTCACAAAAATCTTCTTCTCCACTTATCTCACTATTCTTCTTTCTAACGTTCATATTTTCCAGAGACCTTTCTGCTTAAGCTAAAACGGGCAATGGAATGGACATCCAAATTGAAAGGAAATTTGGACCGACTCACAAGCCTCATTCGGTTGAATTTTCCTGCTCAGTAGGAACATGACATTTTTGTGTGTATCGTCTCCGTGCGAATCTGTAAACAACTTGGAAGAACCACGGCAACGGAGTGTGAATTTTAAACCCGACTCAATGAGAGGTATTATTTTATATTAATAAAAATATTAGGAAAAGCTAGTTGACTACTACGCCACCAAATGGGATATTTTTTATTGTTGATACAAGAAGAGGGAATTCAGAATTCGTCCACACAATTTCCGATCAAACTGACATGCCACATACACCGCCCACCAAGTACACCATGTGTTTTCACTATCCCATTACTGAGTGAAATTTCAAGTCCCGGATGCTCTACCTACTTTCTCACCTGCAAACTCCAAATTCCATAGAGGTGTCAAGATTTGCAGAAGAGCATCTGCATACCACCTTCGCGCCTTCACTTCTGCCGCAGCCCAGCACAAATGGTACAGTGTACTATTTCCTCAAGTGCCCAGGTACAGACAGGTTGACAGCACCGGCACGCGATGCACAAGGGTCAATTTTGCCTATTGCAAACGTTTGACGTGAGTACCACCAGGTCAACAACTTTTAGGTTCCGAACCTTTAATATCAACCTTGTTTTTCTGAGATAGTTAATATGCACTTTTTCTTCTTTCTACATCAGAACACTGCGGTCGGGTGAATAACTTCATGTTGGCACATTCATCGACGGCCATGTAGCCAACCACTCCAACTTTGCCAGCCTGAACAAGTCAAGTTCGCCCCTGATTCCCAATGTTTGTATTCCACGAGAAGCCGAGTCGGAATTATTATCCTCTAACCGAGTATACTGCTATTGATCAGGAGATCATAATTCACGGTTGAAATTTATTTGGTTTGCGAGGACCCGACAAATCAAGTAGACGTATTAATATTATTAGTATAACACTTTCGATGAGTCCATTCATGATAAAGCTTCAACGTGTTTTTAAGCATGGCTGACTTGACGCCAAATGCACAGCATGCAGTTAACTCAGTGACGGCTTATTTATTATCTGTACAACAACCGTTGTGTGGTTGAATCAGTCACATGATACCGTGAGGTTTATCTAAGCACAGTGAGCATCCTCTCGCGATTCACTGCTGTTCCGTTCGTCTTACACTTGCGCATCCTATACCTGTCCGTATCACGATCTACATTGTCCTATTCCACCAATCACATGCAGATTACTTGTTGCCATACTGATATTGACTGACAGGTCACGTTAGCTTGGATATTATCTAGTTCTCATGCAGACGCTCGCACTCGCCGTTCATTGATTCTAAATTTACATTTCTCGTACATGTGTGCTTTCGTTCTATCTACCGAATTCGGAACATAACAGCAACCGTGTTCAAAGGTGCCAGTGCAGAATTGCTCAACGGGATAGAGTAAGTTGCCAAGACATATTCAAAACCAGAATAACACGTACTACACTCCTCCGTAACCAATCTTAGATGGGTTTCAAAATGTATGCAGTTTTTGTCGGGAACCAGATATAGTAAACCGTTATTTCAGGTTCGATAAAAGTTCTTCCCGCGAATAAATCATAACTATTGAGCATACGGTCAGCTCGCAAATATTTATATGTTGTTCGGCACATTAAACGAGTTCTCCTTTCCAGAAAGAGACGATGGATGATCAGGTCAGCGAATTGTTCGACAAATGCTAAAGGACTTTGATCTTGCAAGCGGGTGGGGGGCGCATTCTTTGCTGTAAAAGTTGGCAGCATGTATGGTACTCACCAGTTAGGAAATACTTCACTCATTCATGCCTACCCTATTCGCGGTCATCTCGTTGCGGTTAAAAAATCAAAAGGTCTCTGTAACATCCAACCAAGAATTAATTTTGGCTAGCCCACCGTCTGTTTCAATACCTACCGAGTTTTCAGTACATCATATAACATGAGGACTCCAAATTGGACTTCATTGATATTTTCAAAAAGGCATTACCAAGTTTAATCCAGTGAAGCTTGATCGTAATGTAATCAACATGATAAGACTGGGAAAACAGCTGAATGATGCAGAAGATTCATCCTATTGCGATGCTAGTTGGCTGATTTGACGATGTTGCGTTAGTATTCATAATACCGCACTCAGCATTAGAGTACCCACTCATTGCCCTTTATGGTCACATGGTCGGAATCTACTAGACCTTCGTTCATCCACATTGACATCGAAACCGTTATCAGTATGTGCCGAAAGTTATTCTGGTTCTGTGATAATTGTGGGGACAATGTCGAGCTCCACCCGATTAACGGAACCACGGTCGACACCACACTCATGTTTTCTTGAGTACGACATTTTTCGCCCGTTGCAGTACAGTCAATCATGTCACTTTCCACTGCGCCCATAGTTGTCCCATTCCAGATTGCTAGTGCAGCCAGAAACAAAATGTCCAGGTTTCAATTTGACAAGATGTCGTTATTGTTACGCAAGAGTTTCCACCACACTTGGATAGAATGTACTATGGATTCTGAACAGTCAGTCAAAACATGTACCATCTTGCCAGAAAACCACCTACACTGGTCAATTATTTTAAACTTGGATTGTGTGGAGTGGCAATATTTTAGAAGGATCTTCTCTAGATTTAGCCGATAAAGCTATCTGTCAGAATCGATTGAAAACTGCAAACTCCTTCAACTACTTGAAGTTCGATCCATCAGATACACTGGATAGTTCATGAAGCAGATGGGCACATCGGTGATGTAGATATTTCCATAGCCTGGGAATCATCATTTCCGCAGTAGCAATCGAATTAGATCAGTCACGGGTTCCAGCTGTAGTGAAGCTGATCAATCGGCATCTTGCATATTTGACTTGAGCGCATACATCAGATCGTTTAGAAGAAACGCGAAACGATGAGCCTGTTTCACTGGATCTTTGAGGATTTCTCAAATCCGACGACAGCCCAGGGTCGGAGGTAACCTTATACTTTACTCCGTGATGTTCAGTGCCTTATTCACACACCATTGCAAAATAAAAAGTAGGCGCTATTTGTCATCCTGAACTACCTTCAGCAAACAACATTCGGACTGATGGAAACATTAAAAATATCTCCTTGGGTCTGCGTAGACATTTTTTAGTTCAACGTTTGTGGAGATCCACTTTGCCAAACAATTTAGGGGTTATCTCCAATAGGGATCGAATTTATCACACAATGGTAATTGATGATATGTTCCTCAGCCTGAATGACTGCAAGATCCGTGTGCTCTAGTATTTGTGACTGGGGCCAAGATCATTATGAACAGTCTGGGAGAACGTGGACTGATTCGCCCTGTTTCTTGGTCATTCAGTGCTCACAAGCGATCGCCACATAATACATCATGGCCAGCATCAACAATCAGAGCTCAATAATAATGTTAACCGAGGCTGAGTTGTCAGCTCAGTCAAGCATACCACTGTCAAAAGGACGACAATTGTTCTATTCCAACGAAGCACGATTGCAACGTAAACATATTCATAAATATTACACAGATGAGAGACAAAAGATAGTGGGCTTCGACTGTTTGTGGACTGAAGAACATTGAATGGTATGTGGCAAATACAGATCTGCCTTTTCGGTACTTCACATCACGCCAACACAGTACAAGTACGGATTTTTTTGAATTAATGGTGCTACTCAGTATTCTACAGTGTTCACAGGAATTCACAACTGCAAATTTCAGACTGAGGATAATGCATTCCTTTAAAGAATTCCATAACTGGTTTCACCGACTGGAAGTGTCTGCCTCACTATCTTGCCGACTTTCGGCTAAGGAAGAAGCACTGCTTTAACAAACTGATTTTGCGAACACAAGATTGGTCGGTACAACATGATCGCATCGGCCTTGGCAGTGAATAGGGATGGGATTCGTTGTCACATCTCTTTGGAGTGGATTTGGGACACTCGATAGATGAGGTTGAACCCTCCGTCACCAGTTAGCTGGTGCCTCGTATGATTCGTATGGACCAAGAACACACTGGTTACGGTTATGTGGATTCTCTTTCCTCACCAGCTAGGGCACTGCTCTTGAACTCGATCAGACAGACGCCTGAATGTTCTTCCCACGTATTCCACTCCACTCCACAGGAACATGAATATGAGTATACAAAAAGTGATGTCGAATGGCTCGGTATTCTGTTTTCGAGTCTCCATTGGAAGAACGGAATGGCATCGAATGAAGGGGTTCAGTGTCGCCTCGTTGAGTATATTTGCAACCTAATATCAATAAGACCACAAACGGCATTCCCAAGCCTCCCGGAAAAATTTATCCTCTAGAAGCCCTATCACTTTGTCCTCTAATTAGCTACCCGAGGAAAATAAGCCATCAGTTAGATAAGGAAGTTCAAATGGAGAACTAATCTAACAAACTAGATGATTTTGTACCAACAGGTGAGCAGAATGCCAGCTGAAATCAACAGTAGTCATGTTTAGCTATCAATATTTCAAAAGGAAACAGCATATAGAAGCATGTTTTTCCGTAAAGTTCTTAGAGGCGATAGAGAAGTTGACAGAAAATCGACAGATCCTCATTACGCGCCCTGACGATAAATCCTAGATCGTTGTCATGTAATTCGAAATAGGTTCGCGTTTATTGTGAGTATTTTGTAATTCTTGTTTTCTATTTATTTGTGTTCATTATGTGTATCAGTGCTTGAATGTCAAAACCCATGTATCAGAGAAAACAGTTTCACCTGTACTCCAGACAAGAAAACAAGGTCAATTTGTTAGAAACTTATCAACTTTGTAGTTACTCTCATTGTAAAGCTGATTGACCTGACGGTCTGAATTGTATTCTGCACAGTGGTGCTTAGAAAAGCAAGACAAGGTCATCCATTGATGGAATTAACCTGAATTAACCTGACCTGTTCTGTCTGGAAAACTGTAAAGGAATATGAATGATCAATATGAGAAATGACTTTTTTCAAAATCACTGATTCGAAAACCTGATCGAGTGGGTGTGAACGAGTGGTTATAATTGTCAGAAAGAATAAAATGATTGCACGTGACTCAACGCATTCTCAACGATAAAATCAGCATTAATTCTCTGAATAGTAGTATTGTTCCGTGGACATTACAAAGACGGATTTCACATTCATTTTACTCCATGACGTAAATGCAATAGATATCACAGCGATTTCATAATGCATTATATATATATATATATATATATATATATATATATATATATATATATATTGATAAAAATAAATACAACATAAAAAGTTCGTTTTCAAAGCGGGTTCAATATCTATTATGAATTGGGCCTTAGTTATGTGTGATAGGGATCTACTTGGCCACGTTGAGATCGCATCTGATCCTACTAAATCGATATCCGTAACCCAAGTAATGCGTTTGTACGCCATTCGACGTGAAAGAGCGAAACAACTATATCTGTCATGCTTTTCACCCATACGCACTATTAGATACTGGACAATACAACAGCTATTCTGGCTGTTCAGCTGATTTTACACGACAGCACAAGTCGGTGTACCACCCACCGTAAATCATCCTGCTACCAAAATGACGGTACAGACCCGACAACCCACAAATGATACTCTTATCTCATCAACCACAACAGATTCTTACCCTAGAGCTTGGTTTGCATCACACTTTTCTATGGGTTTCTATCGTCGCCAGTATTCTCCAGGACATCTTATGCTAAGATTTCTTGCAACATCACGGATTGGTTGTCGACATCCATACACATCTTGTCAGAGATTCAGTAACGTCAGACATAGTCGTCGGTTAACTAACACGATCCTCTTTCCAAGCCTAGATCCTGCACATCCTCATACCAACGATCCTGAATAAGAGCAGTTTCGTAGAAATTCGTCGCTGAAGTTATACGATATTTTGAACAGACTTTTGGAATAAACCGTAAAGTGACACACACGGAACACAGTTACCACAGACCACCTCAAACCGGTGTTCCTGGCAGAATTCCACACGTCAGTACCACACCAGTTGACTCACCGACACATCGAGTTAGCACCAAACAACACCGTGCCTATCGAACTGCCAACTGCAATCCCACCGGATGACCAAACATGCTCTGAGCAACCCCTTCCGGATATCAACCGCAGCCGAGTAATTAAGAAGCCGGTATGTTTTGCGGATGCGTAATAGTTTATTCCGTAGTTCATTTGTTTCTGCACGAATAAACATGACCAGAATACCATTTCAGCACTCGAACGTGAAGGTGTGTATGCATAGCGACCTGAAATTGGTAGAAGCAACTGCACTGATGAGGATGAACGGGGCACAGTGAATACGGAAAACTATGTTGGGTGATTGATCCTTTTTGAGAAGTACCGATATGGATTGATAAGATGAAGTGATAGTTACGGAAGAGATTGACAAGCCAGTGAGGAATTAGGGTGGTTATGATTAGAGGACGATAAATGAATGATACTTTCAGAAGGAATTATGACAAACACACAAGTAGAGCTCCTGTTGCCCACTTGAATGTACATACCAGTCCATGGATAAATAATGATGAAGCAGGTAGTTATTTCATTGACAATTCTCCATACATTTGTTGATCACATCTCATCAACCGGTCGTGCTTCCCAGTCATTCTCCTGCTGAAGTAGTTTTGCTATGGACAGACTGGACGGTGCTTCTGTCTGGAGCATAAGTATGAAAACTAATCGTTTCCACATACATACTGAGATGGATGTGGATGAATAACTACCAGTTTATCTATTTAATTTAACTCAAGAACTGCGATATTATTTGGAAACTTATTCCACATATTTGCATACCCCATACTTTTACCGACACGCTTGAAATCAAAAGAATACAATTGGTGATGACAATCAGAAATCTCAGTGACTACGTTGTTCAATAGAAATTTTTAATTTTACCACAAGCTTATTAAAATTCACTTCAGTTTGATGAAATGAGATCAAGTAGAATTTGGCAACATGTCCACCTTCTCTCAGTTTACTTGAAGTGGCATCTACCTGTCACTATCGGAGAATTCCTCAACCACTACGGGGTCACACGAATTATGTCTACTGTTGAACTGAGCGCCAATGACAATGCTCACAGCAATCGCATTTACGGTGCAATCTGCCATCATTATCCAACGTGGTTTTCATACCTATTCGACGGCTGAGTGAATTTATTGTCAGAAAACTGATACTTGTTAATAATATGCGAATATTACTTGCATCACAATATGTAAATTATTATGCAAATTAAATAACTAGGATAAACCTGTAGTCAGATTGATGACGTTGACTTTACTAAGCAATCATGTAAAAATTATCAAAAGCTGCATCGGCCTTGATAGGATAAGCCAGGGTAACTGGACAGTTCGCAGGTTGGAAGAAAGACAGTGAGAGTCGGAGTACTGAATTTGGCCAAAAAATGGTTTGTTGGACTTCCACGAGATCCATCCAGCCAGTGATCCTAGGCAGGAAGATATTACTACGTACCATGACAAGTGAAGCTTCTGTATGCATACAACTCAACCATCAAATTGTTATCATTATTTTCAGTACCATTTCCACTTTGCCACACACTGGAAGTTATATTTTGATTTCTTGATTAGGTTGCTGCTGAGAAGAAGCAATGAGAGAACCAGCCCAACCCGTGAACCGTTAGTGGTTGTTCCAAATCCACTAAATTCACTGGAGTCTATTATATTCACCGGAACAAAGTAAATATAAGACATTAAACCTCAAAAGGAACATATTCGAAGATTAGAAATAACCTCTGCACTTAGAAATGTCATACCACTGACCAAATAATTTAAGGTTCAAACTCCAGCGGCATACTGGTATTATTGGCAGCGCAGGCCCGAGATAATAAATTATCGATAACCATGCGAGTTCAAGGATCATTGACTGTCACGAAGTCGGAAATCTCTCTTAAAACACGTCACCAATGAGGCTGCAGTCCGCATTCTCCCAACTCCCGCATAGGGTGCTTTGTGAACACTAACCAAAGACAAGGCCTGCATATCCCACATAACAGTGCAGTCATGACGCGCGTGCCCATGAACCAATCAGTCAATCTGTCCATCACACGTCAGTGTTCATATCGACCACTCACAGACAGTCTATTGTTTACGCTCGGCAATCAGTAACAACGTCAAATATTCCGGTTTTTCTGCTGGAACTATAACCCGATGAATGTAAGCACTACGACGGGAATTTACCTTAGCCGGATTTGCGCGAGAACAAACACGAAAGTGGATCACAATTCCGCTGTTGCATAACATCGCTTCTATGGTGAACAAAACTGATCCAATATCCATTCATTCTAAAAACCAACGACAGAAAGCCATGCGCTTGGGCGAATCTTCGTTGTTCAGCGTTTGCAAGTTTGTTTCCTTGCAAGAACGAAATTCCTCGGAATTTAAATTATTCAACACTAATTTATACGATACATGAGAATCCCTTACGATTTTACATCAGCAATTTGATACTTTCCGGAAGACGTCCTTTGAGACAACACCGATCAACACTCGTCCCATTACCTCTGGTTGCCTTCAACTTGCCAGATATTTTACATCTCGGAACCTCTTTATGAGATTCCGAACACATTTCTGAGAGAGCAAGTGAGAAAGAGAGAGAGGTGGATGTTTTTTTATGTAAAGCAGTAAAACGTCGAGCTATTTTAATCATGTTTTACCTCGTATCATCGGACAAGTTCTAAACGACTGAACGTTCCTCTTTCGTAAGTAGTAACGACATTATCTGTTCCCAACCCCTTTTAAGATGAAGGAATCAGATGGGGCAACTTTTATTCCACAATTTTGAGTCGGCTAAATTCAACTAGGTGTCTCGTAACGGAGCTCGAGTGTCGATCACATTCAAAGTTAGATTTACTTGAACATACTATCAGATCGCGCAGCAATACTTACATATTATGCAACCAAATTAATTGAAATGTAACTCAAAATAGGACTCCTGGGCTCCACCACGGAGTCGAATCTACCTGAGTGCTATTCCAATAAAGTGATTAGGTCATGATCGCGATCCAACCTAAAGCTGAAATGATCTGTGTGTGTGTGTGAGGGAGAAGAGTTTTTCTCAATCAACCTTGTGATCAGCGGGTCGAGAATTTCCATGCCCATGTATTAGTTTGTGGGTATATAGCGCACGGGTCTGTGAACAGTGACACGCAGAGCTATTCTACTCCGCACCACCGAAATTACTTTATGCATCTACCTTACCACCTATTTCACGACCTGGTGCCTAAGGTGAATCGAACGGACTGCAGCTACAAGACATCACTGAAATCACGAAGTTCTTTGACTAGGGCTCCCATATGTTCAACCCGGTAAAATGGGTAGTGATACCGATTGGACACCGCTAGTTTACTCTAAATTTCAGACAACGTACAACCAGTTGATAAGATATCAGCGTTGTATAGCACTGTGAAATTCATGCTTTCGTGGGCATTTTCAATCATATTGCCTGACTTTATATCAAACCCCATGGCTTCTGAATCCGCTAAGCGCCCGATAACGAGGAGGTAATAAGAGGCACCGGGAGCGTCGTGAGTAGGACGTCCTTGAACAACTCCAGTAATGGCTTACACAGCTTCAGTTTTCAGCACACTTCCAAGCAAATGAGCCCACCATGTTTTACTGCAACTCATCCGCCCATGATTTCGAAACGTTTTGACTCATACCGATGAGGAAGGGGATGAGTAGTCCGTCATTTTTGCCTCTTTCAACTCCAACAAGAAATCTCTTTCAATGGTGTTTCAAGTAACACGATTCCTTCAATGATTACACACACACAAGTTCGAGATTCATTCAGATCACAAACCTTTGATTAGTTTTCCTGGAGAAAGAAATTTATGCCACAAATACCTTCAGCTATAATGCAACGATGGTCAGTTTATCCGGTGGTATATCAGTATATTATCCAGAATATTCCTGTTCGGAATAATCACACTGCTGATGTCCCAAGTCATCTTCCGTTTCGTGTATATCTCAAGCAATGTTAAGCTGCCCGGATAGCTGATCTTACTGACGGATCGGATAAACTCGTCACCCACCTTCAAACTTGACAGTGCTGTCCGTCACATCTTCAAACTATTTTACTACACCACCAGTTCACCTGAACCGATTTTACATCTACTTCCGTTTCTTCTCATACAAATGTTGTTTTGTTAAAAAATATGCCCAATACTATGTCATAACAATGTGATTTCATCAGATCTTTGAAATAACCGAAGCCCTCAAAAAAAATACTTTTTAGAATTTCAGTGAGAAATAAAGCAAAAAGAATATTTCGGAAACCTAGACGACCATAGCTGCAAACACTGCCCTGGTTGGAAAGTTGAACTAAGGAAGCCAACTTTGTCAACTATTTGTCTATCATATATATTTTTGTGATATATTATCACAACGCAGCCATGCCTGAGAATAAGATGCAGCTCGACACAGATCCGTCGTTTTGGGCCGTTACGTTCAAACCCATGGCGTTTATCCTCCACGACCCCGACGTTTGGTTCGCAGCATTAGAGCTGCTATTCGAGGCACGTTACATCCCCAGCCACCGCCAAATGTTTTTCTGCGCCTGAGAAGAAGTCCCTGTGGATGTCAGTGCCTCGGTGAGGGATTTACTCCTAAATCCCCCCCCTCTGGAGTAGCCATATCATCGGCTTAAGGTGGCCATTCTCAAGCAATCCCTATTCTCCCGGGAGGAACGTTTGCATCAGCCACTTGCATGACACCCCATCGGGAATACTAAACCCAGCCGACATCTAGCTCACCTCCAGTCCATGACAGGGCCAGCAGATAGGGATTCGGAGATAGTTAAGGAACTGTTGTTGGATTCGCTTCACTCTCATGTCCAGATCACTGTTACTGCTCTCCTCGAAGATTCGTCCTTGGAACAAGCAGCCTCCCTGGCTAGCAAGATTGACGCCTGTGTTGCTTTGTTTCAGCTGCCCGTGGCCAATGATCCCTCCACTCTTACCTACGGCATGAGACAGCTTGCGACCAACCTGTGACCACGACGTCCGTATCTGTGGATGTTCTTCTTTTCGGACATCCCCACAGGCATACTGAGAATCGATTTTATGCAGCACTATGAATTACTTATTGATTAACGTAGGCTGCAGCCTATTGATCCTTCGTTGGACATTACATTTACGGGTCTCGCACCTCGAACAGATGAACAACAGATCACAGGTTTGTTTTCTAACGTTGCTCACGATTTTCAGTGTCTATTTCACAAATTCCCTATTTTACCCAGACCATTTGAAGGGATAGGTGCAGTGATCGATCGTGTGGCACACTACATTATCACTAACGGACCACAGTCACGGCACGACCTCGATGACTGGCACCGAACAAACTGGCATTCGTCAAACGTGAGTTTGACGCGTTACTTTTTGAGGGTATTGTTCGTCCTCACAGTCCATGGGCCTCACCTCTACACATGGTTCTCAAAAAAGATGGCATTAGCTAACAACCATTTGGCAACTATCGCGCACTTAACTCGGCTACCCGTTATGGTAGCCATCCAATACCCCACATACACTACATTACGACATCATTTCACGGTACAACCGTATTTTCTAAGATCCATTTGGAACGAGCCTATCACCAGATCCCAGTAGCCGCTGAACATGTTCAGAAAACTACTGTCACTACTCCTTCCGTTTTTCTTCTTGAGTTTCTATGCATGTCTTTTGATTTGCAAAATACTACTCAGACATTCCAGAGGGTTATCGATAGCATTTCTCAAAACTTCGAACTTGTTCACGTCTATATCAGTGATTCGTTACTCGCATTGTCGAGCATAGATGAAGGTTTCCAACATTTGACGCTACTATTTCGACGTTTGTCCGAACATCGAATAGTAATCAGTTCCAATAACAGTGAACTCGGCAAACCAAAATTTGTGTTCTCTGGTCAAAGGATCACTCGAGAGGGCATTGGGTCTTGCGAGGATAAAGTGATCACTATTCTAGATTAAGCCGTACCGTTCTCAATCAAGGACCTCAAGGCACTTTTGGGATTAGTTAACTTCTATCATCGTTTCGTACCTCATGCCGCTGAATATTTGCTTCCATCAACCGACCTACTTCATGGCAATCTACACAAGCTGTCATTTTTGAATGCCGCCACGACGTCAAGGGTCGATATTTTATCTTCTGTGCCGACCACAAGCCTCTCACGTATGCATTGCATACTAAGTCCGACCATCACTTCTCACGAGAAGTCTGACATTTAGACTACATTTCTCAGCTCACGACTGACCTACGACACGGGAAAGGTGAGTCGAACTAAGTTGCAGGTGCATTGTAGCGTAATTCAACTAATGCTATAAACTCTCCCATCATAGACATCCCCACCATGGCTGCAGCACAGGTACAGACATAGGACACATCATGTGTAGAAACTGTTCAGTCATCGTCGCTTGAATGTTAGTCCGTACCTGTGGTCACCAAGGCTGGGATCATACCCTGCGACATGTCTACTGGCCTACCTCGACCAGTCGTACTCTCAACATATCGGCGTCTCGTGTTCGATACCTTACGGGGACTTTCACATCCAGGCATCTCAGCCAGTCTCCGAAAATTACCTGCAAGATACGTCTGGTCGCCCATGATTTAAGATGATCGTATGTTGGTAAAATAGTGTTTACAATGTCAACGATCCAATGTGCATAGGCACGTAGCTTTGCCACACCTGATGCTCGTATCGATCATTTCCACGTAGACATCGTGAGTCTATTGACCCCATCACACGGGTATCCCTGCTTAATGACGAGCATCGATAGATTTACGGAATGGCGCGAGGCTATTTCCATCTCTCTCGTTACTGCCGAATCAGTGGCTTCATATCTGATAGAACAATGGATAGATTTACATGGCTGTCTTTCTATAACCCCTACCAATCGAGGGTAACAATTCCAGTCCAATTTGTTATCTTCACCAACTCACATGCTGGGTGGGGAATGCGTTTGCACGACTGCGTGCCATCCGGCATCGGATGGTTTATTCGAAAGTTCCCATCGCCCAATCAGAGGGGCATTTGAAGCACACGAGAGCCCCGACTAATGCGAAACATTAACGCCAGTTCTGATTGGTATCAGGACTTACTTGAAGGCAGATATCCAATGTTCCGCAGCACAACTTATATACGGCACGACATTACAACTGCCTAGGGAATTCTTCATGCCACTGAGTACACATTCACTTGTCGCACAGATTTATGTTCATCGTTTTGTTCCATTTGAACTCGAAACTTGTTCGCATGTATTCATTCGTGTTGATTTGGTACGCGAACAACTACAACAGCCTAACGAAGGTCCATTCCACGTGATTTCTCGTCACGATAAGACCTTCAAGCTTGATCGATACGTTTGCATCGATACTGTTAGCGTCGATCATCTCAAAGGCGCGTACGTTGAAGATAGCGTATCGCCCGCTGACCTGAGGTTCGATACTAATCCCAAACTACTTGTTGACGACACTTCCGTGTCTATTCAGGGCCCAAAGTTAGCGTTGACTCCTACAAAGACGAATGAGCTGTTCGTCTCACGTTCAAGTAAGCAGCGCACGCCCAGTAGCCTGCACTCAAATGAGGCTCCCGTATCAAGTTCCAGATCGGAAGATCGTTTGCCCGGCCCGTTTTCATGACTAGGTCAAACACGATCTTAATCAATGCACTTTGCAATAATAACTGTCGTGTTCATCGTTTCGACACAATTTAGCATACATCGTCGGTTATTACTGTATCCCTATCAGGTCCATTGCAGTCGTTACACCAGTTTTCCGTCTCTTTTCGTTTCATTGTATCTCGCCATATGGTATGCTTCGCGGGTCTCGCGAAATCCAGAGGTTTGCATTATTATTCAGTCCTATAGCTGTCGCTTCCCGTCACTAACGAACTTACCGACTTGGCTTCCGGATACCACATTGGTTAAGGGCTACTAGACGCTGGAGGTTAGTGGTGTGGCATACCTCGATGACGGTTCACGCAACCGATGTCATTGGCAACGAATCTGGTTTGCGCTCGACCATCATTCTACGGTTCCTGCATACCACGGATTCTGTCCGTCAGTATCTTAAAGCACAGCCGTATTCACGTACTTTGTACACATTCACGCGCCCGAATATCGTTTGTAAGCCTTCACCTCCATGACATTTTTCGAAAGCTTTCCACGCTTTCTAGCAGGGAGCTGCTGTAGCGAGCTCGGTTGTGCTGAGAGAATAACCGTTTTCTAGGCACCATTTTGGGTTAATTTCCTCTACGATCCTTTCTGACGCTTGATTCCCACCTCATCGTCCTATTCCGTTGCGTACGTTTTACTGAACTGACTTTTCTGAGGTCTCCGTCGACCTCGTTTTTAAATCACTTTTACTTTCGGTTCTCCGCCCACTGATAGCAGTTTCCGTCCCTTCGGCAATTTTGTCGATAACAGACCTGTGTTTGAATGTGGTGTTGTGCGATAACTCAAAAGGAACTTGTGTAGTCTGGCGTACATGTTTACAACTAGCTCCCGTATTCCTTGAATAACTGTCAGAATTGTCCTTCCGACTGATTCGTTAAATGATGTGAGATGTGGGAATGCGTAAGATGACAATGTCATATAAAATTCGTACCGGTATGGCTTGTGAACAAAATATGGAACGCAAAATTCCTATCGTCTTTAGGTTCGTAGCACTTTTTGTGGACTTGGCTTCAATCCATTTTGAGTGGGCTTGAACAACAACCAATAGCTTGTAGCCCTATAATAAGCTGGTAAAGTTTATATGCAAAACACACCAATGGTGAAGCTACCAAGAAGATGACGTAGGTAGCACGGGATTACAACATGCTTGGGTTCGATGGCAACATTCCCATAAACTGATCAGTGTCTTACGTATTCGTATCCAAGGTAGCCAAACATAAATTATGGTCAACGATTTAATTCTTGATACTCCTGGGTGAGAAAAATTCAAATCCTCAAGTACTGGGTTCTGTAATGTCAGTGGTGTAATAAGTCGCCTACCTAATGGCAGACATCCATCATATGGGCTAGGTTCGTTCATGAGTCTGAAATGTAATGGCAGTTTTATGGTTACGTCTTGAAACACAAGTCTTCCAAGTATCCTTACATGAATGCCAAAGTTAAGTCAAGTATGTGCTTTATGCATCTGATAGTGAATATTCAGCTGCTGCAGAACCACTGCACTGCTTGAATATCATCAATAGAAAAACTGTATTCGGAGAAAAATTGTGTTCAATGGAGCTAGCCAAGAAAATCGACGGTGATAGAACACAGCGTGGTGAGGAAACGAGTGAGGTGAGTAGCTACAAAGGATTTGCCAGCTCTAGTGAAAGGAAACGTGTTTGTGCTTGGCTCGAGTGATAGATGCTTTTATGCAAAAGCTAGGATCGGGATGAAGAGGGTTTGTGCTGTCACCCAAGATATGACTAGAGTAATTCAGACAAGCTTCGTAGTTTTGTGTTGCGATATATTGAATGAGCTGACCGTCAGTGATGCCACTATGTCGAGATAAATGTCCAAGGGACCTGGCGACAATTTTAACATTTTTCGCAATCAGTCCGAGGAACATGGCAGGGAATATATAGAGCCAGTGCTCCTTATTAAATGAAGTGGAACAGAAAATGACCTTAGTTGTATGAAGTAAAAGGCAATTGGTGGAACTTTCAAGAAGACAAACACCACGTGATCTGTCCAGGTAGGGTCAAGGCTGATGAGCACACCGACGTACTTCATGGACCATCTTCTTTGTATTGGTTCTCCATTGATGACTATATCTGGGTGGAATACCACCAGGTCGAAGAATTGATAGGTTTTATGGAAACAGAACAGAATATCAAAACACCTTTGAAGATTTATCCATAGATTTGAACCTGAAGACCAGTTGACGAGCTCGGTTAGTCTTTGTTAGAAAATGGAAAACGTGGACCTGTTAGAGTTGAGTATACAAAAAAGCACATCAGCGACAGATTCATTTAGGAGGCCATCATCGAAAACGGGCTTTGGAAACTTGCGTGGATGATATATAAGTGGAAAACCGATATGGAGCCCCATCAGAGAACTTCGTGTGCTCAATAACGTATTGTGGCCGCAGTCTGTTCGAACCACCTTAAGCACTAGGTCGTGAAATAGGTGGTAATTTGCATACGTTAGGTAATCTTGGTCGTGCAAGGTAGAGAAGCTCTATGGTATCACTGTAACATGCAAGTAGCAGTGATCTTCCGCCGGGATGAGGGCGACGGGGGGAAGGGTGGGGGGTGGTTGAGCGTGTACGACCTGCCGGTTTACGACAAAGTGGAAAATAAACTGAAAATAATGATAGCAATATGATGGTTAAGTTGTTTGAATACAGGAGACTCACTTATCATATCTTCCTGCCTGTGACGGCTGGTTGGATGGATCGCATGGAAGTCTGGCACTCCAGTAATGGCCAAGTGCAAAAATCCGACTTTCAGTATCTCTCTTCATTTTATGAATTGTTCAATTAACGTCGCTTATCCTATGAAGGCTGATATGGCTTTTCATGATTGGTATTTGATTACCTAGTGAAGTGGACATCACTTATCTGACTACGGGTTGGTCCTATTTGTTTTATTTTGGCATATTAATTGGCATACTATGAGGCAAATAATATCCGCATATTATTAACAAATATCAGTTTCCTGACAATAACTTCACTCAGCCGTCGAATAGGTATGAAAACCACGTTGGATAATGATGGCAGATTGCACCGTAAATGCGATTGCTGTGAGCATTGTCATTGGCGCTCAGTTCAACAGTAGACATAATTCGTGTGACCCCGTAGTGGTTGAGGAATTCTCCGATAGTGACAGGTAGATGCCACTTCAAGTAAACTGAGAGAAGGTGGACATGTTGCCAAATCCTACTTGAACTCATTTCTCCAAACAGAAATGAATTTTAAAGTATGGGATATGCAGTGCTTGTGGTGAAATCACAAATTTCTACTGAACCGAGATTTCTGATTGAAAACATCAATTTGTATTCTTTGATTTCCACCGTGTCGGTAAAAGTACGGGATATGCAAATATATGGAATACTTTTCTGAACAACATGGCAGATCATCAGTTCAAAAACATTGACAAACAAGCTGTTGCTCATACCCATTCACCTCAGTAAGAATGCGAATTAGAGATTAGTATTTATACTTATGCTCCGGAAAGAAGTACCGTCCAGTCTGTCAGAAGTGAAACTAATTCAACAGTGGAATGACTGGGAAGTACGATCGGTTGATGAGATGTGATCATCAAATGTATGGGGAATTGTCACTGAAATAACTACCTGCTTCATCAGTACCTATCCATGGACTGGTACCTACATTCAAGTGGTCAACAGTAGCTCTACTTGTGTGTTTGTCCTAATTCCTTCTAACAATATCGTTCGTTTATCGTCTTCCAATCATAACCATCCTAATTCGTTTAGGTTGTTAGAGCATACAACCATCCTCAGCTAGATACAAATGGAGCTCACTGGCTTTTCAATCTCTTCCGTAACTATCACTTCATCTTATCAATCCATATCGGTACTTCTCAAAAAGGATCAATCACCCAACACAGGTTTTCCATATTCACTGTGCACTATTCACCCTCAGCAGTGCAGTTGCTTCTGCCAATGTTAGGTCACTAGGTATGCACACCTTCCCGTTCGAGTGCGTGCTTATTCGTGCTGACTCGAGTTTCTCTCTTGTTAGGGCTCATCAGAGCAATCGGAATGAGGGATGTGCACAGGCACAATAGTTCTTGTAATCCAGTGCGTGTAAATACTATAGCTCATTCAAACATGCTAGTGCCTTCGTCTTCCCATAAATATAAATAACTCCAAGTTATATTGTAAGTATTTTCATATAAATATATATATATATATTCAGATGCCTTGAGAAATCGCTCTGAAATCCGTTGTATTTATGTCATCGAGTAAAAAGAATGTAAAATCCGTCCATGTTACGTCGACAGAACACCATAGTTATTCAGAGAATTCAAGCTGATATCATCTTTGAAAATACGTTGAGCCACGTACAATGGTAGTATTCTTTCTGACAACTACAACCACTCGTTCACACCCACTCGATGAGATTTTGGAATCAGTGATTTTGAAAAAAGTCATATTTCGTATTGATCATTCATTTTCATTCGCAGTTTTCCAGACAAAACAGGTCAGGTTAATTCAATGTCACTCAATCAGTGAATGACCTTGTCTAGGTTTTCTAAGAACCACTGTGCAGAATACAATTCAGACCGTCAGGTCGATCATCTTTACAATGAGAGTAACTACAGATCTTCATTTCTGCTTGATAAATCTCTAACAAGTTGACCTTGTTTTCTTTTCCGGAGGATGGATGAAACTACTTTCTCTGATACACGGGTTTTGACTAGCAAACGCTGATATACATAATGAACATAAATGAATAGAAAACAGGGATGAAAAAATATTCAAAAATAACCCAAACTGATTTCGAATCCCATATCAGTACAACACAACTGACGTCAGCATTTCCAACATCTCGTACCAGTAGTCATTCTTGTCCATGACAACGATCTCGGACCCATCGTCAAGGCGCATGATGAGGATCGACTGGGTTTCTCTCAATTTCTCTATCACTCCTAGGTGGTTTACGGATATAATGCTTCTACTGGCCGTTTTGGTATTCAATATATCGATAGCTAAACTGACTAGTGTTGATTTCAACTGGTCAGTATTCTGCTCACTCATTCGTACTAAATTATCTAGTTGATTAGATAAGTTCGCCATCCGAACTTCCACATCCAACTGGTGGCTTATTTTCCTCGGGCAGCAAATTCGATGACTAAGTGATAGGGCTTCTAGAGTAGTTTTATCCAACACAATAGAAGATAGATTTTTGTAGTTCGTTTCCGGTTGATTTGAGAAGGCCCTCCGCGGTCTGTCGGATTTCAAGTCACAAATATATTCAACTCGGCGAAACCTAGGACTTTACTCAACACCAATCCGTACTTCCGATTGAGACTCCAGGACAGACTACCAAGCCATTCGATCTCACTTTGTGTATAATCATATTCATGTTCCTGTGGAGTGGGGTGGAATACGTTAAAAGAATAACTAGGCGTCTGTCTGAGTGAGTTCAAGAGCATTGCCCTAGCTAGCGAGTCCACATAACCGTAACCAGTGTGACCTTGGCCCATGCGATCGATAAGGACACCACTTAACATGAGATGAAGGGTTCAAGTTCATCTGTTGAGTGTCAAAAGTCGCTCCAAAGGAGTCAGACAACGAATCCTATTCACAGCCAAGGAGATTGTGATCAGGTTGTGCCGATCAATCTTGTGTTCGCAGTAGCAGTTTGTCAAGATACAGTTTCTGCCCTGCTATAGGTCGGCAGGACAGTGAGACTGATACAAGCAGTCGGCGAAACCAGTGGCAGAATCGCCCACAAGAACACATTATCCTCAGATTATTAGATGCTACTGTGAATTCTTACGAACACTAACTCTACCAGTTGACGAGATGTTAAGTACCGAAGAGACAGATCTGTGTTTGCCACGTACCGTGCATTGTTCTTTAGTTCACAAGTAATCGAAGCCCACTATCTTTTCTCTCCCAATCACCAGGGAAGCGCACTATGGGGAATTATTTGTGTTGCGTTTTGTCTCCAAATTGTGTAATATTTACGAACATTTTTATGTAGCAATCGTGCTCCATCGGAAGTGAACTATTTTCGTCTTTCGACAGTGATATGCGTGACTGAACCCAACAACTCAGCCTCGGTTAACAATATTACGGAGATCAGATTGCTGACGCCGGCCATGAGGAATTATGTGACAACTGCTCGTGACCACTGAATGGCCAATAAACAGGGCAAGTCAATCCGCGTTCTCTCAAACTGTGTTTTGTATGTTCTGTTATCTCTGCACTGGGTAGCTTTGGGCATAATGGAAAGTTTATCTCTTTATCCGCTGACAGTGTTTCATTATTAGCTCCGGTAAAAGAGAAACAGCTAGTGAAGCAGAAACGGCTGCAAAATGAGCATCGTCCAATGAAAGCCAGAAATCCAACGTGTTTGGCGATGAATAAACTGAAATTTTCAGAGAAACCGAAAGCCAATTATTTAGTAGATCCATTTGCGTCTCTCGGTCAGTCGGGTACACAGACAATTACTGGTCCGACTGAGGAACATCACCAATTACCGCTTGTGTACTAAGTTCGATCCCTACTGGAGATAACCCCTTAATTGCTCTGCGTAGTGGATCTCCACAGAAGTTGAACTAACAAGTGTCTACGGATACCCAAGGAGATATTGTAGACGTATCCTGCAGTCCGATTTTCGCAAAGTGAATATAATTCACAATGACAAATAACGCCTACAGTTTATCTTACAATGATGTGTGAATAAAACACTTAACACCTCAGAGTAATGTATAAAGTGACCCCCGACCCTGGGCTGTCGTCGGATTTGAGAAATCCTCAAGGATGCATTGAAAAGGGTTTGTTGTTTCCCGTTTCCTCTAAACGATATGATGTCAGTGATCAAGTCAAAAATGAAGGATGCAGATTGACCAGCTTCACTGCAGATGGAACCCGTGGAAGATCTCAATTCGACTACCACTCTGGAAATCATGATTCCTAGGTGGTATGTTCACAAAGTCGGTAACAGAACGAAGGCGCACTTGTGCGGTTGAACGTGTATTCAGTACAAACGTATGATAGGCTCAAAAACAGGCATGCACGTGACAAATGCACCACGTGACACAATCTGATTGGTCCATGGTGTCCGGGATGAAGCACGACAAACGCCAACTGTGCACGTGCATCCGTGTGCGTGCAAGATTTCCCGTCTAAGCACGTGCCTGTTCAAGCCGAACACCATAGCAGGCTGCCAAAATATCTCCATCACCGATGTGTCCGACTGCATCATGAACTATCCAGTGCATTTATGGAATCTAACCTCAAACAGTTAGTAAAGTTTGCAGCTGTCAATCGATTTTGACAAATAACTTTATAGGCCACATCTAGCGAAGATCCTTCTACAAAGTTGCCACTCCACATAATCCAAGTTTAAAACAATTGACCAGTGAAGACAGTTTTTGGATAGGGTAAAGCATGTTTTGACTGACTGTTCAGAATCCAAAATACTTTCTATCCAAGTTAGATGGGAACTCTTGTGCAGGAATGACAAAATTTTGTCAGTTTGAAACCTGGATATTTCGCTTCTGGTTGTACTAGCAATCTTGAATGGGGCATCTATGGGCGCAGGGGAAAGTCAAATGATTGACTGTATTGCAACCCGCTTCCGGTAACAGCGTGGAGCTCCACATTGTCCCCGAAATTATCAGAGAACTCAAATAAACTTCGGCACATACTGGTAACGTTTCCGATGTGACCATTAGGGCAATGAACTGGTACCCCAATGCTGAGTTTAGTTTTGTGAATCCCAAACTAACTTCGTCAAATCAACCAACTAGCATCGCAATAGATTGAGTCTTCCTCAGCAGCCAGCTGTTTCCCCAATCTCCTCATACTGATTACATTACGATCAAGCTTTATTGGATTCAACTTGGTCATGCATTTTGAGAACATCAATTAAATCCAATTTGGAGTCCCCATATAATATGATGTACTGATAAATCAGTAGGTATTGGAAGAGACGATAGCCAATCCCAAAGAGAATTATACATACAATTAGTGGTCTGCTGTCTGTATGCTCGCCGTTTATGATTTATTCGCGAGAAGAATTGTTATCCGACGTGAAAGAAAGGTTAACTATACCCGGTTTCCGATGAACAAATCACACCAAAGTTCGCGTCTATATGACATCTGCTAAATCATGTTGTCCCTAATCAAACAAATACAACTGTATAATCTACTACCATTGAGACGCTGTGCTGCTCAGTGACCGATGTTAACACGTCCTTTTTGGGCATTCTCCTTTGCAAACTGTCCAAGTCTGATCTTGAGGGAGACAATTAAAAGGTAATCTTCATTATGAACATTTGTGATTAACTTGGCTTGCAAAAATTGTTTACAGCACTGGAACACTAGAGTTGTTCGAAAAACATATCCAAGAGTTACCGCATGAGGGGGATTTTCGACTAATGAGTGTTTTACAACGTTATGTAGGTGCTGCACATAGCATCGGATAATTAAATGTATGTGAATCTCAGCAATATGCGTTTCAAACCCATATCAGGACTACAAGAGGACTCTCTTTTACTCGAGCGTTAGTGAAAACCCACATTCCAGGAGAGGAAATTTGCCGATTGTTTTCGCTTTGTATTATTATCCACTGGGTTTTGATTGACTTGCCATTTGATCGCCGCAGTCAACAACAATAGAGATGTTCAGTGTATTCTCGTGTACTACAATCCAGTTTGTGTTTTTGGATTCCTTGGGAAAATGGTGGAATTCAATATTGTAATCAGGAATCATTCTGTATCAGCAATGCAATTTTATCAAAGGAAGATGGATCGTGACAAAATTACCGGATTGGAGGTTAACATGATGAAATGGATGTTTGTTGGCATTGGTCTTTCTGTGAACTGGAAGTACAGTCAGTCACACAGAAGAGACACAGCTGACTGTCGATGGGATCAACGTGGCAAATCGCGGACACTTTAATTTGACCGCTGATTCGCGATATGTGCACCAGACCAGCTACAGTTATATTGACGAATTCATCCATGGAACTGAAATGCTGCTTTCAGAATTGCAAAAGAAATTTTCCCCAATAGCTCACTGAAATGGTTGATGACAGAGGGGGTAAGAATTCGAAAATCAAGGTTTCCCGTGTTTAGCGCGAAATTGACGGGCAGCAGAATCAACTCGGGCTTGTTTTTCAAATTTTCTGGCTGAATCTCGAGCCGAATTCCGATAAGGTGATGTGGGACTACATCGGAGGAGCCGAAAGCAAGTAGATGATTCCGTAGGTAACCAATAGATTTGTTAGAGTGATCGGGACAGGGTGCCCAGGTTTCTGACAAAACTCTCGGGTCCGCATGCAAAACAAGTGAGACATTATTCCGAATGTGCTTCGTGTGTCGTAGGGTTTGATTGCTGGAGTCAAATTGATAAAAGACCCAGAAAAAGCACAACTGAACGGTCTTCTGGAATCAGAAATTAACTAGATTAATACCAAGTAACAGGTCGTGGAGTTTGCTCATGTCACGAGGAACCGGAATGATGCAGGTGATGGAAGATCTATCTCCAACATTTGTGTTTCAATATTCGCAATATTTAGTATGGAAATCAGCATCCTCCAGCCTAACTGTCAGTTGTTCAACCAAAACTTGTCAATGGATAGTGGTCTATGAGAGTTAATTGATACGTGGCATTGAAAGAGAATCACTAGTTATAACGGTTAGAACATAGTTTGGGTAATTCATCAAGGCGCCTATTACCGTGGTCAGTAGACGCAACAATTTTGGCATTTCATTGAATTGCTCATTATTATTCCCGGTAGTACGTCAGTGTCAACATACTCAAATGCTTCCGACCAATACTTCCAGCGCAAAAGCGTTCACGTTAAAGACTACGAAGTTGGGAATATATCAGAGATTGAGGTAATCTTGATTGTCAATTGTGTCATAGGAATACATGAAATGGGGTGATCGACTTTTAGAATATATTAATAATTTGGTGTTCATTACATAAGAAAACGATACATTTATGAGATGGCAGTGGGTGAGACTATTTGGTACAAGTGACAACAAAATATGTGAAACATGTGCTTTGCTAATGTTATCTGTGATTCATTCCCTGCATGGACACAAATTGTGCACTGTAATCATGACAGTTCAAATTCCATCATGTATGGTGGCCAACTGATGAATGACATAATAGGATTTTACCTAGAATTTGATAAAATCCCTTACCGAATAAAGAGAGATCACAAGGAATATTGTTCTAGAACCATGCACCAACTTGATGATTGTTATCCATATAAAATTACACACTTCTGGGTTTATTCTGCCATGCACGAGAGCAATACATGATTATGTGACCACCATGTGTATGGGTATCAACAATGCCTGTTTTGTCCTCGTTTTTTATCGTGCGAGTGATTGTATTGGTGATGTAGAATATACAGTTGTCATGAAGGACGGAATGCAGTTTTCCGAGAGCACACACCTCCTGTCACTTACTGAAATGAAGAATTCACGAAAGTAATGATTATCATCGATGAAGTATTATCTCATAAACCAACAGTACAATCACGGCAAAACTCACCAATGTCAAGTGTGTTTTGTGTCTTAGAGCTCTGTAAACTATATAAAACAAAAACCCAGAGTTAGTCAGAAATGAGAATGCCCTTTTGTGTTACATGTGTGTGAGGACTTGCCAAATGAGTCTTCATAACACGTGGGTAGCATTCACCAGAACATCCGGCCAGGCGGACGTGGGAATGCGGGAAACGTGATCCATGCATTATTTGCCTGCTATCATCCGATCACACAAGGAAATACACTGGCCATACATTTATATTCATAAAGCCAAGTATGGATATGGAAATGGTAATAACTGAAAAATATCAATAAACAAATTAGAGGTGATGTTCGGCCACACACGGTCACCTATCGTGATAAAATTCTGTAGATTCAGCGGAACCGGAAGGCTCGTTCAATTCTCGATAATGTTACCTGGAAATCTTTGGCTATTACCAAACGCCGGTCATCATTTGAATGAGAGCTGTAATATCTTTGGGAATACTTTTCATAATTGAATAAATTTGTGTGAACGGTTGTTTTTTGTTTCGTGGTCTGAACGTGGCAGACACACTGGGAAAGGGAATGTGAGCAATACTGTGAGGCATCTGTTTCATGTCAGTGCTCATAACAAGGGAATGTTCTGGGATAAGAATGTGAACACTCTATCGACTTGAATACTGAACCATTTCAGATGTGCGTATTCTGAATTGGGCAGACTCGTCATTGTGAAGAGACTATATGTGATAGTTTTTCGGTCAAACTGGTTTTCACTTAAGTTGTATGCATTTACAGTCCCCATTTTTGTGTTTATGTAGTATGTTCAAAACTAGTGAAGATCGGAATTCACAACTTGTTACTTCAATGCTTGTTAGTAGGCAAAATATTATAAATCTCACGGAGTAAAGTGCATCCCATCTTTAATCCTCGGAAATTGTACACCGAGCACACGTTGCAAGCATGTCACATGAGATGTGTGAGAGTGTGGGCGACTGAGACAATCCACGGAAATCGGGCTCGGCTCCGTTTGTCGTCCTGATGTTCAAAAAGACTAAGGAGTAGAGAGGCGCTAGTTGAAATCTGGGTGACTGAGTGAATGCTTCTATGTGAATGCGCAAGTGTGCTCAATCTGAAAAACAGGAGTAAAATTCGGAACTGTCAATTATCGATGGTAATGGGTTTGTTGATTATAAGCACGTGTTTTTGTGAATGGGGAATGAGCAGTTCTCGATCTGAACGATACTGAGTGTTGGTTTTTCTCTTTACGGAGATTAGGCCTAATCCGGAGGAAAATGCGAAGATTTTCAATGGGCAATATCCGCAGAGCGAAAGTCGATAGCTGTACAGTTGTGCACAGAATTATGGAAAACATGAGAAAAAACGAGATTGGCTGAAGACAGAAAGAAATGTGTTCGATTGATCAGTTCAGTAATGGAGGGCACACATATCTACCAACAGATCAAATGTTGGCCTTCTCACAGTTGAGTAGAACTGAGTTGAGTTGATCAGGCTATCTACTTGCTATCCGGATGTTCAAAGCACTCAGTGACTCTAAACTGAGTGGTCAGTGTAGAACGAAGACAAATATTGTAGGATGTTAATTTTTTGTCCACTCTTCTCAATCACCTAGGTAAAACAATACAAAATTTATACAAATTCCGTCTACATCTGCGATGAATGGACATGAACAGTAAGCTTCAAGTCATAGAGAACCATCATTATCCCCATGATAAGCCGATTGACCGTGTCCGCAGTTTCTGCACATAAGGAAAGATCTCCTCATTCTCAATAATTTAATTTGGCAGAATGCTAGCAGTTTCGGATTAGGATGGCATTGCAGTAGTTCTAAGGGCGAAATTTGGGTACCTTCAAAACTTGATAGAAGGATCTATGATTCACGCCACACTGTCCAACCAGTGGTTGTGTACCATATTCTGGAATTTCAACAATTTCCCAAACGACTTCTTCAGAGCATCATTCTCTAGTTGCAGTTCGGACATTCGTCATTTACATTGCTCGTCTTCTGAAACACGTTTATCAAAGTGCTGATGTTGTATCTTGCTACTCATCGCACATGATGGTAACGGGCATTAAACCACCTACAAGTTTCTAACAAATTCCGTTCACATTCCACTTAGAGATGAATGGGCTCAATTCGTTGCTTCTGTTTAAGCAGTTCAGTGCATGTTTTCTTGAATCTTGACAACAAACTAGTTACACCCTCTAATATGAACTGCTGCGATGAGTAGCAGAAAGACAGAGAGTGGTCATGATGGTCATTTTTCCTTCTCTCTGAAAAACTGCGGATTTATATTCACTCTGACGACTTGCTGAAGTTCACGTAAGTACCAGGGGGTTCGTGCATCTCAAGTGCTAGTGATCCCGTTTGGTTAATCGGATCTGTTTGCAACAATCAGTTCCACTGCATGTGTTACTACAGACACATTACAGCTCCGTCGGATGTATTGGGGCTCATCAAGTTGGCGGCTTTGATGGAAACACATTTGTTTTTCTCGACCACGACTTATGCAAAGATTGGGTGATTTTGTTCATAGCCCGATGGAAACTTTTGGACATATCTATACAAATTCTGCACAACTCATTCGACAATAACTGGTATACCCAAGTGTTCCGTATTACTGTTTTGACTACTCGTCAGTAGCAGTAGCCACTTGTGGGTTTTCCTGCGTCAGCCAAGAAAAAACTATTAAATTATCTACAAGAAATATAAATAAACGAAACCAATTTTTACAAATCTTCACGAACTTGTTTGTGGTAGTTCTACGAAATGTGCCCACCCATTTTGATTAATTTGGATCACGCGAGTCCAACAGACAACTCGACTATTAACCTGACATATATATATGCACTGAAGATGAAGGGAGAGCAAATTCATTTGACATCCTTTGTTGCAACTAATTTGGACATCTGGCTTTACCACAATTAGCCAAGAAATAAATCACTTATAAGCTTGTCCTCAGGGAGTCTACGTGTAAAACGTAGAACCCCTAATCTGAGTGACATGTCAGTTGAGTTCGATAGTCCAGTTCAATGGGTTCCAACTTTCACGGACGCTTTTATTAACGAGTATTGTGCCAGCATGTGCCTCACTTGAACCCCACTTTTGTGGTTTGAACACTGCTTTGCCTACTAATACAAATGCAAGTAGTAAGCCCCGAATTCCGACTACAAATAGGCATTCCAGCAATTTCGAGCACACTAGTGTGTTCAAAGGTTTAAGGGTAATCTGATGGGTCAAAATACGCAACTCACTACCTAATGGTTTACTAGCAGGTTGGTACGCACTCGAATGAGTTTCTCATTTCATTGTCCAGTGTAATGCACACGCATACATACAGATGACACGATGCACAAAATTGGTCAGTTAATCGGGTGCAAAAAGAGCACGTTATGCGGCTCAAGTTTGAGTAGCCAGGTGAGTGAATGAGTCACCTGTTGCTATGAGGTGTATGAGGCTATTCAATACTCAGGACGACACAAACGGAATCAGATTAGTGGATGGTCGACAACTGTTTCTCATAGCTGACCAAATGTATTCATCCTATTCGTTAGTAACAGAAATCTGTCTAACATCAGTGAAGTTGGTATTCGGAAAGTGCTGGCATAATAGTGAGGGACCTAACTGATGGTGTATGTCGGTTGACTGGTGGTGGTACCAGTCTACCCTATTTATATCCTTCTTTCCAATTATTCTCATTCAATCCACACACCGTCGGTGGTCAAATGATTATCATGGTGGACTTCCGACTCCCCAGTCCATGGTATGAGCTCATGCTTTAGCACCGATCACATTCCCAATGGGCAGCCTTAATTCGACCGCAAACAACCTCCTGAAAATATTGTGGTATCAGTTTATGATAAAAATGATAATAAAACAGTGCACAGTTCACCGCTGCTATGCCAGCCAGAAATCTCCTAACCTCAACCTCAATATGAAATATTGGAAAAGAACAAGAGTATGAAGGGAATGATAGGAGAACTACAAACAATTTGATGAAGAAGGTTTGTGTATACAAGAGTACCACTGATCGTGACACCTAGCCATATCCTCTAGTGTATCTAGCCATAGAGTGGGAGGGCTTACCACACCCAATATGGCCAAGTCACTGGTTTGTCTTTTCATTCCTTTTTCCCATGTCACAGACTGACCACCCTTACTCATCTTTCAAGCGTTACAGATCTAAGCAAACATTGCGCACCTAAAAATCTTTTCAGAGGGAGTGCTCAACACATGCCTCAACCATCCTAACCTGGTGAGCTTAAGTGATTCGTCTAATGATTTGGTGGACGTGTACCCGTGGACGGTTCTGCTGTTTTGGCGCTCGGTACGGTTTTCCGAATTTGCTGGAAGCTTTGCCCTACTAGAACGGAACTTGAGAGATCTTTTTGGGGACCGTATCATTCTGATAAATAATTCCGTTGTAGCCTTATATACGTGTCTAGTTGGAAAGTTACAACATGAGGCTTCTTTCATGATCGAACACCTTTGATGGTACATAAGTATTCCGAGTTCCCACGTAGTAATGGTATGGTTGGCCTTTGTTAGCAATAAAGAGTTCATTCTCAAAGCGCGTTCGGTAACTATTATGAATTTGGCCTCAGCAATGTGTGGTAGGGATCTACTTGGCCACGTTTTTATCGCATCTTGTTCTGAATCGATATCCGTAACCTGAAGGATACGTTTCTACGTTATTCGACGTGAAAGAGCGAAACAACTATATTTGTCATGCCATTCACCAAGGCGTATTATTAGACATCGTACAGCTATTCTGGCTGTTCAGTTGACGTTCCATAGCGTGACTGGATGGAAAAGAAAGGAACGTTATTGATTGCACCAGTCGGTCACCGTGAGTCACGTAGACTGTCATTATGATTAGAAATCCTGTCAGTTATGACGGAATTTATAAGTACCTATACACGTTAGTGTAAACGTGGACATTACACTGAATATTGTAATTGAAATCAAAACCACAAAGAACGGGAATATCTGTACGGTTATTGCGCAGGAATTCCGGAGAATAAGTACAAAACATTCTGTACCTATGAAACTTCGAAAATTTCTTTCATTGTAAGAAAACGCATAAGAAGAATTTATTACCAGATAAGACGATGGTTATTATTATCAGTGTAATTTTTCGTACATCCTATCCCGCAGAATACACGATTTTGCACATTTTATTCCAATAGTTGAATCAAAGTTACCCACATGTGGAAAATATAATTACTACAAACAATAAATAGTAGTTCACTTCTATTACCGAAAAACGCCCAAGCTGAATTAGTCCCAGTTTTGCTGGATCACATCGAAAAATCAAATCACCCACCGATGACCAAACTTAGAAACCATCATAGGAACGGCTGGTGAACGTGTCTTCTATGCAGTCTGGCAGCGAAGTACCAACGTTATCCCCTCTATCGGACGAATGGAGAAGACGCAAGTCGGTGTACAGATGCAAGGTGTATTCTATATATCGTGGCACCGAGGCAGTACTGATACCAGAGATACACCGAACGGAAATGAAAGAAACGGCTGTGCAGAAAGCGAACCGCGAGCGAGTACAATCGGCGAACGACCGGAAGTGAAAGTGATTCAAAACGAAGTCGACGGAATCCTCGGAAAAGTCAGTCCAGTAAAAAGTACGCAACCGAACAACACATTGAGGTCGATGTCAAACGTCAGAAAAGATCGTAGAGAAGATAGATCCCGAATGGTGTCCAGAAAACGGTCCTTTTCTCAGCTGGATCGAGGTCACTAGAGTAGCTCCCCGCGAGAAAGCGCGGAAAGCTTTCGAATAATATCAAGGAGGTGAAGGTATACAAACGATATTCGTGCGCGTGAATGCGTGCAAAAATACGTGAACACGGCTGTGTTTTGTAAGATGCTGACTGGCAGAATCCGTGGTATGCATAAACCGTGGACTCACAAGGTCATCGTAGATATGGTCAAAACGAACGTCAGACTGCAATGGACCTGAAAGGGACGGACGAGTTGTTGGGTACGCATCGCTCACTTGAACGTGAGAAGACCAGCTCATTCAAATTTGTAGCAGTCAAAGCTAACTTCGGGCCCTGAAGTGACACGGAAGTGTCGTCAACAAGTAGTGTGGGCTTGACATCAGATCTCAGGTCAGCCGGCGATAAACTATCGTCAACGTATGCGCCTTTGAGATGATCGACGCTAACAGTATCGACGCAAACGTATCGATCAAGCTTGAAGGTCTCATTGTGACGAGAAATCACGAGAAATGGACTTTCGTCAGGCTGCTGTAATGGTTTGCATACTGAATCAACACGAATGAATACATGCGAATAAGTTTCGAGTTTGGTTGGAACAAATCCTGTCTTCGCTGCATTGGAGTCTACACTGGAGTGAGATTTTGCCTGTCGGTAGACAGACGACAAACGTAAGTCTGTGCGGCAAGTGTATCTGTACTCCGTGTTGTAAAGAATTTCCCAGGCAGTCGCAATGTCATGCCGTAGACAAGTTGTGCTACGGAACATTGGATATCTGCCTTTCAACAAGTCCTGAATCCAGGCAGAACTAGTGGTAACGTTTCGTACCAGTCGAGGCTCTCTTGTGCTTTAAAAGCCGTTTTGACTTGGCGATGGAAACATTCGAATAAACCTTTCGATGCCGGATGGTACTCAGTCGTGCGAATGCGCTCCGTACCCAGCATGTGAGTTGGTGAAGATAATAAATTGGACTGGAATTGTTACCCTCGATTGCTAGGGATTGTAGAAAGACAGCCATGTAAAAAGCTATCCATTGTTCTATCAGATATGAAGCCACTGATTCCGCAGTGACGATAGAGATGGGAGTAGCCTGGGGCCAAGTCGTAAATCTATCGATGTTCGTTATTAGGTAGGTACGCGTGTGTGATGGGGTCAGTGGACACACAATGTCCACGTGGATATGTTCGAAACGAACGTCAGGCGTAGCGAAAGTACCTACAGGAAAGTTTACCTGTCTATGCACATTGGATCGTTGACATTGTACACACTATTTTACCCACATACGAACATCTTAATTCACGGACGGCCAAACGTATCGTGTTGCTAACCGTCGGAGACTGGCTGTGATGCCTGGATGTGAAAGTCCATTTAAGGTATCGAACACTGGACACCGATATGTTGAGAGTACGACTGGTCGATGTAGGCTAGTGTCCCCTGGATTGACCTTGTGACCGAGGAACACAAGTTCCTGTTTGCCGAATTCACATTTTCTCGGGATTGACTACTATTCGATGTTGGGACAAACGTTGAAATAGTAGCGTCAAATGTTAGAAATGTTCATCTATGCTCCACGATGCTAGTAGCAAATCATTGATATAAACGTGAACAAGTCCGAAGTTTCAAGTAAAGCTATCGATAAACCTCTGGAATGTCCAAGTAGCAGTTCGCAAGCCAAAAGGCATGCATAGAAACTCAAACAAATCCAAAAGGAGTCATGACAGTAGTTTTGTGGACAACTTCAGCGGCGATTGCGATCCGGTGATAGGCTCGTTCTAAATGGATGTGAGAAATTGCAGTCGTGCTGTGAAGTGATGCCGTGATGTAGTGTATGTGAGGTATTGGATGGCTATCATAACGGGTAACCGAGTTTAGTGCGCGACAGTGGTCACATGGTGGCCAGCTGATGCCACCTTCTTTTAGAACCATGTTTAGAGGTGAGGCATGTGAGGAATGGAGGAACCGTTTGCCACATACAGCCGAAGCATGGAAGCTCGTGGCTTTTCTTTACCAACCAGCAACATAGAAACTTGGGCCCCAGTATCAATTAGGAACCTGGTGTTAGTGTACGAATCATGCAAGTAATACAAAACTTCCAACCTGAGACTGGTTGCCGGCGAGTACTGCTGCTTTTATTCAATGCCACTGACGTTTCCAACCAAGTATAAACACGGCTATCCGCACCTTCGGGCGACTGGTCCGAAAATACCGTGGAATTAACAAAAGTCGCTTATAGGATTTCCAGGTTTGGTGGAAGCAGGTGAGGTTGGGCAATGCAGATTGCCCGTTGGTGCCTACGCTTGCGTGGGCTACATCGAGGAGTGAACAGTTTTACTCTGTCTTTGAAATACAGTTGGCTCTGGATGGATCGAGAGTGCCAAGACCTCCCCGGAGATTCATCCAGGTCAACACCCGGATGATTGCACGATGTCGTGGCGATGAGGGAGTTAGCCCCACTGCCGACACGGACGACAATCTTGTCAGTCACGGAGGCTACTCGTTGCAAGGGCGAATCCTTGAGGAGAGCAGTAACGGTGGTCTGGACATAGACGAGCAGCCTATCCAACAACGGTTCCTTAACTGTCTCCAAATCCCTATCTGCTGGCGTGGCCAGGGACCGGAGTTGAGCTAGGTGGCGGCTGGGTTTAGTATCCCCGATGGGATGTCGTGCAAGTAGATGATGCAAGCTTCCCTCTCGGGAGGGTATGAATTGCTTGAGAATAGCCATCTTAAGCCGATGGTATGGTTACTTCAGGGGAGGATTTAGGAGTAAATCCCTCACCGAGGCAATGACATCACCAGGTATTGCTTCCAAGGCGTGGCTGGGGATACTACCTGCCTTGAATAGCAGCTCTAACGCTTCAAACCAAACTTCGGGGTAGTAGAGGAAAAACTCCATGGGTTTGAAAGTAACGGCCGAAAACGTAAGATCCGTGTCAAGCTGCATCTTCTCCTCAGACATGGCTGCGTTTTGATTATATATCGCAAAATATATATGGTAGACATATAGTTGACAAAGTTGGCTTCCTTGATCCACCTCTCCAACCAGCGCAGTAATCACAGCTATGCTCGTCTAGGTTTCCGGAATATTCATTTCGCTTTATTTCTCACTGATATTCTAAAATCTGTTTTTATTGATGGCTTCGGTTATTTCAAAGATCTGATGAAATCACATGAATATGGCACAGTGAAGGGTATGTATTTACTAAAACAACATCGGTATATGTACAAACGGAATTAGATAAGAAATCTGTGCTGGCGAATTGGCGATGACCAATCAGTCGTATCAGCTCTCCGGGCAACTCAGCCTGTTTGAGATATACACGAAAGAGAAGAGGACTTGGGACATCAGCAATGTAGTTATTAAGAACAGAAATATACCGGATAATATACTGATGAACCACCGGCTAAATTGACCATCGCTTCATTATAGCTGTTGGCATTTGTGGAATAAATTTCTTTCTCCAGTAACACCAACCGCCGGATTTGATCTGAATGGATCTCGAACTTGTGTTTGTGCATTCAGTAAAGGAATCGTGTTATTACAAACAAAATTGTCAGAGATTTCTTGTCTGAGTTGAACAAGGCAAACACGATGGACTACTCGTCACCTTCCTCATTGGTATGAGTCAAAATGTTTCGAAATCATGGGCGGATGAGTTGCAGAAAAACATGGTGGGCTCATTTGCTTAGAAGTGTGCTGAAAACTGAAGCTGTCTAAGCCATTACTGGAGTTGTTCAAGGACGTCCTACTCACGACGCTCCCGGTGCCCTTTATTACCTCCTCGTTATTGGGCGCTTAGCGGATTCAGAAGCCATGGGGTTTGATATAAAGTCAGGCAGTATGATTGGAAATGCTCAGGAAAGCACGAATTTCACAGTGTTTTAGAACGCTGATGTCTTATCAACTGGTTGTACCTTGTCTGCAATTTAGAGTAAACTAGCGGTGTCCAATCGGTATCACTACCCTTTTTACCGGGTTGAACATATGGGAGCCCTAGTCAAAGAACTTCGTGAGTTCAATAACGTCTTGCAACTGCAGTCTGTACGATTCAGCTCGACATACAAACCATCCGTCTCCTTCTCTCTCCCTCTCTCTTGCTCTCTCGGAAATGCTTTCGAAATCTCATGAAGAGGTTCCGAGAGGGAATGAGACCAGTGTTGAGCGGTGTTGCCTCAAAGGACTTCTTTCGGCAAGTATGAGATTGCTGATGTAAAAGCGTAAGGGATTCTCATGTATCACATAAATCAGTATTGAATATCGAACTTTGATGAACTCCAAACTTGCAAAGAAACAAACTTGCAAAAGCTGAGCAAAGAAGCTTCGCTCGAGCGCATAACATTCTGTCGTTAGCTTTCAGAAGGAATGGATACTTGGTCATTGTTGTTCATAGTAGATGCGATGTCCCACAACAGCGGAACTGTGATCCACTTTCGTGTTTGTTCTCGCGCAAATCCGGCTAAGTTAAATTCCCGTCGTAGTGCTTACAGTCATCGGGTTATAGTTCCAGCAGAAAAACTGGAATATTTGACGTTGTTACTGATTGCCGAGCGTAGACAATAGACTGTGTGTAAGTGGTCGATGTGAACAGTGACGTGTGATGGACAGATTGACTGATTGGTTCATGGGCACGCACTTCATGATGTCATGCCCGTTACGTCTGTATTTTGTTTGCATGGCGCAAGCAGATGCAACTCACGCACTCGATGTGTTACCTGGGGGGCGGGGGGGGGGGCGGGGGGTAATCTGCGTAATTTTAGGGACCCAGGGCCTTTGGGACTACCATATCGTCGGTTAGACGGAGTGTGCAACCGAGTGTGAGTTTGGCTGTTGTAGTCGGTGAATTTACCTTCAGCTGTTTGAGGCAGTCCAATGGTACTTGTGATAATGTTTCGCACCAGTCGGGGTTGCTATATGCAGCTAATGATGCTTCAATCTGCTGGTGGAATTGTTCTATCATGAGGTTAGCAGAGGGGTGACAAGCAGTGATATGGATCCGCCTGATGTCTAACCTTTTTGAGAGAATACCAAAAGCACCCTCGAAATGTGAGCCGTTTGCAGTAGTGATCATGGCCGGGGAAACAGCTGTTGCCACCAATGCTCTAAAGAAGCTCAGGCAAAGCTAGCTTGCAGCATTTGGCAAGGGTCCGGCCACCAGCCATTTAGTAAAGCAATCTACATAAGTGGGGTGAATAAAGGGACCGCCTGCACGGTGACAACTGACCAATCAAGTCGACATAGACTTACCGGGAAGGCGAATCTACTAGGAGGAATAGAGATAATGGGCTTTTTGTATGTCTGTGAATCTTTGAATCTTGGCACTGAATGCAGTTGTCGTACCAAGTGGTGACATCGCGATTCACAATAAACCGTACATCGTGGTCAGCTGTTAGCCTGGTAGAAGCCTTTATTATTGGGTGGGAGAGGCTGTGTTAAGTTTCGAAAACCAGCTGCCCAAATGATTGTGGGACGACGGTCGGTGGACGTCCATTGGATATATCACACATTAGCTGAGCCTCTGTAAAGGGAAGTGAGACTGTCTGCAGCTTCCGCGACGAGTTTCTACGGAGTCGCTCTAATTCAGGATGGCTGGTTTGGGGGAGGTAATTTATTTGAGGCTGATCGGGTCGCTGTCTTCGATAATGAAATCGTGAATGAGAGATAATGCGTCTGTCTTTGGATTAGCGACACCTGAGATATGGCATAAATCACTAGTGAATTGTCGGATGCAATCTACGTGTTTAGAATTTCTGGAGGAATACCTTTAAGTGGTGACTCGTAAAGCGCGAACGATTGGCTTGTTGTCAGTGTACACCGTGAAATCGCGTCCTTCAAAGATATGTCTGAATTGTCTAATACCCGAATAAGTGGCTAGAATTTCACATCCGAAGGTATTAAACCTCGTTATTTCGCAGCAGTGTTTATTGAGCTCTAGATCTGAAGTGCGGACCTGCAAGATCTAGGCTTGGAAAGAGGATTGTGCCAGTGAACCAACTACTATGTTCGACGTTACTGAATTTGTGAAGAGATATGTACGCATGTCGATAACCAACTTGTGATGTTGCAAGAAATCTTGGCATAAGATGGCTTGAGGAAAGCTGGCGACGATAGAGCTCTATAGAAACGGGTGATGTGAACCAAGATTTGGGGTTAGCAATCTGTTGTGGTTGTTGGGATGGGAGTACCATTTGGGGATTGTAGTCAGCACCATCGTTCGGTTTGCGGGAATTTTTGTTGCTGGTAGTATACTGACCTGTGCTTCCGTGTCTACCAAGAAATACCAGTTTTTGGTTCTGTTCTGAATATACATCAGGCGAATAGGAAAAGAATTGGCGGTAGAGGTTGTTGCCGAACAATGCAACGTGATTTTTCTCACGAGAAATTAGCAAAAGTCAAAATCTAACTACTGCTTTCGTCGTCCTTAGTAATATTAGAAACTCGAAGCTCCAGTTGTATATCAAACCCCGAAGATCACACTCTTCACTCCCCAACACGCTGTGATGCCATTACGGACTCAGTAGGAATTAACAGACAAGGTAAATACAATGTGTGTGAAAAATGCCCCACTAGCATCTCTACTCAATGTACTCTACTTCGCCCAAAACGTTATTTGGAAAAGCCGCTCTGAACAAACCCCCCACCCATTGTAGACTGTTTTAACAAACGTGTTTGCATCCCATTCCTTTTCATCTACCTTCATATTAGTAAGCTCCAATACGGTATCATTTTGGAGACCTGTTTATGAAGCCCATAATATTTTGTCTCATTTCTCTCATATTGTACGAACGGATGGACAAGTTCAGTTCGGTATTCCAGCTTGAGCCGTTTCCTAGGTGTTTGCTCCACGTCAACCTATCCTCAACATGGGGACAAATCAACCCAAACGCCTTTAATCTCACTTCCACTGAGAGAAAGCTGTATTTATTTTGTAGAAGCATTCATGTGTAGGTAGGTACCTACTGACCGGGATGATCCATGTCAGTTGATTGACATGACCAGCATATTTATAATAAGTGAGCAAATATTCGTAAAAATCACTAACGGTACCGTCAAAACATACCAGTGAAATTTTGTATTCACTTGTGACTTAACAAGTCATGATTCGTAAATATGGTTATCGATAATTTCCATTTCAGGGAGACAATCTGGAAACACCGGGAAGATGTAACAACCGACTACTGCTACTGATGCCAACAGTCAAATTAGAAATTTCAAACTCCCCCAGTTAAGCGAGAATTACTGGACACATGGAACATGCGTGGAGAGCAGCATGTTCACTACAGGTAAGTCCAGAAATGGCCATAAGGCTACGAACGTGGTTATCAAAATTTTGCAGGGATCATGGTTGAGAAAAACAAATGCGTTCCTCTCGAAACCACCGAATGAATAAGTTCAATATACCCGACGGAGTGATCTCGCCTCTGTGGCCATGCATGCAGTAGAACTGACTGTCGCAAACAAATCCAGTTAGCCTAACGGGATCACTAGCACGCTGGTGTGCACCAGATGAACAAACCCTTTGGTGCTCATATTAACGCCGGCGACTCATCAGGCTGAATATGGATCCGGATTTTTTCAGCGAGACGGACAACTGGCCACCATGACCACTGTCTGTCTTCCTGCTCTTGATCGCAGCAATTTAAAGTAGGGGATGTAAGTAGCTTGTTGTCAAGATTCAACAAAAATAGGAGAGATACGCAGTAAACTGCGTAAACGAGAGCAATGAATTGAGCTCATTTATTCGTACGTGGAATGTGAACGGAATTTTTCAGAAACTTGTAGGTGGTTTAATGCCTGTTACCATCGTTTCCGACGGATAGGAAGATAGACTGTCAGTACTTTGATGAAGAAGTTTGAGAGTACGAGAAATTTAAATAACGAACGCCCAAACTGCAGACAGCGAGTGGTATTCTGACGAAGTCGTTAGGAAAGTCGTTGAAAATCCAGAATGTGGCACTCAACGACTGGTCCAGCAGTGTGACGTGAGTCGTATTTCCTTCGGTCATGTTTTGAAGGAGCACGGCATGAAGCAGTGTTCCGAAGTTCATACACAGCAGTTAAAATACGCGGATCTCATCACGATAAAATCACTTTTTTCCTAGTCTCTAGCTGGAGAGGACACATTTTGGACTTCATTCAGCGACGAAGCGAGTTTTGTTTGCATGAATCAAGTGGATGATGCTTCACTTGGGCTAAAGTCAATCCTCGACGGCATGCTGAATCCACGACACAGTACAATCAAAAGCTGATGCTGTAGGCCGGAATTCTAGGCTCACGGATTTTCGGTCTTTTTTCTTTCATAAGTATGTAACAGATGAGTGATATACATGCTTTAGAAAATAAACTCAGGTTTATTTTGCGTGCAACTTCTACGAGACGTAGTTGTGCCACTGATGTGTTCTTAGAGAACACGTAAAACGATTTGGTTTGAGCAGGATTGCACTGCTACACTTTATGCACGAATAGTGCGAGAATACTTAGATTAGGTATTACTCGGGAAGTGGATTGACCGTGGAGGCTCGCACGAATGGCTACCACAGTCACCAGATATCACACCACTAGGTTTTTCTTTCTGAGGGTATTTGAAACACAAGGCTTATATCAGGTGGCCACAATCAATACAACAATTAAAAAAGGTATTATAGAAGAATGTCGCTACATACCACAAAGTAGCTTCTTCAAATTATTGGGCTCGTATCTGAAGCAAATTCTTCTGTGTAAACGGAATGGTGGAAAACAATTTGAACACCGAATGTAACAATAACACTTTACAAATACAGTGAATTTCAATTACTGTGTTCTTGGGAAATTCGCGATAGTAGCAAACTGATTTACCCGTTTCGGAGATATCCGAGTATCTGTGATAAGATAATTTATATTGCAGTTGCACAGATGATCCGTGGTTTGACATCAATTGCCTAGGTGTGTAAGAATATTTAGTGAAAGTTCATGGAAATTTATTTAGAATAGCACAAAATAAAGGCAAGTTATATATTATCAAACGGTGGACAGATCAGTTTTCGACCCTAATAATATGGCTGTATTGAAATACCCGGTTCACGAAAACACACCATCTGTAGCAGCTTTGGAGACAAGACTTGAAGGAAATATTTGGACTGGAAGGCTGAGCATCAGAGAGCCCTGGCTTCTGGAGTTCCGGTAACACTCTACCTCAGACCAGTGGGTATCAGAAATTTGCCATCCGCCTTACACAGGCACATTTGTATGTGCATGTTATACTATAGTTAATCACAGCTAGCCATAAAATCAATATTCTGAAAGTTTACCCGTTATAAGCAAAACATTGACTAACTAGCAACTTCCCCGGCAAAGATGTGCTATTGAATATGTATCTGCACACGTTCTCTGTCCTATGAGATCAGTAAACTGAGTGATAAATGAAATAAGTGAGCACTGCAAAATGTCTACGGGTGTACACTCCCGGTGCATGATTTCACCCAGTGTTTACAGTCCAAGTGTAATAGATAATAGTTCATCTAACGATAACATAATATTTATAATAATATGACACCCGAAAGCATATATATATATATATATATATATATATATATATATATATATATATATATATATATATATATATATATATTCCATGAGAGCCTATCTGTTCATCTGGTTGTGAGCAATAGCTCAAACTTCAGATAAACTCAGGAAGTTTATTTCAGATTGAAAGCACTTTTCAAAATGGTATTGCGGTCTCAAACTATGATTTTAACACATAGTACATGTACGTTCCGTATTTATCTGCTATCAACAATGCGAATAGAACAACTTCCCCCGTCCAGCTTCTCCACATGGTTCGTCCACAAATCGTGCCGGACGCAAGAGCATTACACGTACATACGTCGTTGTATCATTTCTTAACCGTTCATACACTCACGCACATACACGCACGGCACTGCTCCCATCACGTGTTCTCCTCACACGCCATCACGCGCACCGCACGATTATCGATTTCTGCTCCGTGATCGTTGACACAAGCACGCTCATGTGACCACGTTTGTTGTCTCGGTATGGAGTCATGTGGTGACATGCACACACACTCATGACCGCTCTCTGTATGAGACACACGGACCGACGTTCATTCATCACGATTTCCCCCATATCACGATGACCCAGAGTACCACACTTGAGCTCGCACTAGTGATCACTGTTCACACGGGACCACTGGAAAAGGAGCACACACACACACACACACGCACACAGACTAAACCGTTGGCCCTATGACCATTCCACCGCAAGCACACACCTGACACACCCAATCAGCTCCCAATGTGTTACGGGTCAATTCCCTCAACCGGGACTACTCGACATTCGGTCGTATTGTTTGACACGAGTCGCACTGACAGTTTTCACCGTACGTTTTGAAATGTTCAGTTGTACGTCCATTTGCTTTTATTTACTAATGTTCATCAATTATAGAACCGTGTTCCCTACAACCAACGTCTATTGACTGTGCGTCTATTAGGTGGTTGGGACGCGAAGTAGACCGACCCAAACGGAAGTATCCTAGAAGGGCTTTAACGCGGCTAGGAATAACGGAAAAGAAACAAAAGAAGGGAGAAACCGGAAAGGCTTTAAGGAAGGCGGCCGGATTATTCCTTTACAGTACATTTGGCCATATTCCCATATGCATATTCGCTTTTGTGTATAGATCCATCGCGTCATTCTTTGGTCATGTAACGACGACCAAATGCATGGTCACCACTAATCACGCACAGAATCCCTTTAGATCAAGTCGTATTTTCCACTTGCCATCCTTATCTGATGTCCTTCAGTCACAATTAATTTGATAATTTGATATTTTATTTCCTGTTATATAAACCTGAGGCCTGCACCGGATTCACATTGAAATAAAATACGAGAATTTACTGTGATCAGACTCGAATACCTTCCAAAATGCGATATGAAGCAGTTTCGTTGCTAACCGGTTTTGGCCGGTCGAACATCTATACACTTAGCGCTACTTGCTTTCTGTGACAGAGAGACAGAGGAGTTTCCTCAATCGACAGCATGATCAATGGGTCAAGAATTTCCGTGCCCATATGTCAGTTTATGGGTACAAAGCTCGCGTGTTTGTGACCAGTGGTAAAATGGAGCCATTCTACCCTGTACACGGTTGAATAGATATAACTTCTGAGTTACAGCCAGGTAGCATTAGGACACGCGGAACACGCACACAACCTCGTGCAGCACTTCACCGCCTATGATGGACTAAATAGTGTTGGTTGCTATTTGTGAAATAGCGTGCCAGTGCCAAAAAGCATCACATAACCACTGGTTTGCCAGTGGGGTGGTGTTGATAAAATTTATGACTTGTTTAATAAAACCTGGTGGTTGATCATTGGAAGATGTCAAGGTAACGCCTCTTGGTTCGGAGGACGCAAGACCGACATTACCTAATGCATGCACCTTATCACATATTTTATAATCCAATGCCTAGTGCGAATCGATTTGAACACGTTATTGAATTCACGAAGTTCTCTGATTGGGACTCTCATATGTTCTACTTGGTAAAAAGGGAAGATATACTGATTGGACACCTCTCATTTACTCTAAACTTCAGACAATGTACAACCAATTGATAAGGCATTAGCATTGACTAACACTGATATATCCCTATGCCTAGTCTTTATATCAAATCACGTTTTCTGGGTCCGATAAGCGCCCATTTGCGAAGAGCTGATAAATGGCATTGGGAACGTCGTGAGCGAGACACCTTTGAACAACTCCGGTGATTGCATACACAGTCTCGTTTGTTAGCTCACGTCTAACCAAATAAGCCCACCGTGTGTTACTGCAACACATCTGCTAATGATTTCGGAGCATTCTAACTAATACCGATGAGCAAGGTGACGAGTAGTCCATCGTTTTTACCTTGTTCAGCTTCAACAAGAAATCTCTGTCAATTGTGTTTCAAGTAACATGAATCCTTCACTGATTACACACACACACACACACACACACACACACACACACACACACACACACACAGTCACACAAGTTCGAGATTCATTCAGATCACAAATCTTCGATTAGTTTTCCTGGAGAAGGAAATTTATACCACAGATACCTTCAGTTATAATGCAACGATGGTCACTTCAGTCGGTGATATATCAGTATATTATCCAGTATATTCCTGTTCGGAATTATCGCACTTCTCTTGTCCTCAGTCGTCTTCCGTTTCGTGTATACCTCAAGCAGGCTGAGCTGGCCGGAGAGCTGATATGACTGATGGATTGGGTTAAGTCGTCACCCATCTTCAAACTTGGCCGTGCTGTCCGTTTTATCTTCGGACTATTTTACTACATCACCAGTTCACCTGAACCGATTTTACATCTACTTATGTTTGCTCTCATACAAATGTTGTTTTAGTAGATACCTGCCTATTACTATACCATATCCCGATCGGATCGCTGATATACTTGAACTGTTTGTTAAAAACATTTTGGAAAATCACTGAGAACTAAAGAGAAAAAGACTCTTTGGAAACCTTAATGACCAACTTTGTCAACTTTATTTTTCTATCACCTCGTGGAAAATTAGCAGAACAGACCGATTTTGTCCACCATCGACAGCAAGAAGCCTGGCTTCACACATGTATTGAGGATGGTGAGATTATCACACCAGATTATTCTGCTGCCTTTCATGTCCACCGTCTGACTCCATACCGTAAACGTTTGCGGAGGCGTCATCAATTTCATGAATGGACTATTGCGTTAAAAGAGAAAAAGTGTTTTCCCACGTTTCACATCTCACATCAGTGATTCTGTGCTAGAGTGCGAAACCAAACACCTTTGTCCTCGTACATCTATAATTCTTGCTAACATGTACACTTCCCTCAACTCGTCCTCACTTTGAGTTTGATCCATTCGCCAATATTGTCTCCACAAATCTAGTAAACTACGTTGACTATTTCTTATGTCTTGTCTGTGGCAACTTTGACAGGTTCAACATGAGAATCCTTACATCCCCCGGGTCTGAACAATATTGTCACCTTCCTCACTAGAGATGATGCCACGCCCGATTTTCGTCTTGCTAATAATCCAGACTTGCTTTGTATTGTCTATCGCTCTCCACTCGGCTCTTCTGATCATGTGATTTTAAAGCTTTCCCCAAATATTTACTCTAAAAGTCCTCATACACATTTCGCTTAAAGCTGTGACCGTAAAATGCACAGATGACAGCGTCAGCCAGAAATCATCGCGCGACTCACAGATATAGTTTATTGCTCTGACCCGAGCACATTTTCTCACTCGAAAATCCTCGTTGTTTTGTGAACATTAAATCGAGGACTTTGCCTTCTGCTTCAATATTTGCTATCCCATGGAACATTTATACGTACAACCCGACCGTATCTTTCTTCTGATCATCTGAAGCGACTGTGTCCTATGAAAAGCGTGCCTTCAACACCAGTGGCCACTTTAGTTTGAGAGTTATACCAAAATCCATCAAAACGTAGCTTCAAAGACTGAACGGTCTGCGCGTCCAATCACTAACCCTCAGCATCAATTGCAAGAAGACATGGAAGACAATCATACACCTAAGTGGTGAGAACACAGAAGCATTTTCTACCGGTAAGAGCTCTTTACTTCGATAAAATTACTTTGTGGTACGTGGAGACTTTCTTCTATAATACCTTTTTTAATTTTTCTCTTGATTGTGGCAGCCTGAAATAGAACTTGTGTTTCAAATACCCTCAGAAATAATAATCACACATCAGTGACAAAACGACGTCTCGTAGAAGTTGCACGCAAAATAAACCTGAGTTTATTTTCTAAAGCATGTATATCACTCATCTGTTACATACTTATGAAAGAAAAAAGACCGAAAATCCGTGAGCCTAGAATTCCGGCCTACAGCATCAGCTTTTGATTGTACTGTGTCGTGGATTCAGCATGCCGTCGAGGATTGACTTTAGCCCAAATGAAGCTTCATCCATTTGATTCATGCAAACAAAACTCGCTTCGTCGCTGAATGAAGTCCAAAATGTGTCCTCTCCAGCTAGAGACTACGAAAAAAGCGATTTTATCGTGATGAGATCCGCGTATTTTAACTGCTGTGTATGAACTTCGGAACACTGCTTCATGCCGTGCTCCTTCAAAACATGACCGAAGGAAATACGACTCACGTCACACTGCTGGACCAGTCGTTGAGTGCCACATTCTGGATTTTCAACGACTTTCCTAACGACTTCGTCAGAATACCACTCGCTGTCTGCAGTTTGGGCGTTCGTTATTTAAATTTCTCGTACTCTCAAACTTCTTCATCAAAGTACTGACAGTCTATCTTCCTATCCGTCGGAAACGATGGTAACAGGCATTAAACCACCTACAAGTTTCTGAAAACTTCCGTTCACATCCCACGTACGAATAAATGAGCTCAATTCATTGCTCTCGTTTACGCAGTTTACTGCGTATCTCTCCTATTTTTGTTGAATCTTGACAACAAGCTACTTACATCCCCTACTTTAAACTGCTGCGATCAAGAGCAGGAAGACAGACAGTGGTCATGGTGGCCAGTTGTCCGTCTCGCTGAAAAAATCCGGATCCATATTCAGCCTGATGATTTGCCGACGTTAATGTGAGCACAAAGTGTTTGTTCATCTGGTGCACACCAGCGTGCTAGTGATCCCGTTAGGCTAACTGGATTTGTTTTGCGCCAGTCAGTTCTACTGCATGCATGGCCACAGAGGCAAGATCACTCCGTCGGGTTTATTGAGCTTATTCATTCGGTGGTTTCGAGGGGAACGCATTTGTCTTTCTCAACCATGATCCCTGCAAAATTTGGATAACCACGTTCGTAGCCTTATGGCCATTTCTGGACTTACCTGTAGTGAACATGATGCTCTCCACGCATGTACCATGTGTCCAGTAATTCTCGGTTAACTAGGGGAGTTTGAAATTTCTAATTTGACTGTTGGCATCAGTAGCAGTAGTCGGTTGTTACATCTTCCCGGTGTTTCCAGATTGTCTCCCTGAAATGGAAATTATCGATAACCATATTTACGAATCATGACTTGTTAAGTCACAAGTGAATACAAAATTTCACTGGTATGTTTTGACGGTACCGTTAGTGATTTTTACGAATATTTGCTCACTTATTATAAATATGCTGGTCATGTCAATCAACTGACATGGATCATCCCGGTCAGTGGGTACCTACCCACACATGAATACTTCTACAAAATAAATACAGCTTTCTCTCAGTGGAAGTGAGATTAAAAGCGTTTGGGTTGATTTGTCTCCATGCTGAGGATAGGTTGACATGGAGCAAACGCCTAGGAAGCGGCTCAAGCTGGAATACCGAACTGAACCTGTCCATCCGTTCGTACAATATGAGAGAAATGAGACAAAATATTATGGGCTTCATAAACAGGTCTCCAAAATGATACCGTATTGGAGCTTACTAACATGAAGGTAGATGAAAAGGAATGGGATGAAAACACGTTTGTAAAAACAACCTGCAATGGGTGTAGGATTTGTTCAGAGCTGCTTTTCCAAATAACGTTTTGGGCGAAGTAGAGTACATTGAGTAGAGATGCTAATGGGGCATTTTTCACACACATTGTATTTACCTTGTCTGTTAATTCCTACTGAGTCCGTAATGGCATCACAGCGTGTTGGGGAGTGAAGAGTGTGATCTTCGGGGTTTGATATACAACTGGAGCTTCGAGTTTCTAATATTAATAAGGACGACGAAAGCAGTAGTTAGATTTTGCCTTTTGCTAATTTCTCGTGAGAAAGATCACGTTGCACTGTTCGGCAACAACCTCTGCCGGAAATTCTTTTCCTATTCGCCTGATGTATATTCAGAACAGAACCAAAAACTGGTATTTCTTGGTAGACACGGAAGCACAGGTCAGTATACTACCAGCAACAAAAATTCCCGCAAACCGAACGATGGTGCTGACTACAATCCCCAAATGGTACTCCCATCCCAACAACCACAACAGATTGCTAACCCCAAATCTTGGTTCACATCACCCGTTTCTATAGAGCTCTATCGTCGCCAGCTTTCCTCAAGCCATCTTATGCCAAGGTTTCTTGCAACATCACAAGTTGGTTATCGACATCCGTACCCATCTCGTCAGAAATTCAGTAACGTCGAACATAGTAGTTGGTTCACTGGCACAATCCTCTTTCCAAGCATAGATCTTGCAAGTCAGCACTCCAGATCCAAAGACAGACGCATTATCTCGCATTCACGATTTCATTATCGAAGACAGCAACCCGATCAGCCTCAAATATATTACCTCCCCCAAACCAGCCATAATGAATTAGAGCAACTCCGTAGAAGCTCGTCGCGGAAGCTGCAGACAGCCTCACTTCCCTTTACAGAGGCTCAGCTAATGTGTGATATGTCCAATGGATATCCAAGGACCATCGTCCCACAATCATTTGGGCAGCTGGTTTTCGAAACTTAACACAGCCTCTCTCACCCAAGTATAAAGGCTTCTACCAGGCTAACAGCTGACCACGATGTACGGTTTATTGTGAATCGCGATGTCACCACTTGGTACGACAACTGCATTCAGTGCCAAGATTCAAAGATTCACAGACATACAAAAAGCCCATTATCTCTATTCCTCGTGGTAGATTCGTCTTCCCGGCAAGTCTATGTCGACTTGATTGGTCAGTTGTCACCGTGCAGGCGGTCTCTTTATTCACCCCACTTATGTAGATTGCTTTACTAAATGGCTGGTGGCCGGGCCTTTGCCAAATGCTGCAAGCTAACTTTGCCCGAGCTTCTTTAGAGCATTGGTGGCAACAGCTGTTTCCCCAGCCTTAATCAATACTGCAAGCGGCTCACATTTCGAGGGTGCTTTTGGTAGCCTCCTATGAATGTTAGACATCAGGCGGATCCATAACACTGCTTGTCACCCCTCTGCTAACCACATGGTAGAACAATTCCACCAGCAGATTGAAGCAGCATTAGCTGCATATAGCAACCCCGACTGGTGCGAAGCATTATCACAAGTACCATTGGACTGCCTCAAACAGCTGAAGGTAAATTCACAGACTACAACAGCCAAACTCACACTCGGTTGCACACTCCGTCTAACGGACAATATGGTAGTCCCAAAGGCCCTGGGTCCCTAAAATTACGCAGATTACCCCCCGCCCCCCCCCCCGCCCCCCAGGTAACACATCGAGTGCGTGAGTTGCATCTGCCTGCGCCATGCAAACAAAATACAGACGTAACGGGCATGACGTCATGAAGTGCGTGCCCATGAACCAATCAGTCAATCTGTCCATCACACGTCACTGTTCACATCGACCACTTACAGACGATCTATTGTCTATCCTCCAGTTGAGATGAACTTTAGCCGCATTTGCGCGAGAACAAACACGAAAGTGGGTCACAATTCCGCTGTTGCATAACATCGCTTCTACGGTGAACAAAACTGACCCAATATCCATTCCTTCTAAAAACCAACGACAGGAAGCCATGCGCTTGGGCGAATCTTCGTTGTTCAGCTTTTGCAAGTTTGTTTCCTTGCAAGAACGAAATTCACTAGACTTTAAATTATTCAACGCACAATACATGAGAATCCCTTACGATTTTACATCAGCAATTTGATACTTGCCGAAAGACATCCTTTGAGACAACACCGATCAACACTCGTCTCATTCCCTCTGGTTGTCTTCAACTTGCCAGATGTTTTACTTCTCGGAACCTCTTTATGAGATTCCGAACGCATTTCCGAGAGTGCAAGAGAGAGAGAGAGGTGGACGGTTTTTATGTAAAATAGTAGAACGTCGAGCTATTTTAATCATATTTTACCTCGTATCATTGGAAAAGTTCGAAACTACTGAACGTTCCTCTTTCGTAAGTAGTAACGACATTGTCTGTTCTTGACCCCTTTTACGATGAGTGAATCGGATCGGGCTTCTTTTATTTCACCATTTCGAGTCGACTAAATTCAACTAGGTGTCTCGCAACGGGGCTAGAGTGTCAATCACATTTGACGTTAGATTTGTTTGTACATACTATCAGTATCGCATCAGCGATACTGACATATTTTGCAACCAAATTAATTGAAAAGTAACGCAAAGTAGGATGTCTGTGCTCCACCATGGAGTCGAATCTGCCTGAGTGCTATTCCAATAAAGTGACTAGGTCATAATCGCGATCCAACCTAAAGCAGAAGTTATCTGTGTTTGAGAGGGAGAGAGAGATGGATGGGAGATTTTCTCAATCAACCTTGTGATCAGCGGCTCGAGAATTACCATACCCATGTATCGGGTTTTGGGTACAAAGGTCGCGTGTTTGTGATTAGTGGCAAAATGAAGTTTTTCTACCCTGTACACGGTTGAATAGATATAACTTCTGAGTTGCAGCCAGCTAGCATTAGGACACGCGGAACACGCACACAACCTCGTGCAGCACTTCACCACCTATGATGGATTTATTAGTATTAGTTGCTATTTGTGAAATAGCGTGCCAGTCCCCAAAAGCATCACATAACCACTGGTTTGCCAGTGGGTTGGTGTTGATAAAATATATGACTTGTTTAATAAAACCTGGTGGTTGATCATTGGAAGATGTCAAGGTAACGCCTCTTGGCTCGGAGGACGCAGGATCGATATTACCCACAATCTATTTGACGACCTAGTGCTGAGGTGAATCGAACAGACTGCAGCTAGAAGACATTAGTGAATTCCTGAAGTTCTCTGATTGGGACTCTCATATGTTCTGTTTGGTAACAAGAGAAGAGATACTGATGAGACACCGCTAGTTTACTCTTAACTTCAGACAATGTACAAACGATTGATAAAACATTAGCGTTGAATAATATTGAGTCGGCAGTGGGGCTAAGTCCCTCATTGCCACGACATCGTGCAATCATCCGGGTGTTGACCTGGATGAATCTCCGGGGAGGTCTCGGCACTCTCGATCCATCCAGAGCCAACTGTATTTGAAAGACAGGGTAAAATTGTTCACTCCTCGATGTAGCCCACACAAGCGCAGGCACCAACGGGCAATCTCCATCGCCCAACCTCACCTGCTTCCACCAAACCTGGAAATCCTATCAGCGGCTTTTGTTGGTCCCACGGCATTTTCGGACCAGTCGCCCGAAGGTGCGGATAGCCGTGTTTATACTTGGTTGGAAACGTCAGTGGCATTGAATAAAAGCAGCAGTACTCGCCGGCAACCAGTCTCAGGTTGGAAGTTTGTATTACTTGCATGATTCGTACACTAACACTAGGTTCCTAATTGATACTGGGGCCCAAGTTTCTATCTTGCTGGTTGGTAAAGAAAAGCCACGAGCTTCCATGCTTCGGCTGTATGTGGCAAACAGTTCCTCCATTCCTCACATGCCTCACCTCTAAACATGGTTCTAAAAGAAGGTGGCATCAGCTGGCCACCATGTGACCACTGTCGCGCACTAAACTTGGTTACCCGTTATGATAGCCATCCAATACCTCACATACACTACATCACGGCATCACTTCACAGCACGACTGCAATTTCTCACATCCATTTAGAACGAGCCTATCACCGGATCCCAATCGCCGCTGAAGTTGTCCACAAAACTACTGTCATGACTTCTTTTGGATTTGTTTGAGTTTCTATGCATGCCTTTTGACTTGCGAACTGCTACTTGGACATTCCAGAGGTTTATCGATAGCAATACTTGAAACTTCGAACTTGTTCACGTTTATATCAATGATTTGCTACTAGCATCGTCGAGCATAGATGAACATTTCTAACATTTGACGCTGGTGTCTCAGTAAAACTAAAATACCGAATGTGACGGACTAATCAAATATAGTTGCGTGACATCTACTACCGTACAAAATATCACAAATTTCCTGACTAACCGTTCTACTAATCAGCAATAAAGTTATCTTCTATTTTAGGTTGATCATTAGGAGCTTACGAACCAAGTCAAAAAACGAAACACTTAAGCTGACCAGGCTAGGATGGTTGAGGCATGTGTTGAGCACTCCTCCTGAAAGGGTTGTTCAGGGCGCAATGTTTGCTGAGGTTTGTAGGGCTTGGAATATGATTAAGGGTGGTCAGTCTGTGACTTGTGAGAAAGGAATTAAAAGCCTGACCCTTGGACTTGGTCATATAGGGTGTGTTAACCCCGCTTCCCACACTCTATGGTTAGATACACTAGCGGATATGGCTAGGTGTCACGACCAGTGGTACTCTTGTATACACAAACATTCTTCATCGAATAGATACCAATGTTTGTAGTTCTCCTATCATTTCCTTCATGTTCTTGTTATTTATCATTATTTCCTACTAAGGTTGCCCCTAGGAGTTAGCAACAAAGACCACCGCACCCAGTGCGTCATCAGTGGCTGTCCAAGATTAACTGAACCGACTGGTAACCCCTCCTCTATGGCATGTAATTTATTAACAGAGAATGACTCAAAGCTTAGTAACTCATGACTAGGATTTTCTATCATAAACTGATGCCACAATATTTTCAGGAGGTTGTTTGCGGTCAAATTAAGGCTGCCCATTAGGAATGTGATCGGTGCTAAATTATGAGCTCATACCATGGACTGGAGATTCGGAAGTCCACCATGATAATCATTTGACCACCGACGGTGTGTAGATTGAATGAGAATAATTGGAAAGAAGGATATAAATAGGGTAGACTGATACGACCACCAGTCAACCGACGTAAATCGTCAATTAGCTCCCTCACTATTATATCAGCTCTTTCCGAATATGAAGTGCACTGATGTTAGACAGATTTCTGTTACTAACGAATAGGATGAATACATTTGGTCAGCTATGAGAAACAGTTGTCGACCATCCACTAATCTGATTCCGTTTGTGTTGTCCTGAGTATTGAATAGCCCCATAGACCTCATAGCAACAGGTGACTCATTCACTCACCTGGCTACTCAAACTTGAGCCGCATAACGTGCTCTTTTTGCACCCGATTAACTGACCAATTTTGTGCATCGTGTCATCTGTTTGTATGCGTGTGCATTACATGGGACAATGAAATGAGAAACTCATTCGAGTGTGTACCAACCTGCTAGCAAGCCATTAGGTAGTGAGTTGCGTATTTTGACCCATCAGATTACCCTTAAACCTTTGAACACACTAGTGTGCTCGAAATTGCTGGAATGCCTATTTGTAGTCGGAATTCGGGGCTTACTACTTGCATTTGTATTAGTAGGCAAAGCAGTGTTCAAACCACAAAAGTTGGGTTCAAGTCAGGCGCGTGCTGGCACAAAACTCGTCAGTAAAAGCGGTCGCCAAACTTGGAACCCATTGAACTGGACTATCGGACTCAACTGACATGTCACTCAGATTAGGGGTTCTACGTTTTACACGTTGACTCCATAAGGACAAGCTTATAAGTGATTTATTTCTTGGTTATTCGTGGTAAAGCCAGATTTCTAAATTAGTTGCAACAAAGGATGCCAAATGAATTGGCTCTCCCTTCATCTTCAGTGCAAGTGAACTCATTTAATCTATTTCTAGTCTGTGAATTATCACGGACTGTGGATTATTATAGTTCTCGCAACATTTATACCAAATGAAGGTATTTCAGAATGTGGTGAACATCAACTGCTTTAAGGATATCAGCATGAGTGTTCTGTATTATATTCCTCATGATTTTAAAATTCATGGCTCTAGTCCGATTGAACACGATCACTGAAGTACCCACCAGATATCTTCACATATCTGGCCTAACAAAGTCCGATGTATACTCCATAATATGAGCCCACCAGCATTTGTTTTCGGGACTAGAGCTATGACTTCACTTGTGTATCGCGAAGAAGTGCTAAATGTTTTAGCTGAAACTGCTGTCCCAATTTTAACTGGAACTCCGTTGTCTGTTCCATTCAGCAATGCCTAGCAGTTAATACGTGACTACGACCGTTAGAAACTAATTTACTTACTACTTCAATGAACAACCTGACGATCAATCTACGTTCCTTCCCAACTTGATTTTATTTGCCAAACTTGGGACAATGTCGCATTGCCACGAAATTCATTGTTTCATATTTAACGTCCATATATATTGTTTTATGAAAATCTGTTGGTGTTGGGCTTCGAAGTAGAATTTAATTACTGATCCAAGCTTTCACATGACGTGGTTGTAACTACTACTACGACATCTAACAATTAGATAAGTACAGCGTATATCACATTTGGGTCGCCTATTTGATTGTCGTGTTGCATAGATCAGCAAACTGTCGTCAAGCTAAACGGCCTCAAAGTAACGAACTTGATCAATAAAAAAAACACTGTAAACAAATAAATGAGCAATTGGGTTGTTTTGGCCTTCAAAACAAAGTAAGTATTGGTTCTCTGGTTCTTAACAGATTCATGGAATCATTCTCCAAAGTGGGTTTGTGCCGTGGTTTCAATCACCGTAAAAGTTCAAAAACACCACCGTCCTGAGCCCTACATATCCGTAGTCGCCGAACCATACTTTCCTGAACACTCTCGAGCATTGAGACTGGGATGCCTCTGCAAACAGACTGGACTGGGGCCTGAAATTCCTCCACAGTTTTCAGCTTCGGGTTATGCACTCTTCCCTTTACACAGCCTCACATGAAAAAGTCTAACGCGGTTAGATCTAAGGACCTTGGAGACTATGGTACTGTGCAATTCTGTACAGCCCATTGCAAAGAGACTGTCTCATAAAGCTATTTGATTGAAAGGCTTTTGGGGGTGTGTTTGCATTCCATCCCTCTACATAAGCAAACTTGATGAAGTGCCTATGTGAAAACTCTCAAGGTTCTCGTTCCTATTTATTCTAATAATATTTACTGATAAGGAATTTAAAATAACATTTTCACTTGGGGTGGCACAGTGATTTTCAGGTTTCAAAGAGGGATTATATAGTTTGTGCTTAGTTTAACACGTTTTTTTCCTTTTGATCCCATCGATGCATGTGAATGGTAAGCAAAGACGTTATGTACTGAATATGACACTAACTGAGGCAATTATATATATATATATATATATATATATATATATATATATATATATATATATATATATATATATATATATATATATATGGCAGGTTTACAGTCGTGTTGACTGTTGGACTCGCTTGATCCAAATTAATCAAAATGGATGGGCACATTCGTAGAACTACCACAAACAGAGTCTTTCGAGTGATTCGGCATGCTCGTATAACCATCTCGGGGTTAGCACTTGGATTTTTAAGTGAAGATTTGAAAAAATTGGTTTCGTTTATTTTTACTTCTTGTAGATAATTTAACGGTTTTTTCTCGGCTGACGCCGAAAATCCCACAAGTGACTACTGCTACTGACATGAGTAGTCAAAACAGTAATACGAAACACTTGGGTATACCAGTTATCCTCGAATGAGGTTTGCAGAATTTGTATAGATATGTCCAAAAGTGACTATCGGGCTATGAACAAATCACCCAAACTTTGCACAGATCATGTTCGAGAAAAACAAATGTGTTCCCATCAGAACCGTCAAGTGCATAAGCCTCAATAAACCCGAGGGAGCGATCTTGTGTCTGTGGTCACACTTGCAGTGGAACTGATTGTCGCAAACAAATCCGACTAACCAAACCGGATCATTGGCGAAACCAGATACATGAACACTTTGGTTCTTACGTGAACTTCAGCAAGTCATCATAGTGAATATAGATCTGCAGTTTTTTCAGCCAGAAGGAAAAATCGACCACTTTGACCACTGTCCGTCTTTCTGCTCTTGATCGAAGCAGTTTAAAGTATAAGGTGTAAACAGCTTATTCTCAGGATTCAACGAAAATGGACAAAAAACGCAGTAAACTGCTTAAGCAAAAGCAGTGAACTGAGCTCATTTATCTCTCATTGGAATTTGAACGGAATTTGTTAGAAACTTGTAGGTGGTTTAATGCCCGTTACCATCATGTCCGACGAGCAGCAAGATACAACATCAGTAATTTGCTGAAGAGGTTTGAGAAGAAGAGCAATGTAAATGACGAATGTCCGAACTGCAACTAGAGAATGCTGCGCTGAAGAAATCGTTCAGGAATTTTTGAAAATCCAGAATATGGCACACAACCACTGGTCGGACAGTGTGGTGTGAGTCGTAGATCCTTCTATCAAGTTTTGAAGTTAACCAGATTTCGCCCTACTGGTAGCATTCAGCCAACCTAAACTAATCAGAATGAGAAGACCTTTCCTTTTTTGCAGAAACTGCAGACACGGTCAGTCCGCTTACCATGGGGATAATGATGGTTCTCTATGACTTGATGCTTACTGTTCATGTCCATTCATCGCAGATGCAGATGGAATTTGTATCAATTTTATATTGTTTTACCTACGCGGTTGTCTTCGTTCTACACTGACCACTCAGCTTAAAGTGGCTGAGTGCTTCGGACATCGGGATAGCAAGTAGGTAGCCTGATCAACTCAACTCAGTTCTACTCAACTGTGAGCAGACCAACATTTGATCTGTTGGTAGATATGTGTGCCCTCCATTACTGAAATGATCAATCAAACGCACTTTTTTTCTGTCTTCAACCAATCTCGTTTCTTCTCATGTTTCTCATAATTCTCTGAACAACTGTACAGCTATCGACTTTCGCTCTGCGGATATTGCCCGTTGTAAATCTTCGCATTTTCCTCCGGATTAGGCCTAATCTCCGTAAAGAGAAAAACCAACACTCAGTATCGTTCAGATCGAGAACTGCTCATTCCCCATTCCCAACCAAGTGCTTATAGTCAACAAACCCATTGCCATCGATAATTGACATTTCCGAATTTTACTCCTGTTTTGCAGATTGAGCAAACTTGTGCATTCACATAGAGGCATTCACTCAGTCACCCGGATTTCAACTAGCTCCTCTCTACTTCTTAGTATTTTTGAACATCAGGACGACAAACGGAGCTGAGCCCAACTTCCGTGGGTCGTCTCAGTTACCCACGCTCTAACACATCTCATGTGACATGCTTGCAACTTGTGCTCGGTGTACATTTTCCGAGGGTTAAAGATGGGATGCACTTTACTCCGTGAGATTTATAATATTTTGCCTACTAACAAGTATTGAAGTAGCAAGTTGTGAACTCCGATCTCCAGTAGTTTTGAACATACTACATAAACACAAAAATGGGGACTGACAATGCATACAACCTAAGTGAACACCAGTGTGACCGAAAAACTATCACATATAGTCTCTTCACAATGACGAGTCTGCCCAATTCAGAATACGCACATCTGGAATGGTTTAGTATTCAAGTCGATAGAGTGTTCACATTCTTATCCCAGAACATTCCTTGTTATCAGCACTGACATGAAACAGATGCCTCACAGTTTTGCTCACATCCCCTTTTCCAGTGTGTCTGCCACGTTCAGGCCACGAAACAACAAACAATCGTTCACACAAATTTATTCAATTATGAAAAGTATTCCCAAAGATATTACAGCTCTCATTTAAATGATGACCGGCGTTTGGTAATAGCCAAAGATTCTCAGGTAACATTATCGAGAATTGAACGAGCCTTCCGGTTCCACTGAATTTACGGAGTTTTATCACGATAGGTGACCGTGTGTGGCCGAGCATCAGTGTACTTTGGGGTTCATCATACAGGGTCACCTCTAATTTGTTTATTGATATTTTTGCAGTTATTACCATTTCCATATCCATACTTGGCTTTATGAATATGAATGTGTGGCCAGTATATTTCCTTGTGTGATCGGATGATAGCAGGCAAATAATGCATGGATCACGTTTCCCGCGTTCCCATGTCCGCCTACCCGGATGTTCTGGTGAATGCTACCCACGTGTTATGAACATTCATTTCGCGAGTCCTCACACACATTTATCACAAAAGGGCACTCTCATTTCTGACTAACTCTGGGTTTTTGTTTTGTATTGTTTACGGAGCTCTGAGACACAAAACACACTTGACATTGGTGAGTTTTGCCGTGATTGTACTGTTGGTTTATGAGATAATACTTCATCGACGATAATCATTACTTTCGTGAATTCTTCATTTCAGTCAGTGATAGGAGGTGTGTGCTCTCGGAAAACTGCATGCTATGCTTTGTGACAACTGTATATTTTACATCATCAATACAATCACTCGCACGATAAAAACGAGGACAAAACAGGCATTGTTGAAACCCATGCACATGGTGGTCATATAATCATGTATTGCTCTCGTGCATGGCAGAATCAACCCAGAAGTGTGTAATTTTATATGGATAACAATCATCAAGTTGATGCATGGTTCTAGAACAATATTCCTTGTGATCTCTCTTTATTCGGTAAGGGGTTTTATCAAATTCTAGGTAAAATCCTATTATGTCATTCATCAGTTGGCCACAACACTTGATGGAATTTGAACTGTCATGATTACAGTGCACAATTTGTGTCCATGCAGGGAATCAATCACAGAAAACATTAGCAAAGCACGTTTCACATATTTTGTTGTCACTTGTACCAAACAGTCTGACCCATTGCCATCTCATAAATGTATCGTTTTCTTATGAAATGAACACCAAATTAGTAATACATTCTAGAAATAAATCACCCCTTTCATGTATTCATACGATACAATTGACAATCAAGATTACCTCAATCTCTGATATATTCCCAATTTAGTAGTCTTTGATGTGAACGCTTTTGCGTTGGAAGTATTGGTCGGAAGCATTTGAGTATGTTGACACTGACGTACTAGCGGGACGAATAATGAGCAATTCAATGAAAGGTCAAAATTGTTGCGTCTACTGACCACGGTAATAGGCGCCTTGTCGAATTACCCAAACTCTGTTCTATCCATTATAACTAGTGATTCGTTTACAAGGCCACGTATCAATTAACTCTCATAGGCCACTATTCATTGACAAGTTTTGGTTGAACAACCGACAGTTAGGCTGGAGGATGCTGATTCCTAGACGGATAGTGGTGTGAATATTGAAGCACGAATGTTGGAGATAGACTTTCCATCACCTGCATCATTCCGGCTTCTCGTGACATGAGCAAACTCCACGACCTGTTACGTGGTATTAATCTAGTTAGTTTCTGATTCCAAAAGACCGTTCAGTTGTGCTTTTTCTGGGTCTCTTATCAACTCGACTCCAGCAATCAAATCCTACGACACACGAAGCACATTCGGAATAATGTCTCATTTGTTTTGCATGCGGATCCGAGAGTTTTGTCAGAAACCTGGGCACCCTGTCCCGATCACTCTAACGAATCTACTGGTTACCTACGGAATCATCTACTTGCTTTCGGCTCCTCCGATGTAGTCCCACATCACCTCATCGGAATTCGGCTCGAGATTAGGCCAGAAAATTTGAAAAACAAGCCCAAGTTGATTCTGCTGCCCGTCAATTCTTGAACCTCCCATTCACCATGTCAGTGGAATTCACTATGCATTGCAAAAATGAAGATGTGTAGTACATTCTATTCCTAAAATCCTACCGGTATGTTGGGGCGCAGAGTGCAGCATATAACTGCCTTTAGAGAAGTCACAAACCTTAGTGAAGTTTTAGAATATTATGCGAGTTCTGTTGGTTATGTCACGCCATTACCATCATGATGGACAAGGAAATGAAGTATAGGCTTGAGCATGATTATGAAGTGATATTTGTGAGAAACGGGGATTTGCTTCACACTGGTAATCTGGAAGTATGTTTTGTCAGTCATACCAGGAACGCGCGATGTACGTTACTATGCCGGCTTCACGATTTTAATGCTGACGGTCAATTAGTGAATGTCCCAACCCCATCCAAACTCGAAACTTGGAGCCATGTGTCCCCGTTCTTTTACAGGAAGCTTCCCTTGTTAGACATGAAACCAAGCTGATAATCACATCTTGTGATAATAGGTAGTGTGATACGAGTGTACTAGCGAAGTGAATGATTACGATTTGGAAATGTTATTGACACGCTCTTCTACATTTTAATACTTCTTAATAGTGAGATAACTCGAAAAATACCAACGCGTATCAAATGAAGTGATGCTCTCTCTCAGCAAGATAGATGTACACGACCATATAAATTTGATAAAGCAATCAGAATGGTTAATTTGAGGAATATCACTTTATTTTATTTAATCAGCATATCATCATATCATCCATGCAATAAGATGAGAATGGGAAATCATCACACTGCAGGCAGACAAAATGTTTCCCCATTCTGAAATAAGGAACATATTTGGATGGACATGGTAATTGCCTCCGTCCGATTTCTCAGTGATTTTCACAATGGTAAACTGTCCCAAAAGATGCTGTGGGTTGATTGTGGATACTCGCGCTTATGACTGAATTATTAATTACTGGTAAACGGGTGACACATTCGTCAGTAGTGGAACCAGAATGCCTCTATTACGACTCATGACATGTTCGGCCTAGAATTAGAACATGGCTATTAGGTCGTCAAATGCTGAGGCACAAATTTCTCCAACCTGTCCGCATAAATTATTGGTAACCCTTTTCAAGGAACACGAGATTAGCTCATATGAGCTTGACCAATCGACTAACGAAGTATGACAGTCAAAGCGGCACAACATTCATGGGCCATATACAGAAGGCCTCAGCTAATCCAATCGAAGCCATTCGGATGTCAAGATATCTATAATTGCATATGAGATCAGTACATCTAAATGAGAGAGAATATATTTTACATGATATCGAAATCACAGTAAGAGATATCCTCTCATATTTCAATTAGATTTTTCATCAAGCAGTAATCGTTCAACCACAAGTTACATTTTAGAGTCTGTAAGCTTTTTGAAATATATTTCGCATATCAGTGGCAATGGGATGGAACTTACCAATCTAAATCATTACTCGTTCTGCATAACTGTAGGTTGAGGTTTCAGTAACATATATGCTCACGAGAAAATGAGAACAGTGAAATCGTCGACGGCCTTGCCATTACATTGATCGTAGTCCGATGGATACATGATACGTGACGTTCCTTTGTTCTGTGTGGTTGCAGTACTTTCCGATTTCTCACTGATTATGTCTATCAGTTTGCATTATGGTGTACATAATCTAGTCATTCGTACTGAATCCACAATCACTCGAAATATTTTTCCATTCAAGCCTATGGTGAATGTGTTTGCCGTGCGATCGTGAGATGTTGGCTAATCCAACTTCATGCCAGTGTAACAACTCACTAATATCTGAAAATGTTCCCGGTGAAACTGCAGAAATCGACTGTTTTAACTATTTTTGGGATTTTTATCTTCCATGACACGTGAAACTGTGAATGTGAGCTTGACTTTTGAAAATATCCAGTGAATATCAGTAGCGACACAGAAACCGTGATTGAAAACAATGTCAGAGCCGTACCTCTCACTTCAATCCTCTTCAGGAATCCACCAAATCTCCAGTGAGAGTTAAATTATGGGACGAACAGCAAAGAATAGAATACCTAACAACCAGCATGTCATTGATCACACCCTGTTCGTCATTGGGATTTGAAGGTGATAGCACATTATTTCCACAATCATCAATTATATGACACGTTTCAGGTGATAATAACAAGACAGAGATATTTCCTTTGTCTATATATGTATCGGAGATGTCAAAATTCCCTGAACATCACATTTTTTCTTTCAGGGTTTTCAATCTTCATCATGCAAAGTTTCTTCCCGGTGAGATTTTCCCGTACTACAAGTGAATAAGACGACAACTTTGTTCGCACACACAAGGGGTAAATTCTTCATCCTATTCGATTCGTGAAAGTGACCAGGAAATCGAGAATACTATTATTTATGTAAATATATATCTATATATATTACATATAATACGGCTAATAAAAAAGTCACTTTCGCATCAAAAATTAATCTGCAGTCGATGGAAAGTGGTACACCACATGGATAATTCTTGGTACGTAAAACTGAGAACAGAAAACGGTTTGTGCTGTTTAGCCACTAGGCGCACTTTAGTCACACATGAAACTTAACCGGAGTTATTATCTCCGTCTGACGGCGCCTTTTCATGCAGCTTAGCGACAAACTTTAGTGCACAGTCCTTAAACGACGTGTTGCTTTTCATATGATTATCCACTTTAACGGACCCAATAATATGGCACAATCACAAAAGGATCTTTCTCATTCATGATCTGTCTCCTGTTTGATTGGAATATCCGTTATGTTGTATTTGCCACCAAAATTTAGCCTTGGGTTAATGATATCATATTACAATTCCCATGAAATGAATAGACAGAACTCACTGTGTAATAATTGATCAGGAATTTCATTGTTGTTACCATTGTTATTATTATTTTTGTAATTCCCACAGTAATTATGTGATATAATTAGTGGGTTTTGTTTTGACTCCCCTCAAACCAGCGCAATCACAAAGAATTTTCCATTCCAAGGTTGTCTTCACTAAAGTTCGGATTTGCAATCCATCAATCTATCGGGTGAGCAATCAATGTGTTGTAGTTCTGCTGGATTTATTTATTGTTTGTAACATACCAAACATCAAGCAAGGTGTCGCATACTGATCGGAAAAGATATACATCTGATAGAGCTTCGTGTGGAAGATGTGGAGGATGTGACAGAACTTCTCAAATCAAATGGAACAATTATGAACCGGAGTACCTTACTCCTCGGTTCTCTTACAAATGTGCTAGTTGGCCAACGTTGTTGTACCGGCAACCTTCACGAAGTCGGTCAACCTTCATCGATCGTGCACTTGTTATTATCCTTATAGACAGATTTGCTCAAACACGTTTGATTGGTATATGCCATACTGAAGAGAACACAACATCAATATAAAAGAACGGTAAGGAGTTAAGCTTTCATAAAATGACACCAGCACAATTCGTCCTGTTATTCCTGTGCTTGAATTTCGGTGATGTAGATTGTGGTGAGTCCGTTATTTGACTAGATGAATAATAGTTTGTACAGATGAATCACTATTTTATCTTTCACTGCATTTTGTGTTGTGCTTTCGAACGGGGTGTCCGATCCTAAGGACACCGATCAGACTGAACCTGAAATGTGACATTTGATGCAATCTGTCATCCAGGGGACACATCAATATCCACTTTTAGTTGACTCTGTAAAAAAACGGGAAAACCATACTTGATGAGATGCATTGTTTGCTTATATAAAATGATTCCCTGTGCTGCGTGAACACTGAATTCCTCATTGTAAACCATGTTATTCTATGTAATTGGAATATCTAGTAAAATATGACTGCTGAGATTTAGGAGTCAGTTAGACATACCGTATCGCAAAAGACTACCAAATCTGTAGTAAACGGTGTCCTCTTTGACCGAAGCTCCTTTTCCGCGAATTAGTAGGAAGGAAGGGATATGATTTGTGATTGCAGAATTCATTGCGCTGTGCTCCACTCAAAACGATACAAATCATTAGTCAACAGTCAGGCTTTTCTCCCCTCCCGTATCGAGACTTGGTGGTAGTTTTATATCGTCAGCCTATGCTATTCCTAAGCTGAGTGAATGAATGTTGTCTGATTCGTTCGCGTTCTGAACATGATCGGTGGTCTATGATGAAGGGACTCACATGTGTCATTCACACGATAAGCGATGTTTGTTTTGAGATGCATTTTGTGGAGGACATTTCTACCGACCGCTGTTACCCACTCCCAACAGCAACATGTGACTCACTGTTTTTTGTGCACCATCCTTTAGTTAATTACCCTACGTAAATCGTGTACTGCTCTTAACTGAGTCGGGTTCTGCACAAAATAGGTTTATTGTTTCTGAATTGTTTGACTTGTTGTGTGCAAATTGCAATGTGGCGATGCAATACCAAATTGAAAAGCAAGATTAACCTCCAACAAAAGCCCTGTGCTGCCAGTTTATGTGATTTGGGGGCAGCCATAAACTACCTTCCATTCTAAAACGGTAATCATTGGAAAAATATAGCAGACAAGAACAACTTCCCATTTCCTGCTGCAATGAGGTGGCCAATACTACGGTCCATCCAGTATTTTGGGCCAAAACACAACGAGATAGGTTATTAATTAGGATGGGATAAGCACCCATTCGACTAGATCTGTAACTTGCGTTCGTGTTTGTTCAAAAAACAATGGAAATAAATGAACATGCATAGTGCCGTTCTTGCCGTAGATTGATAATTATTAATATTCCTCGTATATTGTAATCATGTCATACGAAGCTCAGTGATCTGTCCTCCACGTGCATAACCGATACTAATAACATGGGTGCTCAATATTTATTTGGAAAATTTTAACATATATATATATATATATATCATATTCATGTTCCATATATTTCTGTCTTATTCCTTTCAGAAGAAACGTTACTGGAAATCGTAGACGCTGTCAACGCAGATATGACACAATGGAAGTCGTCTTTGACCAGGTTCCGCATACAACTGGATGCAAGTGAGTCTCACGCAAGTAAATAGCACAGTTTGTGGCAGCTTGTGATGTCCGTACCACTTCGCTGTGATAAACCAGATAATTCTTTTGTGCATTTTGATCAGGACAGTGATACCAATCAAAGTTGTTGCAGATATTTTGCTTGCTATGTATTGCACAATGTTTCACACACGACCTATCGTTGTGACCGCTGATCAAATCAGCTACTCAGTTAATCTAGGTAGTGGGTACAGCAAGCTTCTAGTTTATATCTAACGTTCACTATTTACTTTCCGAGCAGGTGTCCAAACTGCATCTATTGCTGTAATTTGAGCTCAAAACAGACAGACGAACAGAAATGTCTGATGAGTCTGGGTATTCGTTAGACCAATAACATAGTCTGCGTATTCATAAATGATCGATCCCATTTTTCTATTTATTCCGTATCCCCTGTATTGACTAAGCGGTTGATGTTGTTTCCCTCGAGTAGGTGATAAATGCAATTCATCATTTCAAACCAATTAGTCGAATCCTATTTCCATTTCAGTTACCAATAAAATGAAAGACAACCCTACCACTGCCAAGGAACGCTTATTCGCGAAAGAATTGAAACGCGGTCAGTGGGAACAAGTATATATCCACCGTTTGTGAATTTCTCAAAATAATCTTTATTGAACACGACATTGCAAACCTGAATGACAAAAGCATCAGTCACTGGATCAGTTCGCATGTCAGTATATTTTTGTAATCCAGTGTGGTAGGAAAATTGCATTGATCGTCATAAGCTGTTGGCCATCTGTGCTAACGTGTTACTTCAGTTGTATATACTCGGATATTAAATATTTGTACATGTCTCACAATTACTTGCGAATAGTGTGTGGTTCCAGAGGATGACATCTGAACAAGCTCAACTCGGTGATTCGGACCAGCCCAGTAGGGAGCAGGGTGGTACAGTGGTTGCAAACACGTCTTCGAGGTAAGAATACCCGGGTTGAACTCCGGGGTGTGACGAATGATGTGGACTATTGATGAGCTGTAGCAAGAGCGAAACTGGAATTCGGTACATCCAAGTGTAGGGTTCGTTGGATGACCTGTGAAGGTCAAGTCCAAAAGACAATCAGCCAAGCAAAATATTACATATTCCTAATCCTCAGTGGCCGTTTAAGAAAGCCCGATCAAAAGTCTGACTGATGGAGCTAGCGGTCAAACCAGAGACATCCAAGTCGTTAGGATAAAGGTTCGGTTTCCTCAGTCCCTTCTCATTGTGATACCGTCATATTCCTTAATGTATATCGAACATCAGTCATGCAATCAATAGCCTTTCAATGAAATGAATCATCCAAGATGGGAAAAGTCATGTACAAGCGAGAATATGTACACTGTAGGCAACAGATATTCTATTTCATTCATCCTATAAATGCGTTTACAGAAGAACAAACGGAAATCGAAAGGCTACAGACAACGGCATCGTATAGCTTGACGAAAATGAGACATTTACGTGAGTTTTCGGCACAATGATCAGAAGAAATTGTTCTCTTTTTGCTTTGTTTACTGAGTTATCCATTCTCAAGGTTGTAGCACACAGTGTAGAGGGTACAACATAAGGATGCAATCGGATTGAGTTCGGGAAAACCGCATGATGCACTGATATTGAATTAAGTTAGTCAAACAGTGTTTGTGTCACATAATCGATGCCTGATTACGTCACACATTTTGGCCAAGGCAGCTGCACACTATGAAACACTCGTTTTGTTAACACCGTTCCGAATGGCTAATTTTGATTGCTATCACTTCGGCCACACACACATACACACACACATAATATCATGCTCCCGACCAGATTAGATCGGTCAACTGGAGTTTTTTAGATGACAGTGAGTGAACTCGTTACGTCAACCTAATGTCTCGTATTAAACAAAGGTTCCCCTATTGAGCTTCTGATGACATTTCTTACTCTCTTTGTTACCCAAGCTAGATGATGTTCAAGAATTCTCTTGATCAACTGACTACTGATACACCCAAGAGGATGAAATGATAAACACACACGGATTCGGTGCACAGTGATTGTTGATCGTTGAGTTTTTGAACAATGAGAATCGTACATGACGGTTAACACGAATGCCAAATGAATCCGTGCATGAGTTGTCCCGGTGAGATTGTTCGTGAATATGGTTATTTTGTCCGTAATTGGTAGCACCAAAACACGTAACTGTTGCACTCCATTTATTTGTAAGTATATAAATACAACCCAACCATAGTCGGTGAGTATGCCACAGGCTCGCAAACAAGTGAATGAGTAAGTAAGTAAACGAGCTGAGCTACATGTGCTCTAACGCGCAAACAAGTAAGGTCAATCGATGCACAGCAAGATCAATCAATTAATACTGCTCTTAGTAAAGCATGATCAAAAGATCAATACCAAGCAAATGTATGTCCATGCATGAAGTGGATATTGATTGGTTGCCGCTTAGTATGCGTGAGTTTAACCATACACAACAAAGGAAAATCCTAAAAGTCATTTGAAGATTATTTCTTTCCTGTAACTGATAAGTTTTTTTTCTCTCAATGCACTCGGGATCGATGTCTATTTGCTTATTTATTTATCTATTTTCCCCAACAGTTACGCAATTCCGAAGTTCACTGGGTAAGTTCAATCCTTTCCGTACACCAACATGATTGTTCACTGCACGACAGACTAGACAGAAATGACACATTACGTACCACTTACAATCGTTTTTGGCAAACAATGATAGGGAGTGTTCGTGAGATGCTATAACTTTTGTCCACGTTTGTCAATTCTGCACGTGCAAGAATCAACGGGGCCTGACTCATTGTTCAAAGTGACACCAAATCCACAAATATAGGCTGTTATTTCCCCAACAGAATGAAAAACTGGATCAAAACTGAGTCCCTTCCACGCAATGTTTCTGATTGCTTGGTAATGATACCATCCAGGTAAATAAACCACCCGGTCGGAGAATGCAACCATGTTGTTTGCGTGCCTTCCTTCACCTTATTGCGTTCGGCTCCTCCGATGTAGTCCCACTCATATTCATTATGCAACTGGTTCAGTAAGTGGGGTGTATACTCAGCTACAGCATGATATCTGCATTTGGTTTGAGAATAACCCAGACAATTTGAACGACAAGATCAAGTTGACTTTGCTGCCCGTCAATTTCGCGCTTAACACGGAAAACTTTGGCTTTCCAATTCTCACCCCCGCTGTCATCAACCATTTCAGTGAGCTATTGGGGAAAATTTCTTTTGCAGTTTGGAAAGCAACATATCAGTTCTACGGATGAATTCGTCAATACAATGGTAGTTGATTTGGTGCACACGTCGCAAATTAGCATCGGTCAAATTAAAGTGTCCTCGATTTGCCACATTGATCCCATCGACAGTCAGCTGTGTCTCTTCTGTGTGATTGACTGTACTTCCAGTTCACAGAAAGACCGATGCCAACATGCATCCGTTTCACCATATCAACCTCCAACATATTAATTTTGTCACTATCCATCTTCTTATGAGAAAATTGCCTTGCTGATACAGAATGATTCCTGATTACAATATTGAATTCCACCATTTTCCCAAGGAATCCAACAACACAAACTGGATTGTCGTACACGAGAATACACTGAACGTCCCTATGGTTGTTGACTGCGGCGATCAACTGGCAGTTGTGCTATGTGCAGTTTATCAGCACCAGCCTTTACATGCATTCTCTACACCATAATAACACACAGTTTCTTTGCAGACCAATGGAAAAACAGTGTTTATCCGTGATTATCAGAGTGCTGGTTATCCCAACTCTTCACTCATTTAGCACGAAATACTTCTCAAAAGACGCGATCGATATTTCTAGCCACACACGGATGTGAACATAAGTGATACACTATGTGACGCTGTTTATGATATAGTTTAAATATCTGTGGTATTATTCTCAGACCGGAAATTTTGATCCGTCGAATACCCTCGTCTAATATGGACCCAAGTGTCGTGAATGCATCATTCCTAATGTAAAATCACACGGAGTCTTTCGGCTATCACCTCCTAATCTTCTGTTTCTGTGACATAGGTATTGTCCTACAACCTGGAACGGTCCAGAAATTCAAATGAATTATTTAGTATAAGTAACAATAACCTACTTGTCTACGCAGTGGCCAACGGTCATTGTCGTGCAGTCTGGACCTTTACTGCCGCGGTTCCATTCCCGCTACAGCCGCGAACGTTTCCATTTGGATGTCCACCAAGAACTGGGAGAATGTTCCGGAAATGTCGTCATTTGCCGTGTATAGAATGAAGAATATAGTTTAGTATGCATTCAGTTGATACACATTACGGATGCCTCATCTGGTTCTAGGAAGTTCACATTTGGGAAATTTTTACCGAATACTCATCGTCAAAATGAGGTAAACATTCATACATTGGAATTGCCATCTTCCGTCCACCAAGTCATCATCGGAAACCGAACACTCAGATTTGTGCTGAAAAATCTTTGGTGTGACTGAAATGAATACTCAGACTTGAAATATTTATTAAATACTAACTAATGTACGACTGACTTCATCTCACCCAATCGCTTTGCAGACAGAAGGCAATGTAAGCGAAGCACAAGCTTGTCCACGGCAGTAAACAATTCAAAATGACCGGACATTTTTGACCATTTGAGTGATCCCTCTTGTGCCTGTAACCAGTCAAGATCCATCTCCTATTGACTATTTTGTGGTCTTTTGCCTGCACAATTCATTCTGTGTGTTGAACCTGTCTTCTCAATTGCATTTTATCATCTACCCAGTGTTGTCTCGAACTCCGATCTTAAATAGGTCAAACAAGCCATGTCTTTCTCATATTGTGTTTGAAATGGAAACGGGTCCCGCTATCTTCCAATACCTTCTGATTGACGAAATTGACCCCATGATCGTTTCTTTCTAGTGGCGCCGTAGTTACCCTGTGATTTCCCATTTTAAGTGAACACCTGCTCAGTTGAGATCATTAGGAAGAAGCGAATATAGACCTGTATAAAAGTAATTTGATGCAACTCAATGTGCCACTCTTCCAGTAGCATATTTTGTTATCTATTGAATAATCTGTTATGAAGGATCAAAAGTTCAGTTTGAACTGTTAGTAATCCTTTACTCCCTTCTCGAAAATGTTCACACTGAAATGATACTCACTTCTGATCTAGATGTCTAATGCAACATTAGTCACCAGATTGTGCCAAATGGAATCAGAACGTATTCGATTCCTCCAAATTTGAGGTGGACCCTAGGCAAATAACAATAAATATCGGTCAAGTATTCTAAATTCCTTCATTGTTATCCCATTTTCGGGAACACTTTTCTGTATGATTTTATTATACACTTCGTGGTACTTGCAATATTTTGCTTGCTAACAGGCACGTGAGTAGTTTTATTTTATCGGAATCGAGTTAGTTCGGAGGGTATCAAAAAAACAATGCTCCACGTGATATATTATGGGTGAGTATTTATTGTTCAGTAACAGCGTTGTCTGAAAAGATGGTAGTCAGTCGGTGCTTCGATTATCGTGAGCAACCATTTTCCAGACCAGTTCACCATCTATCCCAACAACGCTGTGTTACCGAACAATAAACGAGCACCTTCGTTAATAATATGTTGCACAACTCGACCTCCTCGAGGTGTATTCAGTATTTTTGTCCTCACAGCACAGCATGCGACGTCATTCACATAGACAAGCAATAATGAAGTTGAAAACGCCACGAACATGATCACGCGTCTATCACATACCATTACACAATAGTAAGTTCGAACGTTTGACCACAAAAACCAGTGTCCGGAGAACACAATCGATGTTATTGTAGAATGAAACGGACATGTGTGATACAGATGGTTTTGTGGAAGCCTATTTCTGTTTAATGATGGTACATTGGCTTGAATGAGTTTAAGACTAGACTAAACTAAGCTAAGTTTGTGTAGGTGTGGCATGCAAATTACCACAATGATTTCGATGAGTGGATTCAGACAGTCCAACGGATGTTTCCACAGCAAGAGAAGCTGTAAAGTCATCGTGTTCGTATTCTGATCTATGTGAGGTTGTATATTTGTTTGTCTCTACCTTGCCATGACACGATTTCTACTGCAACTAAAACACTCTTACTGGATTGAATCTGTTCTATCTTTAAGATGCATCTGATATCCGTGAGTGGAAATAAGTACTCCCGTCATAGCTACGTGAGATATTCTGTTTCAGTATGGATCAAAACCCTTTTTAAAAACTGAAATTACGAAATAAACTGCCAAGTATGTATTGCTGTGGCGCTTGTCTGTCATAGGACTTAATTTAGTGAGTATACACTTTTTGTACTCAAAATGATATGAGAAATAAGTTAGGAGATAATTGTATGGAATGTGCCTACATTATAACATGCATATTGCACATTTCTCTTTTGAGAATTCGAAAGTCAATCCACTATCAAAAATCAAATGAAATGTATTCACCTGTGATCTGATTTGAATCGAATCGAGCGTGCATAGACGGGGAGTCCATATTTAGAATCACACGGTGAAGTGAACCCCATAGACTATCCTCACCGGCCCCAATCACATCAAATGTTGTCGACTCCGCTTTAAATCTACATTTTTTCGCACCGTGAATTTGTCAAATTTGTAGTTGTAGGTAATTTCACAAACATATTGCGTTGACGGAATACAGCGCGTTCTCTGATCTACGCATATCTGCAGTTATCCGATAGTTTGGACATTGCCAAACGGTTATTTTTCTCACTACTCACTGGAATCCTTCAGCCTGCAATGTCCATAATTTGGAAGTGAGGAAGAGTATCTCACATGTGCCTTATAGCCTCAGTAGCTGGGCCTTGAATTCAAGAGAACGGGCCCAGTTACCAACTCTTCATAAAGAAGTCACTCATGTACCGTATTAGTCATTCTCTTTCACTTACTCTGTTGAAGGAACTTCACAGTCTACCGCCTACATCTCTCCACATTCAATTAGTAGATTTGTCAGTCAATTGGTAAGCTGCTTCAACTTGCCACAGTTGGTAATTTCCACTCTATTTTCAATTATAGTCAATGAAATCAAAATGTTTGACACGATTTTGGAGCAAATGTCTCAGTATCTGAGCGACTTGGCTGTAAAATGGTCTCAAAATCAGAATCCTATCCCTGAGCACAGTGAGTTTATTTGTGATAAATTTCAGTTTTGACCGAAGTCATTTTCTCCATTCCAAACCAACGTCCATATCATCGAAGTATTTTCATGAGAAAATCTCCCACTGTTGATCTGTTTGCACACAAATTGCATCCGCGCGTGTTTTGTATGCATATGCTAGAACCAATCCGTACTGACTTCCTGTTAAAAAGCAGAACAGCAATGCTTGCACACTCCCCCGAGTTGTGGATGGTGCACCTGGGTACTGTTCAAGTTAACATTTGAAATACGGATAGGAAATATTAGGTAATCTAGCAGAAATACTGAAAAGTTAGCAAAGTGTGACCTGATCGGAGTGGTAATTTGAATGTGTACCTTGTGTGCAATCTTTTAGCGACGAATCCTTTGGTAGTTGATTCCCTCACGATCGATGCGCTGGTTCTTATTTCTTTAATGTAATTCCACTTATTCCTACAAGGTATACCACGTGGCCCTCAACATCATTAGTTGTCACGTGCCAATCTGACGGAGTCATCGCTGTCCGTATTTTCGAATCTTTGTTACGTGTTTGCATTCCTTATTAACGAGTTGCGCTGATGCTGGACATTTTCACGCGGAAACTTCAGAGATTGCTTACTTTTGCATTTGATTGGGGATACAAAAGTTCTCTTGCATTTGATGTCTATTCGGAGTCAATCTGTGCCTGAGTGACATTATACGACCGATTACACGCACATGCTATCGTCAATGGCACAAATTTCGTAGTAAATATACATTTGTAGTAAGGTCACAAATCAGTCTTCTTCACGCCGTAGTTGAGGTTCGCCCACGATCATCGGGCCGCACGTGACTGATCAACGTTTGTGTCACCTTCACACGCATCACGCAATCCAATGCTATTATCGATTTTTACACGCATCTTCTTTGCCTTGGAGAACCATTCAAAAATAAATCTCACCTGACCATTCTAGTCCAGTGACACGTGTTCTATTTTGGACTAGGGAAATCAGGATAATCAGGACTGTCGGCTATAAAACACCCCGGAGGTAAACCTTAATATGTTTTACAGGTAATTGGAAGATCAACCAGTTCAAAACTTAGCGCACACTCTGAAACTGATTCACATTTCAGTGATTCATCACAGATAGAGTAGGACAATCCTGTGAAGATTTATTCGAGGGACAGATTGCCCCAATGAGGAACGGATGAACGAACGAACGAATGTAAACGACAAAACGATGTATCTTTTATCTATGGATGAGCAAAATCTCGGAGTGTGTTTAAATACAGAGTTATGGTTGGCCTGTTCAGCCAAACACTGACCATGGGAAAAAATTAAAAGCGACCAGTAATTATCATTAAGCCATGAAGTGGAGCTTCAAAATCCACATTTAGAAGTCCATAATGAGAGGAGGAGAACTGTGATATGATAGAAACGATATCCTCTGGGAAGGATCACTGAGGTATGGTGCAAGCATTTTCCCGGCATCTGAAGGGTTTATTGCTAAACCGGATGGAGTTGAAAAGTGTTCTTCTGAGACACATTTTCACATTATTATTTCGTACTTCGCATATATCGTATGCTCGATCGGCACAACCATGTCTTTTTTTACATCTCATGATACCTTGCTTATTTAATCCACTTTTCGACAACAGATTCTTATCTTGTCCAAAATAATGGTCCTTTTGTTGTTGGGCGTCTGTTGTTTCATGTTCTTGCATATTGTACTTTTGCAGGACCGTCTTCATTTTGTTGGTTGGAAGCGCACGCACACACACACACACATTTATTGAAGTAACTGTATGTGTGACCTGAATAATCTCTACTTGTCTTTATAGTTGTGTGATAAGTCTTCTCTATTTTCATGTCTCCAGAAAAAGAATTATCGTATTTTCTTCCAAATGGATTGATGCTCTCCTTCAAATATTCGACAGAATTACAGCGTGAGTCAAACTATATTCTTGTTTGCTTTAGTCACTACAAACTACGCTGCACTCTGTGACGGAATGGGGTGGAACATTGTGAACTGATGGCTTGGTTCGTTTAGTAGAAAGCACGATGGTTTGGTTAGCAGCATCCAACAAGTATTATTCGCTTATCCTGAAACGAGAACATGGTTGGAGTGAACGAAATAGACAGAGGAAGTAACCAGATGCCAACTGTCGTCTGAAACGAACAAACCAAATGTGTTTCTTCCCAGACTAACCACTCAGAACAGCTGGCAGAGAATGACAGGTGAATCAACAAGTGTGCGGACCAGGGTTCCGTTATGACCACCATTCATCGTACATAAACTATTGTATTCGTACCAACGAATGAAGATGTTCCGAAGACAGGATACTCTTCTCACTAGAGTTCTTGGAACTATTCAGAAGAGGCTCTAGTTTGTCTGACGTGAATGCAACGTCCAAAGACAGTACAAAACCATCATAGCGTCCATTATAAGCGTCCTCTTTAGTCTAAGTGACCTGTTCTCAACACTTGAATCCAAAGACGCATGCCATTCACTGCTGACGTGAATGAGCCCTTGAATGCCAGTCCAGATCGATTATTGGCAACTTATATCATTGAAGAAAACGTAAACCGTATGTGATTTGCAGATGAGACGCGTGGGTTTGAAATTTCGATGATGCCAAACACACCGATGGTGGTCGGGTAGTTTAGGCCAATCGGTTACCACCTCGGACGTCCGAGGTGGTAATCGATTGACCTAAACTACTCGATGATCACCGGTCATACCGTTTGATATTCATCGATGGCACGAGAAGCCGCAATGATGTACGAAATGGCGAATCAACGTGCATGTTTTGCATTCGAATTTCCACGTCCGTCAGTTAGGGTCAAATCAGTCGTCTTCTGCTTAGCTGCCACTTCCGTCATCAATTCAGCTGTCGAGATTCGACCAGTCGAGCGCCAATAACGCAAGTGATTCCCCTGTGATTCGCGAACACACATCAAATACCACACAGCCCAGTACTGTTTGTCCTACTGAAAGTTGACCGATGAGGCTAGTTTTCTAAACAAATACTGTATATCACAAAAACAGTAGGTTCATCTCGTTGAAGAATAAATTGCGGTATTCGTGTCTGATTGACCGTATTACGACAATACAATTGGCAGTGCAACTACCTACTTACTAAGGGGAAGGTATACGGCTCAAATGTGGCTCATAGCACGCAAATTTGAATGCACTGATGTAACTAAATTTATCGTCATCATAAACAACATATCAGTTGGTGATTTGTGATATTGAATGGCTATTACAATGAATGATGATTAGGGTTTTCAGTATATTGCTGGGACTTGAATCATGTTACCTTTCCGAAAACACCCATTCAATGCACTGTTTTAGTAACAGGACACTGCGAAGAAAACAAGTGTTCTTCCAAGTACCAGTTTAACGAGATAATATTTCCGGAAATATCTACCCAATACTGTTGTCGTCTGGGAACTGTCAGATGAGAAAATACAAAACACAACATCCTTCTACAAGAATGCTTAGTGGCACCACATGAATACATGTTATTGTCGATCGATTCACAAAAATCTTCTTCTCCACTTATCTCACTATTCTTCTTTCTAACGTTCATATTTTCCAGAGACCTTTCTGCTTAAGCTAAAACGGGCAATGGAATGGACATCCAAATTGAAAGGAAATTTGGACCGACTCACAAGCCTCATTCGGTTGAATTTTCCTGCTCAGTAGGAACATGAAATTTTTGTGTGTATCGTCTCCGTGCGAATCTGTAAACAACTTGGAAGAACCACGGCAACGGAGTGTGAATTTTAAACCCGACTCAATAAGAGGTATTATTTTATATTAATAAAAATATTAGGAAGAGCTAATTGACTACTAAATCACCAAACGGGATACCTTTTTATTGTTGATACAAGGGAAGGGAGTTCACAATTCGTCCACACAATTTCCGATCAAACTGACATGCCACATACACCGCCCACCAAGTACACCATGTGTTTTCACTATCCCATTACTGAGTGAAATTTCAAGTCTCGGATGCCATACCTACTTTCTCACCTGCAAACTCAAAATTCCATAGAGGTGTCAAGATTTGCAGAAGAGCATCTGCATACCGGCTTCGCGCCTTCACTTCTGCCGCAGCCCAGCACAAATGGTACAGTATATATTTCCACAAGTGCCCAGGTAAAGACAGGTCGACAGCACCGGCTCGCGATGCACAAGGGTCAATTTTGCTTCTAACAAATGTTTGACGTGAGCACCACTAGGTCACCAACTTTTAGGTCCCGAACCTTTATTATCATCGCTGTTTTTCTGAGATAGTTAGGATACACTTTTTCATCTATCTACATTAAAACACTGCGGTCGGGTGAATAATTTCATGCTGGCACGTTCATCGACGGCCATGTAGCCAACCACTCCAAATTTTCCAGCCTGAATAAGTCAGGTTCGCCCCTGATTCCCAATATTTGTATTCCACGAGAAGCCGAGTCGGAATTATTATCCTCTAACCGAGTATACTGCTATTGATCAGGAGATCATAATTCACGGTTGAAATTTATTTGGTTTGCGAGGACCCGACAAATCAAGTAGACGTATTAATATTATTAGTATAACACTTTCGATGAGTCCATTCATGATAAAGCTTCAACGTGTTTTTAAGCATGGCTGACTTGACGCCAAATGCACAGCATGCAGTTAACTCAGTGACGGCTTATTTATTATCTGTACAACAACCGTTGTGTGGTTGAATCAGTCACATGATACCGTGAGGTTTATCTAAGCACAGTGAGCATCCTCTCGCGATTCACTGCTGTTCCGTTCGTCTTACACTTGCGCATCCTATACCTGTCCGTATCACGATCTACATTGTCCTATTCCACCAATCACATGCAGATTACTTGTTGCCATACTGATATTGACTGACAGGTCACGTTAGCTTGGATATTATCTAGTTCTCATGCCGACGCTCGCACTCGCCGTTCATTGATTCTAAATTTACATTTCTCGTACATGTGTGCTTTCGTTCTATCTACCGAATTCGGAACATAACAGCAACCATGTTCAAAGGTGCCAGTGCAGAATTGCTCAACAGGATAGAGTAAGTTGCCAAGACATATTCAGAACCAGAATAACATGTACTACACTCCTCCGTAACCAATCTTAGATGGGTTTCAAAATGTATGCAGTTTTTGTCGGGAACCAGATATAGTAAACCGTTATTTCAGGTTCGATAAAAGTTCTTCCCGCGAATAAATCATAACTATTGAGCATACGGTCAGCTCGCAAATATTTATATGTTGTTCGGCACATTAAACGAGTTCTCCTTTCGAGAAAGAGACGATGGATGATCAGGTCAGCGAATTGTTCGACAAATGCTAAAGGACTTTGATCTTGCAAGCGGGTGGGGGGCGCATTCTTTGCTGTAAAAGTTGGCAGCATGTATGGTACTCACCAGTTCGGAAATGCTGCACCCATTCATGCCTACCCTATTCGCGGTCATCTCGTTGCGGTTAAAAAATCAAAAGGTCTCTGTAACATCCAACCAAGAATTAATTTTGGCTAGCCCACCGTCTGTTTCAATACCTACTGAGTTTTCAGTACATCATATAACATGAGGACTCCAAATTGGACTTCATTGATATTTTCAAAATGGCATTACCAAGTTTAATCCAGTGAAGCTTGATCGTAATGTAATCAACATGATGAGACTGGGAAAACAGCTGAATGATGCAGAAGATTCATCTTATTGCGATGCTAGTTGGCTGATTTGACGATGTTGTGTTAGTATTCATAATACCACACTGAGCATTAGAGTACCCACTCATTGCCCTTTATGGTCACATAGTCGGAATCTACTGGACCTTCGTTCTCCCACATTGACATCGAAACCGTTATCAGTAAGTGCCGAAGTTTATTCCGGTTCTGTGATAATTGTGGGGACAATGTCGAGCTCCACCTGATTATCGGAACCACGGTCGACACCACACTCATGTTTTCTTGAGTACGACATTTTTCGCCCGTTGCAGTACAGTCAATCATGTCACTTTCCACTGCGCCCATAGTTGTCCCATTCCAGATTGCTAGTGCAGCCAGAAACAAAATGTCCAGGTTTCAATTTGACAAGATGTCGTTATTGTTACGCAAGAGTTTCCACCACACTTGGATAGAATGTACTATGGATTCTGAACAGTCAGCCAAAACATGTACCATCTTGCCAGAAAACCACCTACACTGGTCAATTATCTTAAACTTGGATTGTGTGGAGTGGCAACATTATAGAATGATTTTCTCTAGATTTAGCCGATAAAGCTATCTGTCAAAATCGATTGAAAACTGCAAACTCCTTCAACTACTTGAAGTTCGATCCATCAGATACACTGGATAGTTCATGAAGCAGATGGGCACGTCGGTGATGTAAATATTTTCATAGCCTGGGAACCATCATTTCCGCAGTAGCAATCGAATTAGATCAGTCACGGGTTCCAGCTGTAGTGAAGCTGATCAATTGGCATCTTTTATATTTGACTTGAGCGCATACATCAGATCGTTTAGAAGAAACGCGCAACGATGAGCCTGTTTCACTGGATCTTTGAGGATTTCTCAAATCCGACGACAGCCCAGGGTCGGAGGTAACCTTATACTTTACTCTGTGATGTTCAGTGCCTTATTCACACACCATTGCAAAATAAAAAGTAGGCGCTATTTGTCATCCTGAACTACCTTCAGCCATCAACATTCGGACTGATGGAAACATTAAAAATATCTCCTTGGGTCTGCGTAGACATTTTTTAGTTCAACGTTTGTGGAGATCCACTTTGCCAAACAATTTAGGGGTTATCTCCAATAGGGATTGAATTTATCACACAATGGTAATTGATGATATGTTCCTCAGCCTGAATGACTGCAAGATCCGTGTGCTCTAGTATTTGTGACATGGGCCAAGATCATTATGAACAGTCTGGGAGAACGTGGAATGATTCGCCCTGTTTCTTGGTCATTCAGTGCTCACAAGCGATCGCCACATAATACATCAGGGCCAGCATCAACAATCAGAGCTCAATAATAATGTTAACCGAGGCTGAGTTGTCAGCTCAGTCAAGCATACCACTGTCAAAAGGACGACAATTGTTCTATTCCGACGAAGCACGATTGCAACGTAAACATATTCATAAATATTACACAGATGAGAGACAAAAGATAGTGGGCTTCGACTGTTTGTGGACTGAAGAACATTGAATGGTATGTGGCAAATACAGATCTGCCTTTTCGGTACTTCACATCACGCCAACACAGTACAAGTACGGATTTTTTTGAATTAATGGTGCTACTCAGTATTCTACAGTGTTCACAGGAATTCACAACTGCAAATTTCAGACTGAGGATAATGCATTCCTTTAAAGAATTCCATAACTGGTTTCACCGACTGGAAGTGTCTGCCTCACTATCTTGCCGACTTTCGGCTAAGGAAGAAGCACTGCTTTAACAAACTGATTTTGCGAACACAAGATTGGTCGGTACAACATGATCGCATCGGCCTTGGCAGTGAATAGGGATGGGATTCGTTGTCACATCTCTTTGGAGTGGATTTGGGACACTCGATAGATGAGGTTGAACCCTCCGTCACCAGTTAGCTGGTGCCTCGTATGATTCGTATGGACCAAGAACACACTGGTTACGGTTATGTGGATTCTCTTTCCTCACCAGCTAGGGCACTGCTCTTGAACTCGCTCAGACAGACGCCTAGTTGTTCTTCCCACGTATTCCACTCCACTCCACAGGAACATGAATATGAGTATACAAAAAGTGATGTCGAATGGCTCGGTATTCTGTTTTCGAGTCTCCATTGGAAGAACGGAATGGCATCGAATGAAGGGGTTCAGTGTCGCCTCGTAGAGTATATTTGCAACCTAATATCAAAAAGACCACAAACGGCATTCCCAAGCCTCCCGGAAAAATTTATCCTCTAGAAGCCCTATCACTTTGTCCTCTAATTAGCTATCCGAGGAAAATAAGCCATCAGTTAGATAAGGAAGTTCAAATGGAGAACTAATCTAACACACTAGATGATTTTGTACCAATAGGTGAGCAGAATGCCAGCTGAAATCAACAGTAGTCATGTTAAGCTATCAATATTTCAAAAGGAAACAGCATATAGAAGCTTGTTTTTCCGTAAAGTACTTAGAGGCGATAGAGAAATTGAGAGAAAATCGACAGATCCTCATTACGCGCCCTGACGATAAATCCGAGATCGTTGTCATGTAATTCGAAATAGGTTTGCGTTTATTGTGAGTATTTTGTAATTCTTGTTTTCTATTTATTTGTGTTCATTATGTGTATCAGTGCTTGAACGTCAAAACCCATGTATCAGAGAAAACAGTTTCATATATACTCCGGACAAGAAAACAAGGTCAATTTGTTAGAAACTTATCAACTTTGTAGTTACTCTCATTGTAAAGCTGATTGACCTGACGGTCTGAATTGTATTCTGCACAGTGGTGCTTAGAAAACCTAGACAAGGCCATCCACTGATCGAATTAACTTGAATTAACCTGACCTGTTTTGTCTGGAACACTGCAAATGAATATGAATGATCAATATGAGAAATGACTTTTTTCAAAATCACTGATTCGAAAACCTGATCGAGTGGGTGTGAACGAGTGGTTATAATTGTCAGAAAGAATAAAATGATTGCACGTGACTCAACGCATTCTCAACGATAAAATCAGCATTAATTCTCTGAATAGTAGTATTGTTCCGTTGACATTACTAAGACGGATTTCACATTCATTTTACTCCATGACGTAAATGCAATAGATATCACAGCGATTTCGTAAGACATTATATATATATATATTGATAAAAATAAATACAACATGAAAAGTTCGTTTTCAAAGCGGGTTCATTATCTATCATGAATTGGGCCTTAGTTATGTGTGACAGGGATCTACTTGGCCATGTTGAGATCGCATCTGATCCTACTAAATCGATATCAGTAACCCAAGTTATGCGCACTATTAGATACTGGACAATACAACAGCTATGCTGGCTGTTCAGCTGTCTTTACACGACAGCACAAGTCGGTGTACTACCCACCGTAAATCATCCTGTTACCAAAACGACGGTACAGACCCGACAACCCACAAATGGTACTCCTATCCCAACAACCACAACAGATTCTTACCCTAGAGCTTGGTTTCCATCACACTTTTATATGGGTTTCTATCGTCGCCAGTATTCCGCAGGCCATCTTATGTTAAGATTTCTTGCAACATCACGGATTGGTTGTCGACATCCATACACATCTTGTCAGAGATTCAGTAACGTCAGATATAGTCGTCGGTTAACTAACACGATCCTCTTTCCAAGCCTAGATCCTGCACATCCTCATACCAACGATCCTGAATAAGAGCAGCTCCGTAGAAATTCGTCGCTGAAGTTATACGATATTTTGAACAGACTTTTGGAATAAACCGTAACGTGACACACACGGGACACAGTTACCACAGACCACCTCAAACCGGTGTTCCTGGCAGAATTTCACACGTCAGTACCACACCAGTTGATTCAACGACACACCGAGTTAGCATCGAATAACCCCGTGCATATCGAACCACCTGCTGCAATCCCACCGGATGACCAAGCACACACGGAGCAACCCCCTCAGGTTACCAAATGTGGCCTAGTAATTGAAGAGCCGGCATGATTTAAGGATGCAGTATAGTTTATTCCGTAGTTCATGTGTTTCTGCACGCATAAGCACGCACTCGAACGGGAAGGTGTGCATGCATAGTGATGTAACATTGGCAGAAGCAACTGCACTGCTGAGGGTGAATAGTGCACAGTGAATATGGAAAACCTGTGTTGGGTGATTGATCCTTTTTGAGAAGTACCGATATGGATTGATAAGATGAAGTGATAATTACGGAAGAGATTGGAAAGCCAGTGAGCTCCATTTGTATCTAGCTGAGGATGGTGGTATGCTCTAACAACCTAAACGAATTAGGATGGTTATGATTAGAAGACGATAAATGAACGATGTTGTCTGAAGGAATTAGGACAAACACACAAGTAGAGCTCCTGTTGACCACTTGAATGTAAATACCAGTTCAATGGATAGATACTGATGAAGCAGGTAGGTATTTCATTGACAATTCCCCATACATTTGATGATCACATCTCATCAACCGATAGTGATTCCCAGTCATTCCACTGTTGAATTAGTTTCACTTCTGACAGACTGGACGGTACTTCTTTCCGGAGCATAAGTATAAATACTAATCTCTAATTCGCATTCTTACTGAGGTGAATGGGTATGAGCAACAGCTTGTTTGTCAATGTTTTTGAACTGAAAATCTGCCATGTTGTTCAGAAAAGTATTCCATATATTTGCATATCCCGTACTTTTACCGACACGGTGGAAATCAAAGAATACAAATTGATGTTTTCAATCAGAAATCTCGGTTCAGTAGAAATTTGTGATTTCACCACAAGCACTGCATATCCCATACTTTAAAATTCATTTCTGTTTGGAGAAATGAGTTCAAGTAGGATTTGGCAACATGTCCACCTTCTCTCAGTTTACTTGAAATGGCATCTACCTGCACTATCGGAGAGTTCCTTACGCGAATTATGCCAAAGGTTGAACTTAGCGCCGATGACCGTACCCACAACAGTTGCATTCACTGTGCAATTTGTCATCGTTATGCAACGTGGTTTCATATCCATTTGACGCCCTGAGTGAATTTATAGTCAGAAAACTGATACTTGTTAATAATATGCGAATATTACTTGCATCACAATATGTAAATTATTATGCAAATTAAATAACTAGGATAAACCTGTAGTCAGATTGATGACGTTGACTTTACTAAGCAATCATGTAAAAATTATCAAAAGCTGCATCGGCCTTGATAGGATAAGCTAAGGTAACTGGACAGTTCGCAGGTTGGAAGAAAGATAGTGAGAGTCGGAGTACTGAACTTGGCCAAAAAATGGTTTGTTAGACTTCCACGAGATCCATCCAGCCAGTGATCCTAGGCAGGAAGATATTACTACGTACCATGACAAGTGAAGCTTCTGTATGCATACAACTCAACCATCAAATTGTTATCATTATTTTCAGTACCATTTCCACTTTGCCACACACTGGAAGTTATATTTTGATTTCTTGATTAGGTTGCTGCTGAGAAGAAGCAACGAGAGAACCAGCCCAACCCGTGAACCGTTAGTGGTTGTTCCAAATCCACTAAATTCACTGCAGTCTATTATATTCACCGGAACAAAGTAAGTATAAGACATTAAACCTCAAAATGAGCATATTCGAAGATTAGAAATAACCTCTGCACTTAAAAATGTCATACCACTGACCAAATAATTTAAGGTTCAAACTCCAGCGGCATACTGGTATTATTGGCAGCGCAGGCACGAGATAATATATTATCGATAACCATGTGAGTTCAAGGATCATTGACTGTCACGAAGTCGGAAATCTCTCTGAAAACACGTCACCAATGAGGCTGTAGTCTGCATTTTCCCAACTCCCGCATAGGGTGCTTTGTGAACACTAACCAAAGACAAGGCCTGCATATCCCACATAAAAGTGCAGTCATGACACGCGTGCCCATGATCCAATCAGTCAATCTGTCCATCACACATCACTGTTCACATTGACCACTTACAGACAATCTATTGTCTATCCTCCAGTTGAGATGAACTTTACCCGCATTTGCGCGAGAACAGACACGAAAGTGGGTCACAATTCCGCTGTTGCATAACATCGCTTCTACGGTGAACAAAACTGACCCAATATCCATTCCTTCTAAAAACCAACGACAGGAAGCCATGCGCTTGGGCGAATCTTCGTCGTTCAGCTCTTGCAAGTTTGTTTCCTTGCAAGAACGAAATTCACCAGACTTTAAAATATTCAACGCACAATAAATGAGAATCCCTTACTATTTTACATCAGCAATCTGATACTTTCCGGAAGACGTCCTATGAGACAACACCGATCAACACTCGTCCCATTACCTCTGGTTGCCTTCAACTTGCCAGATATTTCACTTCTCGTAACCTCTTTATGAGATTCCGAACGCGTTTCCAAGAAAAAGAGAGAGAGAGGTGGATGTTTTTTTATGTAAAACAGTAAAACGTCGAGCTATTTTAGTCATGTTTTACCTCGTATCATCGGACAAGTTCGAAACGACTGAACGTTCCTCTTTCGTAAGTAGTAACGACATTGTCTGTTCCCAACCTCTTTTAAGATGAAGGAATCAGATCGGGCTACTTTTATTCCACTATTTCGAGTCGACTAAATTAGACTAGGTGTCTCGCAACGGAGCTCGAGTGTCAATCACATTCAAAGTTAGATTTACTTGAACATACTATCAGATCGCGCAGCAATACTTACATATTATGCAACCAAATTAATTGAAATGTAACTCAAAATAGGACTCCTGGGCTCCACCACGGAGTCGAATCTACCTGAGTGCTATTCCAAGAAGATGATTAGGTCATGATTGCGATCCAACCCAAAGCTGAAATGATCTGTGAGTGTGTGTGAGGGAGAAGAGTTTTTCTCAATCAACCTTGTGATCAGCGGGTCGAGAATTTCCATGCCCATGTATTAGTTTGTGGGTATAAAGCGCACGGGTCTGTGAACAGTGACACCGTAGAGCTATTCTACTCCGCACGACCGAAATTACTTTATGCATCTACCTTACCACCTATTTCACGACCTGATGCCTAAGGTGAATCGAACGGACTGCAGCTACAAGACGTTATTGAAATCACGAAGTTCTTTGACTAGGGCTCCCATATGTTCTGCCCGGTAAAAAGGGTAGTGGTACCGATTGGACACCGCTAGTTTACTCTAAATTGCATACAAGGTACAACCAGTTGATAAGACATCAGCGTTCTAAAACACTGTGAAATTCGTGCTTTCCTGAGCATTTCCAATCATATTGCCTGACTTTATATCATGGCTTCTGAATCCGCTAAGCGCCCAATAACGAGGAGGTAATAAAGGACACCGGGAGCGTCGTGAGTAGGACGTCCTTGAACAACTCCAGTAATTGCTTACACAGCTCCAGTTTTCAGCACACTTCCAAGCAAATGAGCCCATCATGTTTTACTGCAACTCATCCACCCATGATTTCGAAAGATTTTGACTCATACCAATGAGGAAGGTGATGAGTAGTCCATCGTGTTTGCCTTGTTCAACTCAAAAAAGTAATCTCTTTCAATGGTGTTTCAAATAACACGATTCCTTCAATGATTGCACACACACACAAGTTCGAGATTCATTCAGATCAAAAACCTTTGATTAGTTTTCCTGGAGAAAGAAATTTATGCCACAAATACCTTCAGCTATAACGCAACGATGGTCAGTTTAGCCGGTGGTATATCAGTATATTATTCAGAATATTCCTGTTCGGAATAATCACACTGCTGATGTCCCAAGTCATCTTCCGTTTCGTGTATATCTCAAGCAATTTAGAGCTGCCCGGATAGCTGATATTACTGACGGATCGGGTAAACTCGTCACCCACCTTCAAACTTGACAGTGCTGTCCGTCACATCTTCAAACTATTTTACTACACAACCAGTTCACCTGAACCGATTTTACATCTACTTCCGTTTCTTCTCATACAAATGTTGTTTTATTAAAAAAATATGCCCAATATTGTGTCATAACAATGTGATTTCATCAGATCTTTGAAATAACCGAAGCCCTCAATAAAAATACTTTTTAGAATGTCAGTGAGAAATAAAGCAAAAAGAATATTTCGGAAACCTAGACGACCATAGCTGCAAACACTGCCCTGGTTGGAAAGTTGAACTAAGGAAGCCAACTTTGTCAACTATTTGTCTATCATATATATTTTTGTGATATATTATCACAACGCAGCCATGCCTGAGAATAAGATGCAGCTCGACACAGATCCGTCGTTTTGGGTCGTTACGTTCAAACCCATGGCGTTTATCCTCCACGACCCTGACGTTTGGTTCGCAGCATTAGAGCTGCGATTCGAGGCACGGTATATCCCCAGCCACCGCCAAATGTTTTCCTACGCCTGAGAAGAAGTCCTTGGGGATGTTATTGCCTCAGTGAGGGATTTACTGGAGTAGCCATACCATCGGCTTAAGGTGGCCATTCTCAAGCAATCCCTACCTCCCGGGAGGAACGTTTGCATCAGCCACTTGCATGACACCCCATCGGGAATACTAAACCCAGTTGACATCTATCTCACCTTCGGTCCCTTGCCGGGCCAGCAGATAGGGATTTGGAGATAGTTAAGGAACTGTTGTTGGATTCGCTTCACTCTCATGTCCAGATCACTGTTACTGCTCTCCTCGAAGATTCGTCCTTGGAACAAGCAGCCTCTCTGGCTAGCAAGATTGACGCATGTGTTGCTTTGTTTCAGCTGCCCGTGGCCAATGATCCCTCCACTCTTACCTAAGGCATGAGACAGCTTGCTACCAACCTGTGACCACGACGTCCGTATCTGTGGATGTTCTTCCTTGCGGACGTCCCCACAGGCATACTGAGAATCGATTTTATGCAACACTAGGAAAACTTATTGAATAACGTAGGCTGCAGCCCATTGATCCTTCGTTGGACATTACATTTACGGGTCTCGCACCTCGAACAGATGAACACCAGACCACAGGTTTGTTTTCTAACATTGCTCACGATGTTCAGTGTCTATTTCACAAATTCCCTATTTTACCCAGACCATTTGAAGGGATAGGTGCAGTGATCGATCGTGTGGCACACTACATTATCACTAACGGACCACCAGTCACGGCACGACCTTGATGACTGGCACCGAACAAATTGGCATTCGTCAAACGTGAGTTTGACGCGTTACTTTTTGAGGGTATTGTTCGTCCTCACAGTCCATGGGCCTCACCTCTACACATGGTTCTCAAAAAAGATGGCATTAGCTAACAACCATTTGGCAACTATCGCGCACTAAACTCGGCTACCCGCTATGGTAGCCATCCAATACCCCACATACACTACATCACGACATCATTTCACGGCACAACCGTTTTTTCTAAGATCCATTTGGAACGAGCCTATCACCAGATCCCAGATAGCATTTCTCGAAACTTCGAACTTGTTCACGTCTATATCAGTGATTCGGTACTCGCATTGTCGAGCATAGATGAAGGTTTCCAACATTTGACGCTTCTATTTCGACGTTTGTCCGAACATCGAATAGTAGTCAGTCCCGATAAAAGTGAATTTTGCAAACCGAAATTTGTGTTCTTTGGTCAAAGGATCACTCGAGAGGGCATTGGGTCTTGCAAGGATAAAGTGATCACTATTCTAGATTACGCCGTACCGTTCTCAATCAAGGACCTCAAGGCACTTTTGGGATTAGTTAACTTCTATCATCGTTTCGAAACCTCTTGCTGCTGAATATTTGCTAACATCAACCGACCTACTTCATGGCAATCTACACAAGCTGTCATTTATGAATGCCGCCACGACGTCATGGGTCGATATTTTATTCTCTATACCGACCACAAGCCTCTCACGTATCCATTGCATACCAAGTCGGACCATCACTTCTCACGTGAAGTCTGACATTTAGACTACATTTCCCAGCTCACGACTGACCTACGACACGGGAAAGGTGAGTCGAACTAAGTTGCAGGTGCATTGTAGCGTAATCCAACTAAAGCTATAAACTCTCCCATCATAGACATCCCCACCATGGCTGCAGCACAGGTACAGACATAGGACACATCATGTGTAAAAACTGTTCAGTCATCGTCGCTTGAATGTTAGTCCGTACCTGTGGTCACCAAGGCTGGGATCATACCCTGCGACATGTCTGCTGGCCTACCTCGACCAGTCGTACTCTCAACATATCGGCGTCTCGTGTTCGATACCTTACATGGACTTTCACATCCAGGCATCTCAGCCAGTCTCCGAAAATTACCTGCAAGATACGTCTGGTCGCCCATGACTTAAGATGATCGTATGTTGGTAAAATAGTGTTTACAATGTCAACGATCCAATGTGCATGGGCACGTAGCTTTGCCACACCTGATGCTCGCTTCGATCATTTCCACGTAGACATCGTGAGTCCATTGACCCCATCACATGGGCGTACCTAATTAATGACCAGCATCGATAGATTTACGACGTGGCCCCAGGCTATTCCCATCTCTATCGTCACTGCCGAATCAGTGGCTTCATATCTGATAGAACAATGGATAGCTTTACATGGCTGTCTTTCTACAATCCCTACCAATCGAGGGTAACAATTCCAGTCCAATTTATTATCTTCACCAACTCACATGCTGGGTACGGAACGCATCCGCACGACTGAGTACCATCCGGCATCGAAAGGTTTATTCGAATGTTTCCATCGCCAAATCAAAGCGGCATTTGAAGCACACGAGAGCCCCGACTAATACGAAACATTAACGCTAGTTCTGCTTGCTATCAGGACTTACTTGAAGGCAGATATCCAATGTTCCGCAGCACAACTTATATACGGCACGACATTACAACTGCCTGGGGAATTCTTCATGCCACTGAGTACACATTCACTTGTCGCACAGATTTATGTTCATCGTTTTGTTCCATTTGAACTCGAAACTTGTTCGCATGTATTCATTCGTGTTGATTTGGTACGCAAACAACTACAACAGCCTTACGAAGGTCCATTCCACGTGATTTCTCGTCACGATAAGACATTCAAGCTTGATCGATACGTTTGCATCGATACTGTTATCGTCGATCGTCTCAAAGGCGCGTACGTTGAAGATAGTGTATCGCCCGCTGACCTGAGGTTCGATACTAATCCCAAACTACTTGTTGACGACACTTCCGTGTCTATTCAGGGCCCGAAGTTAGCGTTGACTCCTACAAATTCGAATGAGCTGTTCGTCTCACGTTCAAGTAAGCAGTTCATACCCATCAACCCATCCGCAAATGAGGCTCCCGTATCAAGTTCCAGATCGGAAGATCGTTTGCCCGGCCCGTTTTCATGACTAGGTCAAACACGATCTTAATCAGTGCACTTTGCAATAATACTGTCCTGCTCATCGATTCGACACAATTTAGCTTACACCATTGGTTATTACTGTATCCCTATCAGGTCCATTGCAGTCGTTACACCAGTTTTCCGTCTCTTTTCGTTTCATTGTATCTCGCCATATGGTATGCTTCGCGGGTCTCGCGAAATCCAGAGGTTTGCATTCTAATTCAGCCCTATAGCTGTCGCTTCCCGTCACTAACGAACTTACCGACTTGGCTTCCGGATACCACATTGGTTAAGGGTTACTAGACGCTGGAGGTTAGTGGTGTGGCATACCTCGATGACGGTTCACGCAACCGATGTCATTGGCAACGAATCTGGTTTGCGCTCGACCATCATTCTACGGTTCCTGCATACCACGGATTCTGTCCGTCAGTATCTTAAAGCACAGCCGTATTCACGTACTTTGTACACATTCACGCGCCCGAATATCGTTTGTAAGCCTTCACCTCCATGACATTTTTCGAAAGCTTTCCACGCTTTCAAGCAGGGAGCTGCTGTAGCGAGCTCGGTTGTGCTGAGAGAATAACCGTTTTCTAGGCACCATTTTGGGTTAATTTCCTCTACGATCCTTTCTGACGCTTGATTCCCACCTCATCGTCCTATTCCGTTGCGTACGTTTTACTGAACTGACTTTTCTGAGGTCTCCGTCGACCTCGTTTTTAAATCACTTTTACTTTCGGTTCTCCGCCCACTGATAGCAGTTTTCGTCCCTTCGGCAGTTTTGTCGATAACAGACCTGTGTTTGAATGTGGTGTTGTGCGATAACTCAAAAGGAACTTGTGTAGTCTGGCGTACATGTTTACAACTAGCTCCCGTATTCCTTGAATAACTGTCAGAATTGTCCTTCCGACTGATTCGTTAAATGATGTGAGATGTGGGAATGCGTAAGATGACAATGTCATATAAAATTCGTACCGGTATGGCTTGTGAACAAAATATGGAACGCAAAATTCCTATCGTCTTTAGGTTCGTAGCACTTTTTGTGGACTTGGCTTCAATCCATTTTGAGTGGGCTTGAACAACAACCAATAGCTCGTAGCCCTATAATAAGCTGGTAAAGTTTATATGCAAAATACACCAATGGTGAAGCTACCAAGAAGATGACGTAGGTAGCACGGGATTACAACATGCTTGGGTTCGATGGCAACATTCCCATAAACTGATCAGTGTCTTACGTATTCGTATCCAAGGTAGCCAAACATAAATTATGGTCAACGATTTAATTCTTGATACTCCTGGGTGAGAAAAATTCAAATCCTCAAGTACTGGGTTCTGTAATGTCAGTGGTGTAATAAGTCGCCTACCTCATGGCAGACATCCATCATATGGGCTAGGTTCGTTCATGAGTCTGAAATGTAATGGCAGTTTTATGGTTACGTCTTGGAACACAAGTCTTCCAAGTATCCTTACATGAATGCCAAAGTTAAGTCAAGTATTTGCTTTATGCATCTGATAGTGAATATTCAGCTGCTGCAGAACCACTGCACTGCTTGAATATCATCAATAGAAAAACTGTATTAGGAGAAAAATTGTGTTCAATGGAGCTAGCCAAGAAAATCGACGGTGATAGAACACAGCGTGGTGAGGAAACGAGTGAGGTGAGTAGCTACAAAGGATTTGCCAGCTCTAGTGAAAGAGAATGTGTTTGTGCTTGGATCGAGTGATAGATGCTTTTATGCAAAAGCTAGGATCGGGATGAAGAGGGTTTGTGCTGTCACCCAAGATATGACTAGAGTAATTCAGACATGCTTCGTAGTTTTGTGTTGCGATATATTGAATGAGCTGATCGTCAGTGATGCCACTATGTCGAGATAAATGTCCAAGGGACCTGGCGACAATTTTAACATTTTTCGCAATCAGTCCGAGGAACATGGCAGGGAATATATAGAGCCAGTGCTCCTTAATAAATGAAGTGGAACAGAAAATGACCTGAGTTGTATGAAGTAAAAGGCAATTGGTGGAACTTTCAAGAAGACAAACACCACGTGATCTGTCCAGGTAGGGTCAAGGCTGATGAGCACACCAACGTACTTCATGGACCATCTTCTTTGTATTGGTTCTCCATTGATGACTATATCTGGGTGGAATACCACCAGGTCGGAGAATTGATAGGTTTTATGGAAACAGAACAGAATATCAAAACACCTTTGAAGATTTATCCTTAGATTTGAACCTGAAGACCAGTTGACGAGCTCGGTTAGTCTTTGTTAGAAAATGGAAAACGTGGACCTGTTAGAGTTGAGTATACAAAAAGCACATCAGCGACAGATTTATTTAGGAGGCCATCATCGAAAACGGGCAGTGGAAACTTGCGTGGATGATATATAAGTGGAAAACCGATATGGAGCCCCATCAGAGAACTTCGTGTGCTCAATAACGTATTGTGGCCGCAGTCTGTTCGAACCACCTTAAGCACTAGGTCGTGAAATAGGTGGTAATTTGCATACGTTAGGTAATCTTGGTCGTGCAAGGTAGAGAAGCTCTATGGTATCACTGTAACATGCAAGTAGCAGTGATCTTCCGCCGGGATGAGGGCGACGGGGGGAGGGGTGGGGGGTGGTTGAGCGTGTACGACCTGCCGGTTTACGACAAAGTGGAAAATAAACTGAAAATAATGATAGCAATATGATGGTTAAGTTGTTTGAATACAGGAGACTCACTTATCATATCTTCCTGCCTGTGACGGCTGGTTGGATGGATCGCATGGAAGTCTGGCACTCCAGTAATGGCCAAGTGCAAAAATCCGACTTTCAGTATCTCTCTTCATTTTATGAATTGTTCAATTAACGTCGCTTATCCTATGAAGGCTGATATGGCTTTTCATGATTGGTATTTGATTACCTAGTGAAGTGGACATCACTTATCTGACTACGGGTTGGTCCTATTTGTTTTATTTTGGCATATTAATTGGCATACTATGAGGCAAATAATATCCGCATATTATTAACAAATATCAGTTTCTTGACAATAAATTCACTCAGCCGTCGAATAGGTATGAAAACCACGTTGGATAATGATGGCAGATTGCACCGTAAATGCGATTGCTGTGAGCATTGTCATTGGCGCTCAGTTCAACAGTAGACATAATTCGTGTGACCCCGTAGTGGTTGAGGAATTCTCCGATAGTGACAGGTAGATGCCATTTCAAGTAAACTGAGAGAAGGTGGACATGTTGCCAAATCCTACTTGAACTCATTTCTCCAAACAGAAATGAATTTTAAAGTATGGGATATGCAGTGCTTGTGGTGAAATCACAAATTTCTACTGAACCGAGATTTCTGATTGAAAACATCAATTTGTATTCTTTGATTTCCACCGTGTCGGTAAAAGTACGGGATATGCAAATATATGGAATACTTTTCTGAACAACATGGCAGATTTTCAGTTCAAAAACATTGACAAACAAGCTGTTGCTCATACCCATTCACCTCAGTAAGAATGCGAATTAGAGATTAGTATTTATACTTATGCTCCGGAAAGAAGTACCGTCCAGTCTGTCAGAAGTGAAACTAATTCAACAGTGGAATGACTGGGAAGTACGATCGATTGATGAGATGTGATCATCAAATGTATGGGGAATTGTCAATGAAATACCTACCTGCTTCATCAGTATCTATCCATTGAACTGGTATTTACATTCAAGTGGTCAACAGGAGCTCTACTTGTGTGTTTGTCCTAATTCCTTCAGACAACATCGTTCATTTATCGTCTTCTAATCATAACCATCCTAATTCGTTTAGGTTGTTAGAGCATACCACCATCCTCAGCTAGATACAAATGGAGCTCACTGGCTTTTCAATCTCTTCCGTAATTATCACTTCATCTTATCAATCCATATCGGTACTTCTCAAAAAGGATCAATCACCCAACACAGGTTTTCCATATTCACTGTGCACTATTCACCCTCAGCAGTGCAGTTGCTTCTGCCAATGTTAGGTCACTACGCATGCACACCTTCCCGTTCGAGTGCGTGCTTATTCGTGCCGACTAGAGTTTCTCTCTTGTTAGGGCTCAGCAGAGCAATCGGAATGAGGGATGTGCACATTCACAATATTTCTTGTAATTGATTGCATGTGAATACAACAGCTCATTCAAACTTGCTAGTACCTTCATCTACCCAGGAATGTACTTATTTACAGGTTTATTGTAATTACTTCATCCGTATATATATATATATATATATATATATATATATGTATATTCACAAAACGTAAGCATTCGCTTTGATATCCGTTGTACTTATGTCATCAAGTAAAATTAATGTGAAATCTGTCAATGAAATGTCAACGGGACAACACTATTATTCCCAGAATTGCTGCTGATTTTATCGTTGAGAATGCGTTGAGTCACGTACAATGGTCTTATTCTTTCTGACAATTATAACCACTCGCTCACACCCACTCGATGAGATTTTGGAATCAGTGATTTTGAAAAAAGTCATATTTCGTATTGATCATTCATTTTCATTCGCAGTTTTCCAGACAAAACAGGTCAGGTTAATTCAAGGTCACTCAATCAGTGAATGACCTTGTCTAGGTTTTCTAAGAACCACTGTGCAGAATATAATTTATTCTGTCGGGTCAATCATCTTTACAATGAGAGTAACTACAAATCCACTTTTGCTTGATAAATCTCTAACAAGTTGACCTTGTTTTCTTTTCCGGAGGATGGATGAAACTACTTTCTCTGATACAAGGGTTTCGACTAGCAAACGCTGATATACATAATGAACATGAATGAATAGAAAACAGGGATGAAAAAATATTCACAAAATAACCCCAACTGATTTCGAATCCCATATTAGCACAACACAACTGACGTCAGCTTTTCCAACATCTCGTACCAGTAGTCATTCTTGTCCATGACAACGATCTCGGACCCATCGTCAAGGCGCATAATGAGGATCGACTGAGTTTCTCTCAATTTCTCTATCACTCCTAGGTGGTTTACGGATATAATGCTTCTACTGGCCGTTTTGGTATTCAATATATCGATAGCTAAACTGACTAGTGTTGATTTCAACTGGTCTGTATTCTGCTCACTCATTGGTACTAAATTATCTAGTTGATTAGACAAGTCCGCCATCTGAACTTCCACATCTAACTGGTGGCTTATTTTCCTGGGGCAGCAAATTCGATGACCAAGCGATATGGCTTCTAGAGTAGTTTTATCCAATGCAATAGAAGATAGATTTTTGTAGTTCGTTTCCAGTTGACTTGAGAAGGCCCACCGCGGTCTATCGGATTTCAAGTCACAAATATATTCAACTCGGCGAAACCTAGGACCTTACTCAACACAAATCCGTACTTCCGATTGAGACTCCAGGACAGACTACCAAGCCATTCGATCTCACTTTGTGTATCATCATATTCATGTTCCTGTGGAGTGGGGTGGAATACGTTAAAAGAATAACTAGGCGTCTGTCTGAGTGAGTTCAAGAGCATTGCCCTAGCTAGCGAGTCCACATAACCGTAACCAGTGTGATCTTGGCCCATGCGATCGATAAGGACACCACTTAACACGAGATGAAGGGTTCAAGGTCATCTGTTGAGTGTCAAAAGCCGCTCCAAAGGAGTCAGGCAACGAATCCTATTCACAGCCAAGGAGATGGCGATCAGGTGGTGCCGACCAATCTTGTGTTCGCAGTAGCAGTTTGTCAAGATACAGTTTCTAAAGGTCGGCAGGACAGTGAGACAGATACATGCAGTCGGCGAAACCAGTGGCCGAACCGTCCACAAGAACACATTATCCTCAGATTATTAGATGCTACTGTGAATTCTTTTGAACACTAACTCTACCAATTGACGAGATGTTAAGTACCGAAGAGACGGATCTGTGTTTGCCACGTACCGTGCATTGTTCTTTAGTTCACAAATAATCGAAGCCCACTATCTTTTCTCTTCCAATCACTAGGGAAGCGCACTACGGGGAATTATTTGTGTTGCGTTTTGTCTCCAAATTGTGTAATATTTACGAACATTTTTATGTAGCAATCGTGCTCCATCGGAAGTGAACTATTTTCGTCTTTCGACAGTGGTATGCGTGACTGAACCCAACAACTCAGCCTCGGTTAACAATATTACGGAGATCAGATTGCTGACGCCGGCCATGAGGTATCATGTGACAACTGCTCGTGACCATTGAATGGCCAATAAACAGGGCAAGTCAATTCGCGTTCTCTCAAACTGTGTTTTGTGTGTTCTGGTATATCTGCACTGGGTAGCTTTGGGCCTAATGGGGAGTTTAGCTCTTTATCCGCTGACAGTGTTTCATTATTAGCTCCGGTAAAAGAGAAACAGCTTGTGAAGCAGAAACGGCTACAAAATGAGCATCGTCCAATGAAAGCCAGAAATCCAACTTGTTTGGCGGTGAATAAACTGAAGTTTCCAGAGAAACCGAACGCCATTTATTTAGTGGATGCATTTGCGTCTCTCGGTCAGTCGGGTACAAAGACAATTACTGGTCCGACTGAGGAACATCACCAATTACCGCTTGTGTAGTAAGTTCGATCCCTACTGGAGATAACCCCTTAATTGCTCTGCATAGTGGATCTCCACAGAAGTTGAACTAACAAGTGTCTACGGATACCCAAGGAGATATTGTAGACGTATCCTGCAGTCCGATTTTCGCATGGTGAATATAATTCACAATGACAAATAACGCCTACAGTTTATTTTACAATGGTGTGTGAATAAAACACTGAACACCTCAGAGTAATGTATAAAGTGACCTCCGACCCTGGGCTGTCGTTGGATTTGAGAAATCCTCAAGGATGCATTGAAAAGGGTTTGTTGTTTCGCGTTTCCTCTAAACGATCTGATGTCAGTGATCAAGTCAAATATGAAGGATGCAGATTGACCAGCTTCACTGCAGATGGAACCCGTGGAAGATCTCAGTTCGATTACCACTCTGGAAATCATGGTTCCTAGGTGGTATGTTCACAAAGTCGGTAGCAGAACGAAGGTGCACTTGTGTGGTTGAACGTGTATTCAGTACAAACGTATGATAGGCACAAGTACAGGCATGCACGTGACAAATGCACCACGTGACACAATCTGATTGGTCCATGGTGTCCGGGATGAAGCAGGACAAACGCCAACTGTGCACGTGCATCCGTGTGCGTGCAAGATTTCCCGTCTAAGCACGTGCCTGTTCAAGCCGAACACCATAGCAGGCTGCCAAAATATCTCCATCACCGATGTGTCCGACTGCATCATGAACTATCCAGTGCATTTATGGAATCTAACCTCAAACAGTTAGTAAAGTTTGCAGCTGTCAATCGATTTTGACAAATAACTTTATAGGTCACATCTAGAGAAGATCCTTCTACAAAGTTGCCACTCCACATAATCCAAGTTTAAAACAATTGACCAGTGAAGACAGTTTTTGGATAAGGTAAAGCATGTTTTGACTGACTGTTCAGAATCCAAAATACTTTCTATCCAAGTTAGGTGGGAACTCTTGTGCAGGAATGACAAAATTTTGTCAGTTTGAAACCTGGATATTTCGCTTCTGGTTGTACTAGCAATCTTGAATGGGGCATCTATGGGCGCAGGGGAAAGTCAAATGATTGACTGTATTGCAACCCGCTTCCGGTAACAGCGTGGAGCTCCACATTGTCCCCGAAATTATCAAAGAACTCAAATAAACTTCGGCACATACTGGTAACGTTCCCGATGTCAATGCGGCAGAAAGATTTAGTAGCCTGCAACTGTTTGACCGTTAGGGCAATGAACTGGTACCCCAGTGCTGAGTTTCGTTTTGGGAATCCCAAATTAACTTCGTCAAATCAAACAACTAGCATCGCAATAGATTGAGTCTTCTTCAGCAGTCAGCTGTTTCCCCAATCTCCTCATACTGATTACGTTACGATCAAGCTTTATTGGATTCAACTTGGTCATGCATTTTGAGAACATCAAGTAAATCCAATTTGGAGTTCCCATATAATATGATGTACTGATAAATCAGTAGGTATTGGAAGGGACGATAGCCAATCCCAAAGAGACTTATACAGTGGAAACAAATCTGAGTTGTGTTACTGAGATCCTTTGGTTGATTGGATCATGGGCACGAGCATCATGACTGCACTTTCATGTGGGATATGCAGGCCTTGTCGATGGTTAGTGTTCACAAAGCACCCTATGCGGGAGTTGGGAGAATGCGGACTGCAGCCTCATTGATGACGTGTTTTCAGAGAGATTTCTGTCTCGCCGACAGTCTATGATCCTGGAACTCACATGTTCATCGATAATACATTATCTCGGGCCTACGCTGAGAATGATATCAGTGTGCTGCTGAAGTTTGAAATTATAAATTTTCTGGTCAGCAGTATGACATTTTTAAGTGCAGTGGTTATTTCTAACCTGTTTGTGATTTTACCTCGTATATTCACTTTGTTCTGGTGACTGTAATAGACTTCAATGAGTCTAGTTCATTTAGAACAACCACTAACGGTTCACGGATTACGGCGGTTCTCTGATCGCTACTTCTCAGCACCAACCTAACCAAGAAATCAAAATAACTTATACATACAATTAGTGGCTTGCTGTCTGTATGCTCGCCGTTTATGATTTATTTGCGAGAAGAATTGTTATCCGACGTGAAAGAAAGGTTAACTATACCCGGTTTCCGATGAACAAATCACACCAAAGTTCGCGTCTATATGACATCTGCTAAATCATGTTGTCCCTAATCAAACAAATACAACTGTATAATCTACTACCATTGAGACGCTGTGCTGCTCAGTGACCGATATTAACACGTCCTTTTTGGGCATTCTCCTTTGCAAACTGTCCAAGTCTGATCTTGAGGGAGACAATTAAAAGGTAATCTTCATTATGAACATTTGTCATTAACTTGCCTCGCAGAAATTAATTACAGCACTGGAACACTAGAGTTGTTCGAAAAACATATCCTAGAGTTACCGCATGAGGGGGATTTTCGACTAAGGAGTGTTTCACAACGTTATGTAGGTGCTGCACACAACATCAGATAATTAAATGTATGCGAATCTCAGCAATATGCGTTTCAAACCCCTATCAGGACTACAAGAGGACTCTCTTTTACTCGAGCGTTAGTGAAAACCCACATTCCAGGAGAGGAAATTTGCCGATTGTTTTCGCTTTGTATTATTATCCACTGGGTTTTGATTGACTTTGCCAGTTGATCGCCGCAGTCAACAACAATAGAGATGTTCAGTGTATTCTCGTGTACTACAATCCAGTTGGTGTTGTTGGATTCCTTGGGAAAATGGTGGAATTCAATATTGTAATCAGGAACCATTCCATGTCAGCAAGGCAATTTTATCAAAGAAAGATAAATAGTGACAAAATTAATAAGTTGGAGGTTGATATGATGAAACGGATGCTTGTTGGCATCGGTCTTTCAGTGAACTGGAAGTACGGTCAATCACACAGAAGAGACACAGCTGACTGTCGATGGGATCAACGTGGCTAATCGCGGACACTTTAATTTGACCGATGCTAATTTGCGACGTGTGCACCAAATCAACTACCATTGTATTGACGAATTCATCCGTAGAACTGATATGTTGCTTTCCAAACTGCAAAAGAAATTTTCCCCAATAGCTCATTGAAATGTCTGATGACAGAGGGGGTAAGAATTCGAAAATCAAGGTTTCCCGTGTTTAGCGCGAAATTGACGGGCAGCAGAATCAACTCGGGCTTGTTTTTCAAATTTTCTGGCTGAATCTCGAGCCGAATTCCGATAAGGTGATGTGGGACTACATCGGAGGAGCCGAAAGCAAGTAGATGATTCCGTAGGTAACCAGTAGATTCGTTAGAGTGATCGGGACAGGGTGCCCAGGTTTCTGACAAAACTCTCGGATCTGCATGCAAAACAAATGAGGCATTATTCCGAATGTGTTTCGTGTGTCGTAGGATTTGATTGCTGGAGTCGACTTGATAAAAGACCCAGAAAAAGCACAACTGAACGGTCTTCTGGAATCAGAAACTAACTAGATTAATACCACGTAACAGGTCGTGGAGTTTGCTCATGTCACGAGAAGCCGGAATGATGCAGGCGATGGAAAGTCTATCTCCAACATTCGTGCTTCAATATTCACACCACTATCCGTATAGGAATCAGCATCCTCCAGCCTAACTGTCGGTTGTTCAACCAAAACTTGTCAATGAATAGTGGCCTATGAGAGTTAATTTATACGCGGACTTGAAAGCGGACTACTAGTTAATCCGGTTAGAAAATCGCTTGCAAAATTCATCATGGCGCCTAAAACCGTGGTCAGTAGACGCAACAATTTTGACCTTTCATTGAATTGCTGATCATTATTCCCGGTAGTACGTCAGTGTCAACATACTCAAATGCTTCCGACCAATACTTCCAACGCAAAAGCGTTCACGTTAAAGACTACGAAGTTGGATATATATCAGAGATTGAGGTAATCTTGATTGTCAATTGTATCGTATGAATACATGAAAGGGGTGATTTATTTCTAGAATGTATTACTAATTTGGTGTTCATTTCATAAGAAAACGATACATTTATGAGATGGCAGTGGGTCAGACTGTTTGGTACAAGTGACAACAAAATATGTGAAGCATGTGCTTTGCTAATGTTTTCTGTGATTAAATCCCTGCATGGACACAAATTGTGCACTGTAATCATGGCATTTAAAATTCCATCATGTGTTGTGGCCAACAAGCGAAGGGAATAGTAGGATTTTACCTAGAATTTGATAAAACCCCTTACCGAATAAAGAGAGATCACAAGGAATATTGTTCTAGAACCATGCACCAACTTGATGATTGTTATCCATATAAAATTACACACTTCTGGGTTTATTCTGCCATGCACGAGAGCAACACATGATTATATGACCACCATGTGCATGGGTTTCAACAATGCCTGTTTTGTCCTCGTTTTTTATCGTGCGAGTGATTGTATTGATGATGTAGAATATACAGTTGTCACAAAGCATAGCATGCAGTTTTCCGAGAGCACACACCTCCTATCACTGACTGAAATGAAGAATTCACGAAAGTAATGATTATCATCGATGAAGTATTATCTCATAAACCAACAGTACAATCACGGCAAAACTCACCAATGTCAAGTGTGTTTTGTGTCTTAGAGCTCCGTAAACTATATAAAACAAAAACCCAGAGTTAGTCAGAAATGAGAGTGCCCTTTTGTGGTGAATGCGAGTGAGGACTTCCAAATGAGAGTTCATAACACGTGGGTAGCATTCAGCAGAACATCCGGCTAGGCAAACATGGGAACGCGGGAAACGTGATCCATGCATTATTTACCTGCTATCATCCGATCACACAAGGAATTATACTGGCCACACATTTATATTCATACCGCCAAGTATGGATATGGAAATGGCAATAACTGCAAAATATCAATAAACAAATTAGAGGTGACCCTGTATGATGAACCCCAAAGTACACTGATGTTCGGCCACACACGGTCACCTATCGTGATAAAACTCCGTAAATTCAGTGGAACCGGAAGCCTCGTTCAATTCTCGATAATGTTACCTGGGAATCTTTGGCTAGTACCATACGGCGGTCATCATTTAAATGAGAGCTGTAATATCTTTGGGAATACTTTTCATAATTGAATAAATTTGTGTGAATGATTGTTTGTTGTTCCGTGGCCTGAACGTGGCAGACACACTGGAAAAGGGGATGTGAGCAATACTGTGAGGCATCTGTTTCATGTCAGTGCTGATAACAAGGGAATGTTCTGGGATAAGAATGTGAACACTCTATCGACTTGAATACTAAACCATTCCAGATGTGCGTATTCTGAATTGGGAAGACTCGTCATTGTGAAGAGACTATATGTGATAGTTTTTCGGTCACACTGGTGTTCACTTAGGTTGTATGCATTTACAGTCCCCATTTTTGCGTTTATGTAGTATGTTCAAAACTAGTGGAGGTCGGAATTCACAATTTGCTAATTCAATGCTTGTTAGTAGGCAAAATATTATAAATCTCACGGAGTAAAGTGCATCCCATCTTTAACCCTCGGAAATTGTACACCGAGCACACGTTGCAAGCATGTCACATGAGATGTGTTAGAGCGTGGGCGACCGAAATAAACTACGGAAGTTGGGCTCAGCTCCTTTTGTCGTCGAAATTTGATTCACCTGTTGTCAAAATCCTGATGGACAAAATGACCAAGGAGTAGAGAGGCGCTAGTTGAAATCTGGGTGACTGAGTGAATGCTTCTATGTGAATGCGCAAGTGTGCTCAATCTGAAAAACAGGAGTGAAATTCGGAACTGTCACTTATCGATGGTAATGGGTTTGTTCATTATAAGCACGTGTTTTTGTGAATGGGGAATGAGCAGTTCTCGATCTGAACGATACTGAGTGTTGGTTTTTCTCTTTACGGAGATTAGGCCTAATCCGGAGGAAAATGCGAAGATTTTCAATGGACAATATCCGCAGAGCGAAAGTCGATAGCTGTACAGTTGTGCGCAGAATTATGAAAAAAATGAGAAGAAACAGGCTGTTTGAAGACAGGAAAAAAGTGCGTTTGATTGATCATTTCAGTAATGGAGGGCACATATATCTACCAACAGATCAATTGTTGGCTTTCTCACAGTTGAGTAGAACTGAGTTGAGTTGATCAGGCTACCTACTTGCTATCCGGATGTTCAAAGCACTCAGCCACCCTAAACTGAGTGGTCAGTGTAGAACGAAGACAAATATTGTAGGATGTTAATTTTTCTTCTACTCTTCTCAATCACCTAGGTAAAACAATACAAAATTTATACAAAATCCGTCTGCATCTGCGATGAATGGACATGAACAGTAAGCTTCAATTCATAGAAATCCATCATTATCCCCATGGTAAGCCGATTGACCGTGTCCGCAGTTTCTGCACATAAGGAAAGGTCTCCTCATTCTCAATAATTTAATTTCGCAGAATGCTAGCAGTTTCGGATTAGGATGGCATTGCAATAGTTCTAAGGGCGAAACTTGGGTACCTTCAAAACTTGATAGAAGGATCTATGATTCACGCCACACTGTCCAACCAGTGGTTGTGTACCATATTCTGGATCTTCAACAATTTCCCAAACGACTTCTTCAGAGCATCATTCTCTAGTTGCAGTTCGGACATTCGTCATTTACATTGCTCTTCTTCTCAAAACTCTTCAGCAAATACTGATGTCGTATCTTGCTGCTCGTCGGACATGATGGTAACGGGCATTAAACCACCTACAAGTTTCTAACAAATTCTGTTCACATTCCACTGAGAGATAAATGAGCTCAGTTCATTGCCTTTGCTCGAGCAGTTTACTGCGTTTTTTGTACATTTTGTTGAATCCTGACAAAAAACCAGTTACAACCTCTAATATGAACTGCTGCGATGAATAGCAGAAAGACAGAGAGTGGTCATGATGGTCATTTTTCCTTCTCTCTGAAAAAACTGCGGATTTATATTCACTCTGATGACTTGCTGAAGTTCACGTAAGTACCAGGGGGTTCGTGCATCTCAAGTTCTAGTGATCCCGTTTGGTTAATCGGATTTGTTTGCGACAATCAGTTCCACTGCATGTGTTACTACAAACACATTACAGCTCCGTCGGATGTATTGGGGCTCATCAAGTTGGCGGCTTTGATGGAAACACATTCATTTTTCTCGACCACGACTTGTGCAAAGATTGGGTGATTTTGTTCATAGCCCGATGGAAACTTTTGGACATATCTATACAAATTCTGCACAACTCATTGGAGAATAACTGGTATACCCAAGTGTTTCGTATTACTGTTTTGACTACTCGTCAGTAGCAGTAGCCACTTGTGGGTTTTCCTGCGTCAGCCGAGAAAAAACCATTAAATTATCTACAAGAAATATAAATAAACGAAACAATTTTTTACAAATCTTCACGAACCTGCTTGTGGTAGTTCTACGAAATGTGCCCACCCATTTTGATTAATTTGGATCACGCGAGTCCAACAGTCAACTCGACTATTAACCTGACATATATATATATATATATATATATATATATATATATATATATATATATATATATATATATATATATATATATATATATATATATATATATATATATATATATTGCCTCAGTTAGTGTCACATTCAGTACATAACGTCCTTGCTTACCACCTACAGGTTTCTAACAAATTCCGTTCACATTCCACTTAGAGATAAACGAGCTCAGTTCATTGCCTTTGCTTGAGCAGTTTACTGCGTTTTTTGTACATTTTGTTGGATCCTGACAACAAACTAGTTACAACCTCTATTTTAAACTGCTGCGACCAAGAGCAGGAAGACAGAGAGTGGTCATGATGGTCAGTTTTCCTTCTTGCTGAGAAAACTGCAGATCTATATTCACTCTGACGACTTGCTGACATTCACGTAAGAACCAAAGTGTTCATGCGTCTAACAGTTTCGAGTAAGGATGGCATTGCAATAGTTCTGAAGGCGAAATTTGGGTAACTTCAAAACTTGATAGAAGGATCTACGACTCACACCACACTGTTCGACTAGTGGTTGTGTGCCATATTCTGGATTTTCAACAATTTCCCAAACGATTACGTCAGAGCAGCAGTCGCTAGTTGTAGTTCGGACATTCGTCGATTATATTGCTCGTCTTCTGAAGTATCTCTATCAAAGTGCTGACTGACCATGTTGCAACTCATCGGGCAATAAACCACCTACAAGTTTCTTTCAATTTTCGTTCACATTCCACTTAGATAACAAAAGGCTCAATTCATTGCCTTTGTTTAGGCAGTTTAGTGAATGTTTTCTCCATTTTCGTTGAATCTTGACAACAAATTAGTTACACCCTCTACTTTAAACTGCTTCGATCAAGAGCAGGATGACAGAGAGTGGTCACAGTGGACAATTTTCCTTCTGGCTGAGAAAACTGCAGATCTATATTCAGTCTGAGTACTTGTCAACATTCACGTAAGAACCAAAGTGTTCATGCATCTAGAGTCGCTAGTGATCCTGTTTGGTTAATCGGATTTGTTTGCGACAATCAGTTCCACTGCATGTGTGACCACAGACACAAGATCACTCCCTCGGGTTTATTGAGGCTTATGCACTTGACGGTTCTGATGGGAACACATTTGTTTTTCTCGACCACGATTTGTGCAAAGTCTGGGTGACTGTGTTCAAAGCCCGATGGTCACTTTTTGACATATATATACAAATTCTACACACCTCATTCGAAAATAACTGGTATACCCAAGTGTTTCGTATTACTGTTTTGACTACTCATGTCAGTAGCAGTAGCTATTTGCGGGTTTTTCTGCGTCAACCGATAAAACCGTTAAATTATCTACAAGAAATATAAATAAACGAAACCAATTTTTACAAATCTTCACTTCAAAATCCGAATGCTAACCCCGAGTTGGTTATACGAGTATGCCGAATCACTCGAACGACCATGTTTGTGGTATTTCTACGGATGTGCCAAACAATTTTGATTAATTTGGATCACGCGAGTCCAACAGTCAACTCGATTGTAAACGTGCCAAATCTATATATATATATATATATATATATATATATATATATAGCCTCAGTTAGTGTCATATTCAGTACATAACGTCTTTGCTTACCATTCACATGCATCCGCGGGACCAAAAGGAAAAAACGTGTAAAACTAAGTACAAACTATGTAATCCCTCTTTGAAACCTGAAAATCACTGTGCCACCCCAAGTGAAAATGTTATTTTAAATTCCTCATCAGTAAATATTATTAGAATAAATAGGAACGAGAACCTTGAGAGTTTTCACATAGGCACTTCATCAAGTTTGCTTATGTAGCGTGATGGAGTACAAACACACCCCCAAAAGCCTTTCAATCAAATAGCTTTATGACACAGTCTCTTTGCAATGGGCTGGACAGAAGTGCACAGTACCATGGTCTCCAAGGTCCCTAGATCTAACCGCGTTAGACTTTTTCATGTGAGGCTGTGTAAAGGGAAGAGTGCATGACCCGAAGCTGAAAACTGTGGAGGAATTTCAGGCCCCGTCCAGTCTGTTTGCAGAGACATTCCAACCTCAATGCTCGAGAGTGTTCACGAAAGTATGGTTCGGCGACTACGGATATGTAGGGCGCAGGACGGTGGTGTTTTTGAACTTTTTGATGATTGAAACCACGGCACGATCCCACTTTGGAGAATGATTCCATGAATCTGTTAAGAACCACAGAACCAATACTTAGTCTTTTTTGAAGGCCAAAACAACCCAATTGCTCATTTATTTGTTTTCTGTGTTTTATTATTGATCAAGTTTGTTACCTTGAGGCCGTTTAGCTTGATGACACTTTTGCTGATCTATGCAACACGACAATCAAATAGGCGACCCAAATGCGATATACGCTGTACTTAGCTAATTGTTACATGTCGTAGTAATAGTTACAACCATGTCATGTGAAAGCTTGGATCAGTAATTATATTCTACTTCGAAGCCCAACACCAACAGATTTTCATAAAACAATATATATGGACGGTAAATATGAAACAATGAATTTCGTGGAAATGCGACATTATCCCACGTGTGGCAAATAAAATCAAGTTGGGAAAGAATGTAGATACTTTAGACAAGATCTGTCATTGAAAACAATGATGCACATTGTTCGACCGCAGCAACGTACTGACTGTTAGGCATTGCTGAATGGAACAGACAACGGAGTCCCAGTTAAAATTGGGACAGCATTTTCAGCTAAAACATTTAGCCCTTCTTCGCGATGCACAAGTGAAGTCATAGCTCTAGTCTCGAAAACAAATACTGGTGGGCTCATATTACGGAGTATACAACGGCTTTGTTGGGCCAGATATATAAAGACATCTTGTGAATACTCAAGTGATCGTGTTCAATCGGGCTGGAGCCATGAATTTTAAAATCACGAGCAATATAATACAGAACACTCATTCTGAAATCTTTAAGGCAGTTGATGTTAACCACATTCTGAAATACCTTCATTTCGTATAAATGTTGCGAGCACTATAATAATCCATAGTCCGTGATAATTCACAGACTAGAAATAGAATAAATGAGTTTACTGACAATGAAGATGAAATGCGAGCAAATTCATTTGACATCCTTTGTTGCAACTAATTTAGACATCTGGCTTTACCACGAATAACCAAGAAATAAATCAGTTATAAGCTTGTCCTCATGGAGTCTACGTGTAAAACGTAGAGGCCCTAATCTGAGTGACATGTCAGTTGAGTCCGATAGTCCAGTTCAATGGGTTCCAAGTTTCGCGACCGCTTTTACTGACGAGTTCTGTGCCAGCACGCGCCTGACTTGAACCCTACTTTTGTGGTTTGAACACTGCTTTGCCTACTAATACAAATGTAAGTAGTAAGTTCCGAATTCCGACTACAAATAGGCATTCCAGCAATTTCGCGCACACTAGTGTGTTCAAAGGTTTAAGGGTAATCTGGTAGGTCAAAATACGCAACTCACTACCTAATGGTTTACTAGCAGGTTGGTACGCATTCGAATGAGTTTCTCATTTCATTGTCCCATGTAATGCACACGCATACAAACAGATGACACGATGCACAAAATTGGTCAGTTAATCGGGTGCAAAACGAGCACGGTATGCGGCTCAACTTTGAGTAGCCAGGTGAGTGGATGAGTCACCCGTTACTATGGGGTGTATGGGGCTATTCAATACTCAGGACAACACAAACAGAATCAGATTAGTGGATGGTCGACAACTGTTTCTCATAGCTGAGCAAACTTATTCTTCATATTCGGTATTAACAGAAATCTGTCTAACATCAGTGTACTTCATATTCGGAAAGAGTTGACATAATAGTGAGGGAGCTAATTGACGATTTACGTCGGTTGACTGGTGGTCGTATCAGTCTACCCCATTTATATCCTTCTTTCCAATTATTCTCATTCAATCTACACACCGTCGGTGGTCAAATGATTATCATGGTGGACTTCCGACTCTCCAGTCCATGGTATGAGCTCATGCTTTAGCACCGATCACATTCCTAATGGGCTTCCCTAATTTGGCCACGGCCAACCTCCTGAAAATATTGTGGTATCAGTTTATGATAAAAATGATAATAAAACAGTGCACAGTTCACCGCTGCTATGCCAGCCAGAAATCTCCTAACCTCAACCTCAATAGGAAATAGTGGAAAAGAACAAGAGTATGAAGGGAATGATAGGAGAACTACAAACAATTTGATAAAGAAGGTTTGTGTATACAAGAGTACCACTGATCGTGACACCTAGCCATATCCTCTAGTGTATCTAGCCATAGAGTGGGAGGGCTTACCACACCCAATATGGCCAAGTCACTGGTTTGTCTTTTCATTCCTTTCTCCCATGTCACAGACTGACCACCCTTACTCATCTTTCAAGCGTTACAGATCTAAGCAAACATTGCGCACCTAAAAATATTTTCAGAGGGAGTGCTCAACACATGCCTCAAACATCCTAACCTGGTTAGCTTAAGTGTTTCGTCTAATGCTTTGGTGGACGTGTGCCCGTGGGCGGTTCTGCTGTCGTGGCGCTCGGTACGGTTTTCCGAATTTGCTGGAAGCTTTGCCCTACTAGTACGGAACTTGAGAGATCTTTTTGGGGACCATGTCATTTTGATAAATAATTCCGTTGTAGCCTTATATACGTGTCTAGTTGGAAAGTTACAACGTGAGGTTTCTTTCATGATCGAACACCTTTGATGGTACATAAGTATTCCGAGTTCCCACGTAGTAATGGTATGGTTGGCCTTTGTTAGCAATAAAGAGTTCATTCTCAAAGCGCGTTCGGTAGCTATTATGAATTTGGCCTCAGTAATGTGTGGTAGGGATCTACTTGGCCACGTTTTTATCGCATCTTGTTCTGAATCGATATCCGAAACCTGAAGGATACGTTTCTACGTTATTCGACGTGAAAGAGCGAAACAACTATACTTGTCATGCCATTCACCCAGGCGTATTATTAGACATCGTAAAGCTATTCTAGCTGTTCAGTTGGCGTTCCATAGCGTGACTGGATGGAAAAGAAAGGAACGTTATTGATTGCACCAGTCGGTCACCGTGAGTCACGTAGACTGTCATTATGATTAGAAATCCTGTCAGTTATGACGGAATTTATAAGTACCTATACACGTTAGTGTAAACGTGGACATTACACTGAATATTGTAATTGAAATCAAAACCACAAAGAACGGGAATATCTGTACGGTTATTGCGCAGGAATTCCGGAGAATAAGTACAAAACATTCTGTACCTATGAAAGTTCGAAAATTTCTTTCATTGTAAGAAAACGCATAAGAAGAATTTATTACCAGATAAGACGATGGTTATTATCAGTGTAATTTTTAGTACATCCTATCCCGCAGAATACACGATTTTGCACATTTTATTCCAATAGTTGAATCAAAGTTACCCACATGTGGAAAAAATAATTACTACAAACAATAAATAGTAGTTCACTTCTATTACCGAAAAACGCCCAAGCTGAATTAGTCCCAGTTTTGCTGGATCACATCGAAAAATCAAATCACCCACCGATGACCAAACTTAGAAACCATCATGGGAACGGCTGGTGAACGTGTCTTCTATGCAGTCTGGCAGCGAAGTACCAACGTTATCCCCTCTATCGGACGAATAGAGAAGACGCAAGTCGGTGTACAGATGCAAGGTGTATTCTATATATCGTGGCACCGAGGCAGTACTGAGACCAGAGATACACCGAACGGTAATGAAAGAAACGGCTGTGCAGAAAGCGAACCGCGAGCGAGTACAATCGGCGAACGACCGGAAGTGAAAGTGATTCAAAACGAAGTCAACGGAAACCTCGGAAAAGTCAGTCCAGTAAAAAGTACGCAACCGAACAACACATTGAGGTCGATGTCAAACGTCAGAAAAGATCGTAGAGAAGATAGATCCCGAATGGTGTCCAGAAAACGGTCCTTTTCTCAGCTGGATCGAGGTCACTAGAGTAGCTCCCCGCGAGAAAGCGCGGAAAGCTTTCGAATAATGTCAAGGAGGTGAAGGTATACAAACGATATTCGTGCGCGTGAATGCGTGCAAAAATACGTGAATACGGCTGTGTTTTGTAAGATGCTGACTGGCAGAATCCGTGGTATGCATGAACCGTGGACTCACAAGGTCATCGTGGATATGGTCAAAACGAACGTCAGACTGCAATGGACCTGAAAGGGACGGACGAGTTGTTGGGTACGCATCGCTCACTTGAACGTGAGAGGACCAGCTCATTCAAATTTGTAGCAGTCAAAGCTAACTTCGGGCCCTGAAGTGACACGGAAGTGTCGTCAACAAGTAGTGTGGGGTTGACATCAGATCTCAGGTCAGCGGGCGATACACTGTCGTCAACGTATGCGCCTTTGAGATGATCGACGCTAACAGTATCGACGCAAACGTATCGATCAAGCTTGAATGTCTTATCGTGACGAGAAATTACGAGAAATGGACCTTCGTAAGGCTGCTGTAATGGTTTGCATACTGAATCAACACGAATGAATGCATGCGAATATGTTTCCAGTTCGGTTGGAACGAAAGCCGGTCTTCGCTGCATTGGAGTCTGTGCCGGAGTGAGATTTTGCCTGTCGGTAGACAGACGATAAACGTAAGTCTGTGCGGCAAGTGCATCTGTACTCCATGTTGTAAAGAATTTCCCAGGCAGTCGCAATGTCATGCCGTAGACAAGTTGTGCTGCGGAACATTGGATATCTGCCTTTAAGCAAGTCCTGAATCCAGGCAGAACTAGTGGTAACGTTTCGTACCAGTCGGAGCTCTCTTGTGCTTTAAATGCCGTTTTGACTTGGCGATGGAAACATTCGAATAAACCTTTCGATGCCGGATGGTACTCAGTCGTGCGAATGCGCTCCGTACCTAGCATGTGAGTTGGTGAAGATAATAAATTGGACTGGGATTGTTACCCTCGATTGGTAGGGATTGTAGAAAGACAGCCATGTAAAGCTATCCATTGTTCTATCAGATATGAAGCCACTGATTCGGCCGTGACGACAGAGATGGGAGTAGCCTGGGGCCACGTCGTAAATCTATCGATGCTCGTCATTAATTAGGTACGCCCGTGTGATGGGGTCAGTGGACTCACAATGTCCATGTGGATATGGTCGAAGCGAACGTCAGGCGTAGCGAAAGTACCTACAGGAAAGTTTACCTGTCTATGCACATTGGATCCTTGACATTGTACACACTATTTTACCCACATACGAACATCTTAATTCACGGACGGCCAAACGTATCGTGTTGCTAACCGTCGGAGACTGGCTGTGATGCCTGGATGTGAAAGTCCATTTAAGGTTTCGAACACTGGACACCGATATGTTGAGAGTACGACTGGTCGATGTAGGCTAGTGTCCCCTGGATTGACCTTGTGACCGAGGAACACAAGTTCCTGTTTGCCGAATTCACATTTTCTCGGGATTGACTACTATTCGATGTTGGGACAAACGTTGAAATAGTAGCGTCAAATGTTAGAAATGTTCATCTATGCTCGACGATGCTAGTAGCAAAGCACTGATATAAACGTGAACAAGTCCGAAGTTTCAAGTAATGCTATAGACAAACCTCTGGAATGTCTAAGTAGCAGTTCGCAAGCCAAAAGGCATGCATAGAAACTCAAACAAATCCAAAAGAAGTCATGACAGTAGTTTTGTGGACAACTTCAGCGGCGATTGGGATCCGGTGATAGGCTCGTTCTAAGTAGATGTGAGAAATTGCAGTCGTGCTGTGAAGTGATGCCGTGATGTAGTGTATGTGAGGTATTGGATGGCTATCATAACGGGTAACCGAGTTTAGTGCGCCACAGTGGTCACATGGTGGCCAGCTGATGCCACCTTCTTTTAGAACCATGTTTAGAGGTGAGGCATGTGAGGAATGGAGGAACCGTTTGTCACATACAGCCGAAGCATGGAAGCTCGTGGCTTTTCTTTACCAACCAGCAAGATAGAAACTTGGGCCCCAGTATCAATTAGGAACCTGGTGTTAGTGTACGAATCATGCAAGTAATACAAAACTTCCAACCTGAGACTGGTTGCCGGCGAGTACTGCTGCTTTTACTCACCTCCACTGACGTTTCCAACAAGGCATACACACGGCTATCCGCACCTTCGGGCGACTGGTCCGAAAATGCCGTGGAACCAACAAAAGTCGCTTATAGGATTTCCAGGTTTGGTGGAAGCAGGTGAGGTTGGGCAATGCAGATTGCCCGTTGGTGCCTACGCTTGCGTGGGCTACATCGAGGAGTGAACAATTTTACTCTGTCTTTGAGATACAGTTGGCTCTGGATGGATCGAGAGTGCCAAGACCTCCCCGGAGATTCATCCAGTTCAACACCCGGATGATTGCACGATGTCGTGGCGATGAGGGAGTTAGCCCCACTGCCGACACGGACGACAATCTTGTCAGCCACGGAGGCTGCTCGTTGCAAGGGCGAATCCTTGAGGAGAGCAGTAACGGTGGTCTGGACATAGACGAGCAGCCTATCCAACAACGGTTCCTTAACTATCTCCAAATCCCTATCTGCGGGCGTGGCCAGGGACCGGAGTTGAGCTAGGTGGCGGCTGGGTTTAGTATCCCCGATGGGAAGTCGTGCAAGTAGATGATGCAAGCTTCCCTCTCGGGAGGGCATGAATTGCTTGAGAATAGCCATCTTAAGCCGATGGTATGGTTACTTCAGGGGAGGATTTAGGAGTAAATCCCTCACCGAGGCAATGACATCACCAGGGATTGCTTCTGAGGCGTGGCTGGGGATACTACCTGCCTTGAATAGCAGCTCTAACGCTTCAAACCAAACTTCGGGGTAGTAGAGGAAAAACTCCATGGGTTTGAAAGTAACGGCCGAAAACGTAAGATCCGTGTCAAGCTGCATCTTCTCCTCAGACATGGCTGCGTTTTGATTATATATCGCAAAATATATATGGTAGACATATAGTTGACAAAGTTGGCTTCCTTGATCCACCTCTCCAACCAGCGCAGTAATCACAGCTATGCTCGTCTAGGTTTCCGGAATATTCATTTCGCTTTATTTCTCACTGATATTCTAAAATCTGTTTTTATTGATGGCTTCGGTTATTTCAAAGATCTGATGAAATCACATGAATATGGCACAGTGAAGGGTATGTATTTACTAAAACAACATCGGTATATGTACAAACGGAATTAGATAAGAAATCTGTGCTGGCGAATTGGCGATGACCAATCAGTCGTATCAGCTCTCCGGGCAACTCAGCCTGTTTGAGATATACACGAAAGAGAAGAGGACTTGGGACATCAGCAATGTAATTATTAAGAACAGAAATATACCGGATAATATACTGATGAACCACCGGCTAAATTGACCATCGCTTCATTATAGCTGTTGGCATTTGTGGAATAAATTTCTTTGTCCAGTAACACCAACCGCCGGATTTGATCTGAATGGATCTCGAACTTGTGTTTGTGCATTCAGTAAAGGAATCGTGTTATTACAAACAAAATTGTCAGAGATTTCTTGTCTGAGTTGAACAAGGCAAACACGATGGACTACTCGTCACCTTCCTCATTGGTATGAGTCAAAATCTTTCGAAATCATGGGCGGATGAGTTGCAGTAAAACACGGTGGGCTTATTTGCTTGGAAGTGTGCTGTTAACTGAAGCTGTGTAAGCAATTACTGGAGTTGTTCAAGGACGTCCTACTCACGACGCTCCCGGTGCCCTTTATTACCTCCTCGTTATTGGGCGCTTAGCGGATTCAGAAGCCATGATATAAAGTCAGGCAATATGATTGGAAATGCTCAGGAAAGCACGAATTTCACAGTGTTTTAGAACGCTGATGTCTTATCAACTGGTTGTACCTTGTCTGCAATTTAGAGTAAACTAGCGGTGTCCAATCGGTATCACTACCCTTTTTACCGGGTTGAACATATGGGAGCCCTAGTCAAAGAACTTCGTGAGTTCAATAACGTCTTGCAACTGCAGTCTGTACGATTCAGCTCGACATACAAACCATCCGTCTCCTTCTCTCTCCCTCTCTCTTGCTCTCTCGGAAATGCTTTCGAAATCTCATGAAGAGGTTCCGAGAGGGAATGAGACCAGTGTTGAGCGGTGTTGCCTCAAAGGACTTCTTTCGGCAAGTATGAGATTGCTGATGTAAAAGCGTAAGGGATTCTCATGTATCACATAAATCAGTATTGAATATCGAACTTTGATGAACTCCAAACTTGCAAAGAAACAAACTTGCAAAAGCTGAGCAAAGAAGCTTCGCTCGAGCGCATAGCATTCTGTCGTTAGCTTTCAGAAGGAATGGATACTTGGTCATTGTTGTTCATAGTAGATGCGATGTCCCACAACAGCGGAACTGTGATCCACTTTCGTGTTTGTTCTCGCGCAAATCCGGCTAAGTTAAATTCCCGTCGTAGTGCTTACAGTCATCGGGTTATAGTTCCAGCAGAAAAACTGGAATATTTGACGTTGTTACTGATTGCCGAGCGTAGACAATAGACTGTGTGTAAGTGGTCGATGTGAACAGTGACGTGTGATGGACAGATTGACCGATTGGTTCATGGGCACGCACTTCATGATGTCATGCCCGTTACGTCTGTATTTTGTTTGTATGGCGCAAGCAGATGCAACTCATGCACTCGATGTGTTACCTGGGGGGCGGGGCGTTTTCGGCGTAATTTTGGGGACCCAGGGCCTTTGAGACTGCCATATTGTCGGGTAGACGGAGTGTGCAACCGAGTGTGAGTTTGGCTGTTGTAGTCTGTGAATTTGCCTTCAGCTGTTTGAGGCAGTCCAGTGGTACTTGTGATAATGTTTCTCACCAGTCGGGGTTGCTATATGCAGCTAATGCTGCATCAAACTGCTGGTGGAATTGTTCTACCATGTGGTTAGCAGAGGGGTGACAAGCAGTGATATGGATCCGCCTGATGTCTAACCTTTTTGGGAGGATACCAAAAGCACCCTCGAAATGTGAGCCGCTTGCAATATTGATTATGGCTGGGGAAACAGCTGTTGCCACCAATGCTCTAAAAAAGCTCGGGAAAAGTAAGCTTGCAGAATTTGGCAAAGGTCTGGCCACCAGTCATTTAGTAAAGCAATCTACATAAGTGGGGTGAATAAAGAGACCGTCTGCACGGTGACAACTGACCAATCAAGTCTACATAGACTTGCCGGGAAGACGAATCTACTAGGAGGAATAGAGATAATGGGCTTTTTGTATGTCTGCGAATCTTTGAATCTTGGCACTGAATGCAGTCGTCGTACAAAGTAGTGACATCGCGATTCACAATAAACCATACGTGGTGGTCAGCTGTTAGCCTGGTAGAAGCCTTTATGCTTGGGTGAGAGAGGCTGTGTTAAGTTTCGAAAACCCGCTGCCCAAATGATTGTGGGACGACGGTCCTTGGATGTCCATTTGACATATCACACATTAGCTGAGCCTCTGTAAAGGGACGTGAGACTGTCTGCAGCTTCCGCGACGAGTTTCTACGGAGTTGCTCCAATTCATTATGGCTGGTTTGGGGGAGGTAATATATTTGAGGCTGATCGGGTCGCTGTCTTCGATAATGAAATCGTGAATGCGAGATAATGCGTCTGTCTTTGGATTGCCGACACCTGTGACATGGCGTACATCACTCGTGAAATGAGTGATGCAATCCACGTGTCTAGCATTTCTGGAGGAATACCTATAAGTGGTAACACGTAAAACGCGAACGACTGGCTTGTTGTCAGTGTACACCGTGAAATCGCGTCCTTCAAAGATATGTCTGGATTGCCTGATACCCAAATAAGTGGCTAGAATTTCACATCCGCAGGTACTAAACCTCGTTATTTCGCCGCAGTGTTTATTGAGCTCTAGATCTGAAGTGCGGACCTGCACGATCTATTCTTGGAAAGAGGATTGTGCCAGTGAGCCAGCTACTATGTTCGACCTTACTGAATTTCTGACGAGATGGTTACAGATGTTGACAACCAACTTGTGATGTTGAAAGAAATCTTGGCATAAGATGGCTTAAGAAATGCTGGCGACGATGGAGATCTATAGAAACGGGTGATGTGAACCAAGATTTGGGGTTAGCAATCTGTTGTGGTTGTTGGGATGGGAGTACCATTTGGGGATTGTAGTCAGCAACATCGTTCGGTTTGCGGGAGGTTCTGTTGCTGGTAGTATACTGACCTGTGCTTCCGTGTCTACCAAGAAATACCAGTTTTTAATTCTGTTCTGAATATACATCAGGCGAATAGGAAAAGAATTGGCGATAGAGGTTGTTGCCGAACAGTGCAACGTGATTTTTCTCACGAGAAATTAGCAAAAGTCAAAATCTAACTACTGCTTTCGTCGTCCTTAGTAATATTAGAAACTCGAAGCTCCAGTAGTATATCAAACCCCGAAGATCACACTCTTCACTCCCCAACACGCTGCGATGCCATTACGGACTCAGTAGGAATTAACAGACAAGGTAAATACAATGTGTGTGAAAGTTGCCTTATTAGCATCTCCACTCAATGTACTTTACTTCGCCAAAACGTTATTTGGAAAAGCAGCTCTGAACAAATCCTCCACCCATTGTAGACTGTTTTTACAAACGTGCTTGCATCCCATTCCATTTCATCTACCTTCATATTAGTAAGCTCCAATACGGTGTCATTTTGGAGACCTGTTTATGAAGCCCATAATATTTTGTCTCATTTCCCTCATATTGTACGAACGGATGGACAAGTTCAGTTTAGTATTCCAGCTTGAGCCGTTTCCCAGATGTTTGCTCCATATCAACTTATCCTCAACATGGGAACAAATCAACCAAAACGCCTTCAATCTCAATTCCACAGTCGCAAATGTCTACTGAGAAAATGCTGTATTTATTTTGTAGAAGTATTCATGTGCAGGTAGGTACCTACTGACCGGGATGATCCATGTCAGTTGATGGACATGACCAGCATATTTATAATAAGTGAGCAAATATTCGTAAAAATCACTAACGGTACAGTCAAAACATACCCGTGAAATTTTGTATTCACTTGTGACTTAACAAGTCATGATTCGTAAATATGGTTGTCGTTAATTTCCATGTCAGGGAGATTATCTGGAAACACCGGGAAGATGTAACAACCGACTACTGCTACTGATGCTAGCACTCAAATTAGAAATTTCAAACTCTCTTAGTTAACCGAGAATAACTGGACACATGGTACATGCATGGTAAGCAGCATGTTCACTACAGGTAAGTCCAGAAATGACCATCAGGCTACGAACGTGGTTATCCATATTTTGCAGGGATCATGGTTGAGAAATGAAATGCGTTCCCCTCGAAACCACCGAATGAATAAGTTCAATAAACCCGACGGAGTGATCTCGCCTCTGGGGTCATGCATGCAGTAGAACTGACTGGCGCACAACAAATTCAGTTAGCCTAACGGGATCACTAGCACGCTGGTGTGCACCAGATGAACAAACCCTTTGGTGCTCATATTAACGTCGGCAAATCATCAGGCTGAATATAGATCCGGATTTTTTCAGCGAGACGGACAACTGGCCACCATGACCACTGTCTGTCTTCCTGCTCTTGATCGCAGCAGTTTAAAGTAGGGGATGTAAGTAGTTTGTTGTCAAGATTCAACAAAAATAGAAGAGATACGCAGTAAACTGCCTAAACGAGAGCAATGAATTGAGCTCATTTATTCGTACGTGGAATGTGAACGGAATTTTTCAGAAACGTGTAGGTAGTTTAATGCCTGTTACCATTGTTTCCGACGGATAGAAAGATAAACTGTCAGTACTTTGATGAAGAAGTTTGAGAGCACGAGCAATTTAAATAACGAACGCCCAAACTGCAGACAGCGAGTGGTATTCTGACGAAATCGTTAGGAAAGTCGTTGAAAATCCAGAATGTGGCACTCAACGACTGGTCCAGCAGTGTGACGTGAGTCGTATTTCCTTCGGTCATGTTTTGAAGGAGCACTGCATGAAGCAGTGTTCCGAGGTTCAGACTGAGCAGTTAAAATACGCGGATCTCATCACGATAAAATCACTTTTTTCTTAGTCTCTAGCTGGAGAGGACACATTTTGGACTTCATTCAGCGACGAAGCGAGTTTTGTTTGTATGAATCAAATGGATGACGCTTCATTTGGGCTAAAGTCAATCCTCGACGGCATGCTGAATCCACGACACAGTACAATCAAAAGCTGATGCTGTAAGCCGGAATTCTAGGCTCACGGATTTCCGGTCTTTTTTCTTTCATAAGTATGTAACAGATGAGTGATATACATGCTTTAGAAAATAAACTCAGGTTTATTTTGCGTGCAACTTCTACGAGACGTAGTTGTGCCACTGATGTGTTCTTAGAGAACACGTAAAACGATTTGGTTTGAGCAGGATAGCACTGCTACACTTTATGCACGAATAGTGCGAGAATACCTAGATTAGGTATTCCTCGGGAAGTGGATTGACCGTGGAGGCTCGCACGAATGGCTACCACAGTCACCAGATATCACACCACTAGATTTTCATTTGTGAGGGCATTTGAAACACAGGGCTCATTTCAGGTGCCCACAATCAATACAACGGTTAAAAAGGTTTTATAGAAGAATGTCGCCACATACCACAAAGTAGTTTCTTCAAAGTATTGGGCTCGTATCTGAAGCCAATTCTTCTGTGTAAACAGAATGGTGGAAAATAATTTGAACACCGAATGTAACAATAAAACTTTCCAAATACAGTGAATTTCAATTAATGTGTTCTTGGGAAATTCGCAATGGTGGCAAACTGATTTACCCGTTTCGGAGAGATCCGAGTATCTGTGATAAGATAATTTATATTGCAGTTGCACAGATGACCCGTGGTTAGACATCAATTGCCTAGGTGTGTATGAATATTTTGTGAAAGTTCATGGAAATTTATTTAGAATAGCGCAAAATAAAGGCAAGTTATATATTGTCAAACGGTGGACAGATCCGTTTTCGACCCTACTAATATGGTTGTATTGAAATTCCCGGTTCATGAAAACACACTATTTGTAGAAGCTTTGGAGACAAGACTTGAAGGAAATACTTGGACTGGAATGCTGAGCATCAGAGAGCCCTGGCTTCTGGAGTTCCGGTAACACTCTACCTCAGACCAGTGGGTATCAGAAATTTGCCATCCGCCTTACACAGGCACATTTGTATGTGCATCTTATACTACAGTTAATCACAGCTAGCCATAAAATCAATATTCTGAAAGTTTACCCGTTATAAGCAAAACATTGATTAACTACCAACTTTCCTGGCAAAGATGTGCTATTGAATATGTATCTGTACACGTTCTCTGTCCTATGAGATCAGTAAACTGAGTGATAAATGAAATAAGTGAGCACTGGAAAATGTCTACGGGTGTACACTCCCGGTGCACGATTTCACCCAGTGTTTACAGTCCAAGTGTAATAGATAATATTTCATCTAACGATAACATAATACTTATAATAATATGACACCCGAAAGCACATATATTTATTTCCATGAGAGCCTATCTGTTCATCTGGTTGTGAGCAATAGCTCAAACTTCAGATAAACTCAGGAAGTTTATTTCAGATTGAAAGCACTTTTCAAAATGGTATTGCGGTCTCAAACTCTGATTTGAACACATAGTACATGTGGCCATATTCCCATATGCTTATTCGCTTTTGTGTAAAGATCCACCGTGTCATGTACCGACGACGAAATACGTGGTCGCCGCTAGTCATGCACAGAATCCCTTTAGATCAAGTCGTATTTTCCACTTGCCATCCTTATCTGATGTCCTTCTGTCACAATTAATTTGATAATTTGATATTTTATTTCCTGTAATATAAACCCGAGGCCTGCACCGGGTTCACATTGAAATAAAATACGAGAATTTACTGTGGTCAGACTCGAATACCTTCCAAAATGCGATATGAAGCAGTTTCGTTGCTAACCGGTTTTAGCCGGTCGAACATCTATACACTTAGCGCTACTTGTTTTCTGTGACAGAGAGACAGAGGAGTTTCCTCAATCGACAGCACGATCAATGGGTCAAGAATTTCCTTGCCCATATGTCAGTTTGTGGGTACAAAGCTCGCGTGTTTGTGAACAGTGGTAAAATGGAGCTATTCTACCCTGTACACGGTTGAATAGATACAACTTCTGAGTTGCAGCCAGCTAGCATTAGGACACGCGGAACACGCACACAACCTCGTGCAGCACTTCACCACCTATGATGGACTAAATAGTGTTTTGGTAGCTATTTGTGAAATAGCGTGCCAGTCCCCAAAAGCATCACAAAACCACTGGTTTACCAGTGGGTTGGTGTTGATAAAATATATGACTTGTTTAATAAAACCTGGTGGTTGATCATTTGAAGATGTCAAGGTAACGCCTCTTGGCTCAGAGGACGCACGGTCGATATTACTTACAACCTGTTTGACGACCTAGTGCTGAGGTGAATCGAACAGACTGCAGCTACAAGACATTAGTGAATTCACGAAGTACTCTGATTGGTGCTCCCTTAAGTTCTACTTGGAAACCGCTAGTTTAAACTGAATTCGAGACAATGTACAACCAATTGATAAGGCATTAGCGTTGACTAACACTGATATATCACTATGCCTAGTGTTCATATCAAATCACATGTGTTCTGGATCCGATAAGCGCCCATTTGAGAAGAGCTGATATATGGCATTGAGAACGTCGTGAGCGAGACACCTTTGAACAACTCCGGTGATTGCATACACAGTCTCGTTTGTTAGCTCACGTCTAACCAAATAAGACCACCGTGTTTTACTGCAACACATCTGCTTATGATTTCGGAGCATTCTAACTAATACCGATGAGCAAGGTAACGAGTAGTCCATCGTTTTTGCCTTGTTCAACTCCAACAAAAAATATTTGTCAATTGTGTTTCGAATAACATGAATCCCTAACTGATTACACACACACACACACACACACACAAGTTGGAGATTCATTCAGATCACAAACCGTTAATTAGTTTTCCTGGAGAAGGAAATTTATACCACGGATACCTTCAGTTATAATGCAACGATGGTCACTTCAGTCGGTGATATATCAGTATATTATCCAGTTTATTCCTGTTCGGAATAATCGCACTTCTCTTGTCCTCAGTCATCTTCTGTTTCGTGTATACCTCAAGCAGGCTGAGCTGCCCGGAGAGCTGATATGACTGATGGATTGGGTTAAGTCGTCACCCATCTTCAAACTTGGCCGTGCTGTCCGTTACATCTTCGGACTATTTTACTACATCACCAGTTCACCTGAACCGAATTGATATCTACTCCCGTTTGCCCTCATACAAATGTTGTTTTAGTTGATACCTGCCTATTACTATACCATATCCCGATCGGATCGCTAATATACTTGAACTGTTTGTTAAAACCATTTTGGAAAATCACTGAGAACTAAAGCGAAAAAGACTCTTTGGAAACCTTAATGACCAACTTTGTCAACTTTATTTTTCTATCACCTCGTGGAAAATTGGCAGAACAGACCAATTTTGTCCACCATCGACAGCAAGAAGCCTGGCTTCACACATATATTGGGGATGGTGAGATTATCACACCAGATTATTCTGCTGCCTTTCATGTCCACCGTCTGACTCCATACCGTAAACGTTTGCGGAGGCGTCATCAATTTCATGAATGGACTATTGCGTAAAACGAGAAAAAGTATTTTCCCACATTCCACATCTCACATCAGTGATTCTGTGCTAGAGTGCAAAACCAAACACCTTTGTCCTCGTACATCTATAATTCTTGCCAACATGTACATTTCCCTCAACTCGTCCTCGCTTTGAGTTTGATCCACTCGCCAATATTGTCTCCACAAATCTAGTGAACTACGTGGACTATTTCTTATGTCTTGTCTGTGGCAACTTTGACAGGTTCAACATGAGAATCCTTACATCCCCTGGTCTGAACAATATTGTCACCTTCCTCACTAGAGATGATGCCACGCCCAATTTTCGTCTTGCTAATAATCCAGACTTGCTTTGTATTGTCTATCGCTCTACCCTCGGCTCTTCTGATCATGTGATTTTAAAGCTTTCCCAAAATATTTACTCTAAAAGTCCTCATACATATTTCGCTTAAAGCTGTGACCGTAAAATGCACAGATGAAAGCGTCAGCCAGAAATCGTCGCGCGACTCACAGATATAGTTTATTGTTCTGACCCGAGCACATTTTCTCACTCGAAAATCCTCGTTAATTTGTGAACATTAAACTGAGGACTTTGATTTCTGCTTCAATATTTTCTATCCCGAGGAACATTTATACGTACAACCCGACCGTATCTATCTTCTGATCATCTGAAGTGACTGTGTCCTATGAAGAGCGTGCCTTCAAGACCAGTGGCCATATTACCTTGAGAGTTATATCAAAATCCATCAAAACGGAGCTTCAAAGACTGAACGATCTGCGTGTCCAATCACTAACCTTAAGAACCAATTGCAGGAAGACATGGAAGACAATCATACACCAAAGTTGTGAGAACACAGAAGCATTTTCTACCGGTAAGAGCTCTTTACTTCGATGAAATTACTTTGTGGTACGTGGAGACTTTCTTCTATAATACCTTTTCAATCGTTGTATTGATTGTGGCCGCCTGAAATAAAACTTGTGTTTCAAAAACCCTCAGAAATAATAATCACACATTAGTGGCACAACTACGTCTCGTAGAAGTTGCACGCAAAATAAACCTGAGTTTATTTTCTAAAGCATGTATATCACTCATCTGTTACATACTTATGAAAGAAAAAAGACCGGAAATCCGTGAGCCTAGAATTCCGGCTTACAGCATCAGCTTTTGATTGTACTGTGTCGTGGATTCAGCATGCCGTCGAGGATTGACTTTAGCCCAAATGAAGCGTCATCCATTTGATTCATACAAACAAAACTCGCTTCGTCGCTGAATGAAGTCCAAAATGTGTCCTCTCCAGCTAGAGACTAAGAAAAAAGTGATTTTATCGTGATGAGATCCGCGTATTTTAACTGCTCAGTCTGAACCTCGGAACACTGCTTCATGCAGTGCTCCTTCAAAACATGACCGAAGGAAATACGACTCACGTCACACTGCTGGACCAGTCGTTGAGTGCCACATTCTGGATTTTCAACGACTTTCCTAACGATTTCGTCAGAATACCACTCGCTGTCTGCAGTTTGGGCGTTCGTTATTTAAATTGCTCGTGCTCTCAAACTTCTTCATCAAAGTACTGACAGTTTATCTTTCTATCCGTCGGAAACAATGGTAACAGGCATTAAACCACCTACAAGTTTCTGAAAAATTCCGTTCACATTCCACGTACGAATAAATGAGCTCAATTCATTGCTCTCGTTTAGGCAGTTTACTGCGTATCTCTTCTATTTTTGTTGAATCTTGACAACAAACTACTTACATCCCCTACTTTAAACTGCTGCGATCAAGAGCAGGAAGACAGACAGTGGTCATGGTGGCCAGTTGTCCGTCTCGCTGAAAAAATCCGGATCTATATTCAGCCTGATGATTTGCCGACGTTAATATGAGCACCAAAGGGTTTGTGCATCCGGTGCAAACCAGGGTGCTAGTGATCCCGGTAGGCTAACTGGATTTGTTTGCCACAGTCACTTCTACTGCATGCATGGCCACAGAGGCGAGATCACTCCGTCGGGTTTATTGAGCTTATTCATTCGGTGGTTTCGAGGGGAACGCATTTCATTTCTCAACCATGATCCCTGCAAAATTTGGATAACCACGTTCGTAGCCTGATGGCCATTTCTGGACTTACCTGTAGTGAACATGATGCTCTCCACGCATGTACCATGTGTCCAGTAATTCTCGGTTAACTAGGGGAGTTTGAAATTTCTAATTTGACTGTTGGAATCAGTAGCAGTAGTCGGTTGTTACATCTTCCCGGTGTTTCCAGATTGTCTCCCTGAAATGGAAATTAACGACAACCATATTTACGAATCATGACTTGTTAAGTCACAAGTGAATACAAAATTTCACTGGTGTGTTTTGACGGCACCGTTAGTGATTTTTACGAATATTTGCTCACTTATTATAAATATGCTGGTCACGTCAATCAACTGACATGGATCATCCCGGTCAGTAGGTACCTACCTACACATGAACAATTCTACTAAATAAATGCGACGTTCTCGCAGTGGAAGTGAGATTAAAGGCGTTTGGGTTGATTTGTCTCCATGCTGAGGATAAGTTGACATGGAGCAAACGCCTAGGAAACGGCTCAAGCTGGAATACCAAACTGAACTTGTCCATCCGTTCGTACAATATGAGGGAAATGAGACAAAATATTATGGGCTTCATAAACAGGTCTCCAAAATGACACCGTATTGGAGCTTACTAATATGAAGGTAGATGAAATGGAATGGGATGCAAGCACGTTTGTAAAAACAGTCTACAATGGGTGGAGGATTTGTTCAGAGCTGCTTTTCCAAATAACGTTTTGGCGAAGTAAAGTACATTGAGTGGAGATGCTAATAAGGCAACTTTCACACACATTGTATTTACCTTGTCTGTTAATTCCTACTGAGTCCGTAATGGCATCGCAGCGTGTTGGGGAGTGAAGAGTGTGATCTTCGGGGTTTGATATACTACTGGAGCTTCGAGTTTCTAATATTACTAAGGACGACGAAAGCAGTAGTTAGATTTTGACTTTTGCTAATTTCTCGTGAGAAAAATCACGTTGCACTGTTCGGCAACAACCTCTATCGCCAATTCTTTTCCTATTCGCCTGATGTATATTCAGAACAGAATTAAAAACTGGTATTTCTTGATAGACACGGAAGCACAGGTCAGTATACTACCAGCAACAGAACCTCCCGCAAACCGAACGATGTTGCTGACTACAATCCCCAAATGGTACTCCCATCCCAACAACCACAACAGATTGCTAACCCCAAATCTTGGTTCACATCACCCGTTTCTATAGATCTCCATCGTCGCCAGCATTTCTTAAGCCATCTTATGCCAAGATTTCTTTCAACATCACAAGTTGGTTGTCAACATCTGTAACCATCTCGTCAGAAATTCAGTAAGGTCGAACATAGTAGCTGGCTCACTGGCACAATCCTCTTTCCAAGAATAGATCGTGCAGGTCCGCACTTCAGATCTAGAGCTCAATAAACACTGCGGCGAAATAACGAGGTTTAGTACCTGCGGATGTGAAATTCTAGCCACTTATTTGGGTATCAGGCAATCCAGACATATCTTTGAAGGACGCGATTTCAGGTATTCCTCCAGAAATGCTAGACACGTGGATTGCATCACTCATTTCACGAGTGATGTACGCCATGTCACAGGTGTCGGCAATCCAAAGACAGACGCATTATCTCGCATTCACGATTTCATTATCGAAGACAGCGACCCGGTCAGCCTCAAATATATTACCTCCCCCAAACCAGCCATAATGAATTGGAGCAACTCCGTAGAAACTCGTCGCGGAAGCTGCAGACAGTCTCACGTCCCTTTACAGAGGCTCAGCTAATGTGTGATATGTCAAATGGACATCCAAGGACCGTCGTCCCACAATCATTTGGGCAGCGGGTTTTCGAAACTTAACACAGCCTCTCTCACCCAAGCATAAAGGCTTCTACCAGGCTAACAGCTGACCACCACGTATGGTTTATTGTGAATCGCGATGTCACTACTTTGTACGACGACTGCATTCAGTGCCAAGATTCAAAGATTCGCAGACATACAAAAAGCCCATTATCGCTATTCCTCGTAGTAGATTCGTCTTCCCGGCAAGTCTATGTAGACTTGATTGGTCAGTTGTCACCGTGCAGACGGTCTCTTTATTCACCCCACTTATGTAGATTGCTTTACTAAATGATTGGTGGCCGGACCCTTGCCAAATGCTGCAAGCTAACTTTGCCCGAGCTTCTTTAGAGCATTGGTGGCAACAGCTGTTTCCCCAGCCATAATCAATACTGCAAGCGGCTCACATTTCGAGGGTGCTTTTGGTATCCTCCCAAAAAGGTTAGACATCAGGCGGATCCATATCACTGCTTGTCACCCCTCTGCTAACCACATGGTAGAACAATTCCACCAGCAGATCGATGCAGCATTAGCTGCATATAGCAACCCCGACTGGTGCGAAACATTATCACAAGTACCACTGGACTGCCTCAAACAGCTGAAGGCAAATTCACAGACTACAACAGCCAAACTCACACTCGGTTGCACACTCCGTCTACCCGACAATATGGCAGTCTCAAAGGCCCTGGGTCCCCAAAATTACGCCGAAAACGCCCCGCCCCCCAGGTAACACATCGAGTGCATGAGTTGCATCTGCTTGCGCCATACAAACAAAATACAGACGTAACGGGCATGACATCATGAAGTGCGTGCCCATGAACCAATCGGTCAATCTGTCCATCACACGTCACTGTTCACATCGACCACTTACACACAGTCTATTGTCTACGCTCGGCAATCAGTAACAACGTCAAATATTCCAGTTTTTCTGCTGGAACTATAACCCGATGACTGTAAGCACTACGATGGGGATTAAACTTAGCCGGATTTGCGAGCAAACAAACACGAAAGTGGATCACAGTTCCGCTGTTGTGGGACATCGCATCTACTATGTACAACAATGACCAAGTATCCATTCATTCTGAAAACTAACGACAGAATGTTATGTGCTCGAGCGAAGCTTCTTTCCTCAGCTTTTGCAAGTTTGTTTCTTTGCAAGGATGGAATTCACTAGACTTTAAATTATTCAACACTGATTTATGTGATACATGAGAATCCCTTGAGCTTTTACATCAGCAATCTCATACTTGCCGAAAGAAGTCCTTTGAGGCAACACCGCTCAACACTGGTCTCATTCCCTCTCGGAACCTCTTCATGAGATTTCGAAAGCATTTCCGAGAGAGCAAGATAGAGGGAGAGAGAAGGAGACGGATGGTTTGTATGTCGAGCTGAATCGTACAGACTGCAGTTGCAAGACGTTATTGAACTCACGAAATTCTTTGACTAGGGCTCCCATATTGTAACAAGGACGACAACGCACGGCAGGATACTTGTATTCCCACGGTCACACAAGTCACGTCACGGCACACATACAGTCGCTTATATAGGCTTTTTTCCAGACTGCGGGGTACCAAGATTGCTATTGTCGCTGCTTGAGCGCTTCGGCTGCATTATGTCCATTTGCCTGTGGCCGATGGCTTGCTTCTCTTGCCCGTCATTTCCCTTCGGTTGGCCCGACTGTCTCAGTTGACGGCTCGATCGGCAGCCCTTCACCTGAGCTATCTTGCTGGTTGCCGGAGATCCCGCTGCTTCCTCTCTGGTCGTCTGTGTGCTTCTTTTTGCCTGCTTCGGGACGCCTCCGACATATTCGCTACCTGTTCTTTTGTCTGTGGCCATCGTTTGGTTCGTTCGTTCGCCTTGATGTTAACGCCGTTCCCTCGCCCCAGCATTCCCTGTTACAATATGTTCAACCCGGTAAAAAGGGTAGTGATACCGATTGGACACCGCTAGTTTACTCTAAATTGCAGACGATGTACAACCAGTTGATAAGATATCAGCGTTCTATAACACTGTGAAATTCGTTTTATTCCTGGGCATTTTCAATCATATTGCCTGACTTTATATCATGGCTTCTGAATCCGCTAAGCGCCCAATAACGAGGAGGTAATAAAGGGCACCGGGAGCGTCGTGAGTAGGACGTCCTTGAACAACTCCAGTAATTGCCTACACAGCTTCAGTTTTCAGCACACTTCCAAGCAAATAAGCCCACCGTGTTTTACTGCAACACATACGCCTATGATTTCGGAACACTTTGACTCATACCAATGAGGAAGGTGATGAGTAGTCCATCGTGTTTGCCTTGTTCAACTCAAACAAGAAATCTCTGACAATTTTGTTTGGAATAACACGATTCCTTCACTGAATGCACAAACACAAGTTCGAGATTCATTCAGATCAAAAACCGGCGGTTGGTATTACTGTAGAAAGAAATTTATTCCACAAATGCCAACAGCTATAATGCAAAGATGGTCAGTTTAGCTGGTGGTATATCAGTATATTATCCAGAATATTCCTGTTCGGAATAATCACACTGCTGATGTCCCAAGTCATCTTCCGCTTCATGTATATATCAGGCAAGCTGAATAGCCCGGAGAGCTGACATGATTGATGGATCGGGTAAACCCATTACCTACCTTCAAACTTGGCTTTACTGTCCGTTACATTTCCAGACTATTTTATCACATCACCAATTCACCTGCACAGATTTCCCATCTACTTCCGTTTGTACATATACCAATGTTGCTTTAGTAAATACATACCCGTCACTGTGCCATATTCATGTGATTTTATCAGATCTTTGAAATAAACGAATCCTTCAGTGAAAATAAATTCTAGAATGTCGGTGAGAAATAAAGCGAAAAGAATATTTCGGAAACCTAAACGACCATAGCTGCGAACACTGCATTGGTTTGTAAGTTGAACAAAGGAAGCCAAATTTGTCAACTATACGCCTACCATATATACTTTGCGATATATTATCAAAAAGCAGCCATGCCAGAGGATAGAATGGAACTCGACACAGATCCGTCGTTTTCGGCTGGTACTTGCGAACCCATGGCATTTATCCCCCACTATCCCGAGTTTTGGATCGCAGCACTAGAGCTGCTATTCGAGGCGCATAATATCTCCGGCCACCACCATATGTTTTCAGATGCACTCCCTGTGGATGTCAATGCCTTAGTGAGGGATTAACTCCTCCTTGATTCAGCTTCCCGTGACCAATGATCCTTCCACTCAGCAGATAGGGATTCGGAGATAGTTAATGAACTGTGCTTGGATTCGCTGCACTCTCATGTCCAGGCCACTATTACTGCTCTCCTCGAAGATTCGATATTGGAACAAGCAGCCTCCTTGGCTAACAAGGTCGACACCTGAGTTGCTTTGCTTCAGCTGCCCATGGCCAATGATCCCTCCACTCTTACCTTTGCAGGATTTCGCGAGAACAAACACGAAAGTGGATCACAATTCCGCTGTTGCATAAGATCGCTTCTACGGTGAACAAAACTGACCCAAAATCCATTCCTTCTAAAGACCAACGACAGAAAGCCATGCACTTGGGCGAATCTTCGTTGTTCAGCTTTTGCAAGTTTGTTTCCTTGCAAGAACGAAATTTACCAGACTTTAAAATATTCAACACTGATTTATGCGAAACATGAGAATCCCTTACGATTTTACATCAGCAATCTGATACTTTCCGGAAGACGTCCTTTGAGACAACACCGGTCAACACTCGTCCCATTCCTTATGGTTGCCTTCAACTTGCCAGATATTTTACTTCTCGGAACCTCTTTATGAGATTCCGAACGCGTTTCCGAGAGAGCAAGAGAGAGAGAGGTGGATGTTTTTTTATGTAAAACAGTAAAACTTCGAGCTATTTTAAACATGTTTTACCTCGTATCATTGGACAAGTTCAAAACTACTGAACGTTCCTCTTTCGTAAGTAGTAAAGACATTGTCTGTTCCCAACCCCTTTTAAGATGAAGGAATCAGATCGGGCAACTTTTATTCCACTATTTCGAGTCGGCTAAATTCAACTAGGTGTCTCGCAACGGGGCTAGAGTGTCAATCACATTCAAAGTTAGATTTGTTTGTACATACTATCAGATCGCATCAGCGATACTGACATATTACGCAACCAAATTATTTGAAAAGTAACTCAAAATAGGATGTCTGTGCTGCACCACAGAGGCGAATCTACCTGAGTGCTATTCCAATAAAGTGACTAGGTCATAATCCCGATTCAGCCTAAGGCAGAAGTTATCTGTGTGTGAGAGGAAGAGAGAGATGGATGGGAGATTTTCTCCATCAACCTTGTGATCAGCGGGTCGAGAATTACCATGCCCAGGTATTAGTTTATGGGTACAAAGCTCGCGTGTTTGTGAACAGTGGTAAAATGGAGCTATTCTACCCTGTACACGGTTGAATAGATACAACTTCTGAGTTGCAGCCAGCTAGTATTAGGACACGCGGAACACGCACACAACCTCGTGCAGCACTTCACCACCTATGATGGACTAACTAGTGTTGGTTGCTATTTGTGAAATAGCGTGCATGTCCCCAAAAGCATCACAAAACCACTGGTTTACCAGTGGGGTGGTGTTGATAAAATATATGACTTGTTTAATAAAACCTGGTGGTTGATCATTGGAAGATGTCAAGGTAACGCCTCTTGGTTCGGAGGACGCACGACCTTAATTACCTAATGCATGCACCTTATCACATATTTCACATCCTAATGTCTCTGGCGAATCGAACAGTCTGCAGCTAGAAGACATTAGTGAATTCACGAATTTCTCTGATTGGCGATCCTATATGTTCTGTTTGGTAGCAAGAGAAGAGATAATGATTAGACACCGCTAGTTTCCTCTTAATTTCAGACAATGTACAACCGATTGATAAAACTTTAGCGTTGAATAATATTGAGTCGGCAGTGGGGCTAACTCCCTCCCTGCCACGACATCGTGCAATCATCCGGGTGTTGACCTGGATGAATCTCCGGGGAGGTCTTGGCACTCTCGATCCATCCAGAGCCAACTGTATTTTAAAGACAGGGTAAAAATGTTCACTCATCGATGTAGCCCACAGAAGCGTAGACACCGACGGGCAATCTTCATCGCCCAGCCTCACCTGCTTCCACCAAACCTGGAAATCCTATAAGCGACTTTTGTTGGTTCCACGGCATTTTTGGACCAGTCGCCCGAAGGTGCGGATAGCCGTGTTTATACTTGGTTGGAAACGCCAGTGGCAGTGAGTAAAAGCAGCAGTACTCGCCGGCAACCAGTCTCAGGTTGGAAGTTTTGTATTACTTGCATGATTCGAACACTAACACTAGGTTCCTAATTGATACTGGGGCCCAAGTTTCTATGTTGCTGGTTGGTAAAGAAAAGCCACGAGCTTCCTTGCCTCGGCTGTATGTGGCAAACGGTTCCTCCATTCCTCACATGCCTCACCTCTAAACATGGTTCTAAAAGAAGGTGGCATCAACTGGCGACCATGTGACGACTGTGGCGAACTAAACTTGGTTACCGTTATGATAGCCATCCAATAGCCCACATACACTACATCACGGCATCACTTCACAGCACGACTGCAATTTCTCACATCCATTTAGAACGAGCCTATCACCAGATCTTAATCGCCGCTGAAGATGTCCACAAAACTACTGTCATGACTCCTTTTGAATTTGTTTAAGTTTCTATGCATGCCTTTTGGCTTGCGAAATGCTACTTAGACATCCCAGAGGTTTATCGATAGCAATACTCGAAACTTCGAACTTGTTTACGTTTATATCAAGCATAGATGAACATTTCTAACATTTGACGCTACTATTTCAACGTTTGTCCCAACATCGAATAGTAGTCAATCCCGAGAAAATGTGAATTCGGCAAACAGGAACTTGTGTTCCTCGGTCACAAGGTCAATCCAGGGGACACTAGCCTACATCGACCAGTCGTACTCTCAACATATCGGTGTCCAGTGTTCGATTCCTTAAATGGACTTTCACATCCAGGCATCACAGCCAGTCTCCGACTGTTAGCAACCCGATACGTTTGGCCGTCCGTGAATTAAGATGTTCGTATGTGGGTAATACAGTGTGTACAATGTCAACGATCCAATGTGCATAGACAGGTAAACATTCCTGTAGGTACTTTCGCTACGCCTGACGTTCGTTTCGAACATATCCACGTGGACATTGTGAGTCCACTGACCCCATCACACACGCGTACCTACCTAATAACGAGCATCGATAGATTTACGACATGGCCCCAGGCTACTCCCATCTCTATCGTCACTGCGGAATCAGTGGCTTCATATCTGATAGAACAATAGACAACTTTACATGGCTGTCTTTCTACAATCACTATCAATCGAGGGTAACAATTCCAGTCCAATTTATTATCTTCACCAACTCACATGCTGGGTACGGAACGCATTCGCACGACCGCGTACCATCCGACACCGAAAGGTTTATTCGAATGTTTCCATCGCCAAGTCAAAACGGCATTTAAAGCACAAGAGAGCTCCGACTGGTACGAAACGTTACCACTAGTTCTGCCTGGATTCAGGACTTGTTGAAAGGCAGATATCCAATGTTCCGTAGCACAACTTGTCTACGGCATGACATTGCGACTGCCTGGGAAATTCTTTACAACACGGAGTACAGATACACTTGCCGCACAGACTTACGTTTATCGTCTGTCTGCCGACAGGCAAAATCTCACTCCGGCGCACACTCCAATGCAGCGAAGACAGGTTTTTGTTCCAACCAAACTCGAAACTTATTTGCATATATTCATTCGTGTTGATTCAGTGCGCAAACCATTACAACAGCCTTACGAAGGTCCACTTCTCGTAATTTCTCCTCACGACAAGACATTCAAGCTTGATCGATACGTTTGCGTCGATATTGTTAGCGTCCATCATCTCAAATCCGCGTACGTTGACGATAGTGTGTCGCCCGCTGACCTGAGATCTGATGTTAACCCTGCACTACTGGTTGACTACACTTCCGTGTGCATATTTGGGTTTACGTTCGTCACTGACGATTGAGGCAAGATTATGCTTACAGCTCCAAGAAATCAGGGTGAAAAATCAAAATGCGCTCTGAATAACTGCTCGAATGGTTAGAGGTCTGAAGGGGTGTGTATATGTTTGCATAAAACTGTCTCTGGAAAACTAATATGCCGAATGTGACGGACTAATCAAATGTAGTTGCGTGACATCTACTAATGTACAGAGTATCACAAATTTCCTGACTAACAGTACTACTACTCAGCAAGAAAGTTTTCTTCTATTTTAGTTTGAGTCATTAGGAGTTTACGAACCAAGTCAATAAAAGAAACACTTAAGCTGACCAGGCTGGGATGGTTGAGGCATGTGTTCAGCACTCCCCCTGAAAGGGTTGTTCAGGGCGCAATGTTTGCTGAGGTTTGTAGCGCTTGGAATATGAGTGAGGGTGGTCAGTCTGTGATTTGGGAGAAAGGAATTAAAAGCCTGACCCACACTCTATGGTTAGATACACTAGAGGATATGACTCCAGTCCGATTGAACACGATCATTTGAGTATTCACAAGATGTCTTTATATATCTGGCCCAACAAAGCCGATGTACACTCCGCAATATGAGCCCACCAGTATTTGTTTTCGAGACTAGAGCTATGACTTCACTTGTGTATCGCGAAGAAGGGCTAAATGTTTTAGCTGAAAATGCTGTCCCACTATTACCTGGAACTCCATTGTCTGACCCATTCAGCAATGCTTAACAGTCAGTACGTTGCTGCGGTCGAACAATGTGCATCATTGTTTTCAATGACAGATCTTGTCTAAAGTATCTACATTCTTTCCCAACTTGATTTTATTTGCCACACGTGGGATAATGTCGCATTGCCACGAAATTCATTGTTTCATGTTTACCGTCCATATATATTGTTTTATGAAAATCTGTTGGTGTTGGGCTTCGAAGTAGGATTTAATTACTGATCCAAGCTTTCACATGACGTGGTTGTAACTACCACTACGACATCTAACAATTAGCTAAGCGCAGCGTATATCACATTTGGGTCGCCAAATTGACTGTCGTCTTGCATAGATCAGCAAAAGTGTCATCAAGCTAAACAGCCTCAATAATAAAATGCAGTAAACAAATAAATGAGCAATTGGGTTGTTTTGGCCTTCAAAAAAGACTAAGTATTGGTTCTGTGGTTCTTAACAGATTCATGGAATCATTCTCCAAAGTGGGATCGTGCCGTGGTTTCAATCATCAAAAAGTTCAAAAACACCACCGTCCTGCGCCCTACATATCCGTAGTCGCCGAACCATACTTTCGTGAACACTCTCGAGCATTGAGGTTGGAATGTCTCTGCAAACAGACTGGACGGGGGCCTAAAATTCCTCCACAGTTTTCAGCTTCGGGTCATGCACTCTTCCCTTTACACAGCCTCACATGAAAAAGTCTAACGCGGTTAGATCTAGGGACCTTGGAGACCATGGTACTGTGCACTTCTGTCCAGCCCATTGCAAAGAGACTGTGTCATAAAGCTATTTGATTGAAAGGCTTTTGGGGGTGTGTTTGCGCTCCATCCCGCTACATAAGCAAACTTGATGAAGTGCCTATGTGAAAACTCTCAAGGTTCTCGTTCCTATTTATTCTAATAGTATTTACTGATGAGGAATTTAAAATAACATTTTCACTTGGGGTGGCACAGTGATTTTCATGTTTCAAAGAGGGATTACATAGTTTGTACTTAGTTTTACACGTTTTTTCCTTTCGGTCCCGCGGATGCATGTGCATGGTAAGCAAAGACGTTATGTACTGAATATGACACTAACTGAGGCAATATATATATATACATAGATTTGGCAGGTTTACAATCGAGTTGACTGTTGGACTCGCGTGATCCAAATTAATCGAAATTGTTTGGCACATCCGTAGAAATACCACAAACATGGTCGTTCGAGTGATTCGGCATACTCGTATAACCAACTCGGGGTTAGCATTCGGATTTTGAAGTGAAGATTTGTAAAAATTGGTTTCGTTTATTTATATTTCTTGTAGATAATTTAACGGTTTTATCGGTTGACGCAGAAAAACCCGGAAATAGCTACTGCTACTGACATGAGTAGTCAAAACAGTAATACGAAACACTTGTGTATACCAGTTATTCTCGAATGAGGTGTGTAGAATTTGTATAGATATGTCAAAAAGTGACCATCGGGCTTTGAACACAGTCACCCAGACTTTGCGCAAATCGTGGTCGAGAAAAACAAATGTGTTCCCGTCAGAACCGTCAAGTGCATAAGCCTCAATAAACCCGAGGGAGTGATCTTGTGTCTGTGGTCACACATGCAGTGGAACTGATTGTCGCAAACAAATCCGATTAACCAAACAGGATCACTAGCGACTCCAGATGCACGAACACTTTGGTTCTTACGTGAATGTTGACAAGTACTCAGACTGAATATAGATCTGCAGTTTTCTCAGCCAGAAGGAAAATTGTCCACTGTGACCACTCTCTGTCATCCTGCTCTTGATCGAAGCAGTTTAAAGTAGAGGGTGTAACTAATTTGTTGTCAAGATTCAACGAAAATGGAGAAAACATTCACTAAACTGCCTAAACAAAGGCAATGAATTGAGCCCTTTATTATCTTAGTGGAATGTGAACGAAAATTGAAGGAAACTTGTAGGTGGTTTATTGCCCGTTACCATCGTGTCCGATGAGTTGCAACATGGTCAGTCAGCACTTTGATAAAGATACTTCAGAAGACAAGCAATATAATCGACGAATGTCCGAACTGCAACTAGCGACTGCTACTCTGACGTAATCGTTTGGGAAATTGTTGAAAATCCAGAATATGGCACACAACCACTAGTCGAACAGTGTGGTGTGAGTCGTAGATCCTTCTATCAAGTTTCGAAGTTACCCAAATTTCGCCTTCAGAACTATTGCAATGCCATCCTTACTCGAAACTGTTAGATGCATGAACACTTTGGTTCTTACGTGAATGTCAGCAAGTCGTCAGAGTGAATATAGATCTGCAGTTTTCTCAGCAAGAAGGACAACTGATCATCATGACCACTCTCTGTCTTCCTGCTCTTGGTCGCAGCAGTTTAAAATAGAGGTTGAAACTGGTTTGTTGTCAGGATTCAACAAAATGTACAAAAAAAGCAGTAAACTGCTCGAGCAAAGGCAATGAACTGAGCTCGTTTATCTCTAAGTGGAATGTGAACGGAATTTGTTAGAAACCTGTAGGTGGTTTAATGCCCGTTACCATCATGTCCGACGAGCAGCAAGATACAACATCAGTAATTTGCTGAAGAGGTTTGAGAAGAAGAGCAATGTAAATGACGAATGTCCAATCTGCAACTAGAGAATGCTGCGCTGAAGAAATCGTTCAGAAACCGTGGAAAATCCAGAATATGGTACACAACCACTAGTCGAACAGTGTGGTGTGAGTAGTAGATCCTTCTATCAAGTTTTGAAGGTACCCAAATTTCGCCCTTACAACTACTGTAATGCCATCCTGATCCGAAACTGGTAGCATTCAGCCAATCTAAACTAATCAGAATGCGGAGACTTTTCCTTATTTGCAGAAACTGCAGACACGGTCAGTCCGCTTACCATAGGGATAATGATGGTTCTCTATGACTTGAAGCTTACTGTTCATGTCCATTCATCGCAGATGCAGACGGAATTTGTATAAATTTTGTATTGTTTTACCAAGGTGATTAAGAAGAGTAGAAGAAAAATTAACATCCTACAATATTTGTCTTCGTTCTACACCGACCACTCAGTTTAGGGTGGCTGAGTGCTTTGAACATCCGGATAGCAAGTAGGTAGCCTGATCAACTCAACTCAGTTCTACTCAACTGTGAGCAGACCAACAATTGATCTGTTGGTAGATATATGTGCCCTCCATTACTGAAATGATCAATCGAACGCACTTCTTTCTGTCTTCAACCAATCTCGTTTCTTCTCATGTTTCCCATAATTCTGGGAACAAATGTACAGCTATCGACTTTCGCTCTGCGGATATTGCCCATTGAAAATCTTCGCATTTTCCTCGGCATTAGGCCTAATCTCCGTAAAGAGAAAAACCAACACTCAGTATCATTCAGATCGAGAACTGCTCATTCCCCATTTCCAACCAAGTGCTTATAATCAACAAACCCATTACCATCGATAATTGACATTTCCGAATTTTACTCCTGTTTTGCAGATTGAGCACACTTGCGCATTCACATAGAAGCATTCATTCAGTCACCCAGATTTCAACTAGCGCCTCTCTAATCCTTAGTCTTTTTGAACATCAGGACGACAAACGGAGCCGAGCCCGATTTCCGTGGATTGTCTCAGTCGCCCACGCTCTAACACATCTCATGTGACATGCTTGCAACGTGTGCTCGGCGTACAATTTCCGAGGGTTAAAGATGGGATGCACTTTACTCCGTGATATTTATAATATTTTGCCTACTAACAAGTATTGAAGTAGCAAGTTGTAAATTCCGACCTCCGTAGTTTTGAACATACTACATAAACACAAAAATGGGGACTGTAAATGCATACAACCTAAGTGAACACCAGTGTGACCGAAAAACTATCACATATAGTCTCTTCACAATGACGAGTCTGCCCAATTCAGAATATGCACATCTGGAACGGTTTAGTATTCAAGTCGATAGAGTGTTCACATTCTTATCCCAGAACATTCCCTTGTTATGAGCACTGACATGAAACAGATGCCTCACAGTTTTGCTCACATTCCCTTTCCCAGTGTGACTGCTACACTCAGGCCACGAAACAACGAACACTCGTTCACACAAATTTATTCAATTATGAAAAGTATTCCCAAAGATATTACAGCTCTCATTTAAATGATGACCGGCGTTTGGTAATAGCCAAAGATTCTCAGGTAACATTAACGAGAATTGAACGAGCCTTCCGCTTCCACTGAATTTACAGAGTTTTATCACGATAGGTGACCGTGTGTGGCTTCTCAATAGTGAGATAACTCGAAAATTACCAACGCGTATCAAATGAAGTGATGCCCTCTCGCAGCAAGATAGATGTAAACGACCATATAAAATTTGACAAACCATTCAGAATGGTTAATTTGAGGGATATCACTTTATTTTATTTAATCAGCATATCATCATATCATCCATGCAATAATATGAGAATGGGAAATCATCACACTGCATGCAGACAAAATGTTTCCCCATTCTGAAATAAGGAACATATTTGGATAGACATGGTAATTGCCTCCGTCCGATTTCTCAGTGATTTTCACAATGGTAAACTGTCCCAAAAGATGCTGTGGGTTGATTGTGGATTCTCGCGCTTATGACTGAATTATTAATTACTAGTAAACGGGTGACACATTCGTCAGTAGTGGAACCAGAATGCCTCTATTACGACTCATGACATGTTCGGCCTAGAATTAGAACATAGCTATTAGGTCGTCAAAAGCTGAGGCAAAAATTTCTCCAACCTGTCCGCATAAATTATTAGTAACCCTTTTCAAGGAACACGAGATTAGCTCATATGAGCTTGACCAATCGACTAACGACGTATAGCAGTCAAAGCGGCACAACATTCATGGGCCATATACAGAAGGCCTCAGCTAATCCAATCGAAGCCATTTGGATGTCAAGATATCTATAATTGTATATGAGATCAGTACATCTAAATGAGAGAGAATACATTTTACATCATATCGAAATCACATTAAGAGATATCCTCTCATATTTCAATTAGATTTTTCGTCAAGCAGTAATCGTTCAACCACAAGTTACATGTTAGAGTCTGTAAGCTTTTTGAAATATATTTCGCATATCAGTGGCAATGGGATGGAACTTACCAATCTAAATCATTACTCGTTCTGCATAGCTGTAGGTTGAGGTTTCAGTAACATATATGCTCACGAGAAAATGAGAACAGTGAAATCCTCGTCAGCCTTGCCATTACATTGATCGTAGTCCGATGGATACATGATACGTGGCGTTCCTTTGTTCTGTGTGGCTGCAGTACTTTGCAATTCTCACTGATTATGTCTACCAGTTTTCATTATGGTGTACATAATCTAGTCATTCGTACTGAATCCACAATCACTCGAAATATTTTTCCATTCAAGCCTATGGTGAATGTGTTTGCCATGCGATCGTGAGATGTTGGCCAATCCAACTTCATGCCAGTGTAACAACTCACTAATATCTGAAAATGTTCCCGGTGAAACTGCAGAAATCGACTGTTTTAACTATTTTTGGGATTTTCATCTTCCATGACACGTGAAACTGTGAATGTGAGCTTGACTTTTGAAAATATCCAGTGAATATCAGTAGCGACACAAAAACCGTGATTGGAAACAATGACAGTGCCGTACCTCTCACTTCAATCCTCTTCAGGAATCCACCAAATCTCCAGTGAGAGTTAAATTATGGGACGAACAGCAAAGAATAGAATACCTAACAACCAGCATGTCATTGATCACACCCTGTTCGTCATTGGGATTTGAAGGTGATAGCACATTATTTCCACAATCATCGATTATATGACACGTCTCAGGTGATAATAACAAGACAGAGGTATTTCCTTTGTCTATATATGTATCGGAGATGTCAAAATTCCCTGAACATCACATTTTTTCTTTCAGGGTTTTCAATCTTCATCATGCAAAGTTGCTTCCCGGTGAGATTTTCCCGTACTACAAGTGAATAATACGACAACTTTATTCGCACACACAAGGGGTAAATTCTTCATCCTATTCGATTCGTGAAAGTGACCAGGAAATCGAGAATACTATTATTTATGTAAAAATATATATATAGATATATATATATTGCATATAATACGGCTAATAAAAAAGTCACTTTCGCATCAAAAATTAATCTGCAGTCGATGGAAAGTGGTACACCAAATGGATAATTCCTGGTACGTAAAACTGAGAACAGAAAACGGTTTGTGCTGTTTAGCCACTGGGCGCACTTTAGTCACACATGAAACTTAACCGGAGTTATTATCTCCGTCTGACGGCGCCTTTTCATGCAGCTTAGCGACAAACTTTAGTGCACAGTCCTTAAACGACGTGTTGCTTTTCATATGATTATCCACTTCAACGGACCCAATAATATGGCACAATCACAAAAGGATCTTTTTCATTCATGATCTGTCTCCTGTTTGATTGGAATATCCGTTATGTTGTATTTGCCACCAAAATTTAGCCTTGGGTTAATGATATCATATTACAATTCCCATGAAATGAATAGACAGAACTCACTGTGTAATAATTGACCAGGAATTTCATTGTTGTTACCATTGTTATTAATATTTTTGTAATTCCCACAGTAATTATGTGATATAATGAGTGAATTTCGTTTTGATTCCCCTCAAACCAGCGCAATCACAAAGAATTTTCCATTCCAAGGTTGTCTTCACTAAAGTTCGAATTTTCCAATCCATCAATGTGTTGTGGTTCTACTGGATTCATTTGTTGTTTGCAACAAACGAAATATCAAGCAAGTTGTCGCATACTGATCGGAAAAGATATACATCTGATAGAGCTTCGTCTGGAAAATATGGAGGATGTAGCAGAACGTCTCAAATCAAGTGAAACAATTATGAACCGGAGTACCTTACTCCTCGGTTCTCTTACAAATGTGCTAGTTGGCCAACGTTGTTGTACCGGCAACCTTCACGAAGTCGGTCAACCTACATCGATCGTGCACTTGTTATCATCCTTATAGACAGGTTTGCTCAAACACGTTTGATTGGTATATGCCATACTGAAGAGAACACACCATCGATATAAAAGAACGGTAAGGAGTTAAGCTTTCATAAAATGACACCAGCACAATTCGTCCTGTTATTCCTGTGCTTGAACTTCGGTGATGTAGATTGTGGTGAGTCCGTAATTTGACTAGATGAATAATAGTTTGTACAGATGAATCACTATTTTATCTTTCACTGCGTGCTGTGTTGTGCTTTCGAACGGAGTGTCCGATCCTAGGGACACTGATCAGACTGAACCTGAAGTGTGACATTTGATGCAATCTGTCATCCAGAAGACACATCAATATCCATTTTAGTTGACTCTGTAAAAAACGGGAAAACCATAATTGAAGAGATGCATTGTTTTCTTGTATAAAATGATTCACCGAACAGCGTGAACACTGAATTCCCCATTGTAAACCATGTTATTCTATGTAATTAGAATATCTAGTAAAATATGACTGCTGAGATTTAGGAGTCAGTTAGACATACCGTATCGCAAAAGACTACCAAATCTGTAGTAAACCGTGTCCTCTTTGACCGAAGCTCCTTTTCCGCGAATTAGTAGGAAGGAAGGGATATGATTTGTGATTGCAGAATTCATTGCGCTGTGCTCCACTCAAAACGAGACAAATCAGTAGTCCACAGTCAGGTTTTTCTATCCTCACGCATAGAGACTTAGTGGTAGTTTTATGCCATCAGCCTATGCTTTTCCTAAGCTGAGTGAAAGAATGTTGTCTGAATCGTCCGCGTTCGGAACATGATCGGTGGTCTAGTATGAAGGGACTCACCTGTGTCATTCATACAATAAGCAATGTTTGTTTTGAAATGCATTTTGTGGAGGGCATTTCTACCGACCGGTAATACCCATTCCCGACAGCAAAATATGACTCACTATTTTATGCTTCTACCTTTAGTTAATTACCTCACGTAAATCGTGTACTGCTCTTAACTGAGTCGGGTTCTGCACAAAATAGGTTTATTGTTTCTGAATTGTTTGACTTGTTGTGTGCAAATTGCAATGTGGCGATGCAATACCAAATTGAAAAGCAAGATTAACCTTCAACAAAAGCCCTGTGCTGCCAGTTTATGTGATTTAGGGGCAGCCATAAACTACATTCCATTCTAAAACGGTAATCATTGGAAAAATATAGCAGACAAGAACAACTTCCCATTTCCTGCTGCAATGAGGTGGCCAATACTACGGTCCATCCAGTATTTTGGGCCAAAACACAACAAGATAAGTTAATAAAAATGATGGGATAAGCACCCATTCGACTAGATCTGTAACTGGTATTCGTGTTTGTTCAAAAAACAATGGAATAAAATGAACATGCATAGTTCCGTTTTTACCATAGATTGATAATTATTAATATTCCTCTTATATTTTAACCATGTCATACGAAGCTCAGTGACCTGTCCTCCACGTGCATAACCGATACTAATAACATGGGTGCTCAACATTTATTTAGTAAATCCTAATATTATTATTAAACTATCTCATCCACGACTGTTAAGTCTCACTGCCTCAGGGATTATCGGGCACCAAACGAGCTTGCAATGGTCAAATTCGAACCCTCGATTTACAAGAGCAAATTGGGATAATCTTGCAATGAAAAAAGACGGATGTGGTGGCAATGTAAACGCGTTTGATTGGAAAGTGAACGATCAAACATGTGCACAAAACGACCGTGTGTGCGCATGTGCGCGTACGTGAGTAGAGTCAGCTGACTCCACGGATCGATAGGCGCACGAAGCGAACGAGCGTGGACGGCGCAGCAGGGATTAGAGCAAATCCAACTCGGTAGAACGTCCGAACCGAGGCTGCCGGGCATGGCGTAAAAATCAATACACACACTACAGTCCTAATATGGGTTTTATATTGCTGGTGATCGTACTGGTTTTAACTAATTTACCCCGTTTGTTCTCCACAGTGTAAAAAGTTTGTTGTTCACAGCTGAAATTACTTCTGCATGATAGCTGAGGATGTGAAACCTACCAATACAAGTTATATGCGTGTACTGCGATATATATATATATATATATCATATTCTTGTTCCATATATTTCTGTCTCATTCTATTCAGAAGAAACGTTACTGGAGCTCATTGATGCTGTCAACACTGAGATGACACAGTGGAAGTCGTCTTTGACCAGGTTCAGCACCCAACTGGATGCAAGTGAGTTTCACGCAAGTAAATAGCACATTGTGTGGCAGCTTGTCACGTCCGTACCACTTCGCTATGATAAACCAAATTATTCTTTTGTGCATTATGATCAGGACAGTGATACTAATCAAATTAGTTGCCAATATTTTGCTAGCTATGTATTGCACAAACGACTTATCGTTGTGACCGCTGATTAGATCAGCTACTCACTTGATCTAGGTAGTGGGTACAGCAAGCTTCTAGTTTATATCTAACGTTCACTATTTACTTTCCGATCAGGTGTTCAAACTGCATCTATTGCTGTAAATGGAGCTCAAAACAGACAGAGGAACAGAAATGTCTGATGAGTCTGAGTATTTGTTAGACCAATAACATAGTCTACGTATCGACAAATGATCGATCCCATTTTTCTACTTATTCCCTATCCTCTGTATTGACTAAGCGGTTGATATTGTTTCCTTCGAATAGGTGATAAGTGCAATTCATCATTTCAAACCGATTAGTCGAATCGTATTTCCATTTCAGTTATCAGAAAAATGAAAGACGATCCTCTTACTGTCAAGGAACGCTTATTCGCAAAAGAATTGAAACGCGGTCAGTGGGAACAAGTATATATCCACCTTTTGTGAATTTTCTAAAATAATCTTCATTGGACACGGCATCGAATACCTGAATGATGAAAGCATCAGTCAGTGGATTAGTCTGCATGTCAGTATAATTTTGTAATCCAGTATATTAGGAAAATTGCATTGATCGTCATAAGCTGTTGGCCATCTGTGCTAACGTGTTACTTCAGTTGTATATATTCGGATATTAAATGTTTGTATATGTCTCACAATTACTTGCGAATAGTGCGTAGAAGGCATTCGTTTGGAGTTAACGAGATGGTGACTGTGTCTCCATTCAAAGCTGTCCAGCATTGCTTGCGGTTACAGAGGATGACATCTGGACAAACTTAATTCGGTAATTCGGATCAGCCCAGAGAGGAGCAGAGTGGTGCAGTGGTAATAAACACGTCTTCGAGGTGAGCAGACCCGGGTTGAACTCCGGGATGTGACGAATGATATGCACCATTGATGAGCTGTAGCAAGAGTGAAATTGGAATTCGGTACTTCCGAGTGTAGGGTTCGTTAGATGACCTGTGAAGGTCAAGTCCAAAAGACAATCAGCCAAGCAAAATATTACACGTTCTTAAATCTCAGCGGCCGTTTAGGAAATTCGGATCGAAAGACTGACTGATGAAACTACCAGTCAAACCAGAGACATACAAATCGTTAGGATAAAGGTTCGGTTTACTCAGTCCCTTCTCATTGTGATACCGTCATATTCCTTATTGTATATCGAACATCAGTCATGCAACCAAAAGCCTTTCAATGAAATAAATCATCAAAGATAGGAAAACGTCATATGCAAGCGAGAATATAAACACTGTATGCAACAGATATTCCATTTCATTCATCCTATAAATGCGTTTACAGAAGAACAAAAAGAAAAAGAAAAGCTGCAGACAACGGCATGGTATAGCTTAGTGAAACTGAGACAATCCCGTGAGTTTTTGGCACAATGATCAGAACAAATTGTCTTCTTTTTGTGTTGTTTACTGAGTTATTCATTCTCAAAGTTGTAGCACATAGGGTAGAAAGTACAACATTAAGATGAACCTGGAATCAGTTTGGGAAAACCGTATGATGCACTGATATTGAATTAAGTTAGTCAAACAGTGTTTGCCATAAAATCAATATCACATGCATGAGAGGGATATTGACTGGTTGTCGCGTAGTGTGCGTGACTTTACCATACACAACAAACGAAAATCCTAAAAGTCAGTTGAAGATAATTTCATTCCTGTAACTGATAAGTTGTTTCCCACAATACACTCGGGGTCGATGTCTATTTGCTTATTTATTTATCTATTTTTCCCAACAGTTATGCAATTCCGAAGTTCATTGGGTATGTTTAATCCTTTCCGTACACCATGATTGTTCACTGCACGACAGACTCGACTGAAATGACACATTACGTACCACTTACAGTCGTTTTTGACTAACAATGATAGGCCGTGTTCGTGAGATGCTATAACTTTTGTCCACGTTTGTCAATTCTGCACGTGAAAGAATCAACGGGGCCTGACTCATTGTTCAAGCACGTTATTCAAAGTGACACCAAATCCACAAATATAGGCTGTTATTTCCCCAACAGAATGAAAAACTGGATCAAAACTGAGTCCCTTCCACGCAATGTTTCTGATTGCTTGGTAACAATATCATGCAGGTAAATAAACCACCCGGTCAGAGAATGCAACCATGTTGTTTGCATGCCTTTCTTCATCTCATTGCGTTCGGCTCCTCCGATGTAGTCCCACTAATGTTCAATATGCAATTGGTTCAAGAAGTGGTGTGTATACTCAGCTACAGCATGATATCGGAATTTGGCTTGAGAATAACCCAGACAATTTGAACGACAAGCCCAAGTTGACTTTGCTGCCCGTCAATTTCGCGCTTAACACGGAAAACTTTGATTTTCCAATTCTCACCCCCGCTGTCATCAACCATTTCAGTGAGCTATCGGGGAAAATTTCTTTTGCAGTTTTGAAAGCAGCATATCAGTTCTATGGATGAATTCGTCAATACAATGGTAGTTGATTTGGTGCACACGTCGCAAATTAGCATCGGTCAAATTAAAGTGTCCGCGATTAGCCACATTGATCCCATCGACAGTCAGCTGTGTCTCTTCTGTGTGATTGACTGTACTTCCAGTTCACTGAAAGACCGATGCCAACAAGCATCCGTTTCATCATATAAACCTCCAACTTATTAATTTTGTCACTATCCATCTTCCTATGAGAAAATTGCCTTGCTGACACGGAATGATTTCTGATTACAATATTGAATTCCACCATTTTCCCAAGGAATCCAACAACACAAACTGGATTGTAGTACACGAGAATACACTGAACATCCCTATGGTTGTTGACTGCGGCGATCAACTGGCAGTTGTGCTATGTGCAGTTTATCAACACCAGCCTTTACATGCATTCTCCACGCCATAATAACACACAGTTTCTTTGCAGACCAGTGTGAAAACAGTGTTTATCTGTGAATATCAGAGTGTTGGTTATCCCAACCCTTCACTCATTTACCACGAAATACTTCTCAAAAGACAAGATCGACAACTCTAGCCATATACGGATGTGAACATAATTGATACACAATGTGACGCTGTTTATGATCTAGTTTAAATATCTGTGGTATTATTCTCAGACCGGAAATTTTGATCCGTCGAATGCCCTCGTCTAATATGGACCCAAGTGTCGTGAATGCAAAATCATACGAAGTCTCCTGGCTATCAGCTGATAATCTTCCACGTTTTTGTGACATAGGTGTTCTCCCAAATCCTGAAACGGTCCAGAAATTGAAGTGAATCAATAATTACAAACCAAAATAACCTATCAGTCTAGGCAGTAACCAACAATCATTGTCGTGCAATCTGGACCTTTATTGCCGCGGTTCCATTCCTGCTACCGCCACGAACATTTCCATTTGGAGGTCTGCTGATAAATGGAGAGATGTTCCAGAAATGTCGTCATTTGCCGTGTAGTTAATGATGAATCTAAATTAGTATGTATTCAGTTAATACAAATTACGGATGCCTCGTTTGGTTCTAAGAAGCTCACATTTGGGAAATGTTTACTGAATATTCGTCGTCAAATCGAGGTAAACATTTATACACTGGAATTGCCATCTTCCGTCCACCAGTTAGTCATCAGAAACGGAATACTCAGATTGGTGGTCAAAAATCTTTTGTGTGGCTAAAATGAATACTCAGACTTGAAATATTTAATAAACACTAACTAGAGTACGACTGAATTCATCTCACCCAATCTCACTGCAGACCAAAGGCAATGTAAGTTAAACACAAGCTTGTCCACGGCGTTGAACAATTCAAAATGACCAGACATTTTTGACCATTTGAGTGATCTCTCTTGTACCTGTAACCAGCCAAGATCCATCTTCTTCCTGTTTGTGAATGTTGACTATTTTTTGGTCTTTTACCTGCGCAGTTTTTTCTGTGTGATGAACCTGTCTTCTCAGTTGCCTTTTATCATCTACCCAGTGTTGTCTCGAGCTCCGATCTTAAATAGGTCAAACAAGCCATGTCTTTCTCGTGTCGTGTTCGAAATATGAACGTGCCCTGCTACCTTCCGATATCTGTTGATTGACGAATTTGTCTCCATGACCGTTTCTTTCTAGTGGCGCGATAGTTCCTTGTGATTCTCCATTTTCAGTGAACATCTGCAGAGTTGAAATCAATACGAAAAAGCGAATATACAGATTTGTATAAAAGTAATTTGATGTAACTCAAAGTGCCACTCTTCCATTAGCATATTTATTTTGTCTGTTGAATAATCTGTTATGAAGGATCAAAAGTTCTGTTTGAACTGTTAGTAATTATTCACTCCCTTCTCGGAAATGTTCATCTTGAAACGGTTCTATTTGTGATGATGAGATATTAATCACCGAATTGTGCCCAATGGAATCAATTCGTCCAAATTTGAGGTGAACCCTAGGCAAGTAACAATAAATATCGATCAAGTAGGCTAAATTACATCATGATCATCTCATATTCGGGAACACTTTTCTGTCTGACTTTATTATTCACTTTGTGGTACTTGCATTATTTTGCCTGCTCACAAGCACGTGAGTAGTATTATTGCATCGGAATCGAGATCAGTTCAGAGTGTATCAAAAAAAGACGCGTCACGTGATATGTTATGGATAAAGGTATATTGTTCAGTAACAGCGTTGTCTGAATAGATGGTAGTCAGTCGGCGCTTCGATTATCGTGGGCAATCCTTTTCAAGACCAGTTCACCATCTATCCCAACAACGCTGTGTTACCGAACAATAAACGAGCACCTTCGTGAATAATACGTTACACAACTCGACCTCCTCGAAGTGTATTTAGTATTTTTGTCCTCACAGCGCAGCATGTTAAGTCATTGAAATAGACAAGCAATACTGAATTTGCAAAAGTCACGAAGGTGATCACGCGTCTATCACATACCATTACACAATAGTAAGTTCGAACGTTTGACCACAAAAAACCAATGTCCGGAGAACACAATCAATGTTATTGTGGAATGAAACGCAAATTAGCACAGTGATTTGGATGAATGGATTCAGAGAGTCCACTGGATGTTTACTCGACAAGAAAAGCTGCAAAGCCATCGTGTTCGAATTCCGATCTATGTGGGGTTGCATATCTGTTTGTCTCTACCTTGCCACTGTCTTACTGGATTGAATCTGTTTTATCTTCAAGATGCGCCTGATATCCGTGAGTTGAAAAAAGTATTTCTGTTATGGTTACGTGAGATGTTCTGTGTAGACAGAAAACTGCAAAACTGTAATTTTGAAATACAATGCCAAGTTTGTATTGTTAAGGTGCTTGTCTGTCGTAGGATATAATTTGGAGAGTAAGCACTTTGTTTACTCAAATTGATATGAGACATTATAGGTGACCCTCATCCTTGTGTTTGTCCAGTACATGTTGTACTGTCACAGCTCTGAGGCTCAATTTTCGAATCTGATGCAGTGAATTCGATTGATTGTCCTCACCAGCCCCAATCATATCAAATTCCATCGAATCTGTTTTAAATCAACATTTGTTCGCACAGTTAATTTGTTGAATTTGTAGCTGTTGATAATTGCACGAACATGTCGCCTTGGCGGAATACAGCGCGTACTCTGATCTACGTGTACGAGCAGTTATCCCGTAGTTTTGACATTGCAAAGTGGTGCTTCCTTTCCACAACTCACTCGGATTCCATCAATCTGCAATGGTAATACTTTGAGAGTTAGGTGCAGTATCTCGCGCCTACCTGAACATCTCAGTTGTTGGGGCGTGAGTACAGGAGAGGAGACCCAGTTTACCAGTTACTCTTCGACCAATTCCGTTAGAAGAACTTCCCAGCCTACAGCCCACATCTCTCATAATTCAAAGCATACTTTCTCCACATCCAACTATCAGATCCTGTAATCACTTGGCACCCTGTTTTAACTGGCCATTATGGATACTTTTCACTCTATTTACAATTACAGTCGAAGAGATCAAAATGTTTGACACGCTACTGAGGCAAATGTATTTATATCTGAGCAATTTGACTGTAAAATGGTCTCAAAATCAGAATTCTCTGTTTCTGTCTGAGAACGGTGAGTTCAATTTCGATAAATTTCACTTTCCACTAACGTCACTTTCCCATTCTAAACCAGCATTCAGATCATCAAAGTATTAGAATGGGAAAATCCCCGCTGTTGAGTTGCCGGCACAGAAATGGGATCCGGACTCGTTTTGCATGCATATGCTAAAACCAATGTGTACTGACATCCTGTTAAAGAAGCAGCACAGCAGAATATTAAAAATTGTGGTTGGTGCATCTGGGAAGTGTTAAACTCGACATTTGAAATACGGATAGGAAATATTATGTAATCTTAATCAAATATAGAAAATTCAGCAAATAGTGACAGCATCGGAGTGGTAATCTGAAAATGTATACAGTGTGTGCAATCATTCCAGCAAAGGATCCTTCGTTTTATATTATTAAAGCGTTCATTCTCATTTTTTGATGTACTTCCAGCCATCCTAACATGATATATCACGTGCCTTTCAATGTCTTTGGTTGTCAATTTGACCGATTCATCGGTGTCCATATTTTTGAATGTGTGTGACTTGTTTGTACTCACTTCAATGAGTTGCGCTGATATTGCATATTTACACGCGGTAATTCTAAAGATTGCTCACTTTTGCCTCTGATTAGGGGTACAATAGTTCTTTTGCATTTGATATCTGTTCGGAGTCACTCTGTGCCATAGTGACAAAACACGAACGACTAACTGCACATGCTATCGTCCATGGCACAAATTTCGTGGTAAATATAAATTCGTAGTAAGGTCACAAATCAATCTGCTTCACGCCGTAGTTGAGGTTTGCCCACGATCATCGGGCCGCACGTGACTGATCAACTTTTGTGTCACCTTCACACGCGTCACCCAATCCAATGCTAGTATCGATTTGTACTCGCATCGTCTTTGCCTTGGAGAACCATTCCAAAATAAATCTCACCTGACCATTCTAGTCCAGTGACACGTGTTCTATTTTTGATTCGGGTAATCGGGATAATTAGGGCTGTCCGCTATAAAACACCTCGGATGTAATCCTTAATAGGTGTTACACGTAAGTGAAAGATCAACCAGTTCAAAACTTAGCGCACACTGTGAAACTGATTCACATTTCAATGATTCATTTCAGATAGGGTGGGGCAATCTTGTAAAGGTTTATTCGAGAGATAGATCGCCCCAAAGAAGAACGGATGAAAGAGAGAACGAAAGTAAACAATTATATAGTCCGCCTATGAGCAGAAGCCTGGAATATGTTTAGGTGGAGTGTTATAGTTGGCGAGTTCAGCCAAAACACTCACTATGAGGAAAGCATAAAAGCAATTAGTAGTTATTAAGCCATGACCTGGTGCTTCATAACCCACATTCGGGATGGCACAATCATGTCTGCTTTGAGTGCACATCAATTGGGTTTCAACATGTAACGATATCGTCCTTGTCTAACCCATTTTTTGATAACAAATTCTTATCTTGTCTAACATATTGTTCCCCGTTCTTGTTTGGGTGTGTGCTGTTTCATGTTCTTGCTTGTTTTACTTTTGCAGAAACGGCTTCATTTTGTTGGTGGGATGCACACACACACATTGGATACAGTAATTGTCTGTGTAACCCGAATAATTTCTACTTGTATTTATAGTTGTGTGATAAGTCTTCTCTATTATCATTTCCCTAGCAAACGAAATAGTGTATTTTCTCCAAAATGGAAGGATCCTCTCTATCAAATATTCGACGGAAATACAGAGTGAGTCAAACCACATTTTTGTTCGTTTTATTCACGGCAAACGATGCTGGACTGTGTGAGGGAACGGGGTGGCACATTGTGAACAGATGACTTATTTATCTTAGCTGATAGCACGTTGGTTTGGTGAGCAGCATCCAACACGTCTTCGCCAATCCTAAAACGAAAACAAGATAGGAGTGAACGAAATGGACAGAAGAAGCTATCAGATGCCAACTGTCGCCTGAACCGAACAAACCAGTCGGGTTTATTCCCAGACTAACCACTCAGAACAGCTGGCCGAGAATAACAGGTGAACCAACAAGTGTGTGGACCAAGATTCCGTTATGACCACTATCCATCATATATAAATGGTCGTTTTCGTACTAACAAATGAAAATGCTTCGGAGGCAGAATAACCTTCTCATTAGAGTTTAAGGAACAGTTCAGAAGAGGCTCCAGTTTGTCTGACCTGAAGGCAACATGCAAAGACAGTACAAAAGCAGCATAACATTGGTCATGAGAGTCATTTTTAGTCTTGGCCACCTGTTTTCAACTTCTGAATCCAACGACGCACACCCTTCACTGTAGGCACAAATGAGCCTTTGAATCCGAGTCCAGATCGATCAGTGGCAACGTGCGTGACTGGTGAAAATGACAACCATGTGCGTTTTGCAGATAGGATTCGTTGGTTTGAAATTTTGATGACGCCAAACATACCGGTGTTGGTCGAGTAGTTTAGACCAATTGATTACCACCTCGGACATCCAAGATTCGAATCCCTCCCATCACTGGTTACTCTCGTGTTCCGGTTCATTACTACACCTGTCATTTGGTCCTCTGTAGATACATGGTATATACTCTTTAAAAATTGGTTGTCACATTGTGTTCGTAGGTTTTCAACCGAAATAAAAGTGGTGCGACCAGTGAATCGATGATTTGTCCACTGTTAACATGACATTTATGTTTCATCTGGTTCGTTTACTGTGTACAGATTCATTGATTGTATGCTGAGTACAAAATGAAGCTCGAATTTTCAGACCAAAATGCCAACTAGCCCCGAACAATGCTAAGGGAAAGCTCGTCCGTCGTGGACTTCGCACAATAAGTATTCGTCACCTAAAAAATTTACAGATATATATTAATTTCACTGTTTTGGTACCGATGTAGACCGGTCGTTCTATACATCACTTCCTTGCGTGTAATCAGAGCTCGACTGCACACTGGAGTAACGTGAACATTGTGATAATTTGTTCATTGTCAGTCTCTTTTACTACATGCTTTGGTAGGACTGTAATCGAAGAGGTATAATCCATGGACACGAACGCCCACTGCACCATTAGGGATAACTGAAAATCACACCCTGAGACTTGGAATGATGAAGAACCACATAAGATACTAATATATCAGGTGTAGTTTCGAACCGGAACAAAGTGAGAATTACTGTCTACCACGAAAGTAACCAGTGATGGTGCGGATTCGAACCTCGGACATCCGAGGTGGTAATCGATCGGTCTAAACTACTCTACCACCACCGATCATACCGTTTGATATTCATTGATGGCACGAGAAGCCGCAATGGTGTACTGAATGGCAAACACAGGTGCATGTTTTGCATTCCAATGTCCACGTCCGTCCGTTAAGGTCAACTCGGTCCTCTTTCGCTTAGCGGCCACTTCCGCTATCAATTCAGCTGTCGAGATTCGACCAAGCGAGCGCAAATAATGTAAGTGAATCCCCTGTGGGCCGCGAACACACATCAAATATCAAACAGCCGTGTACTGTTCGGCCTATTGAAAGTTGACCGATGAAGCTTCTTTTCGAAACAATTATTGTGTATCATTAAAGCAGTGGTTCCATCTTGCGGAAGATTAACTTGGAGTATTCCCGTCCGATTGACAGTATTGTGACAATACAGTTGACAGTGCAACTACCTACCTACCGGCTCAAATTTGGCTCGCAGCACGCAAATTTGAATGCACTGATGTAATCCAATTTATGGTCATCATAAACAATTAATGTTCTTCCAAGTAACAGTTCATTGTGATAATATTTCCTGAAGTGTTGACTGATTATTCCCAATGAGCACATTATGAGAAGACAGATTGGCGAACAAGCTCGTTTTCCTGAAATGTCTACCCATCGCGCTTTTTGTCAGAAAAATGCCAAATGAGAAAAAAACAAAACACAACATCCTTCTACAAGAATGTTTAGTACCGCGACATGAATAAACGTTATCGTCGATCGATTCGCAAAAATGTACTTTATCTCAACTTGTCTTGCTATTCTGTTTTCTAACTTTTATATTTTTCAGAGAATTTTCTATCTTCGTTGAAACGGGCAATGGAACGAACAGTCAACTTGCAAGGAAATTTGGACAGACTCGCAGGCCTCATTCGGTTGAATTTTCCTGCTCATTAGGAACATGACATTTTTGTTTGTATCCTCTCTGTGCTAATCTGTAAACAAATTAGAAGATCCACAGAAACGGAGTGTGACTTTTAAACCCGACTCAATGAGAGAAATCGTTTTGTAATAATAAAAATGTTTGACTACAAAATCACCAAATGGGATACCTTTTCATTGTTGATACGAGGGAAGGGAGTTCACAATTCGTCCACACAATTTCCGACCAAATCGATATGCCACCTATACCGCCCACTAAGTACACCATGTGTTTTCACTATCCCATTACTGAGTGAAATTTCAAGTCCCGGATGCTCTACCTACTTTCTCACCTGCAAACTCCAAATTCCATAGAGGTGTCAAGATTTGCAGAAGAGCATCTGCATACCGACTTCGTGCCTTCACTTCTGCCGCAGCCCAGCACAAATGGTACAGTGTACTATTTCCACAAGTGCCCAGGTACAGACAGGTCGACAGCACCGGCTCGCGATGCACAAGGGTCAATTTTGCCTATTGCAAACGTTTGACGTGAGTACCACTAGGTAGCCAACTTTTAGATTCCGAACCTTTAATATCATCGCTGTTTATATGGGATAGTTGGGATACGCTCTTTCATCTTTCAACATCAAAACACTGCCGTCGGAATAATATCTTCATGTTGGCACGTTCATCGACGGCCAAGTAGCCAGCCACTCGAAATTTGCCAGCCTGAATAAGTCAGGTCAGCCCCCTGACTCCTAAGGTTGGTATTCCACGAGAAACCGAGTCGGAATTATCATTTTCTAACCGAGTATGCTGCTGTTGATCAGGTGATCAATAATCGCGAATGGAATTTAATTGGTTTGCAAGGGCGCAGGAAATCAAGCAGAGGTTTTATTATTATAACAACACTTTCGACGAATCCGTCCCTAATAAAGCTTCTACGTGTTTTTAAGGTGTGGCTAACTTGACGCCAAATGCACGGCATGCAACTAGTTTATTGATGGCTAACTTGATAGTCGTATAGTTGAAGCGGTCACACGATGCCGTGAAGTTTATCTACGCATCGTGAACATCCTCTCGTGATTCACTGCGGTTCGATTTGTGTTACACTTGCGCACCCTATACCTGTCCGTATCACGATCTACACTGTCCTATTCCACCAATCACATGCAGATTACTTGTTGCCATACTGATATTGACTGACAGGTCACGTAGGCTTGGATATTATCTAGTTCTCATGCCGACGCTCGCACTTGCCGTTCATAGATTTCAAGTTTACATTTCTCGCACATGTGTGCTTTCGTTCTATCTACCGAATTCGGAACATTACAGCAACCGTGTTTAAAGGTGCCATTGCAGAATTGCTCAACAGGATAGAGTAAGTTGCCAAAACATATTCAGAACCAGAATAACACGTACTACACTCCGTAACCAATCTTTGACGGGTTTCAAAATGTATGCAGTTCTGAATAATCTTCCTTAGCTTTTGTTTTAGCACACTTATTTATCTTCTGAGAGGGCTATTAGGTCATTGAACATAAACAAGTATTCCAATTCTTTGGATGAAGCTCCCGGATTTATTCACCCCAATCATACCCTTCTTTGTACAAACAGTGAAGTAGTTTCCTCCTCGGTAGAATGGCAAGTCAATCAAGACCCAGTGAATAAAAATACAAAGCGAAAACAATTGGCACAGTTCCTCTCCTGGGATGTGGGTTTTCACTAACACTCACGTTAACAAGAGAGTCCCATTGTAGTTCTGATAGACGTCTGAACTTGAAAGTGCTCAGATTCACGAATATTTACTTATCCTATACCGTGTGCAGCACCAACTTAACGTGAAAAACACGCTTCATTGGAAAACGTCCCTCATCCAGCATCTCTCGCATATGTTTTACGAACACGTTCACTTTCCGAATGGTGTAAATTTACGTCAAACAATGGTCGACATAACAACTTTCGCAAGACAAGTTACTGTAAAATGTTCATAGTGAAAATTCACTTTACTTGTTTCCTTCAAGGTCAAACTTGCGCAGTTTGCAAAGGAGATTGTCTCAAAAAGAGGTGCTGGTACTGGCTACTCCACAGCAAAGCCTGGCAACAATGGGAGATTATCCGGTTTAGCATATATTATATCGACGCGAATTTCGATGCTATTTTTTTGTCGGGAACCAGTTATAGTAAACCGTTATTTCAGGTTGGATAAAAGTTCTTCCAGTGAATAAATCATAAGCAATGAGCATACAGTCAGCCCGCAAATATTTAAATGTTGTTCGGCACATTAAACGAGTTCTCTTTTCGAGAAAGAGAAGATGGATGATCAGGTCAGCAAATTGTTCGACAAATGCTAAAGGACTTTGATCTTGCAAGAGGGTGGGGGGGGCATTCTTTGCTGTAAAAGTCGGCAGCATGTATGGTACTCACCAGTTCGGAAATGCTGCACCCATTCATGCGTACCCTATTCGCGGTCATCTCGTCGCGGTTAAAAAATCGAGAGGCCTCTGTAACATCCAACCAAGAATTATTATTTGCTAGCCCATCGTCTGTTCCAATACCTACCGCGTTTTCAGTACATCATATAACATGGGGACTCCAAATTGGACTTCATTGATATTTTCAAAATGGCATGACAATGTTTAATCCAGTGAAGCTTGATCGTAATGTAATCAACATAATGAGACTGGAAAAACAGCTGAATGATGCAGAAGAACCAATCTATTGCAATGCTAGCTGGCTGATTTGACGATGTTGCGTCAGTATTCATAATACCACACTCAGCATTAGAGTACCCACTCATTGCCCTTTATGGTCACAGTCGGAATCAACTAGACTTTCGTTCTCCCACATTGACATCCGAACCGTTATCAGTTGCATTGGAGTCCAAATGACAGTCAGACAAGCAAAATTGCATTTGTGATTGCACCTGGTGACGCAAAAAGTTTCAACATTTTATGTCGAATGTTTTTTTGGTATCAATCATTCAAAGAAAACGAGAAACTCATCTGCACATTTTCTTAAGCATTTTCTACTATCCATAATGATGCTTGACTGGATTAGGAGACTCCTGTTTTTCTGTGCATGTTTTAATCTGAACTCCCGAAACATAACGATTCAGTAAGGTCACCTCAGATTTTGCACTTATCATACTCGTTCGGTCTCTTTTCACTGTCATGATTTTGGTGTGGTTTACCTTCAGTGATCCTGTCGTATTACAATAGCAAATTCAACTTTGCTTCAATTTTGTGCAAACGTTGGAGGCACAAATGGTGCACAGTCAATATCAGAGTTCATTTAAACCTTACAGGTTGTCCCTAATGATAGAATCTCTTCAGTTTCGGACTTTGTTGTAATTCCTTTCCAAGAGGAACCGTGATTTCAACTCCAAAGATGCTCCTACAACAGTTCTCACCGTACCGAGAAGAGCAACCGTGTCAATTACTAAGCGGGAAGTATACACATGTCTCATTGAAACTTGAACCCCCATACATTGAGAGCTATTTGCAACGCTCACTTCAACATGATTGATTTATACCAGAAACAGTTTTGGCTTTTACAGCAATCTCCGTCAACTGCACCAGTCGTGCATTGCTTTAGTAGATCCTCAAATAATGATGCAGATGACATCTTCGACACAAGATTTACTCCAAATCTATGGTGCACGCCACATCCGTTTTCCATCACGAACACTGTTACGAAAATGACCAACGTTTTGGTAACTCCACAAAGCATTCAACAATCATTGCAACCAAATTTGTAAAAATTTCAAGTTAGGAGTGGTAGTATGGTCAGTTCAAATACAGTTGGTACACGAAGCTTTCACGCAGTCAGTTGACCGAGAAAACTACAATAAACTAACTTCACTTCAAAAATGACATAACTCACCCAAAATGGAGGTATGCGATTCTCCATATTAGTATCATTGGAAGATTAAACAATGGACTAACTACGATATTCTGATTTGAAACCATCGACTTGATAAAATCATATTGCAGAGTAGCACGTTTAGTCATTTGCAAATAGTCAATGGTGTCTGCAGTTGACTAGTTGTCAGTGGGTATTTTGTTCTGTTCCACTAACCGTAGTGAGAAGACTGTTGTGCCTTTGTTTGATCGCAGTTAATTGGGTCAAAACACACTGCCAACTAGAGGAAGTGGAGATTCAGTCGAGCAGACCTGGTGTACAGCACTGTTCAGTTGAGATGACACAACAGCTTGCATGGAATATATGGTTAAATCTGGATAACCCCTTTTTCTGAAGTTAGATAACTTTCGTGTTCAACAGATGATAAATGCAAAGTGGGTGAGAGAGACCAGAGTACTTATGATTGATTTTGGTCCGTGAAATGCAAACTGCTTACAGAACAACCCGTCAATCAGGGCGGACGGTCTTTTCAATATAATCTTTTCAAACACTTCTAGAACTTCCCTCTGCAAGCTAATGGGTGTTGTTTAGACTTACCCTTTGAAGTACTGGAGTGATGAGTAACCTATTACCATCATCAAGGAATAACGATGCTATGATCCACAAGGCGTGCCTGGGTAGCTTGTTGTTGCTTCGAGCGAGCTCGTTCCGACAAACGTTACAAACATGTTTCTTTTTTGCACATTAGCTGTCCCGTTCACTTGAAGACAGCCACCATCCCATGGAGGAGCAGTCGTGTGGTTGGCCTGCCGTCAATAACCTCACTGCGTTTAGCCTCTTTGACATAGCGACGTTGGTAATCCACTACTCTCAGTAGTTCTGTTTTCAGCAATCAGCTACTTACCAAGTAATATATACACCTCACCACAATGCGACGGCTCGAGCATAGGTTAGGAAGATCACGGGATAATTTATTTGCACTTTCCTTCAAGTGGATCGGTAGTGGGAACTCTTGGCCGTTTGTCTTGTTTGCATGGAAATCAGTGAGCTCTTCGTACACGTCCATGAAGGTGATACTCTCGGTGCAAGGGTTCTGGTTTAAAGTCAACATCGTGGTTTGGGATGACTGGCGGATATGAGATGGTAGCAAAGCGACTATTGAGTTCACCAACATTTGCTATATATGACCTTTTAAAAGAGTTTGCACCACTTAGGTGTATGATTGTCTTCCATGTCTTCCTGCAATTGATGCTGAGGTTTAGTGATTGGACGCGCAGACCGTTCAGTCTTTGAAGCTACGTTTTGATGGATTTTGATATAACTCTCAAGGTAATAAGGCCACTGGTCTTGAAAGCACGCTCTTCATAGGACACAGTCGCTTCAGATGATCAGAAGAAAGATACGGTCGGGTTGTACGTATAAATGTTCCATTGGATAGCAAATATGGAAGCAGGAGGCAAAGTCCTCGAATTAATGTTCACAAGACAACGAGGATTTTCAAGTGAGAAGATGTGCTGGGGTCAGAACAATAAACTATATCTGTGAGTCGCGCGATGATTTCTGGCTGACGCTGTCATCTTTGCATTTTACGGTCACAGCTTTAAGCGAAATGTGTATGAGGACTTTTAGAGTAAATATTTTGGGAAAGCTTTAAAATCACATGATCAGAAGAGCCGAGGGTAGAGCGATAGACAATACAAAGCAAGTCTGGATTATTAGCAAGACGAAAATTGGGCGTGGCATCATCTCTAGTGAGGAAGGTGACAATATTTTTCAGACCAGGGGATGTAAGTATTCTCATTTTGAACCTGTCAAATTTGCCACAGACAAGACATAAGAAATAGTCCACGTAGTTCACTAGATTTGTGGAGACAATGATATTTTCAAAAATTGCTCTGAATACGGAATACACTTACTGAGTTTATCTGAAGTTTGAGCTATTACTCACAACCATATGAACAGGTAGGCTTTTATGGACATAAATATATATGCTTTCAGGTGCAATATAATTATAATTATTATGTCATCTTAGATGAAATATTATCTATTACATTCGGACAGTAAACACTGGGTGCACACCGGTAGACGTTTTCCAGTGCTCACTTATTCCATTTATCACTCAGTTCACTGACCTCATGGGACAGAGAACGTGTGCAGATACATATTCAATAGCTCATCTTTGCCGGGGAAGTTGCTAGTTAGTCAATGTTTTGCTTATAACGGGTAAACTTTCCGAATATCGATTTTATGGCTAGCTGTGATTTACTATAGTATAAGATGCACATACAAATGTGCCTGTGTAAGGCGGATGGCAAATTTCTGATACCCACTGGTCTGAGGTAGAGTGTTTCCGGACCTCCAGAAGCTGGAGCACTATGATGCTCAGCATTCCAGTCCAAATATTTCCTTCAAGTCCTGTCTGCAAAGCTGCTACAGATAGTATGTTTTCATGAACCGGGAATTTCAATACAACCATATTAGTAGGGTCGAAAACGGATCTGTCCACCGTTTGACAATATATAACTTGCCTTTATTTTGTGCTATTCTAAATACATTTCCATGAAATTCCACAAAATATTCTTACACACCTAGGCAATTGATGTCTAACCACGGGTCATCTGTTCAACTGCAATCTAAATTATCAAATCTTCTAAAAACGCAACATCCAGCTGACTGAAGCACTGCGTTTCGGGTCTTTTACGTGGCAAGGAATACCAGGCTTCTGAAGTTTTCTGAAGCTATTGCCATACATCAAGGGAAACCTATATTGTGTCAGCAGAAACAGCTCTTTGTTAATGTGTATTTACCATGGTGACGTAACACGACTATTGTAATTTCCATTATACTTGTTGAACGTAATGGTTTTACATGAACTTATATAAACAGTATCGTTCTGCAGTGTGCACCATGTTGAGATGCAGCGAAATTGTCCTGGACAAAAATCGAGCTATATTGAAACTCTGGCTTTTCTTCTCAAGATTATTTCGGGAGAAGTATGTTTCAATTTTATCACAGATACTCGGATCTTTTTCCGGAACGAGTAAATCAGTTTGCCACCATTGCGAATTTCCTAAGATCACAGCAATTGAAATTCACTGTATTTGTAAAGCTTTATTGTTACACCCGGTGTTCAAATTGTTTTCCACCATTCCCTTTACACAGAAGCATTTACTTTAGAGACGAGCCTAATACTTTGATGAAACTACTTGGTGGTATATGGTGACATTCTTCTATAATACCTTTTAATCGTTGTATTGATTGTGGCCACTTTATATAAGCCTTGTGTTTCAAATGCACTCACAAATAAAAATCTAGTGGTGTGATATCTGGTGACTGTGGTAGCCATTCGTGCGAGCCTCCACGGTCAATCCACTTCCCGAGGAATACCTAATCTAGGTATTCTCGCACTATTCGTGCATAAAGTGTAGCAGTGCTATCCTGCTCAAACCAAATCGTTTCACGTGTTCTCTAAGAACACGTCAGTGGCACAACTACGTCTCGTAGAAGTTGCACGCAAAATAAACCTGAGTTTATTTTCTAAAGCATGTATATCACTCATCTGTTACATACTTATGAAAGAAAAAAGACCGAAAATCCGTGAGCCTAGAATTCCGGCTTACAGCATCAGCTTTTGATTGTACTGTGTCGTGGATTCAGCATGCCGTCGAGGATTGACTTTAGCCCAAATGAAGCGTCATCCATTTGATTCATACAAACAAAACTCGCTTCGTCACTGAATGAAGTCCAAAATGTGTCCTCTCTAGCTAGAGACTAGGAAAAAAGTGATTTTATCGTGATGAGATCCGCGCATTTTAACTGCTGAGTCTGAACCTCGGAACACAGCTTCATGCCGTGCTCCTTCAAAACATGACCGAAGGAATTACTACTCACGTCACACTGCTGGACCAGTCGTTGAGTGCCACATTCTGAATTTTCGACGACTTTCCTAACGACTTCGTCAGAATACCACTCGCTGCCTGCAGTTTGGGCGTTTGTTATTTAAATTGCTCGTACTCTCAAACTTCTTCATCAAAGTACTGACAGTCTATCTTCCTATCCGTCGGAAACGATGGTAACAGGCATTAAACCACCTACAAGTTTCGTAAAAATTCCGTTCACCTTCCACGAACGAATAAATGAGCTCACTTCATTGCTCTCGTTTAGGCAGTTTACTGCGTATCTCTCCTATTTTTGTTGAATCTTGACAACAAACTACTTACATCCCCTACTTTAAACTGCTGCGATCAAGAGCAGGAAGACAGACAGTGGTCATGGTAGCCAGTTGTCCGTCTCGCTGGAAAAATCCGGATCTATATTCAGCCTGATGAGTCGCCGACGTTAATATGAGCACCAAAGGGTTTGTTCATCTGGTGCACACCAGCATGCTACTGATCCCGTTAGGCTAACTGGATTTGTTTGCGACACTCACTTCTACTGTATGCATGGCCACAGAGGCAAGATCACTCCGTCGGGTTTATTGAGCTTATTCATTCGGTGGTTTCGAGGGGATAGCATTTCATTTCTCAACCATGATCCCTGCAAAATTTGGATAACCACGTTCGTAGCCTGATGGCCATTTCTGGACTTACCTTTAGTGAACATGCTGCTTTCCATGCATGTACCATGTGTCCAGTAATTCCCGGGTAACTAAGAGAGTTTGAAATTTCTAATTTGACTGCTGGCATCAGTAGCAGTAGTCGGTTGTTACATCTTCCCGGTGTTTCCAGATAATCTCCCTGACATGGAAATTATCGATAACCATATTTACGAATCATGACTTGTTAAGTCACAAGTGAATACAAAATTTCACTGGTATGTTTTGACGGTACCGTTAGTGATTTTTACGAATATTTGCTCACTTATTATAAATATGCTGGTCATGTCCATCAACTGACATGGATCATCCCGGTCAGTAGGTACCTACCTGCACATGAACAATTCTACTAAATAAATACAGCATTTTCTCAGTAGACATTTGCGACCGTGGAATTGAGATTAAAGGCGTTTTGATTGATTTGTTCCCATGTTGAGGATAAGTTGATATGGAGCAAACATCTGGGAAACGGCTCAAGCTGGAATACTCAACTGAACTTGTCCATCCGTTCGTACAATATGAGAGAAATGAGACAAAATATTATGGGCTTCATAAACAGGTCTCCAAAATGATACCATATTGGAGCTTACTAATATGAAGGTAGATGAAAAGGAATGGGATGCAAGCACGTTTGTAAAAACAGTCGGCAATGGGTGGAGGATTTGTTCAAAGCTGCTTTTCCAAATAACGTTTTGGGCGAAGTAAAGTACATTGAGTAGAGATGCTAATGGGGCAACGTTCACACACATTGTATTTACCTTGTTTGTTAATTCCTACTGAGTCCGTAATGGCATCGCAGCGTGTTGGGGAGTGAAGAGTGTGATCTTCGGGGTTTGATATACAACTGGAGCTTCGAGTTTCTAATATTACTAAGGACGACGAAAGCAGTAGTTAGATTTTGCCTTTTGCTAATTTCTCGTGAGAAAAATCACGTTGCATTGTTCGGCATGATGAGTATTCAGAACGGAACCAAAAACTGGTATTTCTTGGTAGACACGGAAGCACAGGTCAGTATACTACCCGCGATAAATGATCCTGTCATCCAAACGATGGCGTTGACCAAAATCCCCAAATGGTACTCCCATCCCAACAACCACAACAGATTGCTAACCACAAATCTTGGTTCACATCACCCGTTTCTATAGATCTCTATCATCGCCAGCTTTCCTCAAGCCATCTTATGCCAAGATTTCTTGCAACATCACAAGTTGGTTATCGACATGCGTACACATCTCGTCAGAAATTCAGTAACGTCGAACATAGCAGTTGGTTCACTGGCACAATCCTCTTTCCAAGCATAGATCTTGCAGGTCCGCACTTCAGATCCAGAGCTCAATAAACACTGCGGCGAAATAACGAGGTTTAGTACCTGCGGATGTGAAATCCTAGCCACTTATTCGGGTATTAGGCAATTCAGACTTATCTTTGAAGGACGCGATTCCACGGTGTACACTGACAACAAGCCAGTCGTTCGCGTTTTACGTGTCACCACTTATAGGTATTCCTCCAGAAATTCTAGGCACGTGGATTGCATCACTCATTTCACGAGTGATGTACGCCATGTCACAGGTGTCGGCAATCCAAAGACAGAAGCATAAAGGCTTCTAACAGGCTAACAGCTGACCACCACGTATGGTTTATTGTGAATCGCGATGTCACCACTTGGTACGACAACTGCATTCAGTGCCAAGATTCAAAGATTCACAGACATACAAAAAGCCCATTATCTCTATTCCTCCTAGTAGATTCGTCTTCCCGGTAAGTCTATGTCGACTTGATTGGTCAGTTGTCACCGTGCAGGCGGTCTCTTTATTCACCCCACTATTGCAGATTGCTTTACTAAATGGCTGGTGGCCGGACCTTTTGGTAGCCTCTTATGAAGGTTAGACATCAGGCGGATCCATATCACTGCTTGTCACCCCTCTGCTAACCACATGGTAGAACAATTCCACCAGCAGATCGATGCAGCATTAGCTGCATATAGCAACCCCGACTGGTGCGAAACATTATCACAAGTACCACTGGACTGCCTCAAACAGCTGAAGGTAAATTCACAGACTACAACAGCCAAACTCACACTCGGTTGCACATTCCGTCTACCCGACAATATGGTAGTCCCAAAGGCCCTGGGTCCCTAAAATTACGCAGATTACCCCCGCCCCCCAGGTAACACCTCGAGTGCGTGAGTTGCATCTGCCTGCGCCATGCAAACAAAATACAGACTTGTACTGGCATCCACCAGTGCACCCATGTGTTTCTCAAAGCCGAACTGCGCGAACATAACATCCCTTATATTCCGGTCCTGACAAAGTTAGACGGCATTTAGAAAAGGCCACTGGGATAAATAATAAAGTGAGGAGGGACACAGTTATCACAGACCGCCTCAAATCGGCGTTCCTTGCAGAATTCAACACGTCAATACCACACCAGTTGATTCACCGATACACCCAAATTAGCAACGAATAACAGCGCGTCTATCGAACCGCCTTCTGCAACCCCACTGGATGACCCAACATGCACAAACACACTCCCTCAAGGTGTCAAGGTCAGCCGAGTAATACAAAAGCCGACATGTTTTGGGGATGTGACATGCTTTATTCCATAGTTCATGTGTTTCTACGCTATTAGGCATGACCAGAATGCTATTTCAGTGCCCAAACAAGAAGATGTGCATGCATAATGACCCAAAACTGGCAGAAGCGACTGCAACTTTGAGAGTGAAATGGTCATGAAAATATAGCAAAAACTGTGTTTGGCGACTGACACATTTTGAGAAGTACCGATATGGATTGATAAGATGAAGTGAAAGTTACGGAAGAGATTGACAAGCCAGTGAGCTCCATTTGTATCTAGCTGAGGATGGTTGTATGCTCTAACAACCTAAACGAATTAGGATGGTTATGATTAAAAGAAGATAAACGAACGATATTGTCTGAAGGAATTATGATAAACACACAAGTAGAGCTCCTGTTGACCACTTGAATGTAGATACCAGTCCATGGATAGGTACTGATGAAGCAAATAGTTATTTCAGTGACAAGTCCCCATACATTTGATGATCACATCTCATCAACCTTGTCGTGCTTCCCAGTCATTCTCCTGCTGAAGTAGTTTTGCTATGAACAGACAGGTCGATACTTCTCTCCAGAGCATAAGTATAAATACTAATCGTTTCCACATACATACTGAGGCGAATGTGGGTGAATAACAACCCGTTTATCAATGTATTTTAACTCGAGAACTGCGATATTATTTGGAAACTGATTCCACATATTTGCATATCTCGTACTTTTACCGACACGATGGAAGTCAAACAAATACAAAATGATGTTGACAATCAGAAATCTCGGTGACCAGGCTGTTCAATAGAAATTTGTGATTTGACCACAAGCACTGCATATCCCGTACTCCAAAATTCCTTCCAGTTTGATTGAATGAGGTCAATTAGAATCTGGTAACATGTCCACCTTTTCTCAGTTTACTTGAAGTGGCATCTTACTGTCACTATCGGAGAATTCCTCAAAAACCACCAGGTCACACGAATTATGCCCAAGATTGAACTAAGCGCCGATGACCATGCCCACAACAATCGCATTTACAGTGCAATCTGTCATCATTATCCAACGTGGTTCTCATACCTAGTCGACGGCTGAGTGAATTTACTGTCAAGAGACTGATATTGGTTAATAATATGCGGATATCATTTGCGTCACCGTATGCCAATTATTATGCAAAATAAAGCAAATAGGACCAACCCGTAATCAGATTGGTGATGTCGACTTCACTAGGTAATCAAATACCAATCATGAAAATCCATATCAGCCTTGATAGGATAAGCGACGTTAATTGGACAGTACATGGAATGGAAGATAGATATTGAAATGTCGGATTGTTGCACTTGGCCATTATTGGAGTGTCAGAATTCCACGTGATCCATCCAACCACTGGTCACAGGCAGGAAGATATGATAAGTGAGTCTCCTGTATTCACACAACTCAACCATCATATTGCTATCATTACTTTCATTTTCTTTTCCAATTTGCCATACACTGGCAGTTATTTTGATTTCTTGGTTAGGTTGGTGCTGAGAAGTAGCGATCAGAGAACCGCCGTAATTCGTGAACCGTTAGTAGTTGTTCTAAATGAACTAGACTCATTGAAGTCTATTACAGTCACCAGAACAAAGTGAATATACGAGACTAAATCACAAACAGGTTAGAAATAACCACTGCACTTAAAAATTTCATACCACTGACCAGATAATTTATAAGTTCAAACTTCAGCAGCACACTGATATCATTCGCAGCGTAGGCCCGAGATAATGTATTATCGATGACCATGTGAGTTCCAGGATCATAGACTGTCACGGAGTCGGAAATCTCTCTGAAAACACGTCATCAATGAGGCTGCAGTCCGCATTCTTCCAACTCCCACATAGGGTGCTTTGTGAACACTAACCAAAGACAAGGCCTGCATATCCCACATAAAAGTGCAGTCATGACACGCGTGCCCATGATCCAATCAGTCAATCTGTCCATCACACATCACTGTTCACATTGACCACTTACAGACAATCTATTGTCTATCCTCCAGTTGAGATGAACTTTACCCGCATTTGCGCGAGAACAGACACGAAAGTGGGTCACAATTCCGCTGTTGCATAACATCGCTTCTACGGTGAACAAAACTGACCCAATATCCATTCCTTCTAAAAACCAACGACAGGAAGCCATGCGCTTGGGCGAATCTTCGTCGTTCAGCTCTTGCAAGTTTGTTTCCTTGCAAGAACGAAATTCACCAGACTTTAAAATATTCAACGCACAATAAATGAGAATCCCTTACTATTTTACATCAGCAATCTGATACTTTCCGGAAGACGTCCTATGAGACAACACCGATCAACACTCGTCCCATTACCTCTGGTTGCCTTCAACTTGCCAGATATTTCACTTCTCGTAACCTCTTTATGAGATTCCGAACGCGTTTCCAAGAAAAAGAGAGAGAGAGGTGGATGTTTTTTTATGTAAAACAGTAAAACGTCGAGCTATTTTAGTCATGTTTTACCTCGTATCATCGGACAAGTTCGAAACGACTGAACGTTCCTCTTTCGTAAGTAGTAACGACATTGTCTGTTCCCAACCTCTTTTAAGATGAAGGAATCAGATCGGGCTACTTTTATTCCACTATTTCGAGTCGACTAAATTAGACTAGGTGTCTCGCAACGGAGCTCGAGTGTCAATCACATTCAAAGTTAGATTTACTTGAACATACTATCAGATTGCGCAGCAATACTTACACATTATGCAACCAAACTAATTGAAATGTAACTCAAAATAGGACGCTTGTGCTCCACCACGGAGTCGAATCTACCTGAGTGCTATTCCAATAAAGTGATTAGGCCATGATCGCGATCCAACCTAAAGCTGAAATGATCCGTGCGTGTGTGTGAGGAAGAAGAGTTTTTCTCAATCAACCTTGTGATCAGCTGGTCGAGAATTTCCATGCCCATGTATTAGTTTGTGGGTATAAAGCGCACGGGTCTGTGAACAGTGACACCGTAGAGCTATTCTACTCCGCACGACCGAGATTACTTTATGCATCTACCTTACCACCTATTTCATGACTTGGTACCTAAAGTAAATGGAACAGATTGCAGCTACAAGACACTATTGAAATCACGAAGTTTTTTGACTAGGGCTGCCATATGATCTGCCCGGTAAAAAGGGTAGTGGTACCGATTGGACACCGCTAGTTTACTCTAAATTGCAGACAAGGTACAACCAGTTGATAAGACATCAGAGTTGTATAACACAGTTAAATTCGTTCTTTCTTGGGCATTTTCAATCATATAACCTGACTTTATATCAAACCCCATGGCTTCTGAATCCACTAAGCGCCCAATAACGAGGAGGTAATAAGGGGCACCGGGAGCGTCGTGAGTAGGACGTCCTTGAACAACTCCAGTAATTGCTTACACAGCTTCAGTTTTCAGCATACTTCCAAGCAAATGAGCCCATCATGTTTCATTGCAACTCATCCGCCCATGAATTCGAAACATTTTGACTCATACCAATGAGGAAAGTGATGAGTAGTCCATCGTTTTTGCCTCGTTCAACTTCAACAAAAAATCTCTTTCAATGGTATTTCAAGTAACACGATTCCTTCACTGATTACACACACACACTCAAGTTCGAGATTCATTCGGATCACAAACCTTTGATTAGTTTTCCTGGAGAAAGAAATTTATGCCACAAATACCTTCAGCTATAATGCAACGATGGTCACTTCAGTCGGTGGTATGTCAGTATTTTACCGAGTATATTCCTGTTCGGAATATTCACACTGCTGATGTCCCAAGTCATCTTCCGTTTCGTGTATATCTCAAGCAATTTAGAGCTGCCCGGATAGCTGATATTACTGACGGATCGGGTAAACTCATCACCCACCTTCAAACTTGTCAGTGCTGTCTGTCACATCTTCAAACTATTTTACTACATCACCAGTTCACCTAAACCGATTTTACATCTACTTCCGTTTCTTCTCATACAAATGTTGTTTTATTAAAAAAATATGCCCATTACTGTGTCATAGCAATGTGATTTCATCAGATCTTTGAAATAATCGAAGCCCTCAATAAAAATACTTTTTAGAATGTCAGTGAGAAATAAAGCAAAAAGAATATTTCGGAAACCTAGACGACCATAGCTGCAAACACTGCCCTGGTTGGAAAGTTGAACTAAGGAAGCCAACTTTGTCAACTATTTGTCCATCATATATATTTTTGTGATATATTATCACAACGCAGCCATGCCTGAGAATAAGATGCAGCTCGACACAGATCCGTCGTTTTGGGCCGTTACGTTCAAACCCATGGCGTTTATCCTCCACGACCCCGACGTTTGGTTCGCAGCATTAGAGCTGCTTCTCGAGGCAAGTTATATCCCCAGCCACCGCCAAATGTTTTCCTGCGCCTGAGAAGAAGTCCTTGGGGATGTTATTGCCTCAGTGATGGATTTACTCCTGAATCACCCCCCCCCCCATATCATCGGCTTAAGGTGGCCATTCTCAAGCAATTCCTACTCTCCCTGGAGGAAACATTACACCAGCCACTTGCATGACACCCCATCGGGGATACTAAACCCAGCCAACATCTAGCTCTCCTCCGGTCCCTTGCAGGGCCAGCAGATAGGGATTCGGAGATAGTTAAGAAACTTTTGTCGGATTCGCTTCACTCTCATGTCCAGATCACTGTTACTGCTCTCCTCGAAGATTCGCCCTTGGAACAAGCAGCCTCCTTGGCTAACAAGATTGACGCCTGTGTTGTTTTGTTTCAGCTGCCCGTGGCCAATGATACCTCCACTCTTACCTAAGGCATGAGACAGCTTGCGACCAACCTGTGACCACGACCGTATCTGTGGATGTTCTTCCTTGCGGACGTCCCCACAGGCATAATGAGAATCGATTTTATGCAACACTAGGAAAACTTATTGATTAACGTAGGCTGCAGCCTATTGATCCTTCGCTGGACATTACATTTACGGGTCTCGTAGCTCAAACAGATGCGCACCAGATCACAGGTCTGTTTTCTAACATTGCTCACGATTTTCAGTGTCTATTTATCAAATTCCTGTTTTACCCAGACCATTTGAAGGGATAGGTGAAGTGATCGATCGTGTGGCACACTACATTATCAATAACGGACCACCAGTCACGGCACGACCTCGATGACTGGCACCGGACAAGCTGGCATTAGCCAAACGTGAGTTTTACGCGTTACATTTTAATGACATCGTTCGTCCTCACAGTCCATGGGCCTCACCTCTATACATGGCATTAACTAACGACCATTTGGCAACTATCGCGCACTAAACTCGGCTACCCGTTACGACAGCCATCCACTCCCCCATATACACTACATCACGACATCATTTCACGGCACAACCGTATTTTCTAAGATCCGTTTGGAACGAGCCTATCACCAAATCCAAGGAGCCGCTGAACATGTTCAGAAAACTATTGTCACTACTCCTTCCGTTTTTCTTCCTGAGTTTCTATGCATGCCTTTTGATTTGCAAAATGCTACTCAGACATTCCAGAGGTTCATCAATAGCATTTCTCGAAACTTCGAACTTGTTCACGTCTATATCAGTGATTCGTTACTCGCATTGTCGAGCAAAGATGAAGGTTTCCAACATTTGACGCTACTATTTCGACGTTTGTCCGAACATCAAATAGTAATCAGTTCCAATAACAGTGAACTCGGCAAACCAAAATTTGTGTTCTTTGGTCAAAGGATCACTCGAGAGGGCATTGGGTCTTGCAAGGATAAAGTGATCACTATTCTAGATTACGCCGTACCGTTCTCAATCAAGTACCTCAAGGCACTTTTGGGATTAGTTAACTTCTATCATCGTTTCGTACCTCATGCCGCTGAATATTTGCTTCCATCAACCGACCTACTTCATGGCAATCTACACAAGCTATCATTTGTGTATGCCGCACGAGTAGCTTTCCCGGAGATTAAGGCAACACGTACCCAGACCATGCTTCTAATTGACCCACTCCTGTCTTCCAAGTTTAGCATAGCAATGGATTCACTCGACCTTACCATCAGAGTGCGCCTGCAACGGTCTGTTCCTGGGATTTAGCAATCTTTAGAATTTTCTCTCGAAGCCTCAGTCCCACGGAAACGAATTACAGTGCTTTCGGTCGCGAACTGCTGGCTACATATAATACCGTCGTTATTTTATTCTCTATACCGACGACAAGCCTCTCACGTATCCATTGCATACCAAGTCCGACCATCACTTCTCACGAGAAGTCTGACATTTAGACTACATTTCTCAGGTCACCATTGACCTACGACACGGGTAAGGTAAGTCGAACTGCGTTGCCGGTGCATTGTAGAGTAATTCACCTAATGCCATAAACTCTCCCATCATAGACATCCCCACCATGGCTGCAGCATAGGCACAGGCATAGTACACGTCATGTGTATAAACTGTTCAGTCATCCTCGATTGAATGTTAGTCCGCACCTGTGGTCACCAAGGCTGGGATCATACCCTGCGACATGTCTACTGACCTACCTCGACCAGTCGTACCCTCCACATATCGGTTTCTGGTCGTCCATGAATAAATATTTTTGTATGTGGGTAAAACAGTGTTTACGATGTCAACGATCCAATGTGCATGGGCACCTAGCTTTGCCACACCTGATGCTCGCTTCGATCATTTCCACGTAGACACAAGGAGTCCATTGACCCCATCACAAGGGCGTACCTACTTAATGACGAGCATCGATAGATTTACGAAGTGGCCCCAGGCTATTCCTATCTCTATCGCCAAGGCCGAATCAGCGGCTTCATATCTGATAGAACAATGGATAGCTTTACATGGCTGTCTTTTTATAATCACTACCAATCGAGGGTAACAATTCCAGTCCGATTTATTCTCTTCACCAACTCACATGCTGGGGAGGGAATGCGTTCGCACGACCGCGTACCATCCGGCGTCGAATGGTTTAATCGAACGTTTCGATCGCCAAATCAAAGCGGCATTTAAAGCACACGAGAGCCCCGACTAATACGAAACATTAACGCTAGTTCTGCTTGGTATCAGGACTTACTTGAAGGCAGATATCCAATGTTCCTCCGCACAACCTATATACGGCACAATATTACGACTGCCTGGGGAATTCTTCACGCCACAGAGTACAGATTCACTTGCCGCACAGATTTATGTTCATCGTTTGTCTAAGTACATACAGCGACGACAGGCTTTTGCTCCAACCAAACTCGAAACTTATTCGCATATATTCATTCGTGTTGATTTGGTACGCAAACAACTACAACAGCCTTATGAAGGTCCATTTCTCGTGATTTCTCATCACAATAAGACCTTCAAGCTTGAACGATACGGTGGCGTCGATCGTCTCAAAGGCGCGTACGTTGAAGATAGAGTATCGCCCGCTGACCTGAGGTTCGATGCTAATCCCAAACTACTTGTTGACGACACTTCTGTGTCAATTCAGGGCCCGAAGGTAGCTTTGACTCCTACAAATTCGAATGAGCTGGTCGTCTCGCGTTCAAGTGAGCAGTACAGACCCATCAACCCGTCCACAAATGAGGCTCCCGTATCAAGTTCCAGATCGGAAGATCGTTTGCCCGGCCTGTTTTCATGACTAAGTCAAACACGATCTTATTCATTGCACTTCGCAATAATAAATGTCGTGTTCATCGTTTCGACACAATTTAGCATAAATCATCCGTTATTACTGTATCCCTATCAGGTCCATTGCAGTCGCTGCACCAGTTTTCCGTCTCGTTTCGTTTCATTGTGTCTGGCCATATGGTAAGCTTCGCGGGTCTCGTGAAATCCGGAGAATTTTGGCACCAACATTTGCATTATAATTCAGCCCATTGTTGTGATTTCAATCAAAACATCTAGTGTATTGGCCACATTTACGCTCACGAGTTTACGCACCTCTAAACCCCGTCATAACTGACAGGATTTCTAATCAAATTGACAGTCTACGTGACTCACGGTGACCCACCGATGCAATCGATAATGTTCCTTTCCTTCTCATCCAGTCACGCTACGAAAAGTCATCTGAACTGCCAGAATAGCTGTTGCATTGTACAATGTCTAATAATACGTGTGGGTGAACTACATGACAAATATAGTTAATTCGCTCTTCCACATCAAATATCGTAAAATAGCATCCTTTAGGTCAGAGAAATCGATTCATTAGAATCAGATGCGATAGCAACGTGGCCAAGTAGATCCCTATTACACATTGCTGATGCCAAGTTATTATCTAATCAATGCGCATTGAGAATGAACTCTTATTTACTAGCGTAGGCTAACCATAACGTTACTACGTATGAACTCGGAGTACCGAATTACCATCCTAGGTGTTCACTTATGTGAGGAGACTCATGTGGCTATTTTCTAACTCGACACGTAAATAAGGCAACAACGGAATCATTTATCAGAAAGTTATGGTCTCTAAAAGAGCCTTCAATCTCTGTAGTGGTAAGGCAAACCGTCCTGCAAATCCGGGAATCCGTAAGGAGTGCCTCAACAGCAAAACCCACGGCAGGTGCCGGCCCACAGAAAACAACTTCACCGAATTGAGCGCAGCTTTGGAATAACAGGATTATGGTGCGCACACACTTATAGATGACCGGTAATCCAATCAAAACTCACGACGAAACCAAGGAAGCATTGGCATCTAAATTCCCTACGAACTATGTAATAACGATCAGTGAATTTTCACCCCAGCAACTAGAGTTTAAAAAAGAAGATATCTAGATTTAACCACATTTACTATCTAACTTCCTATGTCATCTCAACCGAACAGTGCTGAACACCAGGTCTGCTCGACTGAATCCTCACTTCCTCTAGTTGACAATGTATTTTGACCCAATTAACTGCGATCAAACAATGGCACAACAGTCTTCTCACTACGGTTAGTGGGACAGAACAAAATACTTACTGACTACTGTTTGTACCAGACCACACGTGCTACTCTGCAATATGATTTTATCAAGTCGATGGTTTCAAATCAGAATATCGTAGTTAGTCCATTGTTTAATCTTCTATTGATACTAATATGGAGAATCGCATACCTCCATTTTGGGTGAGTTATGTCATTTTTGAAGTGAAGTTCGTTTTCAAGAATCAAACGAATGTTTTTTGTAATTTTCCCGGTCAACTGACTGCGTGAAAGCTTCGTGTACCAACTGTATTGGAACTGGCCATACTACCACTCCTAACTTCCAATTTCTACAAATTTGGTTGCAATGATTGTTGAATGCGTTGTGGAGTAATCGAATCCTTGATCATTCTCGCAAACATCACTTGTAATGGAAAACAGATGTGGCGTGCACCATAGATTTGGAGTAAATCTTGTGTCGAAGATGTCATCTGCATCATTATTTGAGGATCTACTAAAGCAATGCACGACTGGTGCAGTTGACGGAGATTGCTGTAAAAGCCAAAACTGTTTCTGGTATAAATCAATCATGTTGAAGTGAGCGTTGCAAATAGCTCTCAATGTATGGGGGTTCAAGTTTCAATGAGACATGTGTATACTTCCCGCTTAGTAATTGACACGGTTGCTCTTCTCGGTACGGTGAGAACTGTTGTAGGAGCATCTTTGGAGTTGAAATCACGGTTCCTCTTGGAAAGGAATTACAACAAAGTCCGAAACTGAAGAGATTCTATCATTAGGGACAACCTGTAAGGTTTAAATGAACTCTGATATTGATGAGTAATCATTTGTATCTTCAACTGCTGCAAAGATGTGAGACAGGATCACTGAAGGTAAACCACACCAAAATCATGACAGTGAAAAGAGACCGAACGAGTATGATAAGTGCAAAATCTGAGGTGACCTAACTGAATCGTTATGTTTCGGGAGTTCAGATGAAAACATGCACAGAAAAACAGGAGTCTCCTAATCCAGTCAAGCATCATTATGGATAGTAGAAAATGCTTAAGAAAATGTGCAGATGAGTTTCTCGTTTTCTCTGAATGATTGATACTAAAAAACATTCGGCATAAAATGTTGAAACTTTTTGTGTCACCAGGTGCAATCACAAATGCAATTTTGCTTGTCTGACTGTCATTTGGGCTCCAATTCTGACACCCAAAACTCAAGCCACCTGATCAACCCTTCACTAGGGAGCACCGGCAGACTCGACTTTCCCCCTTGTTAGGGCTCATCAGAGCAATTTGATTGCGAGGTTTATACAGGCACAAAAATTCTTATAATTGACTGCATGTAAATACAACTGCTTATTCAAACTCGCTAGTACCTTCATCTACCCAGTAATGTACTTATTTACAGGTTTATTGTAATTATTTCATTCGTATATTTATATATATATATATGTATACGCACAAAACGTAAGCATTCGCTTTGATATCCGTTGTATTTATGTCATCAAGTAAAATTAATGTGAAATCTGTCAATGAAATTTCAACGGGACAACACTATTATTCACAGAATTGCTGCTGATTTTATCGTTGAGAATGCGTTGAGTCACGTACAATGGTTTTATTCTTTCTGAAAAATATAACCACTCTTTCACACCCACTCGATGAGATTTTGGAATCAGTGATTTTGAAAAATGTCACATTTCGTATTGATCATTCATATTCATTCGCAGTTTTCCAGACAAAACAGGTTAGGTTTATCCAAGGTCACTCAATCAGTGAATGACCTTGTCTAGGTTTTCTAAGAACCACTGTGCAGAATATAATTTGTTCTGTCGGGTCAATCATCTTTACAATGAGAGTAACTATAAATCTTCATTTCTGCTTGATAATTCTCTAACAAGTTGACCTTGTTTTCTTTTCCGGAGGGTGGATGAAACTACTTTCTCTGATACACGGGTTTCGACTAGCAAACGCTGATATACATAATGAACATGAATGAATAGAAAACAGGGATGAAGAAATAATCACAAAATAACCCCAACTGATTTCGAATCCCATATTAGTACAAAACAACTGACGTCAGCTTTTCCAACATCTCGTACCAGTAGTCATTCTTGTCCATGACAACGATCTCGGACCCATCGTCAAGGCGCATAATGAGGATCGACTGAGTTTCTCTCAATTTCTCTATCACCCCTAGGTGGTTTACGGATATAATGCTTCTACTGGTCGTTTTGGTATTCAATATATCAATAGCTAAACTGACTAGTGCTGATTTCAACTGGTCAGTATTCTGCTCAATCATTGGTACTAAATTATCTAGTTGATTAGATAAGTTCGCCATCTGAACTTCCACATCCAACTGGTGGCTTAATTTCCTGGGGCAGCAAATTCGATGACTAAGTGATAGGGCTTCTAGAGTAGTTTTATCCAACACAATAGAAGATAGATTTTTGTAGTACGTTTCCGGTTGACTTGAGAAGGCCCTCTGCGGTCTATCGGGTTTCAAGTCACAAATATATTCAACACGGCGAAACTTAGGACCTCATTCAACACCAATCCGTACTTCCGATTGAGACTCCAGGACAGACTACCAAGCCATTCGATCTCACTTTGTGTATAATCATATTCGTGTTCCTGTGGAGCGGAATATGCTGAAAGAATAACTAGGCGTCTGTCTGAGTGAGTTCAAGGGCATTGCCCTAGCTAGCAAGTATACATAACCGTAACCAGTGTGATCTTGGCCCATGCGATTGATAAGGACACTACTTAACACGAGACGAAGGGTTCAAGGTCATCTGTTGAGTGTCAAAAGCCGCTCCAAAGGAGTGAGGCAACGAATCCTATTCACAGCCAAGGAGATGGCGATCAGGTTGTGCCGATCAATCTTGTGTTCGCAGTAGCAGTTTGTCAAGATACAGTGTCTGCCCTGCTACAGGTCGGCAGGACAGTGACACAGACAGATGCAGTCGGCGAAACCAGTGGCCGAACCGTCCACACGAAAGCATTATCCTCAGATTATCACATGCTACTGTCAATTCTTTTGAATACTACCAATACTACCAATTTTACAAAACCCCGAACCTGTACTGTATTGACGTGATATGAAGTACCGAAGAGACAGATCTGTGTTTGCCACGTACCGTGCATTGTTCTTTAGTTCACAAATAATCGAAGCCCACTATATTATCTCTCCCAATCACTAGGGAAGCGCACTACGGGGAATTATTTGTGTTGCTTTTTGTCTCCAAATTGTGTAATATTTACGAACATTTTTATGTAGCAATCGTGCTCCATCGGAAGTGAACTATTTTCGTCTTTCGACAGTGGTATGCGTGACTGAACCCGACAACTCAGCCTCGGTTAACAATATTACGGAGATCAGGTTGCTGATGCCGGCCATGAGGTATCATGTGACAACTGCTCGTCAACACTGAATGACCAAGAAACAGGGAAAGTCAATCCGCGTTCTCTCAAACTGTGTTTTGTATGTTCTGTGTGTTCTCTACACTGGGTAGCTTTGGGCCTAATGGAGAGTTTAGCTCTTTATCCCGATGACAATATTTCATTATTAGCTCCGGTAAAAGAGAAATAGCTTGTGAAGCAGAAACAGCTACAAAATGAGCATCGTCTGGTTAAGCCGAACACCATACCAGGCTGCCAAAATATCTCCATCACCGACGTGCCCGTCTGCATCATGAACTATCCAGTCCATTCATTGAATCTAACCTCAAACAGTTAGTACAGTTTTCAATTGTTAATCGATTTTGACAAATACCTTTATAGGCCAAATTTAGAGAAGATCTCTCTACAAAATTGCCAATCCACACAATCCAAGTTTGAAATAATTGAACAGTGGAGGTGGTTTTCGGGTAAGGTGGAGCATGTTTTGACTGACTGTTCAGAATCCAAAATAATTTCTATCCAAGTTAGGTGGAATGACAACATTTTGTCAGTTTGAAACCTGAACAATTTCTTTCTGGCTTCACTAGCAATCTTGAATGGGGCAACTATGGGCGCAGTGGAAAGTCAAATGACTGACCGTGCTGCAACGCGCGAAAAACGTCGTACTCAAGAAAATATGAGTGTGGTGTCGACCGCGGTTCCGATAATCAGGTGGAGCTCCACATTGTCCCCGAAATTATCAGAGAACTCAAATTAATTTTGGCACTCGTTGATAAAGGTCCCGATGTTACTGTGGGAGAAAGGAGATCTAGTATATTGCAACTGTTTGACCGTTAGGGCAATGAACTGGTACCCCGGTGCTGAGTTTCGTTTTGTGAATCCCAAATTAACTTCGTCAAATCAACCAACTAGCATCGCAATAGACTGAGTCTTCTGCATCAGTCAGCTATTTTCCCAATCTCCTCATACTGTATACTTGACGATCAAGCGTTATTGGATTCAACTTGGTCATGCATTTTGAGAACATCAAGTAAATCCAATTTGGAGTCCCTACATAATATGATGTACTGATAAATCAGTAGGTATTGGAAGGTACGATAGCCAATCCCAAAGAGACTTATACAGTGGAAACAAATCTGAGTTGTGGTACTGAGATCCTTTGGTTGATTGGATCATGGGCACGCGCATCATGACTGCACTTTCATGTGGGATATGCAGGCCTTGTCAATGGTTAGTGTTCACAAAGCACCCTATGTGGGAGTTGGAAGAATGCGGACTGCAGCCTCATTGATGACGTGTTTTCAGAGAGATTTCCGACTCCGTGACAGTCTATGATCCTGGAACTCACATGGTCATCGATAATACATTATCTCGGGCCTACGCTGCGAATGATATCAGTGTGCTGCTGAAGTTTGAACTTATAAATTATCTGGTCAGTGGTATGAAATTTTTAAGTGCAGTGGTTATTTCTAACCTGTTTGTGATTTAGTCTCGTATATTCACTTTGTTCTGGTGACTGTAATAGACTTCAATGAGTCTAGTTCATTTAGAACAACTACTAACGGTTCACGAATTACGGCGGTTCTCTGATCGCTACTTCTCAGCACCAACCTAACCAAGAAATCAAAATAACTGCCAGTGTATGGCAAATTGGAAAAGGAAATGAAAGTAATGATGGCAATATGATGGTTGAGTTGTGTGAATACAGGAGACTCACTTATCATATCTTCCTGCCTGTGACCAGTGGTTGGATGGATCACGTGGAATTCTGACACTCCAATAATGGCCAAGTGCAACAATCCGACATTTCAATATCTATCTTCCATTCCATGTACTGTCCAATTAACGTCGCTTATCCTATCAAGGCTGATATGGATTTTCATGATTGGTATTTGATTACCTAGTGAAGTCGACATCACCAATCTGATTACGGGTTGGTCCTATTTGCTTTATTTTGCATAATAATTGGCATACGGTGACGCAAATGATATCCGCATATTATTAACCAATATCAGTCTCTTGACAGTAAATTCACTCAGCCGTCGACTAGGTATGAGAACCACGTTGGATAATGATGACAGATTGCACTGTAAATGCGATTGTTGTGGGCATGGTCATCGGCGCTTAGTTCAATCTTGGGCATAATTCGTGTGACCTGGTGGTTTTTGAGGAATTCTCCGATAGTGACAGTAAGATGCCACTTCAAGTAAACTGAGAAAAGGTGGACATGTTACCAGATTCTAATTGACCTCATTCAATCAAACTGGAAGGAATTTTGGAGTACGGGATATGCAGTGCTTGTGGTCAAATCACAAATTTCTATTGAACAGCCTGGTCACCGAGATTTCTGATTGACAATATCAATTTGTATTCTTTGATTTCTATCGTGTCGTTAAAGTACGGGATATGCAAATATGTGGAATCAGTTTAGAAATAATATCGCAGTTCTCGAGTTAAAATACATTGATAAACGGGTTGTTATTCACCCACATTCGCCTCAGTATGTATGTGGAAACGATTAGTATTTATACTTATGCTCTGGAGAGAAGTATCGACCTGTCTGTTCATAGCAAAACTACTTCAGCAGGAGAATGACTGGGAAGCACGACAAGGTTGATGAGATGTGATCATCAAATGTATGGGGACTTGTCACTGAAATAACTACCTGCTTCATCAGTACCTATCCATGGACTGGTACCTACATTCAAGTGGTCAACAGGAGCTCTACTTGTGTGTTTATCAGAATTCCTTCAGACAATATCGTTCGTTTATCTTCTTTTAATCATAACCATCCTAGTTCGTTTAGGTTGTTAGAGCATACAACCATCCTCAGCTAGATACAAGTGGACCAAAATGTTTTATCAATCTCTCCCGTAACTATAACTTCATCTTATCAATCCATATCGGTACTTCTCAAAATGTGTCAGTCACCAAACACAGTTTTTGCTATATTTTCATGACCATTTCACTCTCAAAGTTGCAGTCGCTTCTGCCAGTTTTGGGTCATTATGCATGAACATCTTCTTGTTTAGGCACTGAAATAGCATTCTGGTCATGCCTAATAGCGTAGAAACACATGAACTATGGAATAAAGCATGCCACATCCCCAAAACATGTCGGCTTTTGTATTACTCGGCTGACCTTGACACCTTGAGGGAGTGTGTTTGTGCATGTTGGGTCATCCAGTGGGGTTGCAGAAGGCGGTTCGATAGACGCGCTGTTATTCGCTGCTAATTCGGTGTATCGGTGAATCAACTGGTGTGGTATTGACGTGTTGAATTCTGCAAGGAACGCCGATTTGAGGCGGTCTGTGATAACTGTGTCCCTCCTCACGTTATGATCTATCCCAGAGGCCTTTTCAAAATGCCGTCTAACTTTGTCAGGACCGGAATATAAGGGATGTTACGTTCGTGCAGTTCGGCTTTGAGAAACACATGGGTGCACTGCTGGATGCCAGTACAAGTCTGTATTTTGTTTGCATGGCGCAGGCAGATGCAACTCACGCACTCGATGTGTTACCTGGTAGGCGGGGGGTAATCTGCGTAATTTTAGGGACCCAGGGCCTTTGGGACTACCATATTGTCGGGTAGACGGAATGTGCAACCGAGTGTGAGTTTGGCTGTTGTAGTCTGTGAATTTACCTTCAGCTGTTTGAGGCAGTCCAGTGGTACTTGTGATAATGTTTCGCACCAGTCGGGGTTGCTATATGCAGCTAATGCTGCATCGATCTGCTGGTGGAATTGTTCTACCATGTGGTTAGCAGAGGGGTGACAAGCAGTGATATGGATCCGCCTGATGTCTAACCTTCATAGGAGGCTACCAAAAGGTCCGGCCACCAGCCATTTAGTAAAGCAATCTGCATAAGTGGGGTGAATAAAGGGACCGCCTGCACGGTGACAACTGACCAATCAAGTCGACATAGACTTACCGGGAAGGCGAATCTACTAGGAGGAATAGAGATAATGGGCTTTTTGTATGTCTGTGAATCTTTGAATCTTGGCACTGAATGCAGTTGTCGTACCAAGTGTTGACATTGCGATTCACAATAAACCGTACATAGTGGTCAGCTGTTAGCCTGGTAGAAGCCTTTATGCTTGGGTGAGAGAGGCTGTGTTAAGTTTCGAAAACCAGCTGCCTAAATGATTGTGGGACGATGATCCTTGGATATCCATTGGACATATCACACATTAGCTGAGCCTCTGGAAAGGGAAGTGAGGCTGTCTGCAGCTTCCGCGACGAGTTTCTACGGAGTTGCTCTAATTCATTATGGCTGGTTTGGGGGAGGTAATATATTTGAGGCTGATCGGGTCGCTGTCTTCGATAATGAAATCGTGAATGCGAGATAATGCGTCTGTCTTTGGATTGCCGACACCTGTGACATGGCGTACATCACTCGTGAATTGTCGGATGCAATCTACGTGTTTAGAATTTCTGGAGGAATACCTATAAGTGGTGACACGTAAATCGCGAACGATTGGCTTGTTGTCAGTGTACACCGTGGAATCGCGTCCTTCAAAGATAAGTCTGAATTGCCTAATACCCGAATAAGTGGCTAGGATTTCACATCCGCAGGTACTAAACCTCGTTATTTCGCCGCAGTGTTTCTTGAGCTCTAGATCTGAAGTGCGGACCTGCAAGATCTATGCTTGGAAAGAGGATTGTGCCAGTGAGCCAATTACTATGTTCGACGTTACTGAATTTGTGAAGAGATGTGTACGCATGTCGATAACCAACTTGTGATGTTGCAAGAAATCTTGGCATAAGATGGCTTGAGGAAAGCTGGCGATGATAGAGATCTATAGAAACGGGTGATGTGAACCAAGATTTGGGGTTAGCAATCTGTTGTGGTTGTTGGGATGGGAGTACCATTTGGGGATTGTAGTCAGCACCATCGTTCGGTTTGCGGGAATTTTTGTTGCTGGTAGTATACTGACCTGTGCTTCCGTGTCTACCAAGAAATAACAGTTTTTGGTTCTGTTCTGAATATACATCAGGCGAATAGGAAAAGAATTGGCGGAAGGGGTTGCTACCGAACAGTGCAACGTGATTTTTCTCACGAGAAATTAGCAAAAGTCAAAATCTAACTACTGCTTTCGTCGTCCTTAGTAATATTAGAAACTCGAAGCTCCAGTTGTATATCAAACCCCGAAGATCACACTCTTCACTCCCCAACACGCTGTGATGCCATTACGGACTCAGTAGGAATTAACAAACAAGGTAAATACAATGTGTGTGAAAGTTGCCCCATTAGCATCTCTACTCAATGTACTTTACTTCGCCCAAAACGTTATTTGGAAAAGCAGCTCTGAACAAATCCTCCACCCATTGCCGACTGTTATTACAAACTTTCTTGCATCCCATTCCTTTTCATCTACCTTCATATTAGTAAGCTCCAATACGGTATCATTTTGGAGACCTGTTTATAAAGCCCATAATATTTTGTCTCATTTCTCTCATTGTACGAACGGATGGACAAGTTCAGTTTGGTATTCCAGCTTGAGCCGTTTCCTAGGTGTTTGCTCCATGTCAACCTATCCTCAGCATGGAGACAAATCAACCCAAACGCCGTTAATCTGAATTCCACAGTCGCAAATGTCTACTGAGAAAAAGCTGTATTTATTTTGTAGAAGCATTCATGTGTTGGTAGGTACCAACTGACCGGGATGATCCATGTCAGTTGATTGACATGACCAGCATATTTATAATAAGTGAGCAAATATTCGTAAAAATCACTAACGGTACCGTCAAAACATACCAGTGAAATTTTGTATTCACTTGTGACTTAACAAGTCATGATTCGTAAATATGGTTATCGGTAATTTCCATTTCAGGGAGACAATCTGGAAACACCGGGAAGATGTAACAACCGACTACTGCTACTGATGCCAGCAGTCAAATTAGAAATTTCAAACTCCCCTAGTTAACCGAGAATTACTGGACACATGGTACATGCGTGGAGAGCAGCATGTTCACTACAGGTAAGTCCAGAAATGGCCATCAGGCTACGAACGTGGTTATCCAAATTTTGCAGGGATCATGGTTGAGAAATGAAATGCGTTCCCCTCGAAACCACCGAATGAATAAGCTCAATAAACCCGACGGAGTGATCTCGCCTCTGTGGCCATGCATGCAGTAGAAGTGACTGTCGCAAACAAATCTAGTTAGCCTAACGGGATCACTAGCACGCTGGTGTGCAAATCATCAGGCTGAATATGGATCCGGATTTTTTCAGCGAGACGGACAACTGGCCACCATGACCACTGTCTGTCTTCCTGCTCTTGATCGCAGCAATTTAAAGTAGGAGATGTAAGTAGTTTGTTGTCAAGATTCAACAAAAATAGGAGAGATACGCAGTAAACTGCCTAAACGAGAGCAATGAATTGAGCTCATTTATTCGTACGTGGAATGTGAACGGAAGTTTTCAGAAACTTGTAGGTGGTTTAATGCCTGTTACCATCGTTTCCGACGGATAGGAAGATAGACTGTCAGTACTTTGATGAAGAAGTTTGAGAGTACGAGCAATTTAAATAACAAACGCCCAAACTGCAGGCAGCGACTGGTATTCTGACGAAGTCGTTAGGAAAGTCGTTGAAAATCCAGAATGTGGCACTCAACGACTGGTCCAGCAGTGTGACGTGAGTCGTATTTCCTTCGGTCATGTTTTGAAGGAGCACGGCATGAAGCAGTGTTCCGAGGTTCAGACTCAGCAGTTAAATTACGCGGATCTCATCACGATAAAATCACTTTTTTCCTAGTCTCTAGCTAGAAAGAACACATTTTGGACTTCATTCAGCGACGAAGCGAGTTTTGTTTGCATGAATCAAGTGGATGACGCTTCATTTGGGCTAACGTCAATCCTCGACGGCATGCTGAATCCACGACACAGTACAATCAAAAGCTGATGCTGTAGGCCGGAATTCTAGGCTCACGGATTTTCGGTCTTTTTTCTTTCATAAGTATGTAACAGATGAGTGATATACATGCTTTAGAAAATAAACTCAGGTTTATTTTGCGTGCAACTTCTACGAGACGTAGTTGTGCCACTGACGTGTTCTTAGAGAACACGTGAAACGATTTGGTTTGAGCAGGATAGCACTGCTACACTTTATGCACGAATAGTGCGAGAATACCTAGATTAGGTATTCCTCGGGAAGTGGATTGACCGTGGAGGCTCGCACGAATGGCTACCACAGTCACCAGATATCACACCACTAGATTTTTATTTGTGAGTGCATTTGAAACACAAGGCTTATATAAAGTGGCCACAACCAATACAACGATTAAAAGGTATTATAGAAGAATGTCACCATATACCACAAAGTAGTTTCCTCAAAGTATTGGGCTCGTATCTGAAGTAAATGCTTCTGTGTAAACGGAATGGTGGAAAACAATTTGAACACCGAATGTAACAATAAAGCTTTACAAATACAGTGAATTTCAATTACTGTGTTCTTGGGAAATTCGCAATGGTGGCAAACTGATTTACCCGTTTCGGAGAGATCCGAGTATCTGTGATAAGATAATTTATATTGCAGCTGCACAGATGACCCGTGGTTGGACATCAATTGCCTAGGTGTGTAAGAATATTTAGTGAAAGTTCATGGAAATTTATTTAGAATAGCACAAAATAAAGGCAAGTTATATATTGTCAAACGGTGGACAGATCCGTTTTCGACCCTACTAATATGGCTGTATTGAAATACCCGGTTCACGAAAACACACTATCTGTAGCAGCTTTGGAGACAAGACTTGAAGGAAATACTTGGACTGGAATGCTGAGCATCAGAGAGCCCTGGCTTCTGGAGTTCCGGTAACACTCTACCTCAGACCAGTGGGTATCAGAAATTTGCCATCCGCCTTACACAGGCACATTTGTATGTGCATCTTATACTATAGTAAATCACAGCTAGCCATAAAATCGATATTCGGAAAGTTTACCCGTTATAAGCAAAACATTGACTAACTAGCAACTTCCCCGGCAAAGATGAGCTATTGAATATGTATCTGCACACGTTCTCTGTCCCATGAGGTCAGTAAACTGAGTGATAAATGAAATAAGTGAGCACTGGAAAATGTCTACGGGTGTACACTCCCGGTGCATGATTTCACCCAGTGTTTACAGTCCAAGTGTAATAGATAATATTTCATCTAACGATGACATAATAATTATAATTATATTGCACCTGAAAGCATATATATTTATGTCCATAAAAACCTTTCTGTTCATCTGGTTGTGAGCAATAGCCCAAACTTCAGATAAACTCAGGAAGTTTATTTCAGATTGAAAGCACTTTTCAAAATGGTATTGCGGTCTCAAACTCTGATTTGAACACATAGTACATGTGGCCATATTCCCATATGCTTATTCGCTTTTGTGTATAGATCCACCGTGTCATTCTTTGGTCATGTAACGACGACCAAATACGTGGTCGCCACTAGTCACGCACAGAATCCCTTTAGATCAAGTCGTATTTTCCACTTGCCATCTTTATCTGATGTACTTCAGTCACAATTAATTTGATAATTTGATATTTTATTTCCTGTAATATAAACCTGAGGCCTGCACCGGATTCACATTGAAATAAAATACGAGAATTTACTGTGATCAGACTCGAATACCTTCCAAAATGCGATGTTAAGCAATTTCGTTGCTAACCGGTTTTCGTCGGTCGAACACCCATACACTTAGCGCTACTTGTTTTCTGTGACAGAGAGACAGAGCAGTTTCCTCAATCGACCGCATGATCAATGGGTCAAGAATTTCCTTGCCCAAATGTCTGTTTGTGGGTACAAAGCTCGCGTGTTCGTGATTAGTGGTAAAATGAAGCTTTTCTTTCCTGTACACGGTTGAATAGATAAAACTTCTGAGTTGCAGCCAGCTAGCATTAGGACACGCGGAACACGCACACAACCTCGTGCAGCACTTCACCACCTATGATGGATTTATTAGTATTGGTTGCTATTTGTGAAATAGCGTGCCAGTCCCCAAAAGCATCACAAAACCACTGGTTTGCCAGTGGGGTGGTGTTGATAAAATATATGACTTGTTTAATAAAACCTGGTGGTTGGTCAGTGAAAGATGTCAAGGTAACGCCTCATGGCCCGGAGGACGCAGGATCGATATTACCTACAATCTATTTGACGACCTAGTGCCGAGGTGAATAGAACAGACTGCAATTGGAAGACGTTATTGAATTCACGAAGTTCTCTGATTGATGCTCCTTTATGTTATGCTTGGCAAAAAGGGAATTAGTACCGACAGAAAATCGCTAATTTAAACTGAATTCGAGACAATGTACAACCAATTGATAAGGCATTAGCATTGACTAACACTGATATATCACTATGCCCAGTCTTCATATCAAATCACATGTGTTCTGGATCCGATAAGCGCCCATTTGAGAAGAGCTGATATATGGCATTGAGAACGTCGTGAGCGAGACACCTTTGAACAACTCCAGTGATTGCATACACAGTCTCATTTGTTAGCTCACGTCTAACCAAATAAGCCCACCGTGTTTTACTGCAACACATCTGCTTATGATTTCGGAGCATTCTAACTAATACCGATGAGCAAGGTGACGAGTAGTCCATCGTTTTTGCCTTGTTCAACTCCAACAAGAAATATTTGTCAATTGTGTTTCAAGTAACACGATTCCTTCCTGGAGAAAGAAATTTATACCACGGATACCTTCAGTTATAATGCAACGATGGTCACTTCAGTCGGTGATATATCAGTATATTATCCAGTATATTCCTGTTCGGAATAATCGCACTTCTCTTGTCCTCAGTCATCTTCCGTTTCGTGTATACCTGAAGCAGGCTGAGCTGGCCGGAGAGCTGATATGACTGATGGATTGGGTTAAGTCGTCACCCATCTTCAAACTTGGCCGTGCTGTCCGTCACATCTTCGGACTATTTTACTACATCACCAGTTCACTTGAACCGATTTTACATCTACTTCCGTTTGCTCTCATACAAATGTTGTTTTAGTAGATACCTACCTATTACTATACCATATCCCGATCGGATCGCTGATATACTTGAACTGTTTGTTAAAAACATTTTGGAAAATCACTGAGAACTAAAGCGAAAAAGACTCTTTGGAAACCCTAATGACCAACTTTGTCAACTTTATTTTTCGATCACCTCGGGGAAGATTGACAGAACAGACTGATTTTGTCCACCATCGACAGCAAGAAGCCTGGTTTCACACATGTATTGAGGATGGTGAGATTATCACACCGGATTATTCTGCTGCCTTTCATGTCCACCGTCTGACTCCATACCGTAAACGTTTGCGGAGGCGTCATCAAATTCATGAATGGACTATTGCGTAAAAGGAGAAAAAGTATTTTCCCACGTTCCACATCTCACATCAGTGATTCTGTGCTAGAGTGCAAAACCAAACACCTTTGTCCTCTTACATCTATAATTCTTGCTAACATGTACATTTCCCTCAACTCGTCCTCGCTTTTAGTTTGATCCATTCGTCAATATTGTCTCCACAAATCTAGTGAACTACGTGGACTATTTCTTATGTCTTGTCTGTGGCAAATTTGACAGGTTCAAAATGAGAATACTTACATCCCCTGGTCTGAAAAATATTGTCACCTTCCTCACTAGAGATGATGCCACGCCCAATTTTCGTCTTGCTAATAATCCAGACTTGCTTTGTATTGTCTATCGCTCTACCCTCGGCTCTTCTGATCATGTGATTTTAAAGCTTTCCCAAAATATTTACTCTAAAAGTCCTCATACACATTTCGCTTAAAGCTGTGACCGTAAAATGCACAGATGACAGCGTCAGCCAGAAATCATCGCGCGACTCACAGATATAGTTTATTGTTCTGACCCCAGCACATCTTCTCACTTGAAAATCCTCGTTGTCTTGTGAACAATAAACTGAGGACTTTGATTTCTGCTTCAATATTTGCTATCCCATGGAACATTTATACGTACAACCCGACCGTATCTCTCTTCTGATCATCTGAAGTGACTGTGTCCGATGAAGAGCGTGCCTTCAACACAAGTGGCCATATTACCTTGAGAGTTATACTAAAATCCATCAAAACGTAGCTTCAAAGACTGAACGGTCTGCGCGTCCAATCACTAACCCTCAGCATCAATTGCAAGAAGACATGGAAGACAATCATACACCTAAGTGGTGAGAACACAGAAGCATTTTCTACCGGTAAGAGCTCTTTACTTCGATGAAATTACTTTGTGGTACGTGGGGACTTTCTTCTATAATACCTTTTTAATCGTTGTATTCATTGTGGCCGCCTGAAATAGAACTTGTGTTTCAAATACCCTCAGAAATAATAATCACACATCAGTGACAAAACGACGTCTCGTAGAAGTTGCATGCAAAATAAACCTGAGTTTATTTTCTAAAGCATGTATATCACTCATCTGTTACATACTTATGAAAGAAAAAAGACCGAAAATCCGTGAGCCTAGAATTCCGGCCTACAGCATCAGCTTTTGATTGTACTGTGTCGTGGATTCAGCATGCCGTCGAGGATTGACGTTAGCCCAAATGAAGCGTCATCCACTTGATTCATGCAAACAAAACTCGCTTCGTCGCTGAATGAAGTCCAAAATGTGTTCTTTCTAGCTAGAGACTAGGAAAAAAGTGATTTTATCGTGATGAGATCCGCGCATTTTAACTGCTGAGTCTGAACCTCGGAACACTGCTTCATGCCGTGCTCCTTCAAAACATGACCGAAGGAAATACGACTCACGTCACACTGCTGGACCAGTCGTTGAGTGCCACATTCTGGATTTTCAACGACTTTCCTAACGACTTCGTCAGAATACCAGTCGCTGCCTGCAGTTTGGGCGTTTGTTATTTAAATTGCTCGTACTCTCAAACTTCTTCATCAAAGTACTGACAGTCTATCTTCCTATCCGTCGGAAACGATGGTAACAGGCATTAAACCACCTACAAGTTTCTGAAAACTTCCGTTCACATTCCACGTACGAATAAATGAGCTCAATTCATTGCTCTCGTTTAGGCAGTTTACTGCGTATCTCTCCTATTTTTGTTGAATCTTGACAACAAACTACTTACATCTCCTACTTTAAATTGCTGCGATCAAGAGCAGGAAGACAGACAGTGGTCATGGTGGCCAGTTGTCCGTCTCGCTGAAAAAATCCGGATCCATATTCAGCCTGATGATTTGCACACCAGCGTGCTAGTGATCCCGTTAGGCTAACTAGATTTGTTTGCGACAGTCACTTCTACTGCATGCATGGCCACAGAGGCGAGATCACTCCGTCGGGTTTATTGAGCTTATTCATTCGGTGGTTTCGAGGGGAACGCATTTCATTTCTCAACCATGATCCCTGCAAAATTTGGATAACCACGTTCGTAGCCTGATGGCCATTTCTGGACTTACCTGTAGTGAACATGCTGCTCTCCACGCATGTACCATGTGTCCAGTAATTCTCGGTTAACTAGGGGAGTTTGAAATTTCTAATTTGACTGCTGGCATCAGTAGCAGTAGTCGGTTGTTACATCTTCCCGGTGTTTCCAGATTGTCTCCCTGAAATGGAAATTACCGACAACCATATTTACGAATCATGACTTGTTAAGTCACAAGTGAATACAAAATTTCACTGGTATGTTTTGACGGTACCGTTAGTGATTTTTACGAATATTTGCTCACTTATTATAAATATGCTGGTCATGTCAATCAACTGACATGGATCATCCCGGTCAGTTGGTACCTACCAACACATGAATGCTTCTACAAAATAAATACAGCTTTTTCTCAGTAGACATTTGCGACTGTGGAATTCAGATTAACGGCGTTTGGGTTGATTTGTCTCCATGCTGAGGATAGGTTGACATGGAGCAAACACCTAGGAAACGGCTCAAGCTGGAATACCAAACTGAACTTGTCCATCCGTTCGTACAATGAGAGAAATGAGACAAAATATTATGGGCTTTATAAACAGGTCTCCAAAATGATACCGTATTGGAGCTTACTAATATGAAGGTAGATGAAAAGGAATGGGATGCAAGAAAGTTTGTAATAACAGTCGGCAATGGGTGGAGGATTTGTTCAGAGCTGCTTTTCCAAATAACGTTTTGGGCGAAGTAAAGTACATTGAGTAGAGATGCTAATGGGGCAACTTTCACACACATTGTATTTACCTTGTTTGTTAATTCCTACTGAGTCCGTAATGGCATCACAGCGTGTTGGGGAGTGAAGAGTGTGATCTTCGGGGTTTGATATACAACTGGAGCTTCGAGTTTCTAATATTACTAAGGACGACGAAAGCAGTAGTTAGATTTTGACTTTTGCTAATTTCTCGTGAGAAAAATCACGTTGCACTGTTCGGTAGCAACCCCTTCCGCCAATTCTTTTCCTATTCGCCTGATGTATATTCAGAACAGAACCAAAAACTGTTATTTCTTGGTAGACACGGAAGCACAGGTCAGTATACTACCAGCAACAAAAATTCCCGCAAACCGAACGATGGTGCTGACTACAATCCCCAAATGGTACTCCCATCCCAACAACCACAACAGATTGCTAACCCCAAATCTTGGTTCACATCACCCGTTTCTATAGATCTCTATCATCGCCAGCTTTCCTCAAGCCATCTTATGCCAAGATTTCTTGCAACATCACAAGTTGGTTATCGACATGCGTACACATCTCTTCACAAATTCAGTAACGTCGAACATAGTAATTGGCTCACTGGCACAATCCTCTTTCCAAGCATAGATCTTGCAGGTCCGCACTTCAGATCTAGAGCTCAAGAAACACTGCGGCGAAATAACGAGGTTTAATACCTTCGGATGTGAAATTCTAGCCACTTATTCGGGTATTAGGCAATTCAGACTTATCTTTGAAGGACGCGATTTCACGGTGTACACTGGCAACAAGCCAGATGTTCGCGCTTTACGTGTCACCACTTATAGGTATTCCTCCAGAAATTCTAAACACGTAGATTGCATCCGACAATTCACGAGTGATGTACGCCATGTCACAGGTGTCGGCAATCCAAAGACAGAAGCATTATCTCGCATTCACGATTTCATTATCGAAGACAGCGACCCGATCAGCCTCAAATATATTACCTCCCCCAAACCAGCCATAATGAATTAGAGCAACTCCGTAGAAACTCGTCGCGGAAGCTGCAGACAGCCTCACTTCCCTTTCCAGAGGCTCAGCTAATGTGTGATATGTCCAATGGATATCCAAGAACCGTCGTCCCACAATCATTTGGGCAGCTGGTTTTCGAAACTTAACACAGCCTCTCTCACCCAAGCATAAAGGCTTCTACCAGGCTAACAGCTGACCACTATGTACGGTTTATTGTGAATCGCGATGTCACCACTTGGTACGACAACTGCATTCAGTGCCAAGATTCAAAGATTCACAGACATACAAAAAGCCCATTATCTCTATTCCTCCTAGTAGATTCGCCTTCCCGGTAAGTCTATGTCGACTTGATTGGTCAGTTGTCACCGTGCAGGCGGTCCCTTTATTCACCCCACTTATGCAGATTGCTTTACTAAATGGCTGGTGGCCGGACCTTTGCCAAATGCTGCAAGCTAACTTTGTCTGAGCTTCTTTAGAGCATTGGTGGCAACAGCTGTTTCCCCGGCCATAATCACTACTGCAAACGGCTCACATTTCGAGGGTGCTTTTGGTAGCCTCCTATGTAGGTTAGACATCAGGCGGATCCATATCACTGCTTGTCACCCCTCTGCTAACCTCATGGTAGAACAATTTCACCAGCAGATCAAAGCAGTATTAGCAGCATATAGCAACCCCGACTGGTGCGAAACATTATCACAAGTACCATTGGACTGCCTGAAACAGCTGAAGGTAAATTCACATACTACAACAGCCAAACTCACACTCGGTTGCACACTCCGTCTACCCGACGATATGGTAGTCCCAAAGGCCCTGGGTCCCTAAAATTACGCAGATTACCCCCCGCCTCCCAGGTAACACATCGAGTGCGTGAGTTGCATCTGCTTGCGCCATGCAAACAAAATACAGACGTAACGGGCATGACATCATGAAGTGCGTGCCCATGAACCAATCAGTCAATCTGTCCATCACACGTCACTGTTCGCATCGACCACTTACACACAGTCTATTGTCTACGCTCGGCAATCAGTAACAACATCAAATATTCCAGTTTTTCTGCTGGAACTAAAACCCGATGACTGTAAGCACTACGACGGGAATTTAACTTAGCCGGATTTGCGCGAGAACAAACACGAAAGTGGATCACAATTCCGCTGTTGCATAACATCGCTTCTACGGTGAACAAAACTGACCCAATATCCATTCGTTCTAAAAACCAACGACAGGAAGCCATGCGCTTGGGCGAATCTTCGTTGTTCAGCTTTTGCAAGTTTGTTTTCTTGCAAGAACGAAATTCCCCAGAATTTAAAATATTCAACACTGATTTATACGATACATGAGAATTTCTTACTCTTTTACACAAGCAATCTCATACTTTCCGGAAGACGTCCTTTGAGACAACACCGATCAACACTCGTCTCATTACCTCTGGTTGCCTTCAACCTACCAGATATTTTACTTCTCAGAACCTCTTTATGAGATTCCGAACGCATTTCCGAGAGAGCAAGTGAGAGAGAGAGGTGGACGGTTTTTATGTAAAATAGTAGAACGTCGAGCTATTTTAATCATGTTTTACCTCGCATCATCGGACAAGTTCTAAACGACTGAACGTTCCTCTTTCGTAAGTAGTAACGACATTGTCTGTTCCCAACCCCTTTTAGGCTGAAGGAATCGGATCGGGCCACTTTTATTCCACTATTTCGAGTCGACTAAATTCAACTAGGTGTCTCGCAACGGAGCTAGAGTGTCAATCACATTCAAAGTTAGATTTACTTGAACATACTATCAGATCGCATCAGCGATACTGACATATTATGCAACCAAATTAATAAAAATGTAACTCAAAGTAGGATGTCTGTGCTCCACCACGGAGTCGAATCTACCTGAGTGCTATTCCAATACAGTGACTAGGTCATAATCCCGATTCAACCTAAAGCAGAAGTTATCTGTATGTGTGTGAGAGAGAGAGAGACGGATGGGAGATTTTCTCCATCAACCTTGTGATCAGCAGCTCGAGAATTACCATGCCCAGGTATTAGTTTATGGGTACAAAGCTCGCGTGTTTGTGAACAGTGGTAAAATGGAGCTATTCTATCCTGTACACGGTTGAATAGATATAACTTCTGAGTTACAGCCAGGTAGCATAAGGACACGCAGAACACGCCCACAACCTCGTGCAGCACTTCACCACCTATGATGGATTTATTAGTATTGGTTGCTATTTGTGAAATAGCGTGCCAGTCCCCAAAAGCATCACAAAACCACTGGTTTACCAGTGGGGTGGTGTTGATAAAATATATGACTTGTTTAATAAAACCTGGTGGTTGATCATTGAAAGATGTCAAGGTAACGCCTCTTGGTTCGGAGGACGCAAGACCGACATTACCTAATGCATGCACCTTATCACATATTTCACATCCTAATGTCTCTGGCGAATCGAACAGTCTGCAGCTAGAAGACATTAGTGAATTCACGAATTTCTCTGATTGGCGCTCCTATATGTTCTGTTTGGTAGCAAGAGAAGAGATAATGATTAGACACCGCTAGTTTACTCCTAATTTCAGACAATGTATAACCGATTGATAAAACATTAGCGTTGAATAATATTGAGTCGGCAGTGGGGCTATCTCCCTCATTGCCACAACATCGTGCAATCATCCGGGTGTTGAACTGGATGATTCTCCGGGGAGGTCTCGGCACTCTCAATCCATCCAGAGCCAACTGTATTTCAAAGACAGGGTAAAAATTGTTCACTCTTCGATGTAGCCCACGCAAGCGCAGGCACCAACGGGCAATCTCCACCGCCCAGCCTCACCTGCTTCCACCAAACCTGGAATTCTTATAAGCGACTTTTGTTGGTTCCACGGCATTTTTGGACCAGCCGCCCAAAGGTGCGGATAGCCGTGTCTATACTTGGTTGGAAACGTCAGTGGAGGTGAGTAAAAGCAGCAGTACTCGCCGGCAACCAGGCTCGGGTTGGAAGTTTTGTATTACTTGCATGATTTGAACACTAACACTAGGTTCCTAATTGATACTGGGGCCCAAGTTTCTATGTTGCTGGTTGGTAAAGAAAAGCCACGAGCTTCCATGCTTCGGCTGTATGTGGCAAACGGTTCCTCCATTCCTCACATGCCTCACCTCTAAACATGGTTCTAAAAGAAGGTGGTATCAGCTGGCCACCATATGACGACTGTAGCGCACTAAACTTGGTTACCCGTTATGATAGCCATCCAATACCTCACATACACTACATCACGGCATCTCTTCATAGCACGACTGCAATTTCTCACATCTACTTAGAACGAGCCTATCACCGGATCCCAATCGCCGCTGAAGTTGTCCACAAAACTACTGTCATGACTGCTTTTGGATTTGTTTGAGTTTCTATGCATGCCTTTTGACTTGCGAAATGCTACTTAGACATTCCAGAGGTTTATCGATAGCAATACTCGAAACTTTGAACTTGTTCATGTTTATATCAATGATTTGCTACTAGCATCGTCGAGCATAGATGAACATTTCTAACATTTGACGCTGGTGTCTCAGTAAAACTAAAATACCGAATGTGACGGATTAATCAAATGTAGTTGCGTGACATCTACTACTGTACAGAGTATCACAAATTTCCTGACTAACAGTACTACTACTCAGCAAGAAAGTTTTCTTCTATTTTAGGTTGAGTCATTAGGAGCTTACGAACCAAGTCAATAAACGAAACACTTAAGCTGACCAGGCTAGGATGGTTGAGGCATGTGTTGAGCACTCCTCCTGAAAGGGTTGTTCAGGGCGCAATGTTTGCTGAGGTTTGTAGCGCTTGGAATATGATTAAGGGTGGTCAGTCTGTGACTTGGGAGAAAGGAATTAAAAGCCTGACCCTTGGACTTGGTCATGTAGGGTGTGTAACGCCCCCCCCCCCTCTCACCCCACACACACACTATGGTTAGATACACTAGAGGATATGGCTAGGTGTCACGACCAGTGGTGCTCTTCTTTACACAAACATTCTCCATCGAATAGATACCAATGTTTGTAGTTCTCCTATCATTTCTTTCATGTTCTTGTTATTTCTCATTATTTCATACTAAGGTTGCCCCTAGGAGATAGCAACAAAGACCACCGCACCCAGTGCGTCATCAGTGGCTGTCCAAAATGAACTGAACCGACTGGTAACCCCTCCTCTATGACATGTAATTTATTAACACAGAATGAACCGAAGCTTAGTAACTCATGACTAGGATTTTTTGTTTGTATGGCAAAGATGAACCGGGCATCGTTTTATTATTATTTTTATCAAAAACGGATGCCACAATATTTTCAGGAGGTTGTTTGCGGTCAAATTAAGGCTGCCCATTAGGATTGTGATCGGTGCTAAAGCATGAGCTCATACCATGGACTGGGGAGTCTGAAGTCCACCATGATAATCATTTGACCACCGACGGTGTGTAGATTGAATGAGAATGATTGGAAAGAAGGATATAAATAGGGTAGACTGGTACCACCACCAGTCAACCGACGTAAATCGTCAATTAGCTCCCTCACTATTATATCAGCTCTTTCCGAATATGAAGTACACTGATGTTAGACAGATTTCTGTTAATAACGAATAGGATGAATACATTTGCTCAGCTATGAGAAACAGTTGTCGACCATCCACTAATCTGATTCCGTTTGTGTTGTCCTGAGTATTGAATAGCTCCATACACCTCATAGCAACAAGTGACTCATTCACTCACCTGGCTACTCAAACTTGAGCCGCATAACGTGCTCTTTTTGCACCCGATTAACTGACCAATTTTGTGCATCGTGTCATCTGTTTGTGAGCGTGTGCATTACATGGGACAATGAAATGAGAAACTCATTCGAGTGCGCACCAACCTGCTAGCAAGCCATTAGGTAGTGAGTTGCGTAGTTTGACCTATCAGATTACCCTTAAACCTTTGAGCACACTAGTGTGCACGAAATTCCAGGAATCCCAATTTGTAGTCGGAATTCGGAACTTCCTACTTGCATTTGTATTAGTAGGCAAAGCAGTGTTCAAACCACAAAAGTTGGGTTCAAGTCAGGCGCGTGCTGGCACAAAACTCGTCAGTAAAAGCGGTCGCGAAACTTGGAACCCATTGAACTGGACTATCGGACTCAACTGACATGTCACTCAGATTAGGAGTTCTACGTTTTACACGTTGACTCCATAAGGACAAGCTTATAAGTGATTTATTTCTTGGTTATTCGTGGTAAAGCCAGATGTCTAAATTAGTTGCAACAAAGGATGCCAAATGAATTTGCTCTCCCTTCATCTTCAGTGCAAGTGAACTCATTTAATCTTTTTCTAGTCTGTGAATTATCACGGACTGTGGATTATTAGTGTTCGCAACATTTATACGAAATGAAGGTATTTCAGAATGTGGTGAACATCAACTGCTTTAAGGATATCAGCATCAGTGTTCTGTATTATATTCCTCATGATTTTAAAATCCATGGCTCTAGTCCGATTGAACACGATCACTGAAGTACCCACCAGATATCTTCACATATCTGGCTTAACAAAGTCCGATGTATACTCCATAATATGAGCCCACTAGCAATTGTTTTCCAGACTAGAGTTATGACTTCACTTGTGTATCGCGAAGAAGTGCTAAATGTTTTAGCTGAAACTGCTGTCCCAATTTTAACTGGAACTCCGTTGTCTGTTCCATTCAGCAATGCCTAACAGTTAATACGTGACTACGACCGCTAAAAACTAATCTACTTACTACTTCAATGAACAACCTGACGATCAATCTACGTTCCTTCCCAACTTGATTTTATTTGCCAAACTTGGGACAATGTCGCATTGCCACGAAATTCATTGTTTCATATTTACCGTCCATGTATATTGTTTTATGAAAAATTTGTTGGTGTGAGGCTTCGGAGTAGAGTTTAATTACTGATCCAAGCTTTCACATGACGTGGTTGTAACTACTACTACGACATCTAACAACTAGATAAGTACAGCGTATATCACATTTGGGTCTCCTATTTGATTGTCGTGTTGCATAGATCAGCAAACTGTCGTCAAGCTAAACGGCCTCAATAAAAAAACACTGTAAACAAATAAATGAGCAATTGGGTTGTTTTGGCCTTCAAAAAAGACTAAGTATTGGTTCTCTGGTTCTTAACAGATTCATGGAATCATTCTCCAAAGTGGGTTTGTGCCGTGGTTTCAATCACCGTAAAAGTTCAAAAACACCACCGTCCTGCGCCCTACATATCCGTAGTCGCCGAACCATACTTTCGTGAACACTCTCGGGCATTGAGGTTGGAATGCCTCTGCAAACAGACTGGACTGGGGCCTGAAATTCCTCCACAGTTTTCAGATTCGGGTCATGCACTCTTCCCTTCACACAGCCTCACATGAAAAGTCTAACGAGGTTAGATCCAGGGACCTTGGAGACTATGGTACTGTGCAATTCTGTACAGCCCATTGCAAAGAGACTGTCTCATCAAGCTATTTGATTGAAAGGCTTTTGGGGGTGTGTTTGCATTCCATCCCTCTACATTAGCAAACTTGATGAAGTGCCTATGTGAAAACTCTCAAGGTTCTCGTTCCTATTTATTCTAATAATATTTACTGATAAGGAATTTAAAATATCATCTTCACTTGGAGTGGCACAGTGATTTTCAGGTTTCAAAGAGGGATTATATAGTTTGTGCTTAGTTTAACACGTTTTTTCTTTTTGATCCCATGGATGCATGTGAATGGTAAGCAAAGACGTTATGTACTGAATATGACACTAACTGAGGCAATTATATACATATATATATATTTATATTTATATTTACATTTATATATATATATATATATATATATGGCAGGTTTACAGTCGTGTTGACTGTTGGACTCGCTTGATCCAAATTATTCAAAATGGATGGGCACATTCGTAGAACTACCACAAACAGAGTCTTTCGAGTGATTCGGCATGCTCGTATAACCAACTCGGGGTTAGCACTTGGATTTTTAAGTGAAGATTTGAAAAAATTGGTTTCGTTTATTTTTACTTCTTGTAGATAATTTAACGGTTTTTTCTCGGCTGACGCAAAAAAACCCACAAGTGGCTACTGCTACTGACATGAGTAGTCAAAACAGTAATACGAAACACTTGTGTATACCAGTTATCCTCGAATGAGGTTTGCAGAATTTGTATAGATATGTCAAAAAGTGACCATCGGGCTACGAACAAAATCACCCAAACTTTGCACAGATCATGGTCGAGAAAAACAAATGTGTTCCCATCAGAACCGTCAAGTGCATAAGCCTCAATAAACCCGAGGGAGCGATCTTGTGTCTGTGGTCACACTTGCAGTGGAACTGATTGTCGCAAACAAATCCGACTAACCAAACAGGATCATTGGCGAAACCAGATACATGAACACTTTGGTTCTTACGTGAACTTCAGCAAGTCATCAGAGTGAATATAGATCTGCAGCTTTTTCAGCCAGAAGGAAAAATCGACCACTTTGACCACTGTCCGTCTTTCTGCTCTTGATCGAAGCAGTTTAAAGTATAAGGTGTAAACAGCTTATTGTCAGGATTCAACGAAAATGGACAAAAAACGCAGTAAACTGCTTAAGCAAAGGCAATGAACTGAGCTCGTTTATCTCTAAGTGGAATTTGAACGGAATTTGTTAGAAACCTGTAGGTGGTTTAATGCCCGTTACCATCATTTCCGACGAGCAGCAAGATACAACATCAGTAATTTGCTGAAGAGGTTTGAGAAGAAGAGCAATGTAAATGACGAATGTCCGAACTGCAACTAGAAAATGCTGCGCTGAAGAAATCGTTCAGGAATTTTTGAAAATCCAGAATATGGCACACAACCACTGGTCGGACAGTGTGGTGTGAGTCGTAGATCCTTCTATCAAGTTTTGAAGTTAACCAGATTTCGCCCTACTGGTAGCATTCAGCCAATCTAAACTAATCAGAATGAGAAGACCTTTCCTTTTTTGCAGAAACTTCAGACACGGTCAATCCGCTTACCATGGGGATAATGATGGTTCTCTATGACTTGATGCTTACTGTTCATGTCCATTCATCGCAGATGCAGATGGAATTTGTATCAATTTTATATTGTTTTACCTACGTGGTTGTCTTCGTTCTACACTGACCACTCAGTTTAGAGTCACAGAGTGCTTTGAACATCCGGATAGCAAGTAGGTAGCCTGATCAACTCAACTCAATTCTACTCAACTGTGAGAAGGCCAACAATTGATCTGTTAGTAGACATATGTGCCCTCCATTACTGAAATGATCAATCGAACCCACTTCTTTCTGTCTTCAACCAATCTCGTTTCTTCTCATGTTTCTCATAATTCTCTGAACAACTGTACAGCTATCGACTTTCGCTCTGCGGATATTCCACATTTAAAATCTTCGCATTTTCCTCCGGATTAGGCCTAATCTCCGTAAAGAGAAAAACTAACACTCAGTATCATTCAGATCGAGAACTGCTCATTCCCCATTCCCAAACAAATGCTTATAATCAACAAACCCATTACCATCGATAATTGACAGTTCCGAATTTCACTCCTGTTTTTCAGATTGAGCACACTTGCGCATTCACATAGAAGCATTCATTCAGTCACCCAGATTTCAACTAGCGCCTCTCTACTCCTTAGTATTTTTGAACATCAGGACGACAAACGGAGCCGAGCCCGATTTCCGTGGATTGTCTCAGTCGCCCACACTCTCACACATCTCATGTGACATGCTTGCAACGTGTGCTCGGCGTACAATTTCCCAGGATTAAAGATGGGATGCACTTTACTCCGTGAGATTTATAATATTTTGCCTACTAACAAGCATTGAATTAGCAAGTTGTGAATTCCGATCTCCACTAGTTTTGAACATACTACATAAACACAAAAATGGGGACTGTAAATGCATACAACCTAAGTGAACACCAGTGTGACCGAAAAACTATCACATATAGTCTCTTCACAATGACGAGTCTGCCCAATTCAGAATACGCACATCTGGAATGGTTTAGTATTCAAGTCGATAGACTGTTCACATTCTTATCCCAGAACATTCCCTTGTTATCAGCACTGACATGAAACAGATGTCTCACAGTATTGCTCACATCCCCTTTTCCAGTGTGTCTGCCACGTTCAGGCCACGAAACAACGAACAATCGTTCACACAAATTTATTCAATTATGGAAAGTATTCCCAAAGATATTACAGCTCTCATTTAAATGATGACCGGCGTTTGGTAATAGCCAAAGATTCTCAGGTAACATCAACGAGAATTGAACGAGCCTTCCGCTTCCACTGAATTTACGGAGTTTTATCACGATAGGTGACCGTGTGTGGCCGAGCATCAGTGTACTTTGGGGTTCATCATACAGGGTCACCTCTAATTTGTTTATTGATATTTTTCAGTTATTACCATTTCCATATCCATACTTGGCGTTATGAATATAAATGTGTGGCCAGTATATTTCCTAGTGTGATCGGATGATAGCACGCAAATAATGCATGGATCACGTTTCCCGCGTTCCCATGTCCACCTACCCGGATGTTCTGGTGAATGCTACCCACGTGTTATGAACATTCATTTCGCGAGTCCTCACACACATTCACCACAGAAGGGCACTCTCATTTCTGACTAACTCTGGGTTTTTGTTTTGTATTGTTTACGGAGCTCTAAGACACAAAACACACTTGACATTGGTGAGTTTTGCCGTGATTGTACTGTTGGTTTATGAGATAATACTTCATCGATGATAATCATTACTTTCGTGAATTCTTCATTTCAGTCAGTGATAGGAGGTGTGTGCTCTCGGAAAACTGCATGCTATGCTTTGTGACAACTGTATATTCTACATCATCAATACAATCACTCGCACGATAAAAAACGAGGACAAAACAGGCATTGTTGATACCCATGCACATGGTGGTCATATAATCATGTATTGCTCTCGTGCATGGCAGAATAAACCCAGAAGTGTGTAATTTTATATAGATAACAATCATCAAGTTGATGCATGGTTCTAGAACAATATTCCTTGTGATCTCTCTTTATTCGGTAAGGGGTTTTATCAAATTCTAGGTAAAATCCTATTATGTCATTCATCAGTTGGCCACCATACATGATGGAATTTGAACTGTCATGATTACAGTGCACAATTTGTGTCCATGCAGGGAATTAATCACAGAAAACATTAGCAAAGCACATGTTTCACATATTTTGTTGTCACTTGTACTAAACAGTCTGACCCACTGCCATCTCATAAATGTATCGTTTTCTTATGAAATGAACACCAAATTAGTAATACATTCTAGAAATAAATCACCCCTTTCATGTATTCATACGATACAATTGACAATCAAGATTACCTCAATCTCTGATATATTTCCAACTTCGTAGTCTTTAACGTGAACGCTTTTGCATTGGAAGTATTGGTCGGAAGCATTTGAGTATGTTGACACTGACGTACTACCGGGAATAATGATCAGCACTTCAATGAAAGGTCAAAATTGTTGCGTCTACTGACCACGGTTTTAGGCGCCATGATGAATTTTGCAAGCGATTTTCTAACCGGATTAACTAGTAGTCCGCTTTCAAGTCCACGTATAAATTAACTCCCATAGGCCACTATTCATTGACAAGTTTTGGTTGAACAACCGACAGTTAGGCTGGAGGACGCTGATTCCTATACGGATAGTGGTGTGAATATTGAAGCACGAATGTTGGAGATAGACTTTCCATCGCCTGCATCATTCCGGCTTCTCGTGACATGAGCAAACTCCACGACCTGTTACTTGGTATCAATCTAGTTAGTTTCTGATTCCAGAAGACCGTTCAGCTGTGCTTTTTCTGGGTCTTATATCAACTCGACTCCAGCAATCAAATCTTACGACACACGAAACACATTCGGAATAATGTCTCACTTGTTTTTCATGCGGATCCGAGAGTTTTGTCAGAAACCTGGGCACCCTGTCCCCATCACTTTAACGAATCTACTGGTTACCTACGGAATCATCTACTTGCTTTCGGCTCCACCGATGGAGTCCCACATCACCTTATCGGAATTCGGCTCGAGATTAGGCCAGAAAATTTGAAAAACAAGCCCGAGTTGATTCTGCTGCCCGTCAATTTCGCGCTAAACACGGGAAACCTTGATTTTCGAATTCTTACCCCCTCTGTCATCAGACATTTCAATGAGCTATTGGGGAAAATTTCTTTTGCAGTTTTGAAAGCAGCATTTCAGTTCCATGGCCCGTCAATTCTTGAACCTCCCATTCACCATGTCAGTGGAATTCACTATGCATTGCTAAGATGAAGATGTGTAGTACGTTCTATTCTTAAAAACCTACCGGTATGTTGGGGCGCAGAGTTCAGCATATAACTGCCTTTAGAGAAGTCACAAACCTTAGTGAAGTTTTAGAATATTATGCGAGTTCTGTTGGTTATGTCACGCCATTACCATCATGATGGACAAGGAAATGAAGTATAGGCTTGAGCATGATTATGAAGTGACATTTGTGAGAAACGGGGATTCGCATTACACTGGTAATCTGGAAGTATGTTTTGTCAGTCATACCAGGAACGCGCAATGTACGTTACTATGCCGGTTTCACGATCTTAATGCTGACGGTCAATTAAGTGAATGTCCCAACCCTATCCAAATTCGAAACTTGGAGCCATGTGTCCCCGTTCTTTTACAGGAAGCTTTCCTTGTTAGACATGAAACCAAGCTGATAATCACATCTTGTGATAGTAGGTAGTGTGATACGAGTGTACTAGCGAAGTGAATGATTACGATTCGGAAATGTTATTGACACGCTCTTCTAGATTTATGACTTCTCAATAGTGAGATAACTCGAAAATTACCAACGCGTATCAAATGAAGTGATGCCCTCTCGCAGCAATATAGATGTAAACGACCATATAAAATTTGACAAACCATTCAGAATGGTTAATTTGAGGGATATCACTTTATTTTATTTAATCAGCATACCATCATATCATCCATGCAATAATATGAGAATGGGAAATCATCACACTGCATGCAGACAAAATGTTTCCCCATTCTGAAATAAGGAACATATTTGGATAGACATGGTAATTGCCTCCGTCCGATTTCTCAGTGATTTTCACAATGGTAAACTGTCCCAAAAGATGCTGTGGGTTGATTATGGATTCTCGCGCTTATGACTGAATTATTAATTACTAGTAAACGGGTGACACATTCGTCAGTAGTAGAATCAGAATGCCTCTATTACGACTCATGACATGTTCGGCCTAGAATTAGAACATGGCTTTTAGGTCGTCAAATGTTGAGGCACAAATTTCTCCAACCTGTCCGCATAAATTATTGGTAACCCTTTTCAATATACACGAGATTAGCTCATATGAGCTTGACCAATCGACTAACGACGTATGACAGTCAAAGCGGCACAACATTCATGGGCCATATACAGAAGGCCTCAGCTAATCCAATCGAAGCCATTTGGATGTCAAGATATCTATAATTGTATATGAGATCAGTACATCTAAATGAGAGAGAATACATTTTACATCATATCGAAATCACAGTAAGAGATATCCTCTCATATTTCAATTAGATTTTTCATCAAGCAGTAATCGTTCAACCACAAGTTACATGTTAGAGTCTGTAAGCTTTTTGAAATATATTTCGCATATCAGTGGCAATGGGATGGAACTTACCAATCTAAATCATTACTCGTTCTGCATAGCTGTAGGTTGAGGTTTCAGTAACATATATGCTCACGAGAAAATGAGAACAGTGAAATCCTCGTCAGCCTTGCCATTACATTGATCGTAGTCCGATGGATACATGATACGTGGCGTTCCTTTGTTCTGTGTGGCTGCAGTACTTTCCCATTTCTCACTGATTATGTCTACCAGTTTTCATTATGGTGTACATAATCTAGTCATTCGTACTGAATCCACAATCACTCGAAATATTTTTCCATTCAAGCCTATGGTGAATGTGTTTGCCATGCGATCGTGAGATGTTGGCCAATCCAACTTCATGCCAGTGTAACAACTCACTAATATCTGAAAATGTTCCCGGTGAAACTGCAGAAATCGACTGTTTTAACTATTTTTGGGATTTTTATCTTCCATGACACGTGAAACTGTGAATGTGAGCTTGACTTTTGAAAATATCCAGTGAATATCAGTAGCGACACAAAAACCGTGATTGGAAACAATGACAGTGCCGTACCTCTCACTTCAATCCTCTTCAGGAATCCACCAAATCTCCAGTGAGAGTTAAATTATGGGACGAACAGCAAAGAATAGAATACCTAACAACCAGCATGTCATTGATCACACCCTGTTCGTCATTGGGATTTGAAGGTGATAGCACATTATTTCCACAATCATCAATTATATGACACGTCTCAGGTGATAATAACAAGACAGAGGTATTTCCTTTGTCTATATATGTATCGGAGATGTCAAAATTCCCTGAACATCACATTTTTTCTTTCAGGGTTTTCAATCTTCATCATGCAAAGTTGCTTCCCGGTGAGATTTTCCCGTACTACAAGTGAATATTACGACAACTTTATTCGCACACACAAGGGGTAAATTCTTCATCCTATTCGATTCGTGAAAGTGACCAGGAAATCGAGAATACTATTATTTATGTAAATATATATATATATATATATATATATATATTACATATAATACGGCTAATAAAAAAGTCACTTTCGCATCAAAAATTAATCTGCAGTCGATGGAAAGTGGTACACCAAATGGATAATTCCTGGTACGTAAAACTGAGAACAGAAAACGGTTTGTGCTGTTTAGCCACTGGGCGCACTTTAGTCACACATGAAACTTAACCGGAGTTATTATCTCCGTCTGACGGCGCCTTTTCATGCAGCTTAGCGACAAACTTTAGTGCACAGTCCTTAAACGACGTGTTGCTTTTCATATGATTATCCACTTCAACGGACCCAATAATATGGCACAATCACAAAAGGATCTTTTTCATTCATGATCTGTCTCCTGTTTGATTGGAATATCCGTTATGTTGTATTTGCCACCAAAATTTAGCCTTGGGTTAATGATATCATATTACAATTCCCATGAAATGAATAGACAGAACTCACTGTGTAATAATTGACCAGGAATTTCATTGTTGTTACCATTGTTATTAATATTTTTGTAATTCCCACAGTAATTATGTGATATAATTAGTGGGTTCCGTTTTGACTCCCTTCAAACCAGCGCAATCACAAAGAATTTTCCATTCCAACGTTGTCTTCACTAAAGTTCGGATTTGCAATCCATCAATCTATCGGGTGAGCAATCAATGTGTTGTAGTTCTACTGGGTTTATTTATTGTTTGTAACAAACCAAACATCAAGCAAGGTGTCGCATACTGATCGGAAAAGATATACATCTGATAGAGCTTCGTCTGGAAAATATGGAGGATGTGACAGAACTTCTCAAATCAAATGGAACAATTATGAACCGGAGTAACTTACTCCTCGGTTCGCTTACAAATGTGCTAGTTGGCCAACGTTGTTGTACCGGCAACCTTCACGAAGTCGGTCAACCTTCATCGATCGTGCACTTGTTATTATCCTGACACACGGATTTGCTCAAACACGTTTGATTGGTATATGCCATACTGAAGAGAACACAACATCGATATAAAAGAACGGTAAGGAGTTAAGCTTTCATAAAATGACACCAGCACAATTCGTCCTGTTATTCCTGTGCTTGAACTTCGGTAATGTAGATTGTGGTGAGTCCGTTATTTGACTAGATCAATAGTAGTTTGTACAGATGAATCACTATTTTATCTTTCACTGCGTGCTGTGTTGTGCTTTCGAACGGGGTGTCCGATCCTAAGGACACCGATCAGACTGAACCTGAAATGTGACATTTGATGCAATCTGTCATCCAGAAGACACATCAATATCCATTTTTAGTTGACTCTGTAAAAAACGGGAAAACCATAATTGATGAGATGCATTGTTTTCTTGTATAAAATGATTCACCGAACAGCGTGAACACTGAATTCCCCATTGTGAACCATGTTATTCGATGTAATTGGAATATCTGGTAAAATATGACTACTGAGATTCAGCAGCTCCTTTTCCGCGAATTAGTAGGTGGGAAAGGATATGAATTGTGATTGCAGAATTCAATGTGCTGTGCTCCACACAAGACGATACAAATCATTAGTCAACAGTCAGGCTTTTCTCCCCTCCTATATTCCTATCCGTCGGAAACCATGGTAACAGGCATTAAACCACCTACAAGTTTCTGAAAAATTCCGTTCACATTCCACGTACGAATAAATGAGCTCAATTCATTGCTCTCATTTAGGCAGTTTACTGCGTGTCTCTCCTATTTTTGTTGGATCTTGACAACAAACTACTTACATCCCCTACTTTAAACTGCTGCGATCAAGAGCAGGAAGACAGACAGTGGTCATGGTGGCCAGTTGTCCGTCTCGCTGAAAAAATCCGGATCCATATTCAGCCTGATGATTTGCCGACGTTAATATGAGCACCAAAGGGTTTGTTCATCTGGTGCACACCAGCGTGCTAGTGATCCCGTTAGGCTAACTGGATTTGTTTGCCACAGTCAGTTCTACTGCATGCATGGCCACAGAGGCAAGATCAATCCGTCGGGTTTATTGAGCTCATTCATTCGGTGGTTTCGAGGGGAACGCATTTCATTTCTCAACCATGATCCCTGCAAAATTTGGATAACCACGTTCGTAGCCTGATGGCCATTTCTGGACTTACCTGTAGTGAACATGATGCTCTCCACGCATGTACCATGTGTCCAGTAATTATCGGTTAACTAAGGGAGTTTGAAATTTCTAATTTGACTGCTGGCATCAGTAGCAGTAGTCGGTTGTTACATCTTCCCGGTGTTTCCAGAATGTCTCCCTGAAATGGAAATTACCGACAACCATATTTACGAATCATGACTTGTTAAGTCACAAGTGAATACAAAATTTCACTGGTGTGTTTTGACGGTACCGTTAAGGATTTTTACTAATATTTGCTCACTTATTATAAATATGCTGGTCATGTCAATCAACTGACATGGATCATCCCGGTCAGTAGGTACCTACCTACACATGAATGCTTCTACAAAATAACTGTAGCTTTTTCTCAGTGGAAGTGAGATTAAAGGCGTTTGGGTTGATTTGTCCCCATGTTGAGGATAGTTTGACATGGAGCAAACACCTAGGAAACGGCTCAAGCTGGAATACCAAACTGAACTTGTCTATCCGTTCGTACAATGAGAGAAATGAGACAAAATATTATGGGCTTTATAAACAGGTCTCCCAAATGATACCATATTGGAGCTTACTAATATGAAGGTAGATGAAAAGGAATGGGGTGCATGCATGTCTGTTAAAACAGTCTACAATGGGTGGAGGATTTGTTCAGAGCTGCTTTTCCAAATAACGTTTTGGGCGAAGTAAAGTACATTGAGTAGAGATGCTAATAGGGCATTTTTCAAACACATTGTATTTACCTTGTCTGTTAATTCCTACTGAGTCCGTAATGGCATCACAGCGTGTTGGGGAGTGAAGAGTGTGATCTTCGGGGTTTGTTATACTACTGGAGCTTCGAGTTTCTAATATTACTAAGGACGACGAAAGCAGTAGTTAGATTTTGACTTTTGCTTATTTCTCGTGAGAAAAATCACCTTGCATTGTTCGGCAACAACCTCTACCGCCAATTCTTTTCCTATTCGCCTGATGTATATTCAGAACAGAACCAAAAACTGGTATTTCTTGGTAGAAACAGAAGCACAGGTCAGTATACTACCAGCAACAAAACTTCCCGCAAACCGAACGATGGTGGTGACCAAAATCCTCAAATGGTACTCCCATCCCAACAACCACAACAGATTGCTAACCCCAAATCTTGGTTCACATCACCCGTTTCTATAGATCTCTATCATCGCCAGCTTTCCTCAGGCCATCTTATGCCAAGATTTCTTGCAACATCACAAGTTGGTTATGGACATCCGTACCCATCTCGTCAGAAATTCAGTAACGTCGAACATAGTAGTTGGTTCACTGGCACAATCCTCTTTTCGAGCCTAGATCTTGCAGGTTGTTGGGCTTCTCTCCTCCCGTATCGAGACTTGGTGGTAGGTTTATACCGTCAGCCTATGCTATTCCTAAGCTGAGTGAAAGAAGGTTGTCACATTCGTTCGCGTTCTGAACATGATCGGTGGTCTAGTATGAAGGGACTCACCTGTGTCATTCACACGATAAGCGATGTTTGTTTTGAGATGCATTTTGTGGAGGACATTTCTACCGACCGCTGTTACCCACTCCCAACAGCAAAATATGACTCACTATTTTATGCTTCTACCTTTAGTTAATTACCTCACGTAAATCGTGAACTGCTCTTAACTGAGTCGCGTTCTGCACAAAATAGGTTTATTGTTTCTGAATTGTTGAGTGGCGATGCAATGTCAAATTGAAAAGCAAGATTAACCTCCAACAAAAGCCCTGTGCTGCCAGTTTATGTGATTTAGGGGCAGCCATAAACTACATTCCATTCTAAAACGGTAATCATTGGAAAAATATAGCACACAAGAACAACTTCCCATTTCCTGCTGCAATGAGGTGGCCAATACTACGGTCCATCCAGTATTTTGGGCCAAAACACAACAAGATAAGTTATTAATAATGATGGGATAAGCACCCATTCCACTAGATCTGTAACTGGTGTTCGTGTTTGTTCAAAAAACAATGGAAATAAATGAACATGCATAGTGCCGTTTTTACCATAGATTGATTATTATTCCTCATATATTTTAACCATGTCATACGAAGCTCAGTGACCTGTACTCCACGTGCATAACCGATACTAATAACATGAGTAATCAATTTTTATTTGGTAAATCCTAACATATATATATATATATCATATTCATGTTCCATACACTTCTGTCTTATTCCTTTCAGAAGAAACGTTACTGGAGATCGTAGACGCTGTCAACGCAGATATGACACAATGGAAGTCGTCTTTGACCAGGTTCAGCACCCAACTGGATGCAAGTGAGTCTCACGCAAGTAAATAGCACAGTTTGTGGCAGCTTGTGATGTCCGTACCACTTCGCTATGATAAACCAGATAATTCTTTTGTGCATTTTGATCAGGACAGTGATACTAATCAAAGTTGTTGCAGATATTTTGCTTGCTATGTATTGCACAATGTTTCACACAGGATTTATCGTTGTGACCGCTGATGAAATCAGCTACTCACTTAATCTAGGAAGTTGGTACAACAAGCTTCTAGTTTATATCTAACGTTCACTATTTACTTTCCGATCAGGTGTTCAAACTGCATCTATTGCTGTAAATTGAGCTCAAAACAGACAGAGGAACAGAGATGTCTGATGAGTCTGGGTATTTGTTAGACCAATAACATAGTCTGCGTATTCATAAATGATCGATCCCATTTTTCTATGTATTCCCTATCCCCTGTATTGATTAAGCGGTTGATATTGTTTCCCTCGAGTAGGTGATAAGTGCAATTCATCATTTCAAACCAATAAGTAGAATCGTATTTCCATTTCAGTTACCAAAAAAATGAAAGACTATCCTACTACTGCCAAGGAACGCTTATTCGCGAAAGAATTGAAACGCGGTCAGTGGGAACAAGTATATATCCACCTTTTGTGAATTTTCTAAAATAATCTTCATTTGACACGGCATCGAATACCTGAATGACAAAAGCATCAGTCACTGGATCAGTTTGCATGTCAGTATATTTTTTAATCCAGTATTTGGGGAAAATTGCATTGATCGTCATAAGCTGTTGGCCATCTGTGCTAAAGTGTTACTTCAGTTGTATATACTCGGATGTTAAATATTTGTACATGTCTCACAATTACTTGCGAATAGTGTGTGGGAGGCATTCATTTGGAGTTACTGAGATGGTGACTGTGTCTCCATTCGAATCTGTCGAGCATTGCTTGCGGTTCCAGAGGATGACACCTGAACAAACCTAATTCGGTAATTCGGACCAGCCCAGAGGGTAGCAGGGTGGTACAGTGGTTGCAAACACGTCTTCGAGGTGAGCAGACCCGGGTTGAACTCCGGGATGTGACGAACGATGTGGACTATTGATGAGCTGTAGCAAGAGCGAAACTGGAATTCAGTACATCCAAGTGTAGGGTTCGTTGGATGACCTGTGAAGGTCGAGTCAAAAGACAATCAGCCAAGCAAAATATTACACATTCTTAATCCTCAGTGGCCGTTTAAAAAAGCTCGATCAAAAGTCTGACTGATGGAGCTAGCGGTCAAACCAGAGACATCCAAGTCGTTAGGATAAACGTTCGGTGATACCGTCATATTCCTTATTGTATATCGAACATCAGTCATGCAATCAATAGCCTTTCAATGAAGTGAATCATTCAAGATGGGAAAAGTCGTGTACAAGCGAGAATATGTACACTGTAGGCAACAGATATTCTATTTCATTCATCCTATAAATGCGTTTACAGAAGAACAAACGGAAATCGAAAGGCTACAGACAACGGCATCGTATAGCTTGACGAAAATGAGACAACTACGTGAGTTTTCGGCACAATGATCAGAAGAAATTGTTCTCTTTTTGCTTTGTTTACTGAGTTATTCATTGTCAAGGTTGTAGCACACAGTGTAGAGGGTACAACATAAGGATGAAATCGGAATGAGTTCGTGAAAACCGCATGATGCACTGATATTGAATTAAGTTAGTCAAACAGTGTTTGTGTCACATAATCGATGCCTGATTACGTCACACATTTTGGCCAAGGCAGCTGCAGACTATGAAACACTCGTTTTGTTAACACCGTTCCGAATGACTAATTTTGATTGCTATCACTTCGGCCACACACACACACGCACACACATAATATCATGCTCCCGACCAGATTAGATCGGTCAACTGGAGTTTTGTAGATGACAGTGAGTGAACTCGTTACGTCAACCTAATGTCTCGTAATAAACAAAGGTTCCCCTATTGAGCTTCTGATGACCTTTCTTGCTCTCTTTGTTACCCAAGCTAGATGATGTTCAAGAATTCTCTTGATCAACTGACTACTGATACACCCAAGAGAATGAAATGATAAACACACACGGATTCGGTGCACAGTGATTGTTGATCGTTGAGTTTTTGAACAATGAGAATCGTACATGACGGTTACCATGAGTGCCAAATGAATCCGTACATGAGTAGTCCCGGTGAGATTGTTCGTGAATATGGTTATTATGTCCGTAATTGGTAGCATAAAAACACGTAACTGTTGCACTCCATTTATTTGTAAGTATATAAATGCAACCCAACCGTAGTCGGTGAGTATGCCACAGGCTCGCAAACAAGTGAATGAGTAAGTAAGTAAACGAGCTGAGCTACATGTGCCCTAACGCGCAAACAAGTAAGGTCAATCGATGCACAGCAAGATCAATCAAATAATACTGCCCTTAGTAAAGCGTGACCAAAAGATCAATACCAAGCAAATGTATGTCCATGCATGAAGTGGATATTGATTGGTTGCCGCTTAGTATGCATGAGTTTAACCATACACAGCAAAGGAAAATCCTAAAAGTCATTTGAAGATTATTTCTTTCCTGTAACTGATAAGTTTTTTTCTCTCAATACACTCGGGATCGATGTCTATTTGCTTATTTATTTATCTATTTTTCCCAACAGTCACGCAATTTCGATTTTCATTGGGTATGTTTAATCCTTTCCGTACACCAACACGATTGTTCACTGCACGACAGACTCGACAGGAATGACACATTACGTACCACTTACAATCGTTTCTGACTAACACTGCTAGGCAGTGTTCGTGAGATGCTATAACCTTTGTCCACGTTTGTCAATTCTGCACGTGAAAGAATCAACGAGGCCTGAGTCATTGTTCAAGCACGTTATTCAAAGTGACACCAAATCCACAAACATAGGCTGTTATTTCCCCAACAGAACGAAAAACTGGATCAAAACTGAGTCCAATCAGCGCAATGTTTCTGATTGCTTGGTAACGATATCATGCAGGTAAATAAACCACCTGGCCGGAGAATGCAACCATGTTGTTTGCGTGCCTTTCTTCATCTCATTGCGTTCGGCTCCTCCGATGTAGTCCCACTCATGTTCATTATGCAATTCGTTCAGTAAGTGGTGTGTACCATCTACCACATCACCGTATCGGAATTTGGCTTGAGAATAACCCAGACAATTTGAACGACAAGCCCAAGTTGACTTTGCTGCCCGTCAATTTCGCGCTAAACACGGAAAACTTGGATTTTCGAATTCTCACCCCCGCTGTCATCAACCATTTCAGTGAGCTATTGAGGAAAATTTATTTTGCAATTTGGAAAGCAGCATATCAGTTCTATGGATGAATTCGTCAATACAATGGTAGTTGATTTGGTGCACACGTCGCAAATTAGCATCGGTCAAATTAAAGTGTCCGCGATTTGCCACGTTGATCCCATCGACAGTCAGCTGTGTCTCTTCTGTGTGATTGACTGTACTTCCAGTTCACAGAAAGACCAATGCCAACAAGCATCCGTTTCATCATATCAACCTCCAACCTATTAATTTTGTCACTATCCATCTTCCTATGAGAAAATTGCATTGCTGACACGGAATGGTTCCTGATTACAATATTGAATTCCACCATTTTCCCAAGGAATCCAACAACACAAACTGGATTGTAGTACACGAGAATACACTGAACATCCCTATTGCTGTTGATTGCGAAGATAAACTGGCAGTTGCGTTATGTGCAGTTTATCAGCACCAGCCTTTACATGCATTCCCCACGCCATTACAACACACAGTTTCTTTGCAGACCATGGGAAAAAAGTGTTTATCCGTGAATATCAGAGTGATGGTTATCCCAGCTCTTCACTCATTTACCACGAAATACTTCTCAAAAGACGCGATCGATATTTCTAGCCACATACGGATGTGAACATAATTGATACACAATGTGACGCTGTTTATGATCTAGTTTAAAAATCCGTGGTATTCTTCTGAGACCGGAAAATCCTGACCGGTTAAATAACCTCGTCTAATATGGACCCAGATGTCGTGAATGCATCATTCCTAATGCAAAACCATACGACGTCTTCCGGCTATCACCTCCTAATCTTCTGTTTCTGTGACATAGGTATTGTCCTACATCCTGGAACGATCCAGAAATTCAAATGAATTATTTAGTATAAGTAACAATAACCTGCTTGTCTACGCAGTGGCCAACGGTCATTGTCGTGCAGTCTGGACCTTTACTGCCGCGGTTCCATTTCCGCTACAGCCGCGAACGTTTCCATTTGGATGTCCACCAAGAACTGGGAGAATGTTCCGGAAATGTCGTCATTTGCCGTGTATAGAAAGAAGAATATAGTTTAGTATGCATTCAGTTGATACACATTACGGATGCCTCATCTGGTTCTAGGAAGTTCACATTTGGGAAATTTTTACCGAATACTCATCGTCAAAATGAGGTAAACATTCATACACTGGAATTGCCATCTTCCGTCCACCAAGTCATCATCGGAAACCGAACACTCAGATTTGTGCTGAAAAATCTTTGGTGTGACTAAAATGAATACTCAGACTTGAAATATTTATTAAATACTAACTAGTGTACGACTGACTTCATCTCACCCAATCACTTTGCAGACAGAAGGCAATGTAAGTGAAACACAAGCTTGTCCACGGCAGTAAACAATTCAAAATGACCGGACATTTTTGACCATTTGAGTGATCCCTCTTGTGCCTGTAACCAGTCAAGATCCATCTCCTATTGACTATTTTTTGGTATTTTGCCTGCACAATTCATTCTGTGTGTTGAACCTGTCTTCTCAATTGCATTTTATCATCTACCCAGTGTTGTCTCGAACTCCGATCCTAAATAGGTCAAACAAGCCATGTATTTCTCATATTGTGTTTGAAATGCAAACGTGTCCCGCTATCTTCCAATACCTTTTGATTGACGAAATTGACCCCATGATCGTTTCTTTCTAGTGGCGCCGTAGTTACCCCGTGATTCTTCATTCTCGGTGAACATCTGCAGAGTTGAAATCATTACGAAAAAGCGAATATATAGACTTGTATAAAAGTAATTTGATGTAACTCAACGTGCCACTCGTCCATTAGCATATTTTTTTATCTATTGAATAATCTGTTATGAAGGATCGAAAGTTCAGTTTGAACTGTTAGTAATCATTCACTCCGTTCTCGAAAATGTTCATACTGAAATGATACTCACTTCTGATCTAGATGTCTAATGCAATATTAGTCACCAGATTGTGCCAAATGGAATCAGAACGTATTCGATTCCTCCAAATTTGAGGTGGACCCTAGGCAAATAACAATAAATATCGGTCAAGTAGTCTAAATTGCTTCATTGTTATCCCATTTTCGGGAACACTTTTCTGTATGATTTTATTATACACTTCGTGGTACTTGCAATATTTTGCTTGCTAACAGGCACGTGAGTAGTTTTATTTTATCGGAATCGAGTCAGTTCGGAGGGTATCAAAAAAACAATGCTCCACGTGATATATTATGGGTGAGTATTTATTGTTCAGTTACAGCGTTGTCTGAAAAGATGGTAGTCAGTCGGTGCTTCGATTATCGTGAGCAACCATTTTCCAGACCAGTTCACCATCTATCCCAACAACGCTGTGTTACCGAACAATAAACGAGCACCTTCGTGAATAATATGTTGCACAACTCGACCTCCTCAAAGTGTATTCAGTATTGTTGTCCTCACAGCACAGCATGCGACGTCATTCACATAGACAAGCAATAATGAAGTTGCAAACGCCACGAACATGATCACGCGTCTATCACATACTATTACACAATAGTAAGTTCGAACGTTTGACCACAAGAAACCAGTGTCCGGAGAACACAATCGATATAATTGTAGAATGAACCGGACATGTGTGATACAGATGGTTTTGTGGAAGCCTATTTCTGTTTAATGATGGTACATTGGCTTGAATGAGTTTTAGACTGGACTAAAACTGTCTCAGTGTATTGAATCTGTTTTATCTTTAAGATGCACCTGATATCCGTGAGTGGAAATAAGTACTCCCGTCATAGCTATGTGAGATATTCTGTTTCAGTATGGACCAAAACCTTTTTTTAAAACTGAAATTACGAAATAAACTGCCAAGTATGTACTGTTTTGACGCTTGTCTGTCATAGGACTTAATTTGGTGAGTATGCACTTTTTGTACTCAAAATGATATGAGAAATAAGTTAGGAGATAATTGTATGGGATGTGCCTACATTATAACATGCAGATTGCACATTTCTCTTTTGAGAATTCGAAAGTCAATCCACTATCAAAAATCAAATGAAATGTATTCACCTGTGATCTGATTTGAATCGAATCGAGCGTGCATAGACGGGGAGTCCATATTTAGAATCACATGGTGAAGTGAACCCCATAGACTGTCCTCACCGGCCCCAATAATATCAAATTTTGTCGACTCCGCTTTAAATCTACATTTGTTCGCACGGTGAATTTGTCAAATTTGTAGTTGTAGGTAACTTCACAAACATATTGCGTTGGCGGAATACAGCGCGTACTCTGATCTACGCATATCTGCAGTTATCCGATAGTTTGGACATTGCCAAACGGTGTTTCTTTCTCACTACTCACTGGAATCTTTCAGCCTGCAATGTTTATAATTTGAAAGTGAGCAAGTGTATCTCACATGTGCCTTATAACCTCAGTAGTTGGGCCTTGAATTCAAGAGAACGGGCCCAGTCACCAACTCTTCATAAAGAAGTTACTCATGTAACAAATTAGTCATTCTCTTTCACTTACTCTGTTGAAGGAACTTCACAGTCTACCGCCTACATCTCTCCTGATAAACAGCATACGTTTTCCACATTCAATTAGTAGATTTGTCAGTCGATTTGTAAGCTGCTTCAACTTGCCGCAGTTGGTAATTTCCACTCTATTTTCAATTATAGTTAATGAAGTCACAATGTTGGACACGATTCTGGGGCAAATATATCAGTATCTGAGCGATTTGGCTGTAAAATGGTCTCGAAATCAGAATCCTATCCCTGAGCATAGTGAGTTTATTTGTGATGAATTTCAGTTTTGACCTAAGTCATTTTCTTCATTCCAAACCAACGTTCATATCATCAAAATATTTTCATGAGAAAATCTCCCACTGTTGATCTGTTTGCACACAAATTGCATCCGCGCGTGTTTTGCATGCATGTGCTAGAACCAATCCGTACTGACTTCCTGTTAAAAAGCAGCACAGCAATGCTTGCACACTCCTCCGAATTGTGGCTGGTGCACCTGGGTACGTCTCAAGTTAACATTTGAAATACGGAAAGGAAATTTTAGGTAATCTAGCAGAAATACTGAAAAGTTAGCAAAGGGTGACCTGATCGGAGTGGTAATTTGAATATGTGTACCTTGTGTGCAATCCCTTAGCGACGGATCCTTTGGTAGTCGATTCCTTCACAGTCGATGCGTTAGTTCTTTGATGTAATTCCACCTATTCCTACAAGGTATACAACGTTGCCCTCCACATCATTGGTTGTCATTTGCCAATCTGACGGAGTCATCGGTGTCCGTATTTTCGAATCTTTGTTACGTGTTTGCATTCCTTATTAACGAGTTGCGCTGATGCTGGACATTTTCACGCGGAAACTTCAAAGATTGCTTATTTTTGCTTTTGATTAGGGTACAATAGTTCTCTTGCATTTGATGTCTATTTGGAGTCAATCTGTGTCAGAGTGACATTATACGACCGATTACACGCACATGCTATCGTCAATGGCACAAATTTCGTGGTAAATATACATTTGTAGTGAGGTCACAAATCAGTCTGCTTCACGCCGGAGTTGAGGTTCGCCCACGATCATCGGGCCGCATGTGATTGACCAACTTTTGTGTCACCTTCACACGCATCACCCTATCCAATGCTATTATCGATTTGTACTCGTATTGTCTTTGCTTTGGAGAACCATTCAAAAATAAATCTCACTTGACCATTCTAGTCCAGTGACACGTGTTCTATTTTGGGCTAGAGAAATCGGGATAATCAGGACTGTCCGCTATAAAACACCTCGGAGGTAAACCTTAATATGTTTTACAGGTAATTGGAAGATCAACCAGTTAAAAACTTAGCGCACACTGTGAAACTGATTCACATTTCAGTGATTCATCACAGATAGAGTAGGACAATCCTGTGAAGGTTTATTCGAGGGACAGATTGCCCCAATGAAGAACGGATGAACGAACGAACGAATGTACACGACAAAACGATGTATCTTTTATCTATGGATGAGCAAAATCTCGGAGTATGTTTAAATGCAAAGTTATGGTTGGCCTGTTCAGCCAAACACTGACCATGGGAAAGATATAAAAGCGACCAGTAATTATCATTAAGCCAGGAAGTGGAGCTTGAAAATCCACATTTAGAAGTCCAGAATGAATTGGAGGAGAACTGTGATACGATAGAAACGATATCCTCTGGAAAGGATCACTGAGGTATGGTGCAAGCATTTTCAAGACATCTGGAGGGATTCATTGCTAAACCGGATGGAGTTGAAAAGTGTTCTTTTGAGACACATTTTCATATTATCATTTCGCACTGCGCATATATCATATGCTCAATTGGCACAATCATGTCTCTTTTGAGTGCATTTCAATTACTTTTTTACATCTCATGATACCTTGCTTATTTATTCCACTTTTCGACAACAGATTCTTATCTTGTCCAAAATAATGGTCCTCTTGTTGTTGGGCGTCTGTTGTTTCATGTTCTTGCATATTGTACTTTTGCAGGACCGTCTTCATTTTTTTAGTTGGAAGCACACACACATTTATTGAAGTAACTGTATGTGTAACCTGAATAATCTCTACTTGTCTTTATAGTTGTGTGACAAGTCTTCTCTACTTTCATTTCTCCAGAAAAAGAACTATTGTATTCTCTTCCAAATGGAACGATACTCTCCATCAGCTATTCGACGGTATTACAGGGTGAGTAAAACTATATTCTTGCTCGCTTTAGTCACTGCAAACTATGCTGAACTATGTGACGGAATGGCGTGGCACATTGTGAACTGATGGCTTGGTTCGTTTAGTAGACAGCACGATTGTTGGGTTAGTAGTATCCAACACGTATTATTCACTTATCCTGAAACGAGAACATGGTTGGAGTAAACGAAATAGACAGAGGAAGTAATCAGGGTTCCGTTACAACCACAGTTCATCACAAATAAACTGTTGTATTCGTACTAACGAATGAAGATGTTTCGAAGACGGGATACTCTTCTCACTAGAGTTCTTGAAACTATTCAGAAGAGGCTCTAGTTTGTCTGATGTGAATACAACGTGCAAAGACAGTACGAAACCATCATAGCGTCCATTATAAGCGTCCTCTTCAGTCTAAGTGATCTATTCTCAACACTTGAATCCAAAGACGCATGCCATTCACTGCTGACGTGAATGAGCCCTTGAATGCCAGTCCAGATCGATTATTGGCAACTTATGTCATTGAAGAAAACGTAAACCGTATGTGATTTGCAGATGAGACGCGTCGGTTTGAAATTTCGATGATGCCAAACACACTGATGGTGGTCGGGTAGTTTAGGCCAATCGATTACCACCTCGGACGTCCGAGGTGGTAATCGATTGACCTAAACTACTCGATGATCACCGGTCATACCGTTTGATATTCATCGATGGCACGAGAAGCCGCAATGATGTACGAAATGGCGAATCAACGTGCATGTTTTGCATTCGAATTTCCACGTCCGTCAGTGAGGGTCAAATCAGTCGTCTTCTGCTTAGCTGCCACTTCCGTCATCAATTCAGCTGTCGAGATTCGACCAGTCAAGCTCCAAAAACGCAAGTGATTCCCCTGTGATTCGCGAACACACGTCAAATACCACACAGCCCAGTACTGTTTGTCCTACTGAAAGTTGACCGATGAGGCTAGTTTTCTAAACAAATACTGTATATCACAAAAACAGTAGTTTCATCTCGTTGAAGAATAAATTGCGATATTCGTGTCTGATTGACCGTATTACGACAATACAATTGGCAGTGCAACTACCTACTTACTAAGGGGAAGGTATACGGCTCAAATGTGGCTCATAGCACGCAACTTTGAATGCAGTGATGTAACTAAATTTATCGTCATCATAAACAACATATCAGTTGGTGATTTGTGATATTGAATGGCTATTACAATGAATGATGATTTGGGTTTTCAGTATATTGCTGGGACTTGAATCATGTTACCTTTTCGAAAACACCCATTCTATGCACTGTTTTAGTAACAGGACACTGCGAAGAAAACAAGTGTTTTTCCAAGTACCAGTTTAACGAGATAATATTTCCGGAAATATCTACCCAATATTGTTGTCGTCTGGGAAATGTCAGATGAGAAAATACAAAACACAACATCCTTCTACAAGAATGATTAGTGGCACCACATGAATACATGTTATTGTCGATCGATTCACAAAAATCTTCTTCTCCACTTATCTCACTATTCTTCTTTCTAACGTTCATATTTTCCAGAGACCTTTCTGCTTAAGCTAAAACGGGCAATGGAATGGACATCCAAATTGAAAGGAAATTTGGACCGACTCACAAGCCTCATTCGGTTGAATTTCCCTGCTCAGTAGGAACATGACATTTTTGTGTGTATCGTCTCTGTGCTAATCTGTAAACAACTTGGAAGAACCACGGCAACGGAGTGTGAATTTTAAACCCGACTCAATGAGAGGTATTATTTTATATTAATAAAAATATTAGGAAATGCTAATTGACTAATAAATCACCAAACGGGATACCTTTTTATTGTTGATACAAGGGAAGAGAGTTCACAATTCGTCCACACAATTTCCGATCAAACTGAAATGCCACATACACCGCCCACCAAGTACACCATGAGTTTTCACTATCCCAATACTGAGTGAAATTTCAAGTCTCGGATGCTCTACCTACTTTCTCACCTGCAAACTCCAAATTCCATAGAGGTGTCAAGATTTGCAGAAGAGCATCTGCATACGGCCTTCGCGCCTTCACTTCTGCCGCAGCCCATCACAAATGGTACAGTGTACTATTTCCTCAAGTGCCCAGGTACAGACAGGTCGACAGCACCGGCACGCGATGCACAAGGGTCAATTTTGCCTATTGCAAACGTTTGACGTGAGTACCACCAGGTCACCAACTTTTAGGTTCCGAACCTTTAATATCATCGCTGTTTTTCTGAGATAGTTGGGATACACTTTTTCATCTATCTACATTAAAACACTGCGGTCGGGTGAATAATTTCATGTTTGCACGTTCATCGACGGCCAAGTAGCCAACCACTCGAAATTTTCCAGCCTGAATAAGTCAGGTCAGCCCCCTGACTCCTAAGGTTGGTATTCCAAGAGAAGCCGAGTCGGAATTATTATCCTCTAACCGAATATACTGCTATTGATCAGAAGATCATAATTCGCGGATGAAATTTATTTGGTTTGCGAGGACCCGACAAATCAAGTAGACGTATTAATATTATTAGTATAACACTTTCGACGAGTCCGTCCGTGATAAAGCTTCAACGTGTTTTTAAGCATGGCTGACTTGACGCCAGATGCACAGCATGCAGTTAACTCCATGACGGCTTATTTATTATCCGTACAACAACCGTTGTGTGGTTGAATCAGCCACATGATACCGTGAGGTTTATCTAAGCACAGTAAGCATCCTCTCGCGATTCACTGCTGTTCCGTTCGTCTTACACTTGCGCATTTTATACCTGTCCTTATCACGATCTACACTGTCCTATTCCACCAATCACATGCAGATTACTTGTTGCCAGATTGATATTGATTGACAGGTCACGTTAGCTTGGATATTCTCTAGTTCTCATGCCGACGCTCGCACTCGCCGTTCATTGATTCTAAATTTACATTTCTCGTACATGTGTGCTTTCGTTCTATCTACCGAATTCGGAACATAACAGCAACCGTGTTCAAAGGTGCCAGTGCAGAATTGCTCAACAGGATAGAGTAAGTTGCCAAGACATATTCAGAACCAGAATAACATGTACTACACTCCTCCGTAACCAATCTTAGATGGGTTTCAAAATGTATGCAGTTCTGAATAATCTTCCTTAGCTTTTGGTTTAGCACACTTATTTATCTTCTGAGAGGGCTATTAGGTCATTGAACATAGGCAAGTATTCCAATTCCTCGGATGAAGCTCCCGGATTTATTCACCCTAATCATACCCTTCTTTGTACAAACAGTGAAGTAGTTCCTTCTTCGGTAGAATGGCAAGTCAATCAAGACCCAGTGAATAATAATACAAAGCGAAAACATGTGGCACAGTTTCTCTTCTGGAATGTGGGTTTTCACTAACACTCAAGTTAAAGAGAGACCCACTGTAGTTCTGATAGGGGTTTGAACTTGAAAGTGCTCAGATTCACGAACATATACTTATCCTATACCGTGTGCAGCACCAACTTAACCTGAAAAAACTCTTCATTGGAAAACTTCCCTCGTCCAGCATCTCTCGCATATGCTTTACGAACACGTTCACTTTCCGAATGGTGTAAATTTACGTCAAACAATGGTCGACATAACAACTTTCGCAAGACAAGTTACTGAAAAATGTTCATAGTGAAAATTCACTTTACCTGTTTCCTTCAAGGTCAAACTTGCACGGTTTGCAAAGGAGATTGTCTCAAAAAGAGGTGCTGGTACTGGTTACTCCGCAGCAAAGCCTAGCAACAATGGTAGATTATCCGGTTTAGCATATATTATATCGACGTGAATTTCGATGCTATTTTTTTGTCGGGAACCAGATATAGTAAACCGTTATTTCAGGTTCGATAAAAGTTCTTCCCGCGAATAAATCATAAGCAATGAGCATACAGTCAGCTCGCAAATATTTATATGTTGTTCGGCACATTAAACGAGTACTCATTTCGAGAAAGAGAGGATGGATGATAAGGTCAGCGAATTGTTCGACAAATAGTAAAGGACTTTGATCTTGCAAGCGGGTGGGGGGCGCATTCTTTGCTGTAAACGTTGGCAGCATGTATGGTACTCACCAGTTCGGAAATGCTGCACCCATTCATGCGTACCCTATTCGCGGTCATCTCGTTGCGGTTAAAAAATCAAAAGGCCTCTGTAACATCCAACCAAGAATTAATTTTGGCTAGCCCACCGTCTGTTCCAATACCTACCGCGTTTTCAGTACATCCTATAACATGAGGACTCGAAGTTGGACTTCATTGATATTTTCAAAATGGAATTACCAAGTTTAATCCAGTGAAGCTTGATCGTAATGTAATCAACATGATGAGACTGGGAAAACAGCTGAATGATGCAGAAGATTCATCTTATTGCGATGCTAGTTGGCTGATTTGACGATGTTGTGTTAGTATTCATAATACCACACTCAGCATTAGAGTACCCACTCATTGCCGTTTATGGTCACATAGTCGGAATCTACTAGACCTTCGTTCTTCCACATTGACATCGAAACCGTTATCAGTATGTGCCGAATTTTATTCCGGTTCTGTGATAATTGTGGGGACAATGTCGAGCTACAGCTGATTATCGGAACCGCGGTCGACACCACACTCATGTTTTCTTGAGTACGACATTTTTCGCCGGTTGCAGTACAGTCAATCATTTCACTTTCCACTGCGCCCATAGTTGTCCCATTCCAGATTGCTAGTGCAGCCAGAAACAAAATGTCCAGGTTTCAATTTGACAAGATGTCGTTATTGTTACGCAAGAGTTTCCACCACACTTGGATAGAATGTACTATGGATTCTGAACAGTCAGTCAAAACATGTACCATCTTGCCAGAAAACCACCTACACTGGTCAATTATTTTAAACTTGGATTGTGTGGAGTGGCAATATTTTAGAAGGATCTTCTCTAGATTTAGCCGATAAAGCTATCTGTCAGAATCGATTGAAAACTGCAAACTCCTTCAACTACTTGAAGTTCGATCCATCAGATATACTGGATAGTTCATGAAGCAGATGGGCACATCGGTGATGAAGATATTTCCATAGCCTGGGAACCATCATTTCCGCAGTAGCAATCGAATTAGATCAGTCACGGGTTCCAGCTGTAGTGAAGCTGATCAATTGGCATCTTTCATATTTGACTTGAGCGCATACATCAGATCGTTTAGAAGAAACGCGCAAAGATGAGCCTGTTTCACTGGATCTTTGAGGATTTCTCAAATCCGACGACAGCCCAGGGTCGGAGGTAACCTTATTCATTACTCTGTGATGTTCAGTGCCTTATTCACACATCATTGCAAAATAAAAAGTAGGCGCTATTTGACATCCTGAACTACCTTCATCAAACAACATTCGGACTGATGGAAACATTAAAAATATCTCCTTGGGTCTGCGTAGACACTTTTTAGTTCAACTTTTGTGGAGATCCACCTTGCCAAACAATTTAAGGGTTATCTCCAATAGGGATTGAATTTATCACGCAATGGTAATTGATGATATGTTCCTCAGCCTGAATGACTGCAAGATCCGTGTGCTCTAGTATTTGTGACTGGGGCCAAGATCATTATGAACAGTCTGGGAGAACGTGGATTGACTCGCCCTGTTTCTTGGTCATTCAGTGCTCACAAGCGATCACCACATAATACATCATGGCCAGCATCAACAATCAGTGCTCAATAATAATGGTAACCGAGGCTGAGTTGTCAGCTCAGTCAAGCATACCACTGTCAAAAGGACGACAATTGTTCACTTTCGACGAAGCCCGATCGCTACGTAAAAATATTCATAAATATTACACAGATGAGAGACAAAAGATAGTGGGCTTCGATTGTTTGTGGACTGAAGAACATTGAACGCTATGTGGCAAATACAGATCTGACTTTTTGGTACTTCACATCACGCCAACACAGTACAAGTACGGATTTTTTTTGAAATAATGGTGCTACTTGGTATTCTACAGTGTTCACAGGAATTCACAACTGCAAATATCAGACTGAGGATAATACATTCCTTTAAACAATTCCATAACTGGTTTCACCGACTGGAAGTGTCTGCCTCACTATCTTGCCGACTTTCGGCTAAGGAGGAAGCACCGCTTTGACAAACTGATTTTGCGAACACAAGATTGGTCGACACAACCTGATCGCAATGGCCTTGGCTGTGAATAGGATTCGTTTTCATATCTCTTTGGAGTGGCTTTGGGACACTCGATAGATGAGGTTGAACCCTCCGTCACCTGTTAGCTGGTGCCTCGTATCATTCACATGGACCAAGAACACACTGGTTACGGTTATGTGGATTCTCTTTCCTCACCAGCTAGGGCACTGCTCTTGAACTCGCTCAGACGGACGCCTCAATGTTCTTCCCACGTATTCCACTCCACTCCACAGGAACATGAATATGAGTATACAAAAAGTGATGTCGAATGGCTCGGTATTCTGTTTTCGAGTCTCCATTGGAAGAACGGAATGGCGTCGAATGAAGGGGTTCAGTGTCGCCTCGTTGAGTATATTTGCAACCTAATATCAAAAAGACCACAAACGGCATTCCAAAGCCTCCCGGAAGAATTTATCTTCTAGAAGCCCTATCACTTTGTCCTCTAACTAGCTACCCGAGGAAAATAAGCCATCAGTTAGATAAGGAAGTTCAAATGGAGAACTAATCTAACAAACTAGATGATTTTGTACCAATAGGTGAGCAGAATGCCAGCTGAAATCAACAGTAGTCATGTTAAGCTATCAATATTTTAAAAGGAAACAGCATATAGAAGCATGTTTTTCCGTAAAGTACTTAGAGGCGATAGAGAAATTGAGAGAAAATCGACAGATCCTCATTACGCGCCCTGACGATAAATCCGAGATCGTTGTCATGTAATTCGAAATAGGTTCGCGTTTATTGTGAGTATTTTGTAATTCTTGTTTTCTATTTATTTGTGTTCATTATGTGTATCAGTGCTTGAACGTCAAAACCCATGTATCAGAGAAAACAGTTTCATATATACTCCGGACAAGAAAACAAGGTCAATTTGTTAGAAACTTATCAACTTTGTAGTTACTCTCATTGTAAAGCTGATTGACCTGACGGTCTGAATTGTATTCTGCACAGTGGTGCTTAGAAAACCTAGACAAGGTCATCCACTGATCGAATTAACTTGAATTAAGCTGACCTGTTCTGTCTGGAAAACTGTAAAGGAATATGAATGATCGATATGAGAAATGACTTTTTTCAAAATCACTGATTCGAAAACCTGATCGAGGGGGTGTGAACGAGTGGTTATAATTGTCAGAAAGAATAAAATGATTGCACGTGACTCAACGCATTCTCAACGATAAAATCAGCATTAATTCTCTGAATAGTAGTATTGTTCCGTGGACATTACAAAGACGGATTTCACATTCATTTTACTCCATGACGTAAATGCAAAGATATCACAGCGATTTCATAAGGCATTATATATATATATATTGATAAAAATAAATACAACATAAAAAGTTCGTTTTCAAAGCGGTTTCATTATCTATTATGAATTGGGCCTTAGTAATGTGTAATAGGGATCTACTTGGCCACGTTGAGATCGCATCTGATCCTACTAAATCGATATCCGTAACCCAAGTAATGCGTTTGTACGCCATTCGACGTGAAAGAGCGAAACAACTATATCTGTCATGCTGTTCATCCCTACGCACTGTTAGATACTGGACAATACAACAGCTATTCTGGCTGTTCAGCTGATTTTACACGACAGCACAAGTCGGTGTACCATCCACCGTAAATTACCCTGCTACCAAAATGACGGTACTGACCCGACAACCCACAAATGGTACTCCTATCCCAACAACTCACCGACACATCGAGTTAGCACCAAACAACACCGTGCCTATCGAACTGCCAACTGCAATCCCACCGGATGACCAAACATGCTCTGAGCAACCCCTTCCGGATATCAACCGCAGCCGAGTAATTAAGAAGCCGGTATGTTTTGCGGATGCGTAATAGTTTATTCCGTAGTTCATTTGTTTCTGCACGAATAAGCATGACCAGAATACCATTTCAGCACTCGAACGTGAAGGTGTGTATGCATAGCGACCTGAAATTGGTAGAAGCAACTGCACTGATGAGGATGAACGGGACACAGTGAATACGGAAAACTATGTTGGGTGATTGATCCTTTTTGAGAAGTACCGATATGGATTGATAAGATGAAGTGATAGTTACGGAAGAGATTGACAAGCCAGTGAGGAATTAGGGTGGTTATGATTAGAGGACGATAAATGAATGATATTGTCAGAAGGAATTATGACAAACACACAAGTAGAGCTCCTGTTGCCCACTTGAATGTACATACCAGTCCATGGATAAATAATGATGAAGCAGGTAGTTATTTCAGTGACAATTCTCCATACATCTGTTGATCACATCTCATCAACCGATCGTACTTCCCAGTCATTCTCCTGCTGAAGTAGTTTTGTTATGGACAGACTGGACGGTGCTTCTGTCCGGAGCATAAGTATGAAAACTAATCGTTTCCACATACATACTGAGATGAATGTGGATGAATAACTACCAGTTTATCTATTTAATTTAACTCAGGAACTGCGATATTATTTGGAAACTTATTCCACATATTTGCATACCCCATACTTTTACCGACACGCTTGAAATCAAAAGAATACAATTGGTGATGACAATCAGAAATCTCAGTGACTACGTTGTTCAATAGAAATTTTTAATTTTACCACAAGCTTATTAAAATTCACTTCAGTTTGATGAAATGAGATCAAGTAGAATTTGGCAAAATGTCCACCTTCTCTCAGTTTACTTGAAATGGCATCTACCTGTCACTATCGGAGAATTCCTCAACCACTACGGGGTCACACGAATTATGTCTACTGTTGAACTGAGCGCCAATGACAATGCTCACAGCAATCGCATTAACGGTGCAATCTGCCATCATTATCCAACGTGGTTTTCATACCTATTTGACGTCTGAGTGAATTTATTGTCAAGAAAGTGATATTTGTTAATAATATGCGGATATTACTTGCATCACAATATGGAAATTATTATGCAAATTAAATAACGAGGATAAACCTGTAGTCAGATTGATGACGTTGACTTTACTAAGCAATCATGTAAAAATTATCAAAAGCTGCATCGGCCTTGATAGGATAAGCCAGGGTAACTGGACAGTTCGCAGGTTGGAAGAAAGACAGTGAGAGTCGGAGTACTGAATTTGGCAAAAAAATGGTTTGTTGGACTTCCACGAGATCCATCCAGCCAGTGATCCTAGGCAGGAAGATATTACTACGTACCATGACAAGTGAAGCTTCTGTATGCATACAACTCAACCGTCAAATTGTTATCATTATTTTCAGTACCATTTCCACTTTGCCACACACTGGAAGTTATATTTTGATTTCTTGATTAGGTTGTTGCTGAGAAGAAGCAATGAGAGAACCAGCGCAACCCGTGAACCATTAGCGGTTGTTCCAAATAAACTAAATTCACTGGAGTCTATTACATTTACCAGAACAAAGTGAATATAAGAGATTGGACCTCAAAAGGAACATATTCGAAGATTAGAAATAACCTCTGCACTTAGAAATGTCATACCACTGACCAAATAATTTAAGGTTCAAACTCCAGCGGCATACTGGTATTATTGGCAGCGCAGGCCCGAGATAATATATTATCGATAACCATGTGAGTTCAAGGATCATTGACTGTCACGAAGTCGGAAATCTCTCTTAAAACACGTCACCAATGAGGCTGTAGTCTGCATTTTCCCAACTCCCGCATAGGGTGCTTTGTGAACACTAACCAAAGACAAAGCCTGCATATCTCACATAAAAGTGCAGTCATGACGCGCGTGCCCATGAACCAATCAGTCAATCTGTCCATCACACGTCAGTGTTCGCATCGACCACTCACAGACAGTCTATTGTTTACGCTCGGCAATCAGTAACAACGTCAAGTATTCCGGTTTTTCTGCTGGAACTATAACCCGATGACTGTAAGCACTACGACGGGAATTTAACTTAGCCGGATTTGCGCGAGAACAAACACGAAAGTGGATCACAATTCCGCTGTTGCATAACATCGCTTCTACGGTGAACAAAACTGATCCAATATCCATTCATTCTAAAAACCAACGACAGAAAGCCATGCGCTTGGGCGAATCTTCGTTGTTCAGCGTTTGCAAGTTTGTTTCCTTGCAAGAACGAAATTCCTCAGAATTTAAATTATTCAACACTAATTTATACGATACATGAGAATCCCTTACTATTTTACATCAGCAATTTGATACTTTCCGGAAGACGTCCTTCGAGACAACACCGATCAACACTCGTCTCATTCCTTCTGGTTGCCTTCAACTTGCCAGATATTTTACATCTTGGAACCTCTTTATGAGATTCCGAACACATTTCTGAGAGAGCAATTGAGAAAGAGAGAGAGGTGGATGTTTTTTTATGTAAAGCAGTAAAACGTCGAGCTATTTTAGTCATGTTTTACCTCGTATCATCGGACAAGTTCGAAACGAATGAACGTTCCTCTTTCGTAAGTAGTAACGACATTGTCTGTTCCCAACCCCTTTTAAGATGAAGTAATCATATTGGGCAACTTTTATTCCACTATTTCGAGTCGGCTAAATTCAACTAGGTGTCTCGCAACGGAGCTCGAGTGTCAATCACATTCAAAGTTAGATTTACTTGAACATACTATCAGATCGCGCAGCAATACTTACATATTATGCAACCAAATTAATTGAAATGTAACTCAAAATAGGACTCCTGGGCTCCACCACGGAGTCGAATCTACCTGAGTGCTATTCCAATAAAGTGATTAGGTCATGATTGCGATCCAACCTAAAGCTGAAATGATCTGTGAGTGTGTGTGAGGGAGAAGAGTTTTTCTCAATCAACCTTGTGATCAGCGGGTCGAGAATTTCCATGCCCATGTATTAGTTTGTGGGTATAAAGCGCACGGGTCTGTGAACAGTGACACGCAGAGCTATTCTACTCCGCACGACCGAAATTACTTTATGCATCTACCCTACCACCTATTTCACGACCTGGTGCCTAAGGTGAATCGAACGGACTGCAGCTACAAGACATTATTGAAATCACGAAGTTCTTTGACTAGGGCTCCCATATGTTCAACCCGGTAAAATGGGTAGTGATACCGATTGGACACCGCTAGTTTACTCTAAATTTCAGACAACGTACAACCAGTTGATAAGATATCAGCGTTCTAAAACACTGTGAAATTCATGCTTTCCTGGGCATTTTCAATCATATTGCCTGACTTTATATCAAACCCCATGGCTTCTGAATCCGCTAAGTGCCCAATAACGAGGAGGTAATAAGGGGCACCGGGAGCGTCGTGAGTAGGACGTCCTTGAACAACTCCAGTAATGGCTTACACAGCTTCAGTTTTCAGCACACTTCCAAGCAAATGAGCCCACCATGTTTTACTGCAACTCATCCGCCCATGATTTCGAAACGTTTTGACTCATACCGATGAGGAAGGTGATGAGTAGTCCGTCATTTTTGCCTCGTTCAACTCCAACAAGAAATCTCTTTCAATGGTGTTTCAAGTAACACGATTCCTTCAATGATTACACACACACAAGTTCGAGATTCATTCAGATCACAAATCTTCGATTAGTTTTCCTGGAGAAAGAAATTCATGCCACAAACACCTTCAGCTATAATGCAACGATGGTCAGTTTAGCCGGTGGTATATCAGTATATTATCCAGAATATTCCTGTTCGGAATAATCACACTGCTGATGTCCCAAGTCATCTTCCGTTTCGTGTATATCTCAAGCAATGTTAAGCTGCCCGGATAGCTGATATTACTGACGGATCGGGTAAACTCGTCACCCACCTTCAAACTTGACAGTGCTGTCCGTCACATCTTCAAACTATTTTACTACACCACCAGTTCACCTGAACCGATTTTACATCTACTTCCGTTTCTTCTCATACAAATGTTGTTTTGTTAAAAAATATGCCCAATACTATGTCATAACAATGTGATTTCATCAGATCTTTGAAATAACCGAAGCCCTCAATGAAAATACTTTTTAGAATGTCAGTGAGAAATAAAGCAAAAAGAATATTTCGGAAACCTAGACGACCATAGCTGCAAACACTGCCCTGGTTGGAAAGTTGAACTAAGGAAGCCAACTTTGTCAACTATTTGTCTATCATATATATTTTTGTGATAGATTATCACAACGCAGCCATGCCTGAGAATAAGATGCAGCTCGACACAGATCCGTCGTTTTGGGCCGTTACGTTCAAACCCATGGCGTTTATCCTCCACGACCCCGACGTTTGGTTCGCAGCATTAGAGCTGCTATTCGAGGCACGTTATATCCCCAGCCACCGCCAAATGTTTTTCTGCGCCTGAGAAGAAGTCCCTGTGGATGTCAGTACCTCGGTGAGGGATTTACTCCTAAATCCCCCCCCCCCTCGAGTAGCCATATCATCGGCATAAGGTGGCCATTCTCAAGCAATCCCTATTCTCCCGGGAGGAACGTTTGCATCAGCCACTTGCATGACACCCCATCGGGAATACTAAACCCAGCCGACATCTAGCTCACCTCCAGTCCATGACAGGGCCAGCAGATAGGGATTCGGAGATAGTTAAGGAACTGTTGTTGGATTCGCTTCACTCTCATGTCCAGATCACTGTTACTGCTCTCCTCGAAGATTCGTCCTTGGAACAAGCAGCCTCCCTGGCTAGCAAGATTGACGCCTGTGTTGCTTTGTTTCAGCTGCCCGTGGCCAATGATCCCTCCACTCTTACCTAAGGCATGAGACAGCTTGCGACCAACCTGTGACCATGACCGTATCTGTGGATGTTCTTCCTTGCGGACGTCCCCACAGGCATACTGAGAATCGATTTTATGCAGCACTATGAATTACTTATTGATTAACGTAGGCTGCAGCCCATTGATCCTTCGTTGGACATTACATTTACGGGTCTCGCACCTCGAACAGATGCACACCAGATCACAGGTTTGTTTTCTAACACTGCTCACGATTTTCAGTGTCTATTTCACAAATTCCCTATTTTACCCAGACCATTTGAAGGGATAGGTGCAGTGATCGATCGTGTGGCACACTACATTATCACTAACGGACCACAGTCACGGCACGACCTTGATGACTGGCACCGAACAAACTGGCATTCGTCAAACGTGAGTTTGACGCGTTACTTTTTGAGGGTATTGTTCGTCCTCACAGTCCATGGGCCTCACCTCTACACATGGTTCTCAAAAAAGATGGCATTAGCTAACAACCATTTGGCAACTATCGCGCACTAAACTCGGCTACCCGTTATGGTAGCCATCCAATACCCCACATACACTACATTACGACATCATTTCACGGCACAACCGTATTTTCTAAGATCCATTTGGAACGAGCCTATCACCAGATCCCAGTAGCCGCTGAACATGTTCAGAAAACTACTGTCACTACTCCTTCCGTTTTTCTTCTTGAGTTTCTATGCATGTCTTTTGATTTGCAAAATACTACTCAGACATTCCAGAGGTTTATCGATAGCATTTCTCAAAACTTCGAACTTGTTCACGTCTATATCAGTGGTTCGTTACTCGCATTGTCGAGCATAGATGAAGGTTTCCAACATTTGACGCTACTATTTCAACGTTTGTCCGAACATCGAATAGTAATCAGTTCCAATAACAGTGAACTCGGCAAACCAAAATTTGTGTTCTCTGGTCAAAGGATCACTCGAGAGGGCATTGGGTCTTGCGAGGATAAAGTGAGCATTATTCTAGATTACGCCGTACCGTTCTCAATCAAGGACCTCAAGGCACTTTTGGGATTAGTTAACTTCTATCATCGTTTCGTACCTCATGCCGCTGAATATTTGCTTCCATCAACCGACCTACTTCATGGCAATCTACACAAGCTGTCATTTTTGAATGCCGCCACGACGTCAAGGGTCGATATTTTATCTTCTGTGCCGACCACAAGCCTCTCACGTATGCATTGCATACTAAGTCCGACCATCACTTCTCATGAGAAGTCTGACATTTAGACTACATTTCTCAGCTCACGACTGACCTACGACACGGGAAAGGTGAGTCGAACTAAGTTGCAGGTGCGTTGTAGCGTAATTCAACTAAAGCTATAAACTCTCCCATCATAGACATCCCCACCATGGCTGCAGCACAGGTACAGACATAGGACACATCATGTGTAGAAACTGTTCAGTCATCGTCGCTTGAATGTTAGTCCGTACCTGTGGTCACCAAGGCTGGGATCATACCCTGCGACATGTCTACTGGCCTACCTCGACCAGTCGTACTCTCAACATATCGGCGTCTCGTGTTCGATACCTTACAGGGACTTTCACATCCAGGCATCTCAGCCAGTCTCCGAAAATTACCTGCAAGATACGTCTGGTCGTCCATGACTTAAGATGATCGTATGTTGGTAAAATAGTGTTTACAATGTCAACGATCCAATGTGCATAGGCACGTAGCTTTGCCACACCTGATGCTCGCTTCGATCATTTCCACGTAGACATCGTGAGTCTATTGACCCCATCACACGGGTATCCCTGCTTAATGACGAGCATCGATAGATTTACGGAATGGCGCGAGGCTATTTCCATCTCTCTCGTCACTGCCGAATCAGTGGCTTCATATCTGATAGAACAATGGATAGCTTTACATGGCTGTCTTTCTACAATCACTATCAATCGAGGGTAACAAATCCAGTCCAATTTATTATCTTCACCAACTCACATGCTGGGTGGGGAATGCGTTTGCACGACCGCGTACCATCCGGCATCGAAAAGTTTATTCGAAAGTTCCCATCGCCAAATCAAAGCGGCATTTGAAGCACACGAGAGCCCCGACTAATACGAAACATAAACGCTAGTTCTGCTTGGTATCAGGACTTACTTGAAGGCAGATATCCAATGTTCCGCAGCACAACTTATATACGGCACGACATTACAACTGCCTGGGGAATTCGTCATGCCACTGAGTACACATTCACTTGTCGCACAGATTTATGTTCATCGTTTTGTTCCATTTGAACTCGAAACTTGTTCGCATGTATTCATTCGTGTTGATTTGGTACGCAAACAACTACAACAGCCTTACGAAGGTCCATTCCACGTGATTTCTCGTCACGATAAGACATTCAAGCTTGATCGATACGTTTGCATCGATACTGTTATCGTCGATCGTCTCAAAGGCGCGTACGTTGAAGATAGTGTATCGCCCGCTGACCTGAGGTTCGATACTAATCCCAAACTACTTGTTGACGACACTTCCGTGTCTATTCAGGGCCCGAAGTTAGCGTTGACTCCTACAAATTCGAATTAGCTGTTCGTCTCACGTTCAAGTAAGCAGCGCACTCCCAGTAGCCTGTCCTCAAATGAGGCTCCCGTATCAAGTTCCAGATCGGAAGATCGTTTGCCCGGCCCGTTTTCATGACTAGGTCAAACACGATCTTAATCAGTGCACTTTGCAATAATAACTGCCGTGTTCATCGATTCGACACAATTTAGCATACATCGTCGGTTATTACTGTATCCCTATCAGGTCCATTGCAATCGATACACCAGTTTTCCGTCTCTTTTCGTTTCATTGTATCTCGCCATATGGTATGCTTCGCGGGTCTCGCGAAATCCAGAGGTTTGCATTCTAATTCAGCCCTATAGCTGTCGCTTCCCGTCACTAACGAACTTACCGACTTGGCTTCCGGATACCACATTGGTTAAGGGCTACCAGACGCTGGAGGTTAGTGGTGTGGCATACCTCGATGACGGTTCACGCAACCGATGTCATTGGCAACGAATCTGGTTTGCGCTCGACCATCATTCTACGGTTCCTGCATACCACGGATTCTGTCCGTCAGCATCTTAAAGCACAGCCGTATTCACGTACTTTGTACACATTCACGCGCCCGAATATCGTGTGTAAGCCTTCACCTCCATGACATTTTTCGAAAGCTTTCCACGCTTTCTAGCAGGGAGCTGCTGTAGCGAGCTCGGTTGTGCTGAGAGAATAACCGTTTTCTAGGCACCATTTTGGGTTAATTTCCTCTACGATCCTTTCTGACGCTTGATTCCCACCTCATCGTCCTATTCCGTTGCGTACGTTTTACTGAACTGACTTTTCTGAGGTCTCCGTCGACCTCGTTTTTGAATCACTTTTACTTTCGGTTCTCCGCCCACTGATAGCAGTTTTCGTCCCTTCGGCAGTTTTGTCGATAACAGACCTGTGTTTGAATGTGGTGTTGTGCGATAACTCAAAAGGAACTTGTGTAGTCTGGCGTACATGTTTACAACTAGCTCCCGTATTCCTTGAATAACTGTCAGAATTGTCCTTCCGACTGATTCGTTAAATGATGTGAGATGTGGGAATGCGTAAGATGACAATGTCATATAAAATTCTTACCGGTATGCCTTGTGAACAAAATATGGAACGCAAAATTCCCATCGTCTTTAGGCTCGTAGAACTTGTTGTGGACTTAGCTTCAATCCATTTTCAGTTGGCTTGAACAACAACCAATAGCTTGTAGCCCTATATTAAGCTGGTAAAGTTTATATGCAAAATACACCAATGGTGAAGCTACCAAGACGATGACGTAGGTAGCACGGGATTATAACATGCTTGGGTTCGATGGCAACATTCCCATAAACTGATCAGTGTCTTACGTATTCGTATCCAAGGTAGCCAAACATAAATTATGGTCAACGATTTAATTCTTGATACTCCTGGGTGAGAAAAATTCAAATCCTCAAGTACTGGGTTCTGTAATGTCAGTGGTGTAATAAGTCGCCTACCTCATGGCAGACATCCATCATATGGGCTAGGTTCGTTCATGAGTCTGAAATGTAATGGCAGTTTTATGGTTACGTCTTGAAACACAAGTCTTCCAAGTATCCTTACATGAATGCCAAAGTTAAGTCAAGTATTTGCTTTATGCATCTGATAGTGAATATTCAGCTGCTGCAGAACCATTGCACTGCTTGAATATCATCAATAGAAAAACTGTATTAGGAGAAAAATTGTGTTCAATGGAGCTAGCCAAGAAAATCGACGGTGATAGAACACAGCGTGGTGAGGAAACGAGTGAGGTGAGTAGCTACAAAGGATTTGCCAGCTCTAGTGAAAGATAATGTGTTTGTGCTTGGATCGAGTGATAGATGCTTTTATGCAAAAGCTAGGATCGGGATGAAGAGGGTTTGTGCTGTCACCCAAGATATGACTAGAGTAATTCAGACATGCTTCGTAGTTTTGTGTTGCGATATATTGAATGAGCTGATCGTCAGTGATGCCACTATGTCGAGATAAATGTCCAAGGGACCTGGCGACAATTTTAACATTTTTCGCAATCAGTCCGAGGAACATGGCAGGGAATATATAGAGCCAGTGCTCCTTATTAAATGAAGTGGAACAGAAAATGACCTGAGTTGTATGAAGTAAAAGGCAATTGGTGGAACTTTCAAGAAGACAAACACCACGTGATCTGTCCAGGTAGGGTCAAGGCTGATGAGCACACCGACGTACTTCATGGACCATCTTCTTTGTATTGGTTCTCCATTGATGACTATATCTGGGTGGAATACCACCAGGTCGAAGAATTGATAGGTTTTATGGAAACAGAACAGAATATCAAAACACCTTTGAAGATTTATCCTTAGATTTGAACCTGAAGACCAGTTGACGAGCTCGGTTAGTCTTTGTTAGAAAATGGAAAACGTGGACCTGTTAGAGTTGAGTATACAAAAAAGCACACCAGCGACAGATTCATTTAGGAGGCCATCATCGAAAACGGGCTTTGGAAACTTGCGTGGATGATATATAAGTGGAAAACCGATATGGAGCCCCATCAGAGAACTTCGTGTGCTCAATAACGTATTGTGGCCGCAGTCTGTTCGAACCACCTTAAGCACTAGGTCGTGAAATAGGTGGTAATTTGCATACGTTAGGTAATCTTGGTCGTGCAAGGTAGAGAAGCTCTATGGTATCACTGTAACATGCAAGTAGCAGTGATCTTCCGCCGGGATGAGGGCGACGGGGGGAGGGGTGGGGGGTGGTTGAGCGTGTACGACCTGCCGGTTTACGACAAAGTGGAAAATAAACTGAAAATAATGATAGCAATATGATGGTTAGGTTGTTTGAATACAGGAGACTCACTTATCATATCTTCCTGCCTGTGACGGCTGGTTGGATGGATCGCATGGAAGTCTGGCACTCCAGTAATGGCCAAGTGCAAAAATCCGACTTTCAGTATCTCTCTTCATTTTATGAATTGTTCAATTAACGTCGCTTATCCTATGAAGGCTGATATGGCTTTTCATGTCTGGTATTTGATTACCTAGTGAAGTGGACATCACTTATCTGACTACGGGTTGGTGCTATTTGTTTTATTTTGGCATATTAATTGGCATACTATGAGGCAAATAATATCCGCATATTATTAACAAATATCAGTTTCTTGACAATAAATTCACTCAGCCGTCGAATAGGTATGAAAACCACGTTGGATAATGATGGCAGATTGCACCGTAAATGCGATTGCTGTGAGCATTGTCATTGGCGCTCAGTTCAACAGTAGACATAATTCGTGTGACCCCGTAGTGGTTGAGGAATTCTCCGATAGTGACAGGTAGATGCCATTTCAAGTAAACTGAGAGAAGGTGGACATGTTGCCAAATCCTACTTGAACTCATTTCTCCAAACAGAAATGAATTTTAAAGTATGGGATATGCAGTGCTTGTGGTGAAATCACAAATTTCTACTGAACCGAGATTTCTGATTGAAAACATCAATTTGTATTCTTTGATTTCCACCGTGTCGGTAAAAGTACGGGATATGCAAATATATGGAATACTTTTCTGAACAACATGGCAGATTTTCAGTTCAAAAACATTGACAAACAAGCTGTTGCTCATACCCATTCACCTCCATAAGAATCCGAATTAGAGATTAGTATTTATACTTATGCTCCGGAAAGAAGTACCGTCCAGTCTGTCAGAAGTGAAACTAATTCAACGGTGGAATGACTGGGAAGTACGATCGGTTGATGAGATGTGATCATCAAATGTATGGGGAATTGTCAATGAAATACCTACCTGCTTCATCAGTATCTATCCATTGAACTGGTATTTACATTCAAGTGGTCAACAGGAGCTCTACTTGTGTGTTTGTCCTAATTCCTTCAGACAACATCGTTCATTTATCGTCTTCTAATCATAACCATCCTAATTCGTTTAGGTTGTTAGAGCATACCACCATCCTCAGCTAGATACAAATGGAGCTCACTGGCTTTCCAATCTCTTCCGTAATTATCACTTCATCTTATCAATCCATATCGGTACTTCTCAAAAAGGATCAATCACCCAACACAGGTTTTCCATATTCACTGTGCACTATTCACCCTCAGCAGTGCAGTTGCTTCTGCCAATGTTAGATCACTATGCATGCACACCTTCCCGTTCGAGTGCGTGCTTATTCGTGCCGACTAGAGTTTCTCTCTTGTTAGGGCTCAGCAGAGCAATCGGAATGAGGGATGTGCACATTCACAATATTTCTTGTAATTGATTGCATGTGAATACAACAGCTCATTCAAACTTGCTAGTACCTTCATCTACCCAGGAATGTACTTATTTACAGGTTTATTGTAATTACTTCATCCGTATATATATATATATGTATATTCACAAAACGTAAGCATTCGCTTTGATATCCGTTGTACTTATGTCATCAAGTAAAATTAATGTGAAATCTGTCAATGAAATGTCAACGGGACAACACTATTATTCCCAGAATTGCTGCTGATTTTATCGTTGAGAATGCGTTGAGTCACGTACAATGGTCTTATTCTTTCTGACAATTATAACCACTCGCTCACACCCACTCGATGAGATTTTGGAATCAGTGATTTTGAAAAAAGTCATATTTCGTATTGATCATTCATTTTCATTCGCAGTTTTCCAGACAAAACAGGTCAGGTTAATTCAAGGTCACTCAATCAGTGAATGACCTTGTCTAGGTTTTCTAAGAACCACTGTGCAGAATACAATTCAGACCGTCAGGTCGATCATCCTTACAATGAGAGTAACTACAAATCCACTTTTGCTTGATAATTCTCTAACAAGTTGACCTTGTTTTCTTTTCCGGAGGGTGGATGAAACTACTTTCTCTGATACAAGGGTTTCGACTAGCAAACGCTGATATACATAATGAACATAAATGAATAGAAAACAGGGATGAAAAAATATTCAAAAATAACCCAAACTGATTTCGAATCCCATATTAGTACAACTCAACTGACGTTAGCATTTCCAACATCTCGTACCAGTAGTCATTCTTGTCCATGACAACGATCTCGGACCCATCGTCAAGGCGCATAATGAGGATCGACTGAGTTTCTCTCAATTTCTCTATCTCTGACTAGTGTTGATTCCAACTGGTCAGTATTCTGCTCAATCATTGGTGCTCAATTATCTAGTTGATTGGTACTAAATTAAAAATTGGTACTAAATTATCTAGTTGATTAGATAAGTTCGCCATCCGAACTTCCACATCCAACTGGTGGCTTATTTTCCTCGGGCAGCAAATTCGATGACTAAGTGATAGGGCTTCTAGAGTAGTTTTATCCAACACAATAGAAGATAGATTTTTGTAGTACGTTTCCGGTTGACTTGAGAAGGCCCTCTGCGGTCTATTGGGTTTCAAGTCACAAATATATTCAACTCGGCGAAACTTAGGACCTCATTCAAAACCAATCCGTACTTCCGATTGAGACTCCAGGACAGACTACCAAGCCATTCGATCTCACTTTGTGTATAATCATATTCGTGTTCCTGTGGAGCGGAATATGTTGAAAGAATAACTAGGCGTCTGTCTGAGTGAGTTCAAGGGCATTGCCCTAGCTAGCGAGTCCACATAACCGTAACCAGTGTGATCTTGGCCCATGCGATTGATAAAGACACTACTTAACACGAGACGAATGGTTCCAGTTCATCTGTTGAGTGTCAAAAGCCGCTACAAAGGAGTCAGACAACGAATCCTATTCACAGCCAAGGAGATGGCTATCAGGTGGTGCCGACCAATCTTGTGTTCGCAGTAGCAGTTTGTCAAGATACAGTTTCTGCCCTGCTAAAGGTCGGCAGGACAGTGAGACAGATACATGCAGTCGGCGAAACCAGTGGCCGAACCGTCCACACGAAAGCATTATCCTCAGATTATCACATGCTACTGTGAATTCTTTTGAACACTAACTCTACCAATTGACGAGATGTTAAGTACCGAAGAGACAGATCTGTGTTTGCTACGTACCGTGCATTGTTCTTTAGTTCACAAATAATCGAAGCCCACTATCTTTTCTCTTCCAATCACTAGGGAAGCGCACTATGGGGAATTATTTGTGTTGCTTTTTGTCTCCAAATTGTGTAATATTTACGAACATTTTTATGTAGCAGTCGTGCTCCATCGGAAGTGAACTATTTTCGTCTTTCGACAGTGGTATGCGTGACTGAACCCGACAACTCGGCCTCGGTTAACAATATTACGGAGATCAGATTGCTGACGCCGGCCATGAGGTATCATGTGACAACTGCTCGTGACCACTGAATGACCAATAAACAGGGCAAGTCAATTCGCGTTCTCTCAAACTGTGTTTTGTATGTTCTGGTATATCTGCACTGGGTAGCGTTGGGCCTAATGGAAAGTTTAGCTCTTTATCCGCTGACAGTGTTTCATTATTAGCTCTGGTAAAAGAGAAACAGCTTGTGAAGCAGAAACGGCTACAAAATGAGCATCGTCCAATGAAAGCCAGAAATCCAACGTGTTTGGCGATGAATAAACTGAAATTTCCAGAGAATCCGAAAGCCATTTATTTAGTAGATGCATTTGCGTCTCTCGGTCAGTCGGGTACACAGACAGTTACTGGTCCGACTGAGGAACATCACCAATTACCGCTTGTGTAGTAAGTTCGATCCCTACTGGAGATAACCCCTTAATTGCTCTGCATAGTGGATCTCCACAGAAGTTGAACTAACAAGTGTCTACGGATACCCAAGGAGATATTGTAGACGTATCCTGCAGTCCGATTTTCGCATGGTGAATATAATTCACAATGACAAATAACGCCTACAGTTTATTTTACAATGATGTGTGAATAAAACACTGAACACCTCAGAGTAATGTATAAAGTGACCTCCGACCCTGGGCTGTCGTCGGATTTGAGAAATCCTCAAGGATGCATTGAAAAGGGTTTGTTGTTTCGCGTTTCCTCTAAACGATCTGATGTCAGTGATCAAGTCAAATATGAAGGATGCAGATTGACCAGCTTCACTGCAAATGGGACCCGTGGAAGATCTCAGTTCGATTACCACTCTGGAAATCATGGTTCCTAGGTGGTATGTTCACAAAGTCGGTAACAGAACGAAGGCGCATTTGTGCGGTTGAACGTGTATTCAGTACAAACTTATGATAGGCACAAGTACAGGCATGCACGTGACAAATGCACCACGTGACACAATCTGATTGGTCCATGGTGTCCGGGATGAAGCACGACAAACGCCAACTGTGCACGCGCATCCGTGTGCGTGCAAGATTTCCCGTCTAAGCACGTGCCTGTTCAAGCCGAACACCATAGCAGGCTGCCAAAATATCTCCATCACCGATGTGTCCGACTGCATCATGAACTATCCAGTGCATTTATGGAATCTAACCTCAAACAGTTAGTAAAGTTTGCAGCTGTCAATCGATTTTGACAAATAACTTTATAGGCCACATCTAGAGAAGATCCTTCTACAAAGTTGCCACTCCACATAATCCAAGTTTAAAACAATTGACCAGTGAAGACAGTTTTTGGATAGGGTAAAGCATGTTTTGACTGACTGTTCAGAATCCAAAATACTTTCTATCCAAGTTAGGTGGGAACTCTTGTGCAGGAATGACAAAATTTTGTCAGTTTGAAACCTGGATATTTCGCTTCTGGTTGTACTAGCAATCTTGAATGGGGCATCTATGGGCGCAGGGGAAAGTCAAATGATTGACTGTATTGCAACCCGCTTCCGGTAACAGCGTAGAGCTCCACATTGTCCCCGAAATTATCAAAGAACTCAAATAAACTACGGCACATACTGGTAACGTTCCCGATGTCAATGCGGCAGAAAGAAGACTTAGTAGATTGCAACGGTTTGACGGTTAGGGCAATGAACTGGTACCCCAAGGCTGAGTTTCGTTTTGTGAATCCCAAATTAACTTCGTCAAATCAAACAACTAGCATCGCAATAGATTGAGTCTTCCTCAGCAGCCAGCTGTTTCCCTAATCTCCTCATACTGATTACATTACGATCAAGCTTTATTGGATTCAACTTGGTCATGCATTTTGAGAACATCAATTAAATCCAATTTGGAGTCCCCATATAATATGATGTACTGATAAATCAGTAGGTATTGGAAGAGACGATAGCCAATCCCAAAGAGAATTATACATACAATTAGTGGTCTGCTGTCTGTATGCTTGCCGTTTATGATTTATTCGCGAGAAGAATTGTTATCCGACGTGAAAGAAAGGTTAACTATACCCGGTTTCCGATGAACAAATCACACCAAAGTTCGCGTCTATATGACATCTGCTAAATCATGTTGTCCCTAATCAAACAAATACAACTGTATAATCTACTACCATTGAGACGCTGTGCTGCTCAGTGACCGATGTTAACACGTCCTTTTTGGGCATTCTCCTTTGCAAACTGTCCAAGTCTGATCTTGAGGGAGACAATGAAAACGTAATCTTCAATATGAACATTTGTCATTACCTTGCCTCGCAGAAATTGTTTACAGCACTGGAACACTAGAGCTGTTCGAAAAACATATCCTAGAGTTACCGCATGAGGGGGATTTTCGACTAATGAGTGTTTTACAACGTTATGTAGGTGCTGCACACAACATCGGATAATTAAATGTATGCGAATCTCAGCAATATGCGTTTCAAACCCCTATCAGGATTACAAGAGGGCTCTCTTTTACTCGAGCGTTAGTGAAAATCCACATTCCAGGAGAGGAAATTTGCCGATTGTTTTCGCTTTGTATTATTATCCACTGGGTTTTGATTGACTTGCCATTTGATCGCCGCAGTCAACAACAATAGAGATGTTCAGTGTATTCTCGTGTACTACAATCCAGTTTGTGTTGTTGGATTCCTTGGGAAAATGGTGGAATTCAATATTGTAATCAGAAATCATTCTGTATCAGCAAGACAGTTTCCTCAAGGGAAGATAAATAGTGACAAAATTAATAGGTTGGAGGTTGATATGGTGAAACGGATGCATGTTGGCATCGGTCTTTCTGTGAACTGGAAGTACAGTCAATCACACAGAAGAGACACAGCTGACTGTCGATGGGATCAATGTGGCTAATCGCGGACACTTTAATTTGACCGATGCTAATTTGCGACGTGTGCACCAAATCAACTACCATTGTATTGACGAATTCATCCGTAAAACTGATATGTTGCTTTCCAAACTGCAAAAGAAATTTTCCCCAATAGCTCACTGAAATGGTTGATGACAGAGGGGGTGAGAATTCGAAAATCAAGGTTTTCCGTGTTTAGCGCGAAATTGACGGGCAGCAAAGTCAACTTGATCTCGTCGTTCAAATTGTCTGGGTTATTCTCAAGCCAAATTCCGATACGGCGATGTGGTAGAGCGTACACACCACTTACTGAACCAATTGCATATTGAACATTAGTGGGACTACATCGGAGGAGCCGAACGCAATAAGGTGAAGGAAGGCACGCAAACGACATGGTTACATTCTCCTCCCGGGTGGTTTATTTACCTGCATGATATCGTTACCAAGCAATCAGAAACATTGCGCTGTTAGGACTCAGTTTTGATCCAGTTTTTCATTCTGTTGGGGAAATAACAGCCTTTGTTTGTGGATTTGGTGTCACTTTGAATGTTATTTCTTTGAACATGATGGAGATGTTGTTGAACAGTGCAATTGGACAATACATATGGCCTATAATTTTGCGTGCCGTGTGGATCACGGTGAACAGGGTGCGAAATGGAAAAGAAATTTACAGTTAATGGCTTGAAATCCAACTGGACAAAATGGATAATTGAGAAGCTTGCGCTACTCCTTTCATAGGAGAAACACAACAAGATGATGCATCAGCGAATCGTGAATCAGCAGTGATTATGTAGCACATGGGTGAACGTATCCCAATTCGAACTCCGCAGACTCCTACAAATTTTGTCCAGTCGTGCTTCCTTACTTAGAATGACATTCTTTTCAATCCTCGTCATTGTAAGTCAGGTTTCGTTTAACTGTGCATCGTTGGTTTTAGTCTATTCACGTGCTCGTTTTGTGAGTCGGTAATGGGGGAGGGAGGGTGGTGTATTATTCTGTAGTTAACCGGTATATTTGTTAGAGTGATCGGGACAAATGCCCAGGTTTCTGACAAAACTCTCGGATCCGCATGCAAAACAAATAAGACATTATTCCGAATGTGCTTCGTGTGTCGTAGGATTTGATTGGTGGAGTCGAGTTGATAAGGGACCCAGAAAACGCACAACTGAACGGTCTTTTGGAATTGGAAATTAACTAGTAGCAGGTCGTGGAATTCGCTCAGGTCACGAGGAGCCGGAATGATGCAGGTGATGGAAGATCTATCTCCAACATTCGTGCTTCAATATTCGCACCGCTATCAGTATGGGAATCAGCATCCTCCAGCCTAACTGTCGGTTGTTCAGCTACAATTTGTCAATGTATAGTGGCCTATGTTGGCGCAACAATTTTGGCCTTTCATTGAATTGCTCATTATTCGTCCCGCTAGTACGTTGGTGTCAACATACTCAAATGCTTCCGACCAATACTTCCAACGCAAAAGCGTTCACGTTAAAGACTACGAATTTGGAAATATATCAGAGATTGAGTTAATCTTGATTGTCAACTGTATCATAGGAATACATGAAATGGGGTGATCGATTTCTAGAATATATTACTAATTGGGTGTTCATTACATAAGAAAACGATACAGTTATGAGATGGCATTGGGTCAAACTATTTGGTACAAGTGACAACAAAATATGTGAAACATGTGCATTGCTAATGTTATCTGTGATTAATTCCCTGCATGAACACAAATTGTGCACTGTAATCATGGCAGTTCAAATTCCATCATGTATGGTGGCCAACTGATGAATGGCACAATAGGATTTTACCTAGAATTTGATAATACAAGGAATATTGTTCTAGAACCATGTACCAACTTGATGGTTGTTATCCATATAAAATTACATTCTTCTGGGTTTATTCTGCCATGCACGAGAGCAACACATGATTATATGACCACCATGTGTATGGATTTCAACAATGCCTGTTTTGTCCTCGTTTTTATCGTGCGAGTGATTGTATTGATGATGTAGAATATACAGTTGTCACAAAGCATAGCATGCAGTTTTCCGAGAGCACACACCTCCTATCACTGACTGAAATGAAGAATTCACGGAAATAATGATTATCATCAAAGAAGTATTATCTCAAAAACCAACTTCACTTGTGAACAGTACAATCACGGCAAAACTCACCAATGTCAAGTGTGTTTTGTGTCTCAGAGCTCCGTAAACAATACAAAACAAAAACCCAGAGTAAGTCAGAAATGAGAGTGCCCTTTTGTGATAAATGTGTGTGAGGACTCGCGAAATGAATGTTCATAACACGTGGGTAGCATTCACCAGAACATCCGGGTAGGCGGACATGGGAACGCGGGAAACGTGATCCATGCATTATTTGCCTGCTATCATCCGATCACACAAGGAAATATACTGGCCACACATTTATATTCATAAAGCCAAGTATGGATATGGAAATGGTAATAACTGAAAAATATCAATAAACAAATTAGAGGTGACCCTGTATGATGAACCCCAAAGTACACTGATGCTCGGCCACACACGGTCACCTATCGTGATAAAACTCTGTAGATTCAGTGGAACCGGAAGGCTCGTTCATTTCTCGTTAATGTTACCTGAGAATCTTTGGCTATTACCAAACGCCGGTCATCATTTAAATGAGAGCTGTAATATCTTTGGGAATACTTTTCATAATTGAATAAATTTGTGTGAACGATTGTTTGTTGTTTCGTAGCCTGAGTGTAGCAGACACACTGGTAAAGGGGATGTGAGCAAAACTGTGAGGCATCTGTTTCATGTCAGTGCTGATAACAAGGGAATTTTCTGGGATAAGAATGTGAACACTCTATCGACTTGAATACTAAACCATTCCAGATGTGCATATTCTGAATTGGGCAGACTCGTCATTGTGAAGAGACTATATGTGATAGTTTTTCGGTCACACTGGTGTTCACTTAGGTTGTATGCATTTACAGTCCCCATTTTTGTGTTTATGTAGTATGTTCAAAACTAGTGGAGATCGGAATTTACAACTTGCTACTTCAATACTTGCTAGTAGGCAAAATATTATAAATATCACGGAGTAAACTGCATCCCATCTTTAACCCTCGGAAATTGTACACTGAGCACACGTTGCAAGCATGTCACATGAGATGTGTTAGATCGTGGGCGACTGAGACAATCCACGGAAATCGGGCTCGGACCAAGGAGTAGAGAGGCGCTAGTTGAAATCTGGGTGACTGAGTGAATGCTTCTACGTGGGTGCGCAAATGCGCTCAATCTGAAAAACAGGACTGAAATTCGGAAATGTCAATTATCGATGGTAATGGGTTTGTTGATTATAAGCACGTGTTTTTGGGAATGGGGAATGAGCAGTTGTTGATCTGAATGATTCTGAGTGTTGGTTTTTCTCTTTACGGAGATCAAGCCTAATACTGAGGAAAATGCGAAGATTTTCAATGGACAATATCCGCAGAGCGAAAGTCGATAGCTGCACAGTTGTGCTCAGAATTATGGAAAACATGAGAAAAAACGAGATTGGTTGACGACAGAAAGAAGTGGGTTCTATTGATCATTTCAGTAATGGAGGGCACATATGTCTACTAACAGATCAATTGTTGGCCTTCTCACAGTTGAGTAGAACTGAGTTGAGTTGATCAGGCTACCTACTTGCTATCCGGATGTTCAAAGCACTCAGCCACCCTAAACTGTAGAACGAAGACAAATATTGTAGGATGTTAATTTTTCTTCTACTCTTCTCAATCACCTAGCTAAAACAATAGAAAAATTATACAAATTCCGTCTACATATGCGATGAATGGACATGAACAGTAAGCATCAAGTCATAGAGAACCATCATTATCCCCATGGTAAGCGGACTGACCGTGTCTGCAGTTTCTGCAAATAAGGAAAGGTTTCCTCATTCTGATTAGTTTAGATTGGCTGAATGCTACCAGTTTCGGATCAGGATGGCATTACAGTAGTTGTAAGGGCGAAATTTGGGTACCTTCAAAACTAGATAGAAGGATCTATGATTCACGCCACACTGTCCAACCAGTGGTTGTGTACCATATTCTGGATCTTCAACAATTTCCCAAACGACTTCTTCAGAGCATCATTCCCTAGTTGCAGTTTGGACATTCGTCATGTACATTGCTCGTCTTCTGAAACACGTTTATCAAAGTGCTGATGTTGTATCTTGCTACTCATCGCACATGATGGTAACGGGCATTAAACCACCTACAAGTTTCTAACAAATTCCGTTCACATTCCACTTAGAGATGAATGGGCTCAATTCGTTTCTTCTGTTTGAGCAGTTTAGTGCATGTTTTCTCCATTTTCGTTGAATCTTGACAACAAATTAGTTACACCCTCTAATATGAACTGCTGTGATGAATAGCAGAAAGACAGAGAGTGGTCATGATGGTCATTTTTCCTTCTCTCTGAAAAAACTGCGGATTTATATTCACCCTGATGACTTGCTGAAGTTCACGTAAGTACCAGGGGTTCGTGCATCTCAAGTGCTAGTGATCCCGTTTGGTTAATCGGATTTGTTTGCGACCATCAGTTCCACTGCATGTGTTACTACAAACACATTGCAGCTCCGTCGGGTGTATTGGGGCTCATCAAGTTGGCGGCTTTGATGGAAACACATTCGTTTTTCTCGACCACGATTTGTTCAAAGATTGGGTGATTGTGTTCATAGCGCGATGGAAACTTTTGGACATATCTATACAAATTCTGCACAACTCATTCGAGAATAACTGGTATACCCAAGTGTTTCGTATTACTGTTTGACTACTCATGTTAGTAGCAGTAGCCACTTGTGGGTTTTCCTGCGTCAGCCGAGAAAAAACCGTTAAATTATCGACAAGAAATAAAAATAAACAAAACCAATTTTTACAAATCTTCACTTCAAAACCAAAATTCTAACACTGAGTTGTTTATGCGAGTATGCCGAATTACTCGAACGACCCTGTTTGTGGTAGTTCTACGAAATGTGCCCACCCATTTTGATTAATTTGGATCACGCGAGTCCAACAGACAACTCGACTATTAACCTGACATATATATATATACATATATATATATATATATATATATATATATATATTGCCTCAGTTAGTGTCATATTCAGTACATAACGTCCTTGCTTACCATTCACATGCATCCGCGGGACCAAAAGGAAAAAACGTGTAAAACTAAGCACAAACTATATGACCCCTCTTTGAAACCTGAAAATCACTGTGCCACCCCAAGTGAAAATGTTATTTTAAATTCCTTATCAGTAAATATTTTTAGAATAAATAGGAACGAGAACCTTGAGAGTTTTCACATAGGCACTTCATCAAGTTTGCTTATGTAGATGGATGGAGTGCAAACACACCCCCAAAAACCTTTCAATCAAATAGCTTGATGACACAGTCTCTTTGCAATGGGCTGGACAGAATTGCACAGCACCACGGTCTCCAAGGTCCCTAGATCTAACCCCGTTAGACTTTTTCATGTGAGGCTGTGTGAAGGGAAGAGTGCATGACCCGAAGCTGAAAACTGTGGAGGAATTTCAGGTCCCAGTCCAGTCTGTTTGCAGAGACATTCCAACCTCAATGCTCGAGAGTGTTCACGAAAGTATGGTTCTGCGGCTACGGATATGTAGGGCTCAGGACGGTGGTGTTTTTGAACGTTTTGAAGATTGAAACCACGGCACAAACCCACTTTGGAGAATGATTACAAGAATCTGTTAAGAACCACAGAAACAATATTTAGTCTTCCTCAAGGCCAAAACAACCCAATTGCTCATTTATTTGTTTACAGTGTTTTTTTATTGAGGCCGTTTAGCTTGACGACAGTTTGCTGATCTATGCAACACGACAATCAAATAGGCGACCCAAATGCGATATACGCTGTATTTAGCTAATTGTTAGATGTCGTAGTGGTAGTTACAACCACGTCATGTGAAAGCTTGGATCAGTAATTAAATTCTACTCTGAAGCCCAACACCAACAGATTTTCATAGAACAATATACATGGACGGTAAATATGAAACAATGAATTTCGTGGCAATGCGACATTGTCCCACGTGTGGCAAATAAAATCAAGTTGGGAAAGAATGTAGATACTTTAGACAAGATCTGTCATTGAAAACAGTGATGCACATTGTTCGACCGCAGCAACGTACTGACTGTTAGACATTGCTGAATGGAACAGACAACGGAGTTTCAGTTAAAATTGGGACAGCATTTTCAGCTAAAACATTTAGCCCTTCTTCGCGATACACAAGTGAAGTCATAGCTCTAGTCTCGAAAACAAATGCTAGTGGGCTCATATTACGGAGTATACATCGGAATTTGTTGGGCCAGATATATAAAGATATCTTGTGAATACTCAAGTGATCGTGTTCAATCGGACTGGAGTCATCAACTTTCACATCATGAGGAATATAATGTAGAAGACTCTTTCTGATATCTTTAGGGCAGTTGATGTTAACCACATTCTGAAATACCTTCATTTGGTATAAATGTTGCGAGCACTATAATAATCCACAGTCCGTGATAACTCACAGACTAGAAATAGAACAAATGAGTTTACTGACAATGAAGATGAAATGAGAGCAAATTCATTTGACATCCCTTGTTGCAACTAATTTAGACATCTGGCTTTACCACAATTAACCAAGAAATAAATCACTTATAAGCTTGTCCTCATGGAGTCAACGTGTAAAACGTAGAACCCTAATCTGAGTGACATGTCAGTTGAGTTCGATAGTCCAGTTCAATGGGTTCCAACTTTCACGGACGCTTTTATTAACGAGTATTGTGCCAGCATGTGCCTCACTTGAACCCCACTTTTGTGGTTTGAACACTGCTTTGCCTACTAACACAAATTTAAGTAGTAAGTTCCGAATTCCGACTACAAATAGGCATTCCAGCAATTTCGAGCACCCTAGTGTGTTCAAAGGTTTAAGGGTAATCTGGTAGGTCAAAATACGCAACTCACTACCTAATGGCTTACTAACAGGTTGGTACGCACTCGAATGAGTTTCTCATTTCATTGTCCCATGTAATGCACACGCATACAAACAGATGACACGATGCACAAAATTGGTCAGTTAATCGGTTGCAAAAGGAGCACGTTATGCGGCTCAGCTTTGAGTAGCCAGGTGAGTGAATGAGTCACCTGTTTCTATGAGGTGTATGGGGCCATTAAATACTCAGGACGACACAAACAGAATCAGATTAGTGGATGGTCGACACCTGTTTCTCATAGCTGAACAAATGTATTCATCCTATTCGTAAGTAACAGAAATCTGTTGAACATCAGTGTACTTCATATTCGGAAAGAGCTGACATAATAGTGAGGGAGCTAATTGACGATTTACGTCGGTTTACTGGTGGTCGTATCAGTCTACCCTATTTATATCCTTCTTTCCAATTATTCTCATTCTATCTACACACCGTCGGTGGTCAAATGATTATCATGGTGGACTTCCGACTCTCCAGTCCATGGTATGAGCTCATGCTTTAGCACCGATCACATTCCTAATGGGCAGCCTTAATTTGACCGCAAACAACCTCCTGAAAATATTGGGGCATCAGTTTATGATAAAAATAATAATAAAACAGTGCACAGTTCACCGCTGCTATGCCAGCCAGAAATCTCCTAACCTCAATCTCAATAGGAAATAGTGAAAAAGAACAAGAGTATAAAGGGAATGATAGGAGAACTACAAACAATTTGATAAAGAAGGTTTGTGTATACAAGAGTACCGCTGATCGTGACACCTAGCCATATCCTCTAGTGTATCTAGCCATAGAGTGGGAGGGTTTACCACACCCAATATGGCCAAGTCACTGGTTTGTCTTTTCATTCCTTTTCCCCATGTCACAGACTGACCACCCTTACTCATCTTTCAAGCGTTACAGATCTAAGCAAACATTGCGCACCTAAAAATCTTTTCAGAGGGAGTGCTCAACACATGCCTCAACCATCCTAACCTGGTGAGCTTAAGTGTTTCGTCTAATGATTTGGTGGACGTGTACCCATGGACGGTTCTGCTGTTTTGGCGCTCGGTACGGTTTTCCGAATTTGCTGGAAGCTTTGCCCTACTAGTACGGAACTTGAGAGATTTTTTTGGGGACCATATCATTCTGATAAATAGTTCCGTTGTAGCCTTATATACGTGTCTGGTTGGAAAGTTACAACATGAGGCTTCTTTCATGATCGAACACCTTTGATGGTACATAAGTATTCCGAGTTCCCACGTAGTAATGGTATGGTTGGCCTTTGTTAGCAATAAAGAGTTCATTCTCAAAGCGCGTTCGGTAGCTATTATGAATTTGGCCTCAGTAATGTGTGGTAGGGATCTACTTGGCCACGTTTTTATCGCATCTTGTTCTGAATCGATATCCGAAACCTGAAGGATACGTTTCTACGTTATTCGACGTGAAAGAGCGAAACAACTATACTTGTCATGCCATTCACCCAGGCGTATTATTAGACATCGCACAGCTATTCTAGCTGTTCAGTTGGCGTTCCATAGCGTGACTGGATGGAAAAGAAAGGAACGTTATTGATTGCACCAGTCGGTCACCGTGAGTCACGTAGACTGTCATTATGATTAGAAATCCTGTCAGTTATGACGGAATTTATAAGTACCTATACACGTTAGTGTAAACGTGGACATTACACTGAATATTGTAATTGAAATCAAAACCACAAAGAACGGGAATATCTGTACGGTTATTGCGCAGGAATTCCGGAGAATAAGTACAAAACATTCTGTACCTATGAAACTTCGAAAATTTCTTTCATTGTAAGAAAACGCATAAGAAGAATTTATTACCAGATAAGACGATGGTTATTATCAGTGTAATTTTTAGTACATTCTATCCCGCAGAATACACGATTTTGCACATTTTATTCCAATAGTTGAATCAAAGTTACCCACATGTGGAAAAAATAATTACTACAAACAATAAATAGTAGTTCACTTCTATTACCGAAAAACGCCCAAGCTGAATTAGTCCCAGTTTTGCTGGATCACATCGAAAAATCAAATCACCCACCGATGACCAAACTTAGAAACCATCATAGGAACGGCTGGTGAACGTGTCTTCTATGCAGTCTGGCAGCGAAGTACCAACGTTATCCCCTCTATCGGACGAATAGAGAAGACGCAAGTCGGTGTACAGATGCAAGGTGTATTCTATATATCGTGGCACCGAGGCAGTACTGATACCAGAGATACACCGAACGGAAATGAAAGAAACGGCTGTGCAGAAAGCGAACCGCGAGCGAGTACAATCGGCGAACGACCGGAAGTGAAAGTGATTCAAAACGAAGTCAACGGAAACCTCGGAAAAGTCAGTCCAGTAAAAAGTACGCAACCGAACAACACATTGAGGTCGATGTCAAACGTCAGAAAAGATCGTAGAGATGATAGATCCCGAATGGTGTCCAGAAAACGGTCCTTTTCTCAGCTGGATCGAGGTCACTAGAGTAGCTCCCCGCGAGAAAGCGCGGAAAGCTTTCGAATAATGTCAAGGAGGTGAAGGTATACAAACGATATTCGTGCGCGTGAATGCGTGCAAAAATACGTGAACACGGCTGTGTTTTGTAAGATGCTGACTGGCAGAATCCGTGGTATGCATGAACCGTGGACTCTCAAGGTCATCGTGGATATCATCAAAACGAACGTCAGACTGCAATGGACCTGAAAGGGACGGACGAGTTGTTGGGTACGCATCGCTCACTTGAACGTGAGAGGACCAGCTCATTCACATTTGTAGCAGTCAAAGCTAACTTCGGGCCCTGAATAGACACGGAAGTGTCGTCAACAAGTAGTGTGGGGTTGACATCAGATCTCAGGTCAGCCGGCGATAAACTATCGTCAATGTATGCGCCTTTGAGATGATCGACGCTAACAGTATCGACGCAAACGTATCGATCAAGCTTGAATGTCTTATCGTGACGAGAAATCACGAGAAATGGACCTTCGTAAGGCTGCTGTAATGGTTTGCATACTGAATCAACACGAATGAATACATGCGAATAAGTTCCGAGTTCGGCTGGAACAAAAGCCTGTCTTCGCTGCATTGGAGTCTACACTGGAGTGAGATTTTGCCTGTCGGTAGACAGACGATGAACGTAAGTCTGTGCGGCCAGTGTCTCTGTACTCCGTGTTGTAAAGAATTTCCCAGGCAGTCGCAATGTCATGCCGTAGACAAGTTGTGCGGCGGAACATTGGATATCTGCCTTTAAGCAAGTCCTGAATCCAGGCAGAACTAGTGGTAACGTTTCGTACAAGTCGGGGCTTCCTTGTGCTTTAAAAGCCGTTTTGACTTGGCGATGGAAACATTCGAATAAACCTTTCGATGCCGGATGTTACTCAGTCGTGCGAATGCGCTCCGTACCTAGCATGTGAGTTGGTGAAGATAATAAATTGGACTGGAATTGTTACCCTCGATTGATAGTGATTGTAGAAAGACAGCCATGTAAAGTTGTCCATTGTTCTATCAGATATGAAGCCACTGATTCGGCAGTGACGATAGAGATGGGAGTAGCCTGGGGCCATGTCGTAAATCTATCGATGCTCGTTATTAGGTAGGTACGCCTGTGTGATGGGGTCAGTGGACACACAATGTCCACGTGGATATGTTCAAAACGAACGTCAGGCGTAGCGAAAGTACCTACAGGAATGTTTACCTGTCTATGCACATTGGATCGTTGACATTGTACACACTATTTTACCCACATACGAACAACTTAATTCATGGACGGCCAAACATATCGTGTTGCTAACAGTCGGAGACTGGCTGTGATGGCTGGATGTGAAAGTCCATTTAAGTAATCGAACACTGGACACCGATATGTTGAGAGTACGACTGGTCGATGTAGGCTAGTGTCCCCTGGATTGACCTTGTGACCGAGGAACACAAGTTCCTGTTTGCCGAATTCACATTTTCTCCGGATTGACTACTATTCGATGTTGGGACAAACGTTGAAATAGTAGCGTCAAATGTTAGAAATGTTCATCTATGCTCGACGATTCTAGTAGCAAACCATTGATGTAAACGTGAACAAGTTCGAAGTTTCGAGTAATGTTATAGACAAACCTCTGGAATGTCTAAGTAGCATTTCGGAAGCCAAAAGGCATGCATAGAAACTCAAACAAGTCCAAAAGGAGTCATGACAGTAGTTTTGTGGACATGTTCAGCGGCGATTGGGATCTGGTGATAGGCTCGTTCTAAGTAGATGTGAGAAATTGCAGTCGTGCTGTGAAGTGATGCCGTGATGTAGTGTATGTGAGGTATTGGATGGCTATCATAACGGGTAACCAAGTTTAGTGCGCGACAGTGGTCACATGGTGGCCAGCTGATGCCACCTTCTTTTAGAACCATGTTTAGAGGTGAGGCATGTGAGGAATGGAGGAACCGTTTGCCACATACAGCCGAAGCATGGAAGCTCGTGGTTTTTCTTTACCAACCAGCAACATAGAAACTTGGGCCCCAGTATCAATTAGGAACCTAGTGTTAGTGTACGAATCATGCAAGTAATACAAAACTTCCAACCTGAGACTGGTTGCCGGCGAGTACTGCTGCTTTTATTCACTGCCACTGACGTTTCCAACCAAGTATAAACACGGCTATCCGCACCTTTGGGCGACTGGTCCAAAATGCCGTGGGACCAACAAAAGCCGTTTATAGGATTTCCAGGTTTGGTGGAAGCAGGTGAGGCTGGGCAATGCAGATTGCCCGTTGGTGCTTACGCTTGCGTGGGCTACATATAGGAGTGAACAGTTTTACTCTGTCTTTGAAATACAGTTGGCGCTGGATGGGTCGAGAGTGCCGAGACCTCCCCGGAGATTCATCCAGGTCAACACCCGGATGATTGTACGATGTCGTGGCGATGAGGGAGTTAGCCCCACTGCCGACACGGACGACAATCTTGTCAGCCACGGAGGCTGCTCGTTGCAAGGACGAATCCTTGGGGAAAGCAGTAACGGTGGTCTGGACATAGACGAGCAGCCTATCCAACAACGGTTCCTTAACTATCTGCAAATCTCTATCTGCGGGCGTGGCCAGCAACCGGAGTTGAGCTAGGTGGCGGCTGGGTTTAGTATTCCCGATGGGATGTCGTGCAAGTAGCTGATGCAAGCTTCCCTCTCGGGAGCGTAAGAATTGCTTGAGAATAGCCATCTTAAGCCGATGGTATGGCTACTTCAGAGGAGGATTTAGGAGTAAATCCCTCACCGAGGCAATGACATCACCAGGGATTGCTTCTAAGGCGTGGCTGGGGATACTACCTGCCTTGAATAGCAGCTCTAACGCATCAAACCAAACTTCGGGGTTGTAGAGAAAAAGCTCCATGGGTCTGAAAGTAACGGCCCAAAACTTGGAATCTGTGTCGAGCTGCATCTTATTCTCAGGTATGGCTGCGTTGTGATAATATACCACAAAAATATACATCGTAGACATATAGTTGACAAAGTTGGCTTCCTTGATCATACTCTCCAAGCAGCGCAGTAACCACAGCTATGGTCGTCTAGGTTTCCGGAATATTCTTTTCGCTTTATTTCTCACTGATATTCTAAAATCTATTTTTATTGATGGCTTCGGTTGTTTCAAAGATCTGATGAAATCACATGAATATGGCACAGTGAAGGGTATGTATTTACTAAAACAACATCGGTATATGTACAAACGGAAGTAGATAAGAAATCTGTGCTGGCGAATTGGCGATGACCAATCAGTCGTATCAGCTCTCCGGGCAACTCAGCCTGCGTGAGATATACACGAAAGAGAAGATGACTTGGGACATCAGCAATGTAATTATTAAGAACAGAAATACACTGGATAATATACTGATGTACCACCGGCTAAAATGGCCATCGCTTCATTATAGCGGAAGGTTTTTATGGGATATAGTTCTTGCACCAGGAAAACTAATTAACGGTTTGTGATCTGAATGAATCTCCAAATTGTGTTTGTGTAATCCGCGAAGAAATCGTTTCAATTGAAACACAATTGACAGAGATTTCTTGTTGGAGTTGAACGAGGTAAAATCGACGGACTACTCGTCACCTTGCTCATCGGTATTAGTTAAAATGCTCCGAAATCATAAACAGATGTGTTGCAATAACAGAAGGTGAGTTTGCTTGTTTGAATATGAGCTAACGAATGAGACTGAGTGAGAATAACTGGAGTTGTTCCGAGGTGTCCGGTTCACGAAGTTCCCAGTGCCATTTATTACCTCTTCGCAACTGGTCACTGAGTGGATCCAGATGCCATGTGGTTTGTGGTAAAAGCAGGCATATTGATTGAATGTGCCCAGGAAAGACCAAATTTCTCAATATCAATCAACGCTAATGCCTTATTAAATGGATGTACATTGTCTGAAGTTTAGAGCAAACTAGAGATGTCTAATCAGTATCTCTTTTCTTGTTACCAAACAGAACATATGAGAGTCCCAATCAGAGAACTTCGTGAATTCAATAACGTCTTCCAACTGCAGTCTGTTCGATTCGCATTAGGCATTAGGTTGTAAAATATGTGATAAGGTGCATGCATTAGGTAATGTCGGTCTTGCGTCCTCCGAACCAAGAGGCGTTACCTTGACATCTTCCAATGATCAACCACCAGGTTTTATTAAACAAGTCATATATTTTATCAACACCACCCCACTGGTAAACCAGTGGTTTTGTGATGCATTTGGGGACTGGAACGCTATTTCACAAATAGCTACCAAAACACTATTTAGTCCATCATAGGTGGTGAAGTGCTGCACGAGGTTGTGTGCGTGTTCCGCGTGTCCTAATGCTAGCTGGCTGCAACTCAGAAGTTATATCTATTCAACCGTGTACAGGGTAGAAAAGCTCCATTTTACCACTGGTCACAAACACGCGAGCTTTGTACCCACAAACTGACATATGGGCACGGAAATTCTTGACCCATTGATCGTGCTGTCGATTGAGGAAACTCCTCTGTCTCTCTGTCACAGAAAACAAGTAGCGCTAAGTGTATAGATGTTCGACCGGCTAAAACCGGTTAGCAACGAAACTGCTTCATATCGCATTTTGGAAGGTATTCGAGTCTGACCACAGTAAATTCTCGTATTTTATTTCAATGTGAATCCGATGCAGGCCTCGGGTTTATATTACAGGAAATAAAATATCAAATTATCAAATTAATTGTGACTGAAGGACATCAGATAAGGATGGCAAGTGGAAAATACGACTTGATCTAAAGGGATTCTGTGCATGACTAGCGGCGACCACGTATTTCGTCGTCGGTACATGACCAAAGAATGACACGGTGGATCTTTACACAAAAGCGAATAAGCATATGGGAATATGGCCACATGTACTATGTGTTCAAATCAGAGTTTGAGACCGCAACACCATTTTGAAAAGTGCTTTCAATCTGAAATAAACTTCCTGAGTTTATCTGAAGTTTGAGCTATTGCTCACAACCAGATGAACAGATAGGCTCTCATGGAAATAAATATATATGCTTTCGGGTGTCATATTATTATAAGTATTATGTTATCGTTAGATGAAATATTATCTATTACACTTGGACTGTAAACACTGGGTGAAATCGTGCACCGGGAGTGTACACCCGTAGACATTTTCCAGTGCTCACTTATTTCATTTATCACTCAGTTTACTGATCTCATAGGACAGAGAACGTGTGCAGATACATATTCAATAGCACATCTTTGCCAGGAAAGTTGGTAGTTAATCAATGTTTTGCTTATAACGGGTAAACTTTCAGAATATTGATTTTATGGCTAGCTGTGATTAACTATAGTATAACATGCACATACAAATGTGCCTGTGTAAGGCGGATGGCAAATTTCTGATACCCACTGGTCTGAGGTAGAGTGTTACCGGAACTCCAGAAGCCAGGGCTCTCTGATGCTCAGCATTCCAGTCCAAGTATTTCCTTCAAGTCTTGTCTCCAAAGCTGCTACAGATAGTGTGTTTTTGTGAACCGGGAATTTCAATACAACCATATTAGTAGGGTCGAAAACGGATCTGTCCGCCGTTTGACAATATATAACTTGCCTTTATTTTGTGCTATTCTAAATAAATTTCCATGAACTTTCACTTAATATTCTTACACACCTAGGCAATTGATGTCTAACCACGGGTCATCTGTGCAACTGCAATATAAATTATCTTATCACAGATACTCGGATCTCTCCGAAACGGGTAAATCAGTTTGCCACCATTGCGAATTTCCCAAGAACACAATAATTGAAATTCACTGTATTTGTAAAGTTTTATTGTTACATTCGGTGTTCAAATTGTTTTCCACCATTCTGTTTACACAGAAGAATTGGCTTCAGATACGAGCCCAATACTTTGAAGAAACTACTTTGTGGTATGTGGCGACATTCTTCTATAAAACCTTTTTATTCGTTGTATTGGTTGTGGGCACCTGAAATGAGCCCTGTGTTTCAAATGCACTCACAAATAAAAATCTAGTGGTGTGATATCTGGTGACTGTGGTAGCCATTCGTGCGAGCCTCCACGGTCAATCCACTTCCCGAGGAATACCTAATCTAGGTATTCTCGCACTATTCGTGCATAAAGTGTAGCAGCGTCATCCTGCTCAAACCAAATCGTTTTACGTGTTCTCTAAGAACACATCAGTGGCACAACTACGTCTCGTAGAAGTTTATTTTCTAAAGCATGTATATCACTCATCTGTTACATACTTATGAAAGAAAAAAGACCGAAAATCCGTGAGCCTAGAATTCCGGCCTACAGCATCAGCTTTTGATTGTACTGTGTCGTGGATTCAGCATGCCGTCGAGGATTGACTTTAGCCCAAATGAAGCTTCATCCACTTGATTCATGCAAACAAAACTCGCTTCGTCGCTGAATGAAGTCCAAAATGTGTCCTCTCCAGCTAGAGACTACGAAAAAAGTGATTTTATCGTGATGAAATCCGCGTAATTTAACTGCTGAGTCTGAACCTCGGAACACTGCTTCATGCCGTGCTCCTTCAAAACATGACCGAAGGAAATACGACTCACGTCACACTGCTGGACCAGTCGTTGAGTGCCACATTCTGGATTTTCAACGACTTTCCTAACGACTTCGTCAGAATACCACTCGCTGTCTGCAGTTTGGGCGTTCGTTATTTAAATTGCTCGCATTCTCAAACTTCTTCATCAAAGTACTGACAGTCTATCTTCCTATCCGTCGGAAACGATGGTAACAGGCTTTAAACTACCTACAAGTTTCTGAAAACTTCCGTTCACATCCCACGTACGAATAAATGAGCTCAATTCATTGCTCTCGTTTAGGCAGTTTACTGCGTATCTCTCCTATTTTTGTTGAATCTTGACAACAAACTACTTACATCCCCTACTTTAAACTGCTGCGATCAAGAGCAGGAAGACAGACAGTGGTCATGGTGGCCAGTTGTCCGTCTCGCTGAAAAAATCCGGATCCATATTCAGCCTGATGATTTGCCGACGTTAATATGAGCACCAAAGGGTTTGTTCATCTGGTGCACACCAGCGTGCTAGTGATCCCGTTAGGCTAACTGGATTTGTTTTGCGCCAGTCAGTTCTACTGCATGCATGGCCACAGAACAGACAATGTCGTTACTACTTACGAACGAGGAACGTGCAGTAGTTTAGAACTTGTCCAGTGATATGAGTTACAATATGATTAAAATAGCTCGACGTTCTAGTATTTTACATAAATACCGTCCATCTCTCTCTCTCTCTTGCTCTCTCGGAAATGCGTTCGGAATCTCATAAAGAGGTTCCGAGAAGTAAAATATCTGGTAAGTTGAAGACAACCATAAGGAATGGGACGAGTGTTGATCGTAAGGGATTCTCGTGTATCGCATAAATCAGTGTTGAATAATTTAAAGTCTGGTGAATTTCGTTCTTGCAAGGAAACAAACTTGCAAAAGCTGAACAACGAAGATTCGCCCAAGCGCATGGCTTTCTGTCGTTGGTTTCTAGAATGAATGGATAATTGATCAGTTTTGTTCATAGTAGATGCGATGTCCCACAACAGCGGAACTGTGATCCATTTTCGTGTTTGTTCTCACGCAGATCCGGCTAAGTTTATTCCCGTCGTAGTGCTTACAAACATCGGGTTATAGTACCAGAAGAAACACTGAGATGTTATCTTGTTACTGATTGTCGAGCGTAGACATTAGGTTGCCTGTAAGTGGTCGATTTGAACAGTGACGTGTGATGGACAGATTGACTGATTGGTTCATGGGCACGCACTTCATGATGTCATGCCCGTAAAGTCTGTATTTTGTTTGCATGGCGTAGGCAGATGCAACTCACGCAATCGATGTGTTACCTGGGGGGGGGGGGGGGCGGGGGGTAATCTGCGTAGTTTTAGGGACCCAGGGCCTTTGGGACTACCATATTGTCGGTTAGACGGAGTGTGCAACCGAGTGTGAGTTTGGCTGTTGTAGTCTGTGAATTTACCTTCAGCTGTTTGAGGCAGTCCAATGGTACTTGTGATAATGCTTCGCACCAGTCGGGGTTGCTATATGCAGCTAATGCTGCATACATCTGCTGGTGGAATTGTTCTACCATGTGGTTAGCAGAGGGGTGACAAGCAGTGTTATGGATCCGCCTGATGTCTAACATTCATAGGAGGCTACCAAAAGCACCCTCGAAATGTGAGCCGTTTGCAGTATTGATTAAGGCTGGGGAAACAGCTGTTGCCACCAATGCTCTAAAGAAGCTCGGGCAAAGTTAGCTTGCAGCATTTGGCAAAGGCCCGGCCACCAGCCATTTAGTAAAGCAATCTACATAAGTGGGGTGAATAAAGAGACCGCCTGCACGGTGACAACTGACCAATCAAGTCTACATAGACTTGCCGGGAAGACGAATCTACTACGAGGAATAGAGATAATGGGCTTTTTGTATGTCTGTGAATCTTTGAATCTTGGCACTGATTGCAGTTGTCGTACCAAGTGGTGACATCGCGATTCACAATAAACCGTACATCGTGGTCAGCTGTTAGCCTGGTAGAAGCCTTTATGCTTGGGTGAGAGAGGCTGTGTTAAGTTTCGAAAACCAGCTGCCCAAATGATTGTGGGACGACGGTCCTTGGATATCCATTGGACATATCACACATTAGCTGAGCCTCTGTAAAGGGAAGTGAGGCTGTCTGCAGCTTCCGCGACGAGCTTCTACGGAGTTGCTCTAATTCATTATGGCTGGTTTGGGGGAGGTAATATATTTGAGGCTGATCGGGTTGCTGTCTTCGATAATGAAATCGTGAATGCGAGATAATGCGTCTGTCTTTGGATTGCCGACACCTGTGACATGGCGTACATCACTCGTGAAATGAGTGATGCAATCCACGTGTCTAGAATTTCTGGAGGAATACCTATAAGTGGTGACACGTAAAGCGCGAACGACTGGCTTGTTGTCAGTGTACACCGTGAAATCGCGTCCTTCAAAGATATGTCTGAATTGCCTAATACCCAAATAAGTGGCTAGGATTTCACATTCGCAGGTACTAAACCTCGTTATTTCGCCGCAGTGTTTCCTGAGCTCTAGATCTGAAGTGCGGACCTGCAAGATCTATGCTTGGAAAGAGGATTGTGCCAGTGCGAATCGAACAGACTGCAATTGGAAGACGTTATTGAATTCACGAAGTTCTCTGATTGGGACTCTCATATGTTCTACTTGGTAAAAAGGGAAGCTATACTGATTAGACACCTCTCATTTACTCTAAACTTCAGACAATGTACAACCAATTGATAAGGCATTAGCATTGACTAACACTGATATATCCCTATGCCTAGTCTTTATATCAAATCACATGTGTTCTGGATCCGATAAGCGCCCATTTGAGAAGAGCTGATAAATGGCATTGGGAACGTCGTGAGCGAGACACCTTTGAACAACTCCAGTGATTGCATACACAGTCTCATTTGTTAGCTCACGTCTAACCAAATAAGCCCACCATGTTTTACTGCAACACATCTGCTTATGATTTCGGAGCATTCTAACTAATACCGATGAGCAAGGTGACGAGTAGTCCATCGTTTTTGCCTTGTTCAACTCCAACAAGAAATCTCTGGCAATTGTGTTTCAAGTAACATGAATCCCTCACTGATTACACACACACACACACACACACACACACACACACACACAAGTTCGAGATTCATTCAGATCACAAACCGTTAATTAGTTTTCCTTGAGAAGTAAATTTATACCACAGATACCTTCAGTTATAATGCAACGATGGTCACTTCCGTCGGTGATATATCAGTATATTATCCAGTTTATTCCTGTTCGGAATAATCGCACTTTTCTTGTCCTCAGTCATCTTCTGTTTCGTGTATACCTGAAGCAGGCTGAGCTGCCCGGAGAGCTGATATGACTGATGGATTGGGTTAAGTCGTCACCCATCTTCAAACTTGGCCGTGCTGTCCGTCACATCTTCGGACTATTTTACTACATCACCAGTTCACCTGAACCGAATTGACATCTACTCCCGTTTGCCCTCATACAAATGTTGTTTTAGTAGATACCTGCATATTACTATACCATATCCCGATCGGATCGCTGATATACTTGAACTGTTTGTTAAAACCATTTTGGAAAATCACTGAGAACTAAAGCGAAAAAGACTCTTTGGAAACCTAAATGACCAACTTTGTCAACTTTATTTTTCTATCACCTCGGGGAAGATTGGCAGAACAGACCGATTTTGTCCACCATCGACAGAAAGAAGCCTGGCTTCACACATATATTGGGGATGGTGAGATTATCACACCGGATGGTTCTGCTGCCCTTCGTGTCCACCGTCTGACTCCATACCGTAAACGTTTGCGGAGGCGTGATTAATTTCATGAATGGACTATTCCGTAAAAGGAGAAAAAGTATTTTCCCACGTTCCACATCTCACATCAGTGATTCTGTGCTAGAGTGCAAAAGGAAACACCTGTGTCTTCTTACATCTATAATTCTTGCTAACATGTACATTTCCCTCAACTCGTCCTCACTTTGAGTTTGATCCATTCGCCAATATTGTCTCCACAAATCTAGTAAACTACGTTGACTATTTCTTATGTCTTGTCTGTGGCAACTTTGACAAGTTCAACATGAGAATCCTTACATCCCCTGGTCTGAACAATATTGTCACCTTCCTCACTAGAGATGATGCCACGCCCAATTTTCGTCTTGCTAATAATCCAGACTTGCTTTGTATTGTCTATCGCTCTCCACTCGGCTCTTCTGATCATGTGATTTTAAAGCTTTCCCCAAATATTTACTCTAAAAGTCCTCAAACACATTTCGCTTAAAGCTGTGACCGTAAAATGCAAAGATGACAGCGTCAGCCAGAAATCATCGCGCGACTCACAGATATAGTTTATTGTTCTGACCCGAGCACAAAGATTGAACGTTCTGCGCGTCCAATCACTAACCTTCAGAACCAATTGCAGGAAGACATGGAAGACAATCATACACCAACGTGGTGAGAACACAGAAGCATTTTCTACCGGTAAGAGCTCTTTACTTCGATGAAATTACTTTGTGGTACGTGGAGACTTTCTTCTATAATACCTTTTTTAATTTTTCTCTTGATTGTGGCCGCCTGAAATAGAACTTGTGTTTCAAATACCTTCAGAAATAATAATCACACATCAGTGACAAAACGACGTCTCGTAGAAGTTGCACGCAAAATAAACCTGAGTTTATTTTCTAAAGCATGTATATCACTCATCTGTTACATACTTATGAAAGAAAAAAGACCGAAAATCCGTGAGCCTAGAATTCCGGCCTACAGCATCAGCTTTTGATTGTACTGTGTCGTGGATTCAGCATGCCGTCGAGGATTGACTTTAGCCCAAATGAAGCTTCATCCACTTGATTCATGCAAACAAAACTCGCTTCGTCGCTGAATGAAGTCCAAAATGTGTCCTCTCCAGCTAGAGACTACGAAAAAAGTGATTTTATCGTGATGAAATCCGCGTAATTTAACTGCTGAGTCTGAACCTCGGAACACTGCTTCATGCCGTGCTCCTTCAAAACATGACCGAAGGAAATACGACTCACGTCACACTGCTGGACCAGTCGTTGAGTGCCACATTCTGGATTTTCAACGACTTTCCTAACGACTTCGTCAGAATACCACTCGCTGTCTGCAGTTTGGGCGTTCGTTATTTAAATTGCTCGCATTCTCAAACTTCTTCATCAAAGTACTGACAGTCTATCTTCCTATCCGTCGGAAACGATGGTAACAGGCTTTAAACTACCTACAAGTTTCTGAAAACTTCCGTTCACATCCCACGTACGAATAAATGAGCTCAATTCATTGCTCTCGTTTAGGCAGTTTACTGCGTATCTCTCCTATTTTTGTTGAATCTTGACAACAAACTACTTACATCCCCTACTTTAAACTGCTGCGATCAAGAGCAGGAAGACAGACAGTGGTCATGGTGGCCAGTTGTCCGTCTCGCTGAAAAAATCCGGATCCATATTCAGCCTGATGATTTGCCGACGTTAATATGAGCACCAAAGGGTTTGTTCATCTGGTGCACACCAGCGTGCTAGTGATCCCGTTAGGCTAACTGGATTTGTTTTGCGCCAGTCAGTTCTACTGCATGCATGGCCACAGAGGCAAGATCACTCCGTCGGGTTTATTGAGCTTATTCATTCGGTGGTTTCGAGGGGAACGCATTTGTTTTTCTCAACCATGATCCCTGCAAAATTTGGATAACCACGTTCGTAGCCTGATGGCCATTTCTGGAATTACCTGTACTGAACATGATGCTCTCCACGCATGTACCATGTGTCCAGTAATTCTCGGTTAACTAAGGGAGTTTGAAATTTCTAATTTGACTGTTGGCATCAGTAGCAGTAGTCGGTTGTTACATCTTCCCGGTGTTTCCAGATTGTCTCCCTGAAATGGAAATTATCGATAACCATATTTACGAATCATGACTTGTTAAGTCACAAGTGAATACAAAATTTCACTGGTATGTTTTGACGGTACCGTTAGTGATTTTTACGAATATTTGCTCACTTATTATAAATATGCTGGTCATGTCAATCAACTGACATGGATCATCCCGGTCAGTGGGTACCTACCCACACATGAATACTTCTACAAAATAAATACAGCTTTCTCTCAGTGGAAGTGAGATTAAAAGCGTTTGGGTTGATTTGTCTCCATGCTGAGGATAGGTTGACATGGAGCAAACGCCTAGGAAGCGGCTCAAGCTGGAATACCGAACTGAACCTGTCCATCCGTTCGTACAATATGAGAGAAATGAGACAAAATATTATGGGCTTCATAAACAGGTCTCCAAAATGATACCGTATTGGAGCTTACTAACATGAAGGTAGATGAAAAGGAATGGGATGCAAGCACGTTTGTAAAAACAACCTGCAATGGGTGTAGGATTTGTTCAGAGCTGCTTTTCCAAATAACGTTTTGGGCGAAGTAAAGTACATTGAGTAGAGATGCTAATGGGGCATTTTTCACACACATTGTATTTACCTTGTTTGATAATTTCTACTGAGTCCGTAATGGCATCACAGCGTGTTGGGGAGTGAAGAGTGTGATCTTCGGGGTTTGATATACAACTGGATCTTCGAGTTTATAATATTACTAAGGACGACGAAAGCAGTAGTTAGATTTTGACTTTTGCTAATTTCTCGTGAGAAAAATCACGTTGCATTGTTCGGCAACAACCTCTACCGCCAATTCTTTTCCTATTCGCCTGATGTATATTCAGAACAGAACCAAAAACTGGTATTTCTTGGTAGACACGGAAGCACAGGTCAGTATACTACCAGCAACAAAACTTCCCGCAAACCGAACGATGGTGCTGACTACAATCCCCAAATGGTACTCCCATCCCAACAACCACAACAGATTGCTAACCCCAAATCTTGGTTCACATCACCCGTTTCTATAGATCTCTATCGTCGCCAGCTTTCCTCAGGCCATCTTATGCCAAGGTTTCTTGCAACATCACAAGTTGGTTATCGACATCCGTACCCATCTCGTCAGAAATTCAGTAACGTCGAACATAGTAGTTGGTTCACTGGCACAATCCTCTTTCCAAGCATGGATCTTGCAAGTCAGCACTCCAGATCTACAGTTGAGTAAACTTTTCAGCGATGAAACTAGGTTTAGTACGTTCAGATGTGAAATTCTAGCCACTTATTTGGGTATCAGGCAATTCAGACATATCTTTGAAGGACGCGATTTCACGGTGTACACTGACAACAAGCCAGTCGTTCGCGCTTTACGTGTCACCACTTATAGGTATTCCTCCAGAAATTCTAGACACGTGGATTGCATCACTCATTTCACGAGTGATGTACGCCATGTCACAGGTGTCGGCAATCCAAAGACAGACGCATTATCTCGCATTCACGATTTCATTATCGAAGACAGCAACCCGATCAGCCTCAAATATATTACCTCCCCCAAACCAGCCATAATGAATTAGAGCAACTCCGTAGAAGCTCGTCGCGGAAGCTGCAGACAGCCTCACTTCCCTTTACAGAGGCTCAGCTAATGTGTGATATGTCCAATGGATATCCAAGGACCGTCGTCCCACAATCATTTGGGCAGCTGGTTTTCGAAACTTAACACAGCCTCTCTCACCCAAGCATAAAGGCTTCTACCAGGCTAACAGCTGACCACGATGTACGGTTTATTGTGAATCGCGATGTCACCACTTGGTACGACAACTGCAATCAGTGCTAAGATTCAAAGATTCACAGACATACAAAAAGCCCATTATCTCTATTCCTCGTAGTAGATTCGTCTTCCCGGCAAGTCTATGTAGACTTGATTGGTCAGTTGTCACCGTGCAGGCGGTCTCTTTATTCACCCCACTTATGTAGATTGCTTTACTAAATGGCTGGTGGCCGGGCCTTTGCCAAATGCTGCAAGCTAACTTTGCCCGAGCTTCTTTAGAGCATTGGTGGCAACAGCTGTTTCCCCAGCCTTAATCAATACTGCAAACGGCTCACATTTCGAGGGTGCTTTTGGTAGCCTCCTATGAATGTTAGACATCAGGCGGATCCATAACACTGCTTGTCACCCCTCTGCTAACCACATGGTAGAACAATTCCACCAGCAGATGTATGCAGCATTAGCTGCATATAGCAACCCCGACTGGTGCGAAGCATTATCACAAGTACCATTGGACTGCCTCAAACAGCTGAAGGTAAATTCACAGACTACAACAGCCAAACTCACACTCGGTTGCACACTCCGTCTAACCGACAATATGGTAGTCCCAAAGGCCCTGGGTCCCTAAAACTACGCAGATTACCCCCCGCCCCCCCCCCCCCCCCCCAGGTAACACATCGATTGCGTGAGTTGCATCTGCCTACGCCATGCAAACAAAATACAGACTTTACGGGCATGACATCATGAAGTGCGTGCCCATGAACCAATCAGTCAATCTGTCCATCACACGTCACTGTTCAAATCGACCACTTACAGACGATTTATTGTCTATCCTCCAGTTGAGATGAACTTTACCCGCATTTGCGCGAGAACAAACACGAAAGTGGGTCACAATTCCGCTGTTGCATAACATCGCTTCTACTGTGAACAAAACTGACCCAATATCCATTCGTTCTAAAAACCAACGACAGGAAGCCATGCGCTTGGGCGAATCTTCGTTGTTCAGCTTTTGCAAGTTTGTTTCCTTGCAAGAACGAAATTCACTAGACTTTAAATTATTCAACGCACAATACATGAGAATCCCTTACGATTTTACATCAGCAATTTGATACTTGCCGAAAGACATCCTTTGAGACAACACCGATCAACACTCGTCTCATTCCCTCTGGTTGTCTTCAACTTGCCAGATGTTTTACTTCTCGGAACCTCTTTATGAGATTCCGAACGCATTTCCGAGAGGGCAAGAGAGAGAGAGAGGTGGACGGTTTTTATGTAAAATAGTAGAACGTCGAGCTATTTTAATCATATTTTACCTCGTATCATTGGAAAAGTTCGAAACTACTGAACGTTCCTCTTTCGTCAGTAGTAACGACATTGTCTGTTCTTGACCCCTTTTACGATGAGTGAATCGGATCGGGCTTCTTTTATTTCACCATTTCGAGTCGACTAAATTCAACTAGGTGTCTCGCAACGGGGCTAGAGTGTCAATCACATTTGACGTTAGATTTGTTTGTACATACTATCAGTATCGCATCAGCGATACTGACATATTTTGCAACCAAATTAATTGAAAAGTAACGCAAAGTAGGATGTCTGTGCTCCACCATGGAGTCGAATCTGCCTGAGTGCTATTCCAATAAAGTGACTAGGTCATAATCGCGATCCAACCTAAAGCAGAAGTTATCTGTGTTTGAGAGGGAGAGAGAGATGGATGGGAGATTTTCTCAATCAACCTTGTGATCAGCGGCTCGAGAATTACCATACCCATGTATCGGGTTTTGGGTACAAAGGTCGCGTGTTTGTGATTAGTGGCAAAATGAAGTTTTTCTACCCTGTACACGGTTGAATAGATATAACTTCTGAGTTGCAGCCAGCTAGCATTAGGACACGCGGAACACGCACACAACCTCGTGCAGCACTTCACCACCTATGATGGATTTATTAGTATTAGTTGCTATTTGTGAAATAGCGTGCCAGTCCCCAAAAGCATCACATAACCACTGGTTTGCCAGTGGGTTGGTGTTGATAAAATATATGACTTGTTTAATAAAACCTGGTGGTTGATCATTGGAAGATGTCAAGGTAACGCCTCTTGGCTCGGAGGACGCAGGATCGATATTACCCACAATCTATTTGACGACCTAGTGCTGAGGTGAATCGAACAGACTGCAGTTGGAAGACGTTATTGAATTCACGAAGTTCTCTGATTGGGACTCTCATATGTTCTGTTTGGTAACAAGAGAAGAGATACTGATGAGACACCACTAGTTTACTCTTAACTTCAGACAATGTACAAACGATTGATAAAACATTAGCGTTGAATAATATTGAGTCGGCAGTGGGGCTAACTCCCTCATCGCCACGACATCGTGCAATCATCCGGGTGTTGACCTGGATGAATCTCCGGGGAGGTCTCGGCACTCTCGATCCATCCAGAGCCAACTGTATTTGAAAGACAGGGTAAAATTGTTCACTCCTCGATGTAGCCCACACAAGCGCAGGCACCAACGGGCAATCTCCATCGCCCAACCTCACCTGCTTCCACCAAACCTGGAAATCCTATAAACGGCTTTTGTTGGTCCCACGGCATTTTCGGACCAGTCGCCCGAAGGTGCGGATAGCCGTGTTTATACTTGGTTGGAAACGTCAGTGGCAGTGAATAAAAGCAGCAGTACTCGCCGGCAACCAGTCTCAGGTTGGAAGTTTGTATTACTTGCATGATTCGTACACTAACACTAGGTTCCTAATTGATACTGGAGCCCAAGTTTCTATCTTGCTGGTTGGTAAAGAAAAGCCCCGAGCTTCCATGCTTCGGCTGTATGTGGCGAACGGTTCTTCCATTCCTCACATGCCTCATCTCTAAACATGGTTCTAAATGAAGGTGGTATCAGCTGGCCACCATGTGACCACTGTCGCGCACTAAACTTGGTTACCCGTTATGATAGCCATCCAATACCTCACATACACTACATCACGGCATCTCATCATAGCACGACTGCAATTTCTCACATCTACTTAGAACGACCCTATCACCGGATCCCAATCGCCGCTGAAGTTGTCCACAAAACTACTGTCATGACTGCTTTTGGATTTGTTTGAGTTTCTATGCATGCCTTTTGACTTGCGAACTGCTACTTAGACATTCCAGAGGTTTATCGATAGTATTACTCGAAACGTCGAACTTTTTCACGTTTATATCAATGATTTGCTACTAGCATCGTCGAGCATAGATGAACATTTCTAACATTTGACGCTGGTGTCTCAGTAAAACTAAAATACCGAATGTGACGGACTAATCAAATATAGTTGCGTGACATCTACTACCGTACAAAATATCACAAATTTCCTGACTAACCGTTCTACTAATCAGCAATAAAGTTATCTTCTATTTTAGGTTGATCATTAGGAGCTTACGAACCAAGTCAAAAAACGAAACACTTAAGCTGACCAGGCTAGGATGGTTGAGGCATGTGTTGAGCACTCCTCCTGAAAGGGTTGTTCAGGGCGCAATGTTTGCTGAGGTTTGTAGGGCTTGGAATATGATTAAGGGTGGTCAGTCTGTGACTTGTGAGAAAGGAATTAAAAGCCTGACCCTTGGACTTGGTCATGTAGGGTGTGTTAACCCACCCCCCCCCCACACTCACACACACACACTCTCTGGTTAGATACACTAGAGGATATGGCTAGGTGTCACGACCAGTGGTACTCTTGTATACACAAACATTCTTCATCGAATAGATACCAATGTTTGTAGTTCTCCTATCATTTCCTTCATGTTCTTGTTATTTATCATTATTTCCTACGAAGGTTGCCCCTAGGAGTTAGCAACAAAGACCACCGCACCCAGTGCGTCATCAGTGGCTGTCCAAGATTAACTGAACCGACTGGTAACCCCTCCTCTATGACATGTAATTTATTAACAGAGAATGACTCAAAGCTTAGTAACTCATGACTAGGATTTTTTATCAAAAACGGATGCCACAATATTTTCAGGAGGTTGTTTGCGGTCAAATTAAGGCTGCCCATTAGGAATGTGATCGGTGCTAAAGCATGAACTCATACCATGGACTGGAGAGTCGGAAGTCCACCATGATAAACATTTGACCACCGACGGTGTGTGGATTGAATGAGAATAATTGGAAAGAAGGATATAAATAGGGTAGACTGATACGACCACCAGTCAACCGACGTAAATCGTCAATTAGCTCCCTCACTATTATGTCAACTCTTTCCGAATATGATGTACACGGATGTTCGGTAGATTTCTGTTACTTACGAATAGGATGAATACGTTTGCTCAGCTATGAGAAACAGTTGTCAACCATCCACTAATCTGATTCCGTTTGTGTCGTCCTGAGTATTGAATAGCCCCATACACCTCATAGAAACAGGTGACTCATTCACTCACCTGGCTACTCAAACTTGAGCCGCATAACGTGTTCCTTTTGCAACCGATTAACTGACCAATTTTGTGCATCGTGTCATCTGTTTGTATGCGTGTGCATTACATGGGACAATGAAATGAGAAACTCATTCGAGTGCGTACCAACCTGTTAGTAAGCCATTAGGTAGTGAGTTGCGTATTTTGACCTACCAGATTACCCTTAAACCTTTGAACACACTAGGGTGCTCGAAATTGCTGGAATGCCTATTTGTAGTCGGAATTCGGAACTTACTACTTAAATTTGTGTTAGTAGGCAAAGCAGTGTTCAAACCACAAAAGTGGGGTTCAAGTGAGGCACATGCTGGCACAATACTCGTTAATAAAAGCGTCCGTGAAAGTTGGAACCCATTGAACTGGACTATCGGACTCAACTGACATGTCAATTAGGGCCTCTACGTTTTACACGTTGACTTCATGAGTACAAGCTTATAAGTGATTTATTTCTTGGTTAATTGTGGTAAAGCCAGATGTCTAAATTAGTTGCAACAAAGGATGCCAAATGAATTTGCTCTCATTTCATCTTCATTGTCAGTAAACTCATTTATTCTATTTCCAGTTTGTGAATTATCACGGACTGTGGATCATTATAGTGCTCGCAACAAATGAAGGTATTTCAGAATGTGGTTAACATCAACTGCTTTCAAGATATCAGAATGAGTGTTCTGTATTATATTGCTCATGATGTGAAAGTTGATGACTCCAGTCCGATTGAACACGATCACTTGAGTATTCACAAGATGTCTTTATATATCTGGCCCAACAAAGCCGATGTACACTCCGTAATATGAGCCCACTAGCATTTGTTTTCGAGACTAGAGCTATGACTTCACTTGTGTATCGCGAAGAAGGGCTAAATATTTTAGCTGAAAATGCTGTCCCAAATTTAACTGGGACTCTATTGTTTGTTTCATTCAGCAATGCCTAACAGTCTGTACGTTGCTGCGGTCGAACAAAGTGCATCATTGTTTTCAATGACAGATCTTGTCTAAAGTATCTACATTCTTTCCCAACTTGATTTTATTTGCCACACGTGGGACAATGTCGCATTTCCACGAAATTCATTGTTTCATATTTACCGTCCATATATATTGTTTTATGAAAATCTGTTGGCGTTGGGCTTCGAAGTAGGATTTAATTACTGATCCAAGCTTTCACATGTCGCGGTTGTGACTAATACTACTACATCTAACAATTAGCTAAGTACAGCGTATATCACATTTGGGTCGCCAAATTGACTGTCGTGTTGCATAGATCAGCAAACTGTCATCAAGCTAAACGGCCTCAATAATAAAATGCAGTAAACAAATAAATGAGCAATCGGATTGTTTTGGCCTTGAGGAAGACTAAGTATTGGTTCTGTGGTTTGTACCAGATTCTTGGAATCATTCTCCAAAGTGGGTTTGTGCCGTGGTTTCAATCTTCAAAACGTTCAAAAACACCACCGTCCTGAGCCCTACATATCCGTAGCCGCAGAACCATACTTTCGTGAACACTCTCGAGCATTGAGGTTGGAATGTCTCTGCAAACAGACTGGACGTGGGCCTGAAATTCCTCCACAGTTTCCAGCTTCGGGTCATGCACTCTTCCCTTCACACAGCCTCACATGAAAAAGTCTAACGGGGTTAGATCCAGGGACCATTGCAAAGAGACTGTCTCATCAAACTATTTGATTGAAAGGTTTTTGGGGGTGTGTTTGCACTCCATCCCTCTAAATAAGCCAACTTGATGAAGTGTCTATGTGAAAACTCTCAAGGTTCTCGTTCCTATTTATTCTAAAAATATTTACTGATGAGGAATTTAAAATAACATTTTCACTTGAGGTGGCACAGTAATTTTCAGGTTTCAAAGAGGGAATACATAGTTTGTGCTTAGTTTTACACGTTTTTTCCTTTTGGTCCCGCGGATGCATATGAATGATAAACAAGGACGTTATGTACTGAATTTGACACTAGCTGAGGCAATATAAATAAACGAAACCAATTTTTACAAATCTTCACTTCAAAATCCAAATGCTAACCCCGAGTTGGTTATACGAGTATGCCGAATCACTCGAACGACCATGTTTGTGGTATTTCTGCACAACTCATTCGAGAATAACTGGTACACCCAAGTGTTTCGTATTACTGTTCTGACTACTCATGTCAGTAGCAGTAGCCATTTGCGGGTTTTTCTTCGTCAACCGAGAAAAACCGTTAAATTATCTACAAGAAATATAAATAAACGAAACCAATTTTTACAAATCTTCACTTCAAAATCCAAATTAAAACCCCCGAGCAATGTAAATGACGAATGTCCGAACTGCAACTAGAAAATGCTGCGCTGAAGAAATCGTTCAGAAATTTTTGAAAATCCAGAATATGGCACACAACCACTGGTCGGGCAGTGTGGTGTGAGTCGTAGATCCTTCTATCAAGTTTTGAAGTTAACCAGATTTCGCCCTTAGAACTACTGTAATGCCATCCTAATCCGAAACTGGTAGCATTCAGCCAATCTAAACTAATCAGAATGAGAAGACCTTTCCTTATTTGCAGAAACTTCAGACACGGTCAATCGGCTTACCATGGGGATAATGATGGTTCTCTATGACTTGATGCTTACTGTTCATGTCCATTCATCGCAGATGCAGATGGAATTTGTATCAATTTTATATTGTTTTACCTACGCGGTTGTCTTCGTTCTACACTGACCACTCAGCTTAAGGTGGCTGAGTGCTTCGGACATCCGGATAGCAAGTAGGTAGCCTGATCAACTCAACTCAGTTCTACTCAACTGTGAGAAGGCCAAGAATTTTCTCTTTCAAGTTTGTCTTTCCTAAAGTTTGAATTTTCCAATCCATCAATCTATCGGGTGAGCAATCAATGTGTTGTAGTTCTACTGGATTCATTTGTTGTTTGCAACAAACGAAATATCAAGCAAGTTGTCGCATACTGATCGGAAAAGATATACATCTGATAGAGCTTCGTCTGGAAAATATGGAGGATGTGGCAGAACTTCTCAAATCAAATGAACCGGAGTACCTTACTCCTCGGTTCTCTTACAAATATGCCAGTTGGCCAACGTTGTTGTACCGGCAACCTTCACGAAGTCGGTCAACCTTCATCGATCGTGCACTTGTTATTATCCTTATAGACAGATTTGCTCAAACACGTTTGATTGGTGTATGCCATACTGAAGAAAACACAGCATCGATATAAAAGAACGGTAAGGAGTTAAGCTTTCATAAAATGACACCAGCACAATTCGTCCTGTTATTCCTGTGCTTGAACTTCGGTGATGTAGATTGTGGTGAGTCCGTTATTTGACTAGATGAATAATAGTTTGTACAGATGAATCACTATTTTATCTTTCACTGCGTTTTGTGTTGTGCTTTCGAACGGGGTGTCCGATCCTAAGGACACCGATCAGACTGAACCTGAAGTGTGACATTTGATGCAATTTGTCATCCAGAAGACACATCAATATCCATTTTAGTTGACTCTGTAAAAAACGGGAAAACCATAATTGATGAGATGCATTGTTTTCTTGTATAAAATGATTCACTGAGCTGCGTGAACACTGAATTCCCCATTGTAAACCATGTTATTCTATGTAATTGGAATATCTAGTAAAATATGACTACTGAGATTTAGGAGTCAGTTAGACATACCGTATCGCAAAAGACTACCAAATCTGTAGTAAACGGTGTCCTCTTTGACCGAAGCTCCTCTTCCGCAAATTAGTAGGAAGGAAGGGATATGATTTGTGATTGCAGAATTCATTGCGCTGTGCTCCACTCAAAACGAGACAAATCAGTAGTCCACAGTCAGGTTTTTCTATCCTCACGCATAGAGACTTAGTGGTAGTTTTATGCCATCAGCCTATGCTTTTCCTAAGCTGAGTGAAAGAATGTTGTCTGAATCGTCCGCGTTCTGAACATGATCGGTGGTCTAGTATGAAGGGACTCACCTGTGTCATTCATACAATAAGCAATGTTTGTTTTGAAATGCATTTTGTGGAGGGCATTTCTACCGACCGGTAATACCCATTCCCGACAGCAAAATATGACTCACTATTTTATGCTTCTACCTTTAGTTAATTACCTCACGTAAATCATGTACTGCCCTTAACTGAGTCGGGTTCTGCACAAAATAGGTTTATTATTTCTGAATTGATTGGCTCGTTGTATGCAATTTTGCAATGTGGCGATGCAATACCAAATTGAAAAGCAAGAGTAACCTCCAACAAAAGCCCTGTGCTGCCAGTTTATGTGATTTAGGGGCAGCCATAAACTACATTCCATTCTAAAACGGTAATCATTGGAAAAATATAGCAGGCAAGAACAACTTTCCATTTCCTGCTGCAATGAGGTGGCCAATACTACGGTCCATCCAGTATTTTGGGCCAAAACACAACAAGATAAGTTATTAATAATGATGGGATAAGCACCCATTCGACTAGATCTATAACTGGTGTTCGTGTTTGTTCAAAAAACAATGGAAATAAATGAACATGCATAGTTCCGTTTTTACCATAGATTGATAATAATTATTATTCCTCATATATTTTAACCATCTCATACGAAGCTCAGTGACCTGTCCTCCACGTGCATAACCGATACTAATAACATGAGTACTCAATTTTTATTTGGTAAATCCTAATATTATTATTAAACTATCTCATCCACGAATGTTAAGTCTCACTGCCTCAGGGATTATCGGGCACCAAACGAGCTTGCAATGGTCAAATTCGAACCCTCGATTTGCAAGAGCAAATTGGGATAATCTTGCAATGAAAAAAGACGGATGTGGTGGCAATGCAAACGCGTTTGATTGGAAAGTGAACGATCAAACATGTGCACAAAACGACCGTGTGTGCGCGTGTGCGCGTTTGTGAGTAGAGTCAGCTGACTCTATGGATCGATAGGCGCACGAAGCGAACGAGCGTGGACGGCGCAGCAGGGATGAGAGCAAATCCAACTCGGTAGAACGTCCGAACCGAGGCTGCCGGGCATGGCGTAAAAATCAATACACACACTGCAGTCTTAATGCGGGTTTTATATTGCTGGTGATCGAACTGGTTGCAACTAATTTACCCGTATGTTCTCCACAGTGTAAAAAGTTTGTTGCTCAAAGCTGAAATTACTTCTGCATGATAGTTGAGGATGTGAAACCTACCAATACAAGTTATATGCGTGTACTGGGATATATATATATATATATCATATTCATGTTCCATATATTTCTGTCTTATTCTATTCAGAAGAAACGTTACTGGAGCTCATTGATGCTGTCAACGCAGATATGACACAGTGGAAGTCGTCTTTGACCAGGTTCAGCACCCAACTGGATGAAAGTGAGTTTCACGCAAGTAAATAGCACATTTTTTGGCAGCTTGTCACGTCCGTACCACTTCGCTGTGATAAACCAGATAATTCTTTTGTGCATTTTGATCAGGACAGTGATACTAATCAGAGTTGTTGTCGATATTTCGCTAGCTAAGCAATGCACAATGTTCACACAGGACTTATCGTTGTGACTGCTGATTAGATCAGCTACTCACTTAATCTAGGTAGTTGGTACAACAAACTTCTAGTTTATATCTAACGTTCACTATCTACTTTCCAATCAGCTGTTCAAACTGCATCTATTGCTGTAAATTGAGCTCAAAACAGACAGATGAACAGAAATGTCTGATGAGTTTGGGTATTCGTTAGACCAATAACATAGTCTGCGTATTCATAAATGGTCGATCCCATTTTTCTATTTATTGCCTATCCCCTATATCGACTAAGCGGTTGATATTTTTTTCCTTCGAGTAAGTGATAAATGCAATTCATCGTTCCAAACCAATTAGTGAATACGTATTTCCATTTCAGTTATCAATAAAATGAAAGACAACCCTACCACTGCCAAGGAACGCTTATTCGCGAAAGAATTGAAACGCGGTCAGTGGGAACAAGTATATATCCATCGTTTGTGAATTTTCTAGACTAACCTTTGTTGAACGCGGCATCCCATACCTGAACGACAAAAGCATCATTAGCTGGATCAGTCTGCATGTCAGTATAATTTTGTAATCCAGTATATTAGGAAAATTGCATAGATCGTCATAAGCTTTTGGCCCTCTGTGCTAACGTGTTACTTCAGTTATATATATTCGGATATTAAATGTTTGTATATGTCTCACAATTACTTGCGAATAGTGTGTAGAAGGTATTCGTTTGGAATTAACGAGACGGTGACTGTGTCTCCATTCAAAGCTGTCGATCATTGCTTGCTGTCACACTGGATGACATCTGAACATGCTTAACTCGGTGATTCGGACCAGCCCAGAGGGTAACAGGGTGGTGCAGTGGTTGCAAACACGTTTCCGATGTGAGCAGACCCGGATTGAACTCCGTGATGTGACGAATGATATGCACCATTGATGAGCTGTAGCAAGAGTGAAACTGGAATTCGGTACTTCCGAGTGTAGGGTTCGTTAGATGACCTGTGAAGGTCAAGTCCAAAAGACAATCAGCCAAGCAAAATATTACACGTTCTTAAATCTCAGCGGCCGTTTAGGAAAGTCGGATCGAAAGACTGACTGATGAAGCTACCAGTCAAACCAGAGACATACAAATCGTTAGGATAAAAGTTCGGTTTCCTCAGTCCCTTCTCATTGTGATACCGTCATATTCCTTAATGTATATCGAACATCAGTCATGCAATCAAAAGCCTTTCAATGAAATAAATCATCAAAGATAGGAAAACGTCACGTGCAAGCGAGAATATAAACGCTGTAGGCAACAGATATTCCATTTCATTCATCCTATAAATGCGTTTACAGAAGAACAAAAAGAAAAAGAAAAACTGCACACAACGGCATGGTATGGCGTAGTGAAACTGAGACAATCCCGTGAGTTTTTGGCACAAAGATCAGAACAAATTGTCTTCTTTTTGTGTTGTTTACTGAGTTATTCATTCTCAAAGTTGTAGCGCATAGGGTAGAAAGTACAACATTAGGATGAACCTGGAATCAGTTAGGGAAAACCGTATGATGCACTGATATTGAATTAAGCTAGTCAAACAGTGTTTGTCATATAATCAATATCACATGCATGAGAGGGATATTGACTGGTTGTCGCGTAGTATGCGTGACTTTACCATACACAACAAACGAAAATCCTAAAAGTCAGTTGAAGATAATTTCCTTCCTGTAACTGATAAGTTGTTTCCCACAATACACTCGGGATCGATGTCTATTTGATTATTTATTTATCTATTTTTCCCAACAGTTACGCAATTTCGATTTTCATTGGGTATGTTTAATCCTTTCCGTACACCAACACGATTGTTCACTGCACGACAGACTCGACAGGAATGACACATTACGTACCACTTACAATAGTTTTTGACTAACAATGATAGGGAGTGTTCGTGAGATGCTATAATTTTTGTCCACGTTTGTCAATTCTGCACGTGAAAGAATCAACGGGGCCTGACTCATTGTTCAAGCACGTTATTCAAAGTGACACCAAATCCACAAACATAGGCTGTTATTTCCCCAACAGAATGAAAAACTGGATCAAAACTGAGTCCCTTCCACGCAATGTTTCTGATTGATTGGTAACAATATCATGCAGGTAAATAAACCACCCGGTCAGAGAATGCAACCATGTTGTTTGCGTGCCTTTCTTCACCTCATTGCGTTCGGCTCCTCCGATGTAATCCCACTCATGTTCAATATGCAATTGGTTCAGTAAGTGGTGTGTACGCTCTACCACATCGCCGTATCGGAATTTGGCTTGAGAATAACCCAGAGAATTTGAACGACAAGCCCAAGTTGACTTTGCTGCCCGTCAATTTCGCGCTAAACACGGAAAACCTTGATTTTCGAATTCTCACCCCCGCTGTCATCAACCATTTCAGTGAGCTATCGGGGAAAATTTCTTTTGCAGTTTTGAAAGAAGCATATCAGTTCTATGGATGAATTCGTCAATACAATGGTAGTTCATCTGATGCACACGTGGTAAATTAGCATCGGTCAAATTAAAGTGTCCTCGATTTGCCACGTTGATCCCATCGACAGTCAGCTGTGTCTCTTCTGTGTGATTGACTGTACTTCCAGTTCACTGAAAGACCGATGCCAACAAGCATCCGTTTCATCATATCAACCTCCAACTTATTACTTTTGTCACTATCCATCTTCCTATGAGAAAATTGCATTGCTGACACGGAATGGTTCCTGATTACAATATTGAATTCCACCATTTTCCCGAGAAATCCAACAACACAAACTGGATTGTAGTACACGAGAGTACACTGAACATCCCTATTGTTGTTGACTGCGGCGATCAACTGGCAGTTGCGCTATGTGCAGTTTATCAGCATAAGCCTTTAAATGCATTCTCTACGCCATAATAACACACAGTTTCTTTGCAGACCAATGGAAAAACAGTGTTTATCCCTGAATATCAGAGTGATGGTTATCCAAACCCTTCACTCATTTACCACGAAATACTTCTCAAAAGACAAGATCGACAACTCTAGCCATATACGGATGTGAACATAATTGATACACAATGTGACGCTGTTTATGATCTAGTTTAAATATCTGTGGTATTATTCTCAGACCGGAAATTTTGATCCGTCGAATACCCTCGTCTAATATGGACCCAAGTGCCGTGAATGCAAAATCATACGAAGTCTCCTGGCTATCAGCTGATAATCTTCCACGTTTTTGTGATATAGGTGTTCTCCTAAATCCTGAAACGGTCCAGAAATTGAAGTGAATCAATAATTACAAATCAAAATGACCTATCAGTCTAGGCAGTGACCAACAATCATTGTCGTGCAATCTGGACCTTTACTGCCGCGGTTCCATTCCTGCTACCGCCACGAACATTTCCATTTGGAGGTCTGCTGATAAATGGAGAGATGTTCCAGAAATGTCGTCATTTGCCGTGTAGTTAATGATGAATCTAAATTAGTATGTATTCAGTTAATACAAATTACGGATGCCTCATTTGGTTCTAAGAAGCTCACATTTGGGAAATTTTTACCGAATATTCGTCGTCAAAATGAGGTAAACATTTATACACTGGCATTTCCATCTTTCGTCCACCAGTTAGTCATCAGAAACGGAATACTCAGATTGGTGGTCAAAAATCTTTTGTGTGGCTAAAATGAATACTGAGACTTGAAATATTTATTAAATATTGGCTCGTGTACGATTGAATTCATCTCACATTCATCTCTCACACTGCAGACAGAAGGCAATGTAAGTAACCAGTCAAGTTCCATCTCCTTCCTATCTGTGAATGTCGACTATTTTTTGGTCTTTTGCCTGCGCAGTTCTTTCTGTGTGATGAACCTGTCTTCTCAATTGCCTTTTATCATATACCCAGTGTTGTCTCGAGCTCCGATCTTAAATAGGTCAAACAAGCCATGTCTTTCTCGTGTCGTGTTAGAAATATAAATGTGCCCTGCTACCTCCCGATATCTGTTGATTGACGAATTTGTCTCCGTGACCGTGTCTTTCTAGTGGCGCGATAGTTCCCTGTGATTCCCCATTTTAAGTGAACATCTGCAGAGTTGGAATCATTACGAAAAAAGCAAATATAGAGATTTGTATAAAAGTAATTTGATGCAACTCAATATGCCACTCTTCCATTAGCATATTTTTGTTATTTATTGAATGATCTGTTATGAAGGATGAAAAATCCAGTTTGGACTGTTAGTAATTATTCACTCCCTTCTCGAAAATGTTCATCTTGAAATGGTTCCAATTTGTGATGATGAGAAATTAGTCACCGAATTGTGCCAAATGGAATCGATTTGTCCAAATTTGAGGTGGACCCTAGGCAAGTAACAATAAATATCGATCAAGTAGGCTAAATTACATCATGATCATCTCATATTCGGGAACACTTTTCTGTCTGACTTTATTATTCACTTCGTGGTACTTGCATTATTTTGCCTGCTCACAAGCACGTGAGTAGTTCTATTGCATCGGAATCGAGATCAGTTCAGAGTGTATCGAAAAAAGACGCGTCACGTGATATGTTATGGGTAAAGGTATGTTGATCAGTAACAGCCTCGCCTGAATAGATGGTAGTCATTCGGTGCTTCGATTACCGTGGACAAGTCTTTTCAAGACCAGTTCACCATCTATCCCAACAACGCTGTGTTACCGAACAATAAACGAGCACCTTCGTGAATAATACGTTACACAACTCGACCTCCTCGAGGTGTATTCAGTATTCTTGTCCTCACAGTGCAGCATGTTACGTCATTGAAATAGACAGACAATAATGAATTTGCAAAAGTCACGAAGGTGATCACGCGTCTATCACATACCATTACACAATAGTAAGTTCGAACGTTTGACCACAAAAACCAATGTCCGGAGAACACAATCAATGTTACTGTGGAATGAAACGCAAATTAGCACAGTGATTTGGATGAATGGATTCAGAGAGTCCACTGGATGTTTACTCGACAAGAAAAGCTGCAAAGCCATCGTGTTCGTATTCCGATCTATGTGGGGTTGCATATCTGTTTGTCTCTACCTTGCCACTGTCTTACTGGATTGAATCTATTTTATCTTCAAGATGCGCCTGATATCCGTGAGTAGAAAAAAGTATTTTTGTTATAGTTACGTGAGATGTTCTGTGTGGACAGAAAACTGCAAAACTGTAATTTTGAAATACAATGCCAAGTTTGTATTGTTAAGGTGCTTGTCTGTCGTAGGATATAGTTTGGAGAGTAAGCACTTCGTGCACTCAAAATGATAAGAGACATTATAGGTGACCCTCATCCTTGTGCTTGTTCAGTACATGTTGTACTTTCACAGCTCTGAGGCTCAACTTTCGAATTTGATGCAGTGAATTCGATTGATTGTCCTCACCAGCCCCAATCATATCAAATTCCATCGAATCTGTTTTAAATCAACATTTGTTCGCACGGTTAATTTGTTGAATTTGTAGCTGTTGATAATTGCACGAGCATGTCGCTTTGGCGGAATACAGCGCGTACTCTGATCTACGTGTACCAGCAGTTATCCCGTAGTTTTGACATTGCAAAGTGGTGCTTCGTTCCCACAACTCACTCGGATCCCCTCAATCTACAATGTTCATACTCTGAGAGTGACGTGCAGTATCTCGCGCCTACCTGAACATCTCAGTTGTTGGGGCGTGAGTACAGGAGAGGAGACCCAGTTTACCAGTTGCTCTTCGACCAATTCCGTTAGGAGAACTTCCCAGCCTACCGCCCACATCTCTCATAATTCAAAGCATACTTTCTCCACATCCAACTATCAGATCCTGTAATCACTGTTTTAACTGGCCATTATGGATACTTTTCACTCTATTTCCAATTACAGTCGAAGAGATCAAAATGTTTGACACGCTACTGGGGCAAATGTATTCATATCTGAGCAATTTGACTGTAAAATGGTCTCAAAATCAGAATTCTCTGTTTCTGTCTGAGAACGGTGAGTTCAATTTCGATAAATTTCACTTTCCACTAACGTCACTTTCCCATTCCAAACCAGCATTCAGATGACCAAAGAATTTGAATGGGAAAATCCCCGCTGTTGATTTGCCCGCACAGAAATGGGATCCGAGCTCGTTTTGCATGCATATGCTCAAACCAATGTGTACTGACATCCTGTTAAAGAAGCAGCACAGAAGAATATTCCGAATTGTGGTTGGTGTATCTGGGAAGTGTTCAACTCGACATTTGAAATACGGATAGGAAATATTATGTAATCTTGATCAAATATAGAAAATTCAGCAAATAGTGACTGCATCGGAGTGGTAATCTGAATATGTATACAGTGTGTGCAATCATTCCAGCAAAGGATCCTTCGTTTTATATTATTAAGGCGTTCATTCTCATTTTTTGATGTACTTCTAGCCATCCTAACATGATATATCACGTGCCTTTCAATATCTTTGGTTGTCAATTTGACCGATTCATCGGTGTCCATATTTTTGAATGTGTGTTACTTGTTTGTACTCACTTCAATGAGTTGCGCTGATATTGCATATTTACACGCGGTAATTCTAAAGATTGCTCACTTTTGCCTCTGATTAGGGATACAATAGTTCTCTTGCATTTGATATCTGTTCGGAGTCAATCTGTGCCTGAGTGAAATTATACGAACGATTACATGCACATGCTATCGTCAGTGGCGCAAATTTCGTGGTAAATATACATTTGTAGTGAGGTCACAAATCAGTCTTCTTTCACGCCGTAGTTGAGGTTCACCCACGATCATCGGGCAGCATGTGACTGATCAACGTTTGTGTCACCTTCACACGCATCACCCTATCCAATGCTATTATCGATTTGTACTCGCACCGTCTTTGCTTTGGAGAACCATTCAAAAATAAATCTCACCTGACCATTCTAGTCCAGTGACACGTGTTCTATTTTGGGCTAGAGAAATCGGGATAATCAGGACTGTCCGCTATAAAACACCTTGGAGGTAATCCTCAATAAATTTTACAGGTAATTGAAAGATCAACCAGTTCAAAACTTAGCGCACACTGTGAAACTGATTCACATTTCAATGATTCATTGCAGATAGGGTGGGGCAATCTTGTAAAGGTTTATTCGAGAGATAGATCGCCCCAAAGAAGAACGGATGAAAGAGAGAACGAAAGTAAACAATTCTATAGTCCGCCGATGAGCAGAAGCCTGGAATACGTTTAGGTGGAGTGTTATAGTTGGCGAGTTCAGCCAAACACACTCACTGTGAGGAAAGCATAAAAGCAATTAGTAGTTATTAAGCCATGACCTGGTGCTTCATAACCCACATTCGGGATGGCACAATCATGTCTGCTTTGAGTGCACATCAATTGGTTTTCAACATGTAACGATATCGTCCTTGTCTAACCCACTTTTTGATAACAAATTCTTATCTTGTCTAACATATTGGTCCCCGTTCTTGTTTGGGTGTGTGCTGTTTCATGTTCTTGCTTGTTTTACTTTTGCAGAAACGGCTTCATTTTGTTGGTGGGATGCACACACACACACACACATTGGATACAGTAATTGTCTGTGTAACCCGAATAATTTCTACTTGTATTTATAGTTGTGTGATAAGTCTTCTCTATTATCATTTCCATAGGAAACGAAATAGTGCATTTTTTCCTAAATGGAAGGATCCTCTCTATCAAATATTCGACGGAAATACAGAGTGAGTCAAACCACATTTTTGTTCGTTTTATTCACGGCAAACGATGCTGGACTGTGTGAGGGAACGGGGTGGCACATTGTGAACAGATGGCTTATTTCTTTGAGCAGATAGCACGATGGTTTGGTGAGCAGCATCCAACACGTCTTCGCCTATCCTGAAACGAAAACAAGATTGGAGTGAACGAAATGAACAGAATAAGCTATCAGATGCCAACTGTCGCCTGAACCGAACAAACCAGTCGGGTTTATTCCCAGACTAACCACTCAGAACAGCTCTCCGTGCATAACAGGTGAACCAACAAGTGTGTGGACCAAGATTCCGTTATGACCACTATCCATCATATATAAATTGTCGTTTTCGTACTAACAAGTGGAAATGCTTCGAAGGCAGAATAACCTTCTCATTAGAGTTTGTGGAACAGTTCAGAAGAGGCTGTAGTTTGTCTGACCTGAAGGCAACATGCAAAGACAGTACAAAAGCAGCATAGCATTGGTCATGAGAGTCCTTTTTAGTCTTGGCGACCTGTTTTCAACTTCTGAATCCAACGACGCACACCCTTCACTGTAGGCACAAATGAGCCTTTGAATCCGAGTCCAGATCGATCAGTGGCAACGTGCGCGACTGGTGAAAATGAAAGCCGTGTGTGATTTGCAGATAGGATTCGTTTGTTTGAAATTTTGATGACGCCAAACATACCGGTGCTGGTCGAGTAGTTTAGACCAACTGATTACCACCTCGGACATCCAAGATTCGAATCCCTCCCATCACTGGGTACTGTCGTTTTCCGGTTCATTACTACACCTGTCATTTGGTCCTCTGTGGATACATGGTATATACTCTTTAAAAATTGGTTGTCACATTTTTTTCGTAGGTTTTCAACCGAAATAAAAGTGGTGCGACCAGTGAATCGATGATTTTTCCACTGGTAACACGACATTTATGTTTCATCTGGTTCGTTTACTGTGTACAGATTCATTGATTGTATGCTGAGTACAAACTGAAGCTCGAATTTTCAGACCAAAATGCCAACTAGCCCCGAACAATGCTAAGGGAAAGCTCGTCCGTCGTGGACTTCGCACAAGAAGTATTCGTCACCTCAAAAATTTACAGATATATAATAGTTTCACTGTTTTGGTACCGATGTAGACCGGTCGTTCTATATATCACTTCCTTGCGTGTAATCGGAGCTCGACTGCACACTGGAGTAACGTGAACAGTGTGATAATTTGTTCATTGTCAGTCTCTTTTACTACATGCTTTGGTAGGACTGTAATCGAAGAGATATAATCCATAGACACGAACGCCCACTGCACCATTAGGGATAACTGAAAATCACACTCTGAGACTTGGAATGATGGAAAACCATATAAGATACTAATATATCAGGTGTAGTTTTGAACCGGAACAAAGTGAGAATTACTGTCTACCACGAAAGTAACCAGTGATGGTGCAGATTCGAACCTCGGACATCCGAGGTGGTAATCGATCGGTCTAAACTACTCTACCACCACCGATCGTACCGTTTGATATTCACTGATGGCACGAGAAGTCGCAATGGTGTACTGAATGGCAAACACAGGTGCATGTTTCGCATTCGAATGTCCATGTCCGTCGGTTAAGGTCAACTCGATCCTCTTCCGACTAGCGGCCACTTCCGCTATCAATTCAGCTGTCGAGATTCGACCAAGCGAGTGCAAATAATATAAGTGAATCCCCTGTGGTCCGCGAACACACATCAAATATCACACAGTCCTGTACTGTTCGGCCCATTGAAAGTTGACCGATGAAGCTTCTTTACGAAACAATTACTGGGTATCATTAAATCAGTGGTTCCATCTTGCGGAAGATTAACTTGGAGTATTCCCGTCCGATTGACCGTATGGTGACAATACAGTTGGCAGTGCAACTACCTACCTACGGGCTCAAATTTGCCTCGCAGAACGCAAATTTGAATGCACTGATGTAACTTTATTTATCGTCATCATAAACAACATATCGTTCGGTGACTTGTGATATTGAATGGATATTACAATGAATGGTGATTAGGGTTTTCAGTGTATATCTTTGACTTGAATCATGTTACCTTTTCGAAAACATCCATTCAATGCACTGTTTCAGTAACAGGGCACTTCGAAAAAACAGATGTTCTTCCAAGTACCATTTCAATGTGATAATATTTCTTGAAATGTCTACCCATCGCGCTTTTTGTCAGGAAAATGCCAAACGAGAAAAAAACAAAACACACCATCCTTCTACAAGAATGCTTAGTGCCGCGACATGAATAAACGTTATTGTCGATCGATTCACAAAAACGTACTATATCTCCACTTATCTTGTTATTCTGTTTTCTGACGTTTATACTTTCCAGGGAATTTCCTATTTGCGTTGAAACGGGCAATGGAACGGACATTCAACTTGCAAGGAAATTTGGACCGACTCACAGGCCTTATTCAGTTGAATTTTTCTGCTCACTAGGAAAGTGACATTTTTGTTTGTATCCTCTCTGTGCTAATCTGTAAACAACTTGGAAGATCCACAGCAACGGAGTGTGACTTTTAAACCCGACTCAATGAGAGAAATTGTTTTGTAGTAATAAAAATGTTTGACTACAAAACCACCAAATGGGATACCTTTTTACCGTTGATGCGAGGGAAGGGAAGTCACAATTCTTCCACACAATTTCCGATAAAATTGACATGCCACATACACCGCCCACCAAGTACACCATGAGTTTTCACCATCCTAATACTGAGTGAAATTCCAAGTCCCGGATGCCCTACCTACTTTCTCACCTGCAAACTCCAAATTCCATAGAGGTGTCAAGATTTGCAGAAGAGCATCTGCATACCGCCTTCGCGCCTTCACTTCTGCCGCAGCCCAGCAAAAATAGTACAGTGTACTATTTCCACAAGTGCCCAGGTACAGACAGGTCGACAGCACCGGCTCGCGATGCACAAGGGTCAATTTTGCCTATTGCAAACGTTTGACGTGAGCACCACTAGGTCACCAACTTTTAGATTCCGAAACTTGAATATCAACGCTGTTTTTCTGGGATAGTTTGGATACGCTCTTTCATCTTTCAACATTAAAACACTGCCGTCGGAACGATATCTTCATGTTGGCACGTTCATCGACGGCCAAATACCCAGCCACTCCAACTTTGCCAGCCTGAATAAGTCAGGTCAGCCCCCTGACTCCTAAGGTTGGTATTCCACGAGAAGCCGAGTCGGAATTATTATCCTCTAACCGAGTATGCTGCTGTTGATTGGGAGATCAATAATCGCGAATGGAATTTACTTGGTTTGCAAGGGCGCAGGAAGTCAAGCAGAGGTTTTATTATTATGACAACACTTTCGACGAATCCGTCTATAATAAAGCTTCCACGTGTTTTTAAGGTGTGGCTAACTTGACGTCAAATGCACAGCATGCAGCTAGTTTAATGATGGCTAACTTGATATTCGTATAGTAAACATTGTGTTTTTGAAGCGGTCACACGATGCCGTGAGGTTTATCTACGCACCCTATACCTGTCCGCATCACGATCTGCACTGTCCTATTCCACCAATCACATGCAGATTACTTGTTGCCAGATTGATATTGATTGACAGGTCACGTTAGCTTGGGTATTATCTAGTTCTCATGCCGACGCTCACACTCGCCGTTCATTGATTCTAAATTTACATTTCTCGTACATGTGTGCTTTCGTTCTATCTACCGAATTCGGATCATAACAGAAACCGTGTTCAAAGGTGCCACTGCAGAATTGCTCAACAGGATAGAGTACTTTGCCAAGACATTCAGAACCAGAATCACACGTACTACACTTCTCCGTAACCAATCTTAGATGGGTTTCAAAATGTATGCAGTTCTGAATAATCTTCCTTAGCTTTTATTTAAGCACACTTATTTATCTTCTGAGAGGGCTATTAGGTCATTGAACATAGGCAAGTATTCCAATTCCTCGGATGAAGCTCCCGGATTTATTCACCCCAATCATACCCTTCTTTGTACAAACAGTGAAGTAGTTCCTTCTTCGGTAGAATGGCAAGTCAATCAAGACCCAGTGAATAATAATACAAAGCGAAAACAATTGGCACAGTTCCTCTTCTGGGATGTGGGTTTTCACTAACACTCAAGTTAAAGAGAGACCCACTGTAGTTCTGATAGGCGTTTGAACTTGAAAGTGCTCAGATTCACGAATATTTACTTATCCTATACCGTGTGCAGCACCAACTTAACGTGAAAAAAACTCTTCATTGGGAAACTTCCCTCGTCCAGCATCTCTCGCATATGTTTTACGAACACGTTCACTTTCCGAATGGTGTAAACTTACGTCAAACAATGGTCGACATAACAACTTTCGCAAGACAAGTTACTGAAAAATGTTCATAGTGAAAATAAACTTGAATTGTTTCCTTCAAGGTCGAACTTGCACAGTTTGCAAAGGAGATTGCCCCAAAAAGAGGTGCCGGCATTGTTTACTCCGCAGCACAGCCTAGCAACGGTGGTAGATTATTCTGTTTAGCATATATTATATCGACGCGAATTTCGATGTGATTTGTTCGTCGGGTACCAGGTATAGTAAACCGTTATTTCAGGTTGGATAAAAGTTCATCCCGCAAATAAATCATAAGCAATAAGCATACAGTCAGCCCGCAAATATTTATATGTTGTTGGGCACATTAAACGAGTTCTCCTTTCGAGAAAGAGAGGATGGATGATCAGGTCAACGAAATGTTCGACAAATGCTAAAAGACTTTGATCTTGCAAGGCGGTTGGGGGAATATTCTTTGCTGTAAAAGTCGGCAGCATGTATGGTACTCACCAGTTCGGAAATGCTGCACCCATTCATGCGTACCCTATTCGCGATCATCTCGTTGCGGTTAAAAAATCAAAAGGCCTCTGTAACATCCAACCAAGAATTAATTTTGGCTAGCCCACCGTCTGTTTCAATACCTACCGAGTTTTCAGTACATCATATAACATGAGGACTCCAAATTGGACTTCATTGATATTTTCAAAATGGCATTACCAAGTTTAATCCAGTGAAGCTTGATCGTAATGTAATCAACATGATGAGACTGGGAAATTAGCTGAATGATGCAGAAGATTCATCCTATTGCGATGCTAGTTGGCTTATTTGACGATGTTGCGTTAGTATTCATAATACCGCACTCAGCATTAGAATACCCACTCATTGCCGTTTATGGTCACATAGTCGGAATCTACTAGACCTTCGTTCTCCCACATTGACATCGAAACCGTTATTAGTATGTGCCGAAGTTTATTTTGGTTCTGTGATAATTGTGGGGACAATGTCGAGCTCCACCCGATTAACGGAACCACGGTCGACACCACACTCATGTTTTCTTGAGTACGACGTTTCTCGCGCGTTGCAGCACGGTCAATCATTTGACTTTCCACTGCGCTCATAGTTGCTCCATTCCAGATTGCTAGTGCAGCCAGAAACAAAATGTCCAGGTTTCAAACTGACAAGATGTCGTTATTCCTACATCAGAGTTTCCACCAAACTTGGATAGAAAGTACTATGGATTCTAAACGGTCAGCCAAAACATGTTCACCTTGCCTGAAAACCACCTCCACTGGTCAATTATTTTAAACTTGGATTGCGTGGAGTGGCAACATTTTAGAATGATTTTCTCTAGATTTAGCCGATAAAGCTATTTGTCAAAATCGACTGAAAACTGCAAACACCATCAACTACTTGAAGTTAGATCCATTAGGTGCACTGGATATTTCATGAAGCAGATGGGCTCATCGGTGATGAAGATATTTTCATAGCCTGGGAACCATCATTTCCAGAGTAGCAATCGAATTTTAATCAGTAACGGATTCCATCTGTAGTGAAACTGATCAATCGGCATCTTTCATGTTTGACTTGAGCGCTGACATCAGATCGTCTAAAAGAAACTCGCAACAATGAGCCTGTTTCAATGGATCCCTGAGGATTTCTCAAATCTGACGAAAACCCAAAGTCGGAGGCAACCTTATTCATTACTCTGAGGAAGAAGAACTTCTTTGACAAACTGTTTTTGCGGACACAAGATTGGTCGGCACAACCTGATCGCAATGGCCTTGGCTGTGGATGGGATTCGTTTTCATATCTCTTTGGAGTGGCTTTGGGACACTCGATAGATGACGTTGAACCCTCCGTCACCTGTTAGCTGGTGCTTCGTATCATTCGCATGGACCAAGAACTCACTGGTTACGGTTATGTGGTTTATCTTTCCTCACCAACTAGGGCACCGCTCCTGAACTCGTTCAGACAGGTGCCTCAATGTTCTTCTCACGTATTCTATTCCACTCCACAGGGACATGAATATGGGTATACACAAAGTGAGGTCGAATGACTTGGTATTCTGTTTTCGAGTCTCCATTGGAAGAACGGAATGGCATTGGACGAAGGGCCTAAGTGTCGCCGTGTTGAATATATTTGCGACTTATTATCAGAGAGACCAGAGACGGCATTTCCAAGCCACCCGAAAAAGTAAGTCAATCACTTATCCTCTTTGTATTGGATAAAGTTACTCTAGGAGCCCTATCACTTTGTCTGTTAATTAGCTAACCGAGGAAAATAAGCCATCAGTTAGATAAGGAAGTTCAAATGGAGAACTAATCTAACAAGCTAGATGATTTTGTACCAATAGTTGAGCAGAATGCTGACCAGCTGAAATCAAAACTAGTCAATTTTACTTATCAATCTTTCAAAAGGAAACAGCATATAGGAGCACGTTTTCCGTAAATTACCAAGAGGCGATAATGAAATTGAGAGTAAATCGACAGATCCTCATTATGCGCCATTTCAATGAATCCGAGGTCGTTGTCATGTAGATCGAAATAGGTTCGCGTTTATTGTGAGTATTTTGTTATTCTTGTTTTCTATTTATTTGTGTTCATAATGTGTATCAGTGCTTGCACGTCAAAACCCATGTATCCGAGAAAACACTTTCATCTATACTCCAGACAAGAAAACAAGGTCAACTTGTTGGAGAATTTTGTAGCAAAAATAGATTTGTAGTTACCCTCATTGTAAAGATGATTGACCTGACAGTCTGAATTGTATTATGTGTAGTGGTTCTTCGAAAACCTAGACAAGGTCATTCACTGATAGAATTAACTTGAATTAACGTGACCTGTTTTGTCTGGAAAACTGCTAGTGAATATGAATGATCAATACGAAATGTGACTTTTTTCAAAATCACTGAGTCAAAAACCTGATCGAGTGAGTGTGAACAAGTGGTTGTAATTGTCAGAAGGAATAAAATGATTCTACGTGACTCAACGCATTCTCAACGATAAAATCATCAGTAATACTCTGAATAACAGTGGTGTTCTGTCGACAGTACATAGACGGATTTCACATTCATTTTAATCAATAACGTAAATACCACGGGTATCAGAGCTATTTCCCAAGGCATTTGAATATATATATATATATATATATATATATACGAATGAAATAATTACAATAAACCTGTAAATAATTATATTCCTGGGTAGATGAAGGTATGAGCGAGTTTGAATAAGCTATTGTATTCACATGCAATCAATTACAAGAATTATTGTGCCTGTGCAAACCTCTCAATCAAATTGCTCTGATGAGCCCTAACAAGAGAGAAACTCGAGTCTGCTCGTGCTTCCTATTGGAGGGTTGATCAGGTGGCTTGAGTTTTGGGTGTCAGAATTGGAGTCCAAATGACAGTCAGACAAGCAAAATTGCATTTGTGATTGCACCTGGTGACACAAACGTTTCAACATTTTATGCCGAAGGTAGCCAGTTGTCCGTCGCGCTGAAAAAATCCGGATCCATATTCAGCCTGATGATTTGCCGACGTTAATATGAGCACCAAAAGGTTTGTTCATCTGGTGCACACCAGCGTGTTAGTGATCCCGTTAGGCTAACTGGATTTGTTTTGCGCCAGTCAGTTCTACTGCATGCATGACCACAGAGGCGAGATCACTCCGTCGGGTATATTGAGCTTATTCATTCGGTGGTTTCGAGGGGAACGCATTTGTTTTTCTCAACCATGATCCCTGCAAAATTTGGATAACCACGTTCGTAGCCTGATGGCCATTTCTGGACTTACCTGTACTGAACATGATGCTCTCCACGCATGTACCATGTGTCCAGTAATTCTCGGTTAACTAAGGGAGTTTGAAATTTCTAATTTGACTGTTGGCATCAGTAGCAGTAGTCGGTTGTTACATCTTCCCGGTGTTTCCAGATTGTCTCCCTGAAATGGAAATTATCGATAACCATATTTACGAATCATGACTTGTTAAGTCACAAGTGAATACAAAATTTCACTGGTATGTTTTGACGGTACCGTTAGTGATTTTTACGAATATTTGCTCACTTATTATAAATATGCTGGTCATGTCAATCAACTGACATGGATCATCCCGGTCAGTGGGTACCTACCCACACATGAATACTTCTACTAAATAAATTCAGCTTTTTCTCAGTGGAAGTGAGATTAAAAGCGTTTGGGTTGATTTGTCTCCATGCTGAGGATAGGTTGACATGTAGCAAACACTTAGGAAACGGCTCAAGCTGGAATACCAAACTGAACTTGTCTATCCGTTCGTACAATATGAGAGAAATGAGACAAAATATTATGGGCTTCATAAACAGGTCTCCAAAATGATACCGTATTGGAGCTTACTAACATGAAGGTAGATGAAAAGGAATGGGATGCAAGCACGTTTGTAAAAACAACCTGCAATGGGTGTAGGATTTGTTCAGAGCTGCTTTTCCAAATAACGTTTTCGGCGAAGTAAAGTACATTGAGTAGAGATGCTAATGGGGCATTTTTCACACACATTGTATTTACCTTGTTTGATAATTTCTACTGAGTCCGTAATGGCATCACAGCGTGTTGGGGAGTGAAGAGTGTGATCTTCGGGGTTTGATATACAACTGGAGCTTCGAGTTTCTAATATTAATAAGGACGACGAAAGCAGTAGTTAGATTTTGACTTTTGCTAATTTCTCGTGAGAAAAATCACGTTGCATTGTTCGGCAACAACCTCTACCGCCAATTCTTTTCCTATTCGCCTGATGTATATTCAGAACAGAACCAAAAACTGGTATTTCTTGGTAGACACGGAAGCACAGGTCAGTATAATACCAGCAACAAAACTTCCCGCAAACCGAACGATGGTGCTGACTACAATCCCCAAATGGTACTCCCATCCCAACAACCACAACAGATTGCTAACCCCAAATCTTGGTTCACATCACCCGTTTCTATAGATCTCCATCGTCGCCAGCATTTCTCGGGCCATCTTATGCCAAGGTTTCTTGCAACATCACAAGTTGGTCATGGACATCTGTACCCATCTCGTCAGAAATTCAGTAACTTCGAACATAGTAGTTGGTTCACTGGCACAATCCTCTTTCCAAGCATGGATCTTGCAAGTCAGCACTCCAGATCTACAGTTGAGTAAACTTTTCAGCGATGAAACTAGGTTTAGTACGTTCAGATGTGAAATTCTAGCCACTTATTTGGGTATCAGGCAATCCAGACATATCTTTGAAGGACGCGATTTCACGGTGTACACTGACAACAAGCCAGTCGTTCGCGCTTTACGTGTCACCACCTATAGGTACTCCTCCAGAAATTCTAGACACGTGGATTGCATCACTCATTTCACGAGTGATGTACGCCATGTCACAGGTGTCGGCAATCCAAAGACAGACGCATTATCTCGCATTCACGATTTCATTATCGAAGACAGCGACCCGATCAGCCTCAAATATACTACCTCCCCCAAACCAGCCATAATGAATTAGAGCAACTCCGTAGAAACTCGTCGCGGAAGCTGCAGACAGCCTCACTTCCCTTTACAGAGGCTCAGCTAATGTGTGATATGTCCAATGGATATCCAAGGACCGTCGTCCCACAATCATTTGGGCAGCTGGTTTTCGAAACTTAACACAGCCTCTCTCACCCAAGCATAAAGGCTTCTACCAGGCTCACAGCTGACCACCAAGTATGGTTTATTTTGAATCGCGATGTCGCCACTTAGTACTACAACTGCATTCAGTGCCAACATTCAAAGATTCACAGACATACAAAAAGCCCATTATCTCTATCCCTCCTAGTAGATTCGTCTTCCCGACAAGTCTATGTCGACTTGATTGGTCAGTTGTCGCCGTGCAGGCGGTCTCTTTATTCACCCCACTTATGTAGATTGCTTTACTAAATGACTGGTGGCCGGACCTTTGCCAAATGCTGCAAGCTAACTTTGCCCGAGCTTCTTTAGAGCATTGGTGGCAACAGCTGTTTCCCCGGCCGTAATCAATACTGCAAGCGGCTCACATTTCGAGGGTGCTTTTGGTAGCCTCCTATGAATGTTAGACATCAGGCGGATCCATAACACTGCTTGTCATCCCTCTGCTAACCACTTGGTAGAACAATTCCACCAGCAGATTGTAGCAGCATTAGCTGCATATAGCAACCCCGACTAATGCGAAACATTATCACAAGTACCACTGGACTGCCTCAAACAGCTGAAGGCAAATTCACAGACTACAACAGCCAAACTCACACTCGGTTGCACACTCCGTCTACCCGACAATATGGCAGTCTCAAAGGCCCTGGGTCCCCAAAATTACGCCGAAAACCCAGCCAGGTAACACATCGAGTGCGTGATTTGCATCTGCCTGCGCCATGCAAACAAAATACAGACGTGTACGTGCATCCAGAAGTGCACCCATGTGTTTCTCAAAGCCGAACTGCGCGAACATAACATCCCTTATATTCCGGTCCTGACAAAGTTAGACGGCATTTTGAAAAGGCCTCTGGGATAAATCATAATGTGAGGAGGGACACAGTTATCACAGACCGCCTCAAATCGGCGTTCCTTGCAGAATTCAACACGTCAATACCACACCAGTTGATTCACCGATACACCGAATTAGCAGCGAATAACAGTGCGTCTATCGAACCGCCTTCTGCAACCCCACTGGATGACCCAACATGCACAAACTCACTCCCTCAAGGTGTCAAGGTCAGCCGAGTAATACAAAAGCCGACATGTTTTGGGGATGTGACATGCTTTGTTCCATAGTTCATGTGTTTCTACGCTATTAGGCATGACCGGAATGCTATTTCAGTGCCTAAACAAGAAGATGTGCATGCATAATGACCCAAAACTGGCAGAAGCGACTGCACATTTGAGAGTGAAATGGTCATGAAAATATAGAAAAAACTGTGTTTGGTGACTGACACATTTTGAGAAGAACCGATATGAAGTGATAGTTACGGAAGAGATTGAAAAGCCAGTGAGCTCCATTTGTATCTAGCTGAGGATGGTTGTATGCTCTAACAACCTAAACGAATTAGGATGGTTATGATTAGAAGACGATAAACGAACGATATTGTCAGAAGGAATTATGACAAACACACAAGTAGAGCTCCTGTTGACTACTTGAATTTAGGTACCAGTCCATGGATAGGCACTGATGAAGCAGGTAGTTATTTCAGTGACAAGTCCCCATACATTTGATGATCACATCTCATCAACCGGTCGTGCTTCCCAGTCATTCTCCTGCTGAAGTAGTTTTGCTATGAACAGACTGGACGGTGCTCCTGTCTGGAGCATAAGTATAAATACTAATCGTTTCCACATACATACTGAGGCGAATGTGGGTGAATAACAACCTGTTTATCAATGTATTTTAACTCAAGAACTGCGATATTATTAGGAAACTGATTCCAAATATTTGCATATCCCGTACTTTTACCGACACGATGGAAGTCAAAGAATACAAATTGATATTGTCAATCAGAAATCTCGGTGGCCAGGCTGTTCAATAGAAATTTGTGATTTGACCACAAGCACTGCATATCCCGTACTTCAAAATTCCTTCCAGTTTGATAAAATGAAGTCAAGTAGAATTTCGTAACATGTCCACCTTTTCTCAGTTTACTTGAAGTGGCATCTTACTGTCACTATCGGAGAATTCCTCAAAAACCACCAGGTCACACGAATTATGCCCAAGGTTGAACTAAGCGCCGATGACCATGCCCACAACAATCGCATTTACAGTGCAATCTGTCATCATTATCCAACGTGGTGTTCATACCTAGTCGACGGCTGAGTGAATTTATTGTCAAGAGACTGATATTTGTTAATAATATGCGGATATCATTTGCGTCACCGTATGCCAATTATTATGCAAAATAAAGCAAATAGGACCAACCCGTAATCAGATTGGTGATGTCGACTTCACTAGGTGATCAAATACCAATCATGAAAATCCATATCAGCCTTGATAGGATAAGCGACGTTAATTGGACAGTACATGGAATGGAAGATAGATATTAAAATGTCGGATTGTTGCACTTGGCCATTATTTGAGTGTCAGAATACCACGTGATCCATCCAACCACTGGTCACAGGCAGGAAGATATGATAAGTGAGTCTCCTGTATTCACACAACTCAACCATCATATTGCCATCATTACTTTCATTTTCTTTTCCACTTTGCCATACACTAGCAGTTATTTTGATTTCTTGGTTAGGTTGGTGCTGAGAAGTAGCGATCAGAGAACCGCCGTAATCCGTGAACCGCTAGTGGTTGTTCTAAATGAACTAGACTCATTGAAGTCTATTACAGTCACCAGAACAAAGTGAATATACGAGGTAAAATCACAAACAGGTTAGAAATAACCACTGCACTTAAAAATGTCATACCACTGACCAGAAAATTTATAATTTCAAACTTCAGCAGCACACTGATATCATTCGCAGCGTAGGCCCGAGATAATGTATTATCGATGACCATGTGAGTTCCAGGATCATAGACTGTCGGCGAGACAGAAATCTCTCTGAAAACACGTCATCAATGAGGCTGCAGTCCGCATTCTCCCAACTCCCGCATATGGTGCTTTGTGAACACTAACCACTGACAAGGCCTGCATATCCCACATAAAAGTGCAGTCATGATGCGCGTGCCCATGATCCAATCAACCAAAGGATCTCAGTACCACAAGTCAGATTTGTTTCCACTGTATAAGTCTCTTTGGGATTGGCTATCGTCCCTTCCAATACCTACTGATTTATCAGTACATCATATTATATGGGGACTCCAAATTGGATTTACTTGATGTTCTCAAAATGCATGACCAAGTTGAATCCAATAACGCTTGATCGTCAAGTATACAGTATGAGGAGATTGGGAAAATAGCTGACTGATGCAGAAGACTCAGTCTATTGCGATGCTAGTTGGTTGATTTGACGAAGTTAATTTGGGATTCACAAAACGAAACTCAGCACTGGGGTACCAGTTCATTGCCCTAACGGTCAAACAGTTGCAATATACTAGATCTCCTTTCTCCCACAGTAACATCGGTACCTTTATCAATGAGCGCCGAAATTAATTTGAGTTCTCTGATAATTTCGGGGACAATGTGGAGCTCCACCTGATTATCGGAACCGCGGTCGACACCACACTCGTGTTTTCTTGAGTACGACGTTTATCGCGCGTTGCAGCACGGTCAGTCATTTGACTTTCCACTGCGCCCATAGTTGCCCCACTCAAGATTGCTAGTGCAGCCAGAAACAAATTGTTCAGGTTTCAAACTGACAAAATGTTGTCATTCCACCTAACTTGGATAGAAATTATTTTGGGTTCTGAACAGTCAGTCAAAACATGCTCCACCTTACCCGAAAACCACCTCCACTGGTCAATTATTTTAAACTTGGATTGTGTGGAGTGGCAATTTTGTAGAGAGATCTTCTCTAAATTTGACTTATAAAGTTATTTGTCAGAATCGATTAACAATTGAAAACTCTACTAACTGTTTGAGGTTAGATTCAATGAATGGACTGGATAGTTCATGATGCAGACGGGCACGTCGGTGATGGAGATATTTTGGCAGCCTGGTATGGTGTTCGGCTTAACCCGACGATGCTCATTTTGTAGCTGTTTCTGCTTCACAAGCTATTTCTCTTTTACCGGAGCTAATAATGAAATATTGTCAGCGGGATAAAGAGCTAAACTCCCCATTAGGCCCGAAGCTACCCAGTGTAGAGAACACACAGAACATACAAAACACAGTTTGAGAGAACGCGAATTGACTTGCCCTGTTTATTGAACATTCAGTGTTCACGAGCAGTTGTCACATGATACCTCATGGCCGGCATCAGCAATCTGATCTCCGTAATATTGTTAACCGAGGCTGAGTTGTCGGGTTCAGTCACGCATACCACTGTCGAAAGACGAAAATAGTTCACTTCCGATGGAGCACGATTGCTACATAAAAATGTTTGTAAATATTACACAATTTGGAGACAAAAAGCAACACAAATAATTCCCCGTAGTGCGCTTCCCTAGTGATTGGGAGAGAAAAGATAGTGGGCTTCGATTATTTGTGAACTAAAGAACAATGCACGGTACGTGGCAAACACAGATCTGTCTCTTCGGTACTTAACATCTCGTCAATTGGTAGAGTCAGTGTTCGTAAGAATTCACAGTAGCATCTAATAATCTGAGGATAATGTGTTCTTGTGGGCGGTTCGGCCACTGGTTTCGCCGACTGCATCTGTCTGTCTCACTGTCCTGCCGACCTATAGCAGGGCAGAAACTGTATCTTGACAAACTGCTACTGCGAACACAAGATTGATCGGCACAACCTGATCGCCATCTCCTTGGCTGTGAATAGGATGCGTTGCCTCACTCTTTTGGAGCGGCTTTTGTCACTCAACAGATGAACTTGAACCCTTCATCTCGTGTTAAGTGGTGTCCTTATCAATCGCATGGGCCAAGATCACACTGGTTACGGTTATGTGGACTCGCTAGCTAGGGCAATGCCCTTGAACTCACTCAGACAGACGCCTAGTTATTCTTTCAACATATTCCGCTCCACAGGAACACGAATATGATTATACACAAAGTGAGATCGAATGGCTTGGTAGTCTGTCCTGGAGTCTCAATCGGAAGTACGGATTGGTGTTGAATAAGGTCCTAAGTTTCGCCGAGTTGAATATATTTGTGACTTGAAACCCGATAGACCGCAGAGGGCCTTCTCAAGTCAACCGGAAACGTACTACAAAAATCTATCTTCTATTGTGTTGGATAAAACTACTCTAGAAGCTCTATCACTTGGTCATCGAATTTGCTGCCCGAGGAAAATAAGCCACCAGTTGGATGTGGAAGTTCAGATGGCGAACTGATCTAATCAACTAGATAATTTGGTACCAATGATTGAGCAGAATACAGACCCGTTGAAATCAGCACTAGTCAGTTTAGCTATCGATACATTCAATACCAAAACGGCCAGTAGAAGCATTATATCCGTAAACCACCTAGGAGTGATAGAGAAATTGAGAGAAACTCAGTCGATCCTCATTATGCGCCCTGACGATGGGTCCGAGATCGTTGTCATGGACAAGAATGACTACTGGTACGAGATGTTGGAAATGCTGACGTCAGTTGTGTTGTACTAATATGGGATTCGAAATCAGTTTGGGTTATTTTGTGAATATTTTTGCATCCCTGTTTTTCATTCATTTATGTCCATTATGCATATCAGCGTTTGCTAGTCGAAACCCGTGTATCAGAGAAAGTAGCTTCATCCACCCTCCGGAAAAGAAGACAAGGTCAACTTGTTAGAGAATTATCAAGCAGAAATGAAGATTTGTAGTTAATCTCATTGTAAAGATGATCGACCTGACGGTCTGAATTGTATTCTGCACAGTGGTTCTTAGAAAACCTAGACAAGGTCATTCACTGATTGAGTGACCTTGAATTAACCTGACCTGTTTTGTCTAAAAAAATGGTAATGAATATGAATGATCAATATGAGAAATGACTTTCTTCAACATCGCTGATTCGAAAACCTGATCGAATGGGTGTGAGCGAGTGGTTATAATTGTCAGAAAGAATAAGACCATTGTACGTGACTCAATGCATTCTCAACGATAACATCAGCAGCAATTCTGTGAATAACAGCGTTGTCCCGTTGAAATTTCGTTGACAGATTTCACATTAATTTTACTTGATGACATAAATACAACGGATATCAAAGCGAATGCTTACGTTTTGTGAAGATATATATATATACGAATGAAATAATTACAATAAACCTGTAAATAAGTATATTCCTAGGTAGATGAAAGTACTAGCGAGTTTGAATAAGCTATTGTATTTACATGCAATCAATTACAAGAATTATTGTGCCTGTGCAAACCTCTCAATCAAATTGCTCTGATGAGCCCTAACAAGAGAGAAACTCGAGTCTGCTCGTGCTTCCTATTGGAGGGTTGATCAGGTGGCTTGAGTTTTGGGTGTCAGAATTGGAGTCCAAATGACAGTCAGACAAGCAAAATTGCATTTGTGATTGCACCTGGTGACACAAAAGTTTCAACATTTTATGCCGAAGGTTTTTTAGTATCAATCATTCAGAGAAAACGAGAAACTCATCTGCACATTTTCCTAAGCATTTTCTACCATCCATAATGATGCTTGACTTGATTAGGAGACTCCTGTTTTTCTGTGCATGTTTTCATCTGAATTCCCGAAACATAACGATTCAGTTAGGTCACTTCAGATTTTGCACTTATCATACTCGTTCGGTTTCTTTTCACTGTCATGATTTTGGTGTGGTTTACCTTCGGTGATCCTGTCGTATTATAATAGCCAATTCAACTTTGTCTCACATCTTTGCAGCAATTGAAGATATAAATGATTACTCATCAATATCAGAGTTCATTTATACCTTAGAGGTTATCCCTAGTGATAGAATCACTTCAATTTAGGACTTTGTTGTAATTCCTTTCCAAGAGCAACCGTGATTTCGACTTCAAAGATGCTCCTACAACAGCTCTCACCGTACCGAGAAGAGCAACCGTGCCAGCTACTAAGCGGTAAGTATACATGTCTCTTTGAAACTTCAACTCCAGTACATTGAGAGCTGTTTGCAACGCTCACTTCAACATGATTGATTTATACCAGAAACAGTTTTAGCTTTTACAGCAATCCCCGTCAACTGCACCAGTCGTGCATTCGCTTTAGTAGATCCTCAAATAATGATGCAGACGACATCTTCGACACAAGATTTACTCCAAATCTATGATGCACGCCACATCTGTTATCCATTACAAGTGATGTTTGCAAGAATGATCAAGGATTCGATAACTCCACAACGCCTTCAGCAGTCAGTGCAACCAAATTTGTAAAAATTGCAAGTTAAGAGTGGCAGTATGGCCAGTTCAAATGCAGTTGGTACACGAAGCTTTCACACAGTCAGTTGACCGAGATAAATACAAAAACATTCGTTTGACTCTTGAAAACGAAGTACATTTCAATAATGAAATAACTAGCCCAAAATGGAGGTATGCGATTCTCCAGAGTAGTATCAATGGAAGATTAAATAATGGACTAACTACGATATTCTGATTTGAAACCACCGACTTGATATAATCATATTGCAGAGTAGCACGTGTGGTCTGGTACAAACAGTAGTCAGTAAGTATTTTGTTCTGTCCCACTAACCGTAGTGAGAAGACTGTTGTGCCATTGTTTGATCGCAGTTAATTGGGTCAAAACACATTGTCAACTAGAGGAAGTGGGGATTCAGTCGAGCAGACCTGGTGTTCAGCACTGTTCATTTGAGATGACATAGGAGGTTAGATGGTAAATTTGGGTAAATCTAGATATTTTTTTGTACTCCAGTTGCTGGGATGACAATTCACTGATCGTTATTACATAGTTTGTAGGGAATTTGTTTACCAATGCTTCCTTGGTTTCGTCGTGAGTTTTGATTGGATTACCTGTCATCTATAAGTGTGTGCGTACCATAATCCTGTTATTCCAAAGCTGCGCTCAATTCGGTGAAGTTGTTTTCTGTGGGCCGGCACCTGCCGTGGGTTTTGCTATTGCGGCACTCCTTACGGATTCCCGGATTTGCTGGATGGTTTGCCTTACCATTACAGAACTTGAGGGCTCTTTTCGAGACCGTAATTTTCTGATAAATAATTCCGTTGTTGCCTTATTTACGTCTCGAGTTAGAAAATAGCCACATGAGTCTTCTCACATGAGTGAACACCTGGGATGGTAATTCTGTACTCCGAGTTCACACGTAGTAACGTTATGGTTAGCCTACGCTAGTAAATAAGAGTTCATTCTCAATGCGCATTGATTAGATAATAACTTGGCATCAGCAATGTGTAATAGGGATCTACTTGGCCACGTTGCTATCGTATCTGATTCTAATGAATCAATTTCTCTAACCTAAAGGATGCTATTTTACGATATTTGATGTGACAGAGCGAATTAACCTTATTTGTCATGTCGTTCACCCACACGTATTATTAGACATTGTACAATGCAACAGCTATTCTGGCTGTTCAGCTGACTTTTCGTAGCGTGACTGGATGAAAAGGAAAGGAACATTATCGATTGCATCAGTGGGTCACCGGGAGTCACGTAGACTGTCAATTTGATTAGAAATCCTGTCAGTTATGACGGGGTTTAGAGGTGCGTAAACTCGTGAGCGTAAATGTGGACATTACACTAAATGTTGTGATTGAAATCACAACAATGGGCTAAATTAGAATGCAAATGTTGGTGCCAAAATTCTCCGGATTTCACGAGACCCGCGGAGCTTACCATTCGGCGAGACACAATGAAACGAAAAGAGACGGAAAACTGGTGTAACGACTGCAATGGACCTGATAGGGATACAGTAATAACCGATGATGTATGCTAAATTGTGTCGAAACGATGAACACGACAGTTATTATTGCAAAGTGCAATGATTAAGATCGTGTTTGACTTAGTCATGAAAGCAGGCCGGGCAAACGATCTTCCGATCTGGAACTTGATACGGGAGCCTCATTTGTGGACGGGTTGATGGGTATGTACTGCTCACTTGAACGTGAGACGACCAGCTCATTCGAATTTGTAGGAGTCAACGCTAACTTCGGGCCCTGAATAGACACGGAAGTGTCGTCAACAAGTAGTTTGGGATTAGCATCGAACCTCAGGTCAGCGGGCGATACTCTATCTTCAACGTACGCGCCTTTGAGACGATCGACGCCACCGTATCGTTCAAGCTTGAAGGTCTTATTGTGATGAGAAATCACGAGAAATGGACCTTCATAAGGCTGTTGTAGTTGTTTGCGTACCAAATCAACACGAATGAATATATGCGAATAAGTTTCGAGTTTGGTTGGAGCAAAAGCCTGTCGTCGCTGTATGTACTTAGACAAACGATGAACATAAGTCTGTGCGGCAAGTGAATGTTTACTCCGTGACGTAAAGAATTCCCCAGGCAGTCGTAATATCGTGCCGTATATAAGTTGTGCTGAGGAACATTGGATATCTGCCTTCAAGTAAGTCCTGATACCAAGCAGATTTAGCGTCAATTTTTCGTATTAGTCGGGGCTCTCGTGTGCTTTAAATGCCGCCTTGATTTGGCGATCGAAACTTTCGACTAAACCATTCGACGCCGGATGGTACGCGGTCGTGCGAACGCATTCCCTTCCCATCATGTGAGTTGGTGAAGAGAATAAATCGGACTGGAATTGTTACCCTCGATTGGTAGTGATTATAAAAAGACAGCCATGTAAAGCTATCCATTGTTCTATCAGATATGAAGCCACTGATTCGGCCTTGGCGATAGAGATGGAAATAGCCTGGTGCCACGTCGTAAATCTATCGATGCTCGTCATTAAGTAGGTACGCCCGTGTGATGGGGTCAATGGACTCACTGTGTCTACGTGGAAATGATCGAAGCGAGCACCAGGTGTGGCAAAGCTACGTGCCCATGAACATTGGATCGTTGACATTGTAAACACTGTTTTACCCACATACAAAAATATTTATTCATGGACGACCAGAAACCGATATGTGGAGGGTACGACTGGTCGAGGTAGGTCAGTAGACATGTCGCAGGGTATGATCCCAGCCTTGGTGACCACAGGTGCGGAATAACATTCAAGCGACGATGACTGAACAGTTTTTACACATGATGTGTTCTATGTCTGTACCTGTGCTGCAGCCATGGTGCGGATGTCTATGATGGGAGAATTTATAGCTTCAGGTGAATTACTCTACAACGCACCTGCAACTTAGTTCGACTTACCTTTCCTGTGTCGTAGGTCAATCGTGACCTGAGAAATGTAGTCTAAATGTCTGACTTCACGTGAGAAGTGATGGTCGGACTTGGTATGCAATGGATACGTGAGAGGCTTGTGGTCGGTATAGTGAATAAAATATCGACCTTTGACTGCGTGGTGGAAAGGTTTCACGGTATTATATGTAGCCAGCAGTTCGCGACCGAAAGCACTGTAATTCGTTTCCGTGGGACTGAGGCTTCGAGAGAAAATTCTAAAGATTGCTAAATCCCAGGAACAGACCGTTGCAGGCGCACTATGATGGTAAGGTCGAGTGAATCCATCGCTATGCTAAACGTGGAAGACAGGAGTGGGCCAATTAGAAGCATGGTCTGAGTACGTGTTGCTTTAACCTCCGAGAAGGCTACTCGTAGGGCATTCATAAATGACAGCTTGTGTAGATTGCCATGAAGTAGGTCGGTTGATGGAAGCAAATATTCAGCGGCATGAGGTACGAAACGATGATAGAAGTTAACTAATCCCAAAAGTGCCTTGAGGTCCTTGATTGAGAACGGTACGGTGTAATCTAGAATAGTGCTCACTTTATCCTTGCAAGACCCAATGCCCTCTCGAGTGGTCCTTTGACCAAAGAACACAAATTTTGGTTTGCCGAGTTCACTGTTATTGGAACTGATTACTATTTGATGTTCAGACAAACGTCGAAATAGTAGCGTCAAATGTTGGAAACCTTCATCTATGCTCGACAATGCGAGTAACGAATCACTGATATAGACGTGAACAAGTTCGAAGTTTCGAGAAATGCTATCGATAAACCTCTGGAATGTCTGAGTAGTATTTTGCAAATCAAAAGGCATGCATAGAGACTCAAGAAGAAAAACGGAAGGAGTAGTGACAGTAGTTTTCTGAACATGTTCAGCGGCTACTGGGATCTGGTGATAGGCTCGTTCCAAATGGATCTTAGAAAATACGGTTGTGCCGTGAAATGATGTCGTAATGTAGTGTACATGGGGGAGTGGTTGGCTATCATAACAGGTAGCCGGTTTTAGTGCGCGATAGTTGCCAAATGGTCGTAAGTTAATGCCATGTATAGAGGTGAGGCCCATGGACTGTGAGGACGAACAATGCCGTTGAAATGTAACGCGTCAAACTCACGTTTGGCTAATGCCAGCTTGTCCGGTGCCAGTCATCGAGGTCGTGCCGTGATTGGTGGTCCGTTATTGATAATGTAGTGTGCCACACGATCGATCACTGCACCTATCCCTTCAAATGGTCTGGGTAAAATAGGGAATTTGTGAAATAGACACTGGAAGTCGTGAGCAATGTTAGAAAACAGACCTGTGATCTGGTGTGCATCTGTTCGAGGTGGGAGACCCGTAAATGTAATGTCCAACGAAGGATCAATAGGCTGCAGCCTACGTGAATCAATAAGTAATTCATAGTGCTGCGTAAAATCAATTCTCAATATGCCTGTGGGGACGTCCGCAAGGAAGAACATCCACAGATACGGTCGTGGTCACAGGTTGGTCGCAAGCTGTCTCATGCCTTAGGTAAGAGTGGAGGTATCATTGGCCATTGGCAGCTGAAACAAAGCAACACAGGCGTCAATCTTGTTAGCCAAGGAGGCTGCTTGTTCCCAGGACGAATCTTCGAGGAGAGCAGTAACAGTGATCTCGACATGAGAGTGAAGCGAATCCATCAACAGTTCCTTAACTTATTCCGAATCCCTATCTGCTGGCCCGGCAAGGGACCGGAGGTGAGATAGATGTCAACTGGGTTTAGTATTCCCGATGGGGTGTCATGCAAGTGGCTGATGCAAACGTTCCTCCCGGGAGGGTTCGAATTGCTTGAGAATGGCCACCTTAAGCCGATGGTATGGCTACTCCAGGGGGGGGGGATTTAGGAGTAAATCCATCACTGAGGCAATAACATCCCCAAGGACTTCTTCTCAGGCGTAGGAAAACATTTGGCGGTGGCTGGGGATATAACGTGCCTTGAATCGCAGCTCTAATGCTGCGAACCAAACGTCGGGGTCGTGGAGGATAAACGCCATGGGTTTGAACGTAACGGCCCAAAACGACGGATCTCTCTCGAGCTGCATCTTATTCTCAGGCATGGCTGCGTTGTGATAATCTATCACAAAAATATATATGATAGACAAATAGTTGACAAAGTTGGCTTCCTTAGTTCAACTTTCCAACCAGGGCAGTGTTTGCAGCTATGGTCGTCTAGGTTTCCGAAATAGTCTTTTTGCTTTATTTCTCACTGACATCCTAAAATTTATTTTTATTGAGGTTTTCGGTTATTTCAAAGATCTGATGAAATCACATTGTTATGACACAGTAATGGGCATATTTTTATTAAACAACATTTGCATGAGAAGAAACGGAAGTAGATGTAAAATCGGTTCAGGTGAACTGGTGATGTAGTAAAATAGTTTGAAGATGTGACAGACAGCACTGACAAGTTTGAAGGTGGGTGATCAGTTTACCCGATCCGTCAGTAATATCAGCTATCCGGGCAGCTCTAAATTGCTTGAGATATACACGAAACGGAAGATGACTTGGGACATCAGCAGTGTGATTATTCCGAACAGGAATATACTCGATAAAATACTGATATACCACCGGCTAAACTGACCATAGTTGCATTATAGCTGAAGGTATTTGTGGCATAAATTTCTTTCTCCAGGAAAACTAATCAACGGTTTTTGATCCGAATGAATCTCGAACTTGTGTGTGTGTGTAATCAGTGAAGGAATCGTGTTACTTGAAATACCATTGAAAGAGATTTCTTGTTGAAGTTGAACGAGGCAAAAACGATGGACTACTCATCACGTTCCTCATTGGTATGAGTCAAAATGTTTCGAAATCATAGGCGTATGTGTTGCAGTAAAACACGGTGGGCTTATTTGCTTGGAAGTGTGCCGAAAACTGAAACTGTGTAAGCAATTACTGGAGTTGTTCAAGGACGTCCTACTCACGACGCTCCCGGTGCCCCTTATTACCTCCTCGTTATTGGGCGCTTAGTGGATTCAGAAGCCATGGGGTTTGATATAAAGTCAGGCAATATGATTGGAAATGCCCAGGAAAGCACGAATTTCACAGTGTTTTAGAACGCTGATGTCTTATCAACTGGTTGTACATCGTCTGCAATTTAGAGTAAACTAGCGGTGTCCAATCGGTACCACTACCCTTTTTACCGGGCAGATCATATGGCAGCCCTAGTCAAAAAACTTCGTGATTTCAATAGTGTCTTGTAGCTGCAATCTGTTCCATTTACTTTAGGTACCAAGTCATGAAATAGGTGGTAAGGTAGATGCATAAAGTAATCTCGGTCGTGCGGAGTAGAATAGCTCTACGGTGTCACTGTTCACAGACCCGTGCGCTTTATACCCACAAACTAATACATGGGCATGGAAATTCTCGACCAGCTGATCACAAGGTTGATTGAGAAAAACTCTTCTTCCTCACACACACGCACGGATCATTTCAGCTTTAGGTTGGATCGCGATCATGGCCTAATCACTTTATTGGAATAGCACTCAGGTAGATTCGACTCCGTGGTGGAGCACAAGCGTCCTATTTTGAGTTACATTTCAATTAGTTTGGTTGCATAATGTGTAAGTATTGCTGCGCAATCTGATAGTATGTTCAAGTAAATCTAACTTTGAATGTGATTGACACTCGAGCTCCGTTACGAGACACATAGTTGAATTTAGCCGACTCGAAATAGTGGAATAAAAGTAGCCGAATATGATTCTCTCATCGTAAAAAGTGTTAAGAACAGACAGTGTCGCCACCACTTACGAAAGAGGAACGTTCAGTCGTTTAGAACTTGTGAATGATACGAGGTAAAACATGATTAAAATAGCTCGACGTTTTACTGCTTTACATAAAAAACATCCACCTCTGTCTCTCTCTCACTTGCTGTCTCGGAAATGCGTTCGGAATCTCATGAAGAGGTTCCGAGAGAGAATGAGACCAGTGTTGAGCGGTGTTGCCTCAAAGGACTTCTTTCGGCAAGTATGAGATTGCTTGTGTAAAATCGTAAGGGATTCTCATGTTTCGTGCGTGTTATACAGTGTTATACAACGCTGATGTCTTATCAACTGGTTGTACATCGTCTGCAATTTAGAGTAAACTAGCGGTGTCCAATCGGTACCACTACCCTTTTTACCGGGCAGAACATATGGGAGCCCTAGTCAAAGAACTTCGTGAGTTCAATAACGTCTTGCAACTGCAGTCTGTACGATTCAGCTCGACATACAAACCATCCGTCTCCTTCTCTCTCCCTCTCTCTTGCTCTCTCGGAAATGCTTCCGAAATCTCATGAAGAGGTTCCGAGAGAGAATGAGACCAGTGTTGAGCGGTGTTGCCTCAAAGGACTTCTTTCGGCAAGTATGAGATTGCTTGTGTAAAAGCGTAAGGGATTCTCATGTATCGCATAATTCAGTGTTGAATATTTTAAATTCTGGGAAATTTCGTTCTTGCAAGGAAACAAATTTGCAAAAGCTGAACAACAAAGATTCGCCCAAGCGCATGGCTTCCTGTCGTTGGTTTTTAGAAGGAATGGATACTGGGTCAGTTTTGTTCACCGTAGAAGCGATGTTATGCAACAGCGGAATTGTGATCCACTTTCGTGTTTGTTCTCGCGCAAATGCGGCTAACGTTCATCTCAACTGGAGGATAGACAATAGATTGTCTGTAAGTGGTCAATGTGAACAGTGACGAGTGATGGACAGATTGACTGATTGGATCATGGGCACGCGCATCATGACTGCACTTTTATGTGGGATATGCAGGCCTTGTCAGTGGTTAGTGTTCACAAAGCACCATATGCGGGAGTTGGGAGAATGCGGACTGCAGCCTCATTGATGACGTGTTTTCAGAGAGATTTCTGTCTCGCCGACAGTCTATGATCCTGGAACTCACATGGTCATCGATAATACATTATCTCGGGCCTACGCTGCGAATGATATCAGTGTGCTGCTGAAGTTTGAAATTATAAATTTTCTGGTCAGTGGTATGACATTTTTAAGTGCAGTGGTTATTTCTAACCTGTTTGTGATTTTACCTCGTATATTCACTTTGTTCTGGTGACTGTAATAGACTTCAATGAGTCTAGTTCATTTAGAACAACCACTAGCGGTTCACGGATTACGGCGGTTCTCTGATCGCTACTTCTCAGCACCAACCTAACCAAGAAATCAAAATAACTGCTAGTGTATGGCAAAGTGGAAAAGAAAATGAAAGTAATGATGGCAATATGATGGTTGAGTTGTGTGAATACAGGAGACTCACTTATCATATCTTCCTGCCTGTGACCAGTGGTTGGATGGATCACGTGGTATTCTGACACTCAAATAATGGCCAAGTGCAACAATCCGACATTTTAATATCTATCTTCCATTCCATGTACTGTCCAATTAACGTCGCTTATCCTATCAAGGCTGATATGGATTTTCATGATTGATATTTGATCACCTAGTGAAGTCGACATCACCAATCTGATTACGGGTTGGTCCTATTTGCTTTATTTTGCATAATAATTGGCATACGGTGACGCAAATGATATCCGCATATTATTAACAAATATCAGTCTCTTGACAATAAATTCACTCAGCCGTCGACTAGGTATGAACACCACGTTGGATAATGATGACAGATTGCACTGTAAATGCGATTGTTGTGGGCATGGTCATCGGCGCTTAGTTCAACCTTGGGCATAATTCGTGTGACCTGGTGGTTTTTGAGGAATTCTCCGATAGTGACAGTAAGATGCCACTTCAAGTAAACTGAGAAAAGGTGGACATGTTACGAAATTCTACTTGACTTCATTTTATCAAACTGGAAGGAATTTTGAAGTACGGGATATGCAGTGCTTGTGGTCAAATCACAAATTTCTATTGAACAGCCTGGCCACCGAGATTTCTGATTGACAATATCAATTTGTATTCTTTGACTTCCATCGTGTCGGTAAAAGTACGGGATATGCAAATATTTGGAATCAGTTTCCTAATAATATCGCAGTTCTTGAGTTAAAATACATTGATAAACAGGTTGTTATTCACCCACATTCGCCTCAGTATGTATGTGGAAACGATTAGTATTTATACTTATGCTCCAGACAAGAGCACCGTCCAGTCTGTTCATAGCAAAACTACTTCAGCAGGAGAATGACTGGGAAGCACGACCGGTTGATGAGATGTGATCATCAAATGTATGGGGACTTGTCACTGAAATAACTACCTGCTTCATCAGTGCCTATCCATGGACTGGTACCTAAATTCAAGTAGTCAACAGGAGCTCTACTTGTGTGTTTGTCATAATTCCTTCTGACAATATCGTTCGTTTATCGTCTTCTAATCATAACCATCCTAATTCGTTTAGGTTGTTAGAGCATACAACCATCCTCAGCTAGATACAAATGGAGCTCACTGGCTTTTCAATCTCTTCCGTAACTATCACTTCATATCGGTTCTTCTCAAAATGTGTCAGTCACCAAACACAGTTTTTGCTATATTTTCATGACCATTTCACTCTCAAAGGTGCAGTCGCTTCTGCTAGTTTTGGGTCATTATGCATGCACATCTTCTTGTTTAGGCACTGAAATAGCATTCCGGTCATGCCTAATAGCGTAGAAACACATGAACTATGGAATAAAGCATGTCACATCCCCAAAACATGTCGGCTTTTGTATTACTCGGCTGACCTTGACACCTTGAGGGAGTGAGTTTGTGCATGTTGGGTCATCCAGTGGGGTTGCAGAAGGCGGTTCGATAGACGCACTGTTATTCGCTGCTAATTCGGTGTATCGGTGAATCAACTGGTGTGGTATTGACGTGTTGAATTCTGCAAGGAACGCCGATTTGAGGCGGTCTGTGATAACTGTGTCCCTCCTCACATTATGATTTATCCCAGAGGCCTTTTCAAAATGCCGTCTAACTTTGTCAGGACCGGAATATAAGGGATGTTATGTTCGCGCAGTTCGGCTTTGAGAAACACATGGGTGCACTTCTGGATGCACGTACACGTCTGTATTTTGTTTGCATGGCGCAGGCAGATGCAAATCACGCACTCGATGTGTTACCTGGCTGGGTTTTCGGCGTAATTTTGGGGACCCAGGGCCTTTGAGACTGCCATATTGTCGGGTAGACGGAGTGTGCAACCGAGTGTGAGTTTGGCTGTTGTAGTCTGTGAATTTGCCTTCAGCTGTTTGAGGCAGTCCAGTGGTACTTGTGATAATGTTTCGCACCAGTCGGGGTTGCTATATGCAGCTAATGCTGCATCAATCTGCTGGTGGAATTGTTCTACCATGTGGTTAGCAGAGGGGTGACAAGCAGTGATATGGATCCGCCTGATGTCTAACCTTTTTGAGAGAATACCAAAAGCACCCTCGAAATGTGAGCCGCTTGCAGTATTGATTACGGCTGGGGAAACAGCTGTTGCCACCAATGCTCTAAAGAAGCTCGGGCAAAGTTAACTTGCAGCATTTGGCAAAGGTCCGGCCACCAGCCATTTAGTAAAGCAATCTACATAAGTGGGGTGAATAAAGGGACCGCCTGCACGGCGACAACTGACCAATCAAGTCGACATAGACTTGCCGGGAAGGCGAATCTACTAGGAGGAATAGAGATAATGGGCTTTTTGTATGTCTGTGAATCTTTGAATGTTGGCACTGAATGCAGTTGTAGTACCAAGTGGCGACATCGCGATTCACAACAAACCATACGTGGTGGTCAGCTGTTAGCCTGGTAGAAGCCTTTATACCTGGGTGAGAGAGGCTGTGTTAAGTTTCGAAAACCAGCTGCCCAAATGATTGTGGGACGACGGTCCTTGGATATCCATTGGACATATCACACATTAGCTGAGCCTCTGTAAAGGGAAGTGAGGCTGTCTGCAGCTTCCGCGACGAGTTTCTACGGAGTTGCTCTAATTCATTATGGCTGGTTTGGGGGAGGTAGTATATTTGAGGCTGATCGGGTCGCTGTCTTCGATAATGAAATCGTGAATGCGAGATAATGCGTCTGTCTTTGGATTGCCGACACCTGTGACATGGCGTACATCACTCGTGAAATGAGTGATGCAATCCACGTGTCTAGAATTTCTGGAGGAGTACCTATAGGTGGTGACACGTAAAGCGCGAACGACTGGCTTGTTGTCAGTGTACACCGTGAAATCGCGTCCTTCAAAGATATGTCTGGATTGCCTGATACCCAAATAAGTGGCTAGAATTTCACATCTGAACGTACTAAACCTAGTTTCATCGCTGAAAAGTTTACTCAACTGTAGATCTGGAGTGCTGACTTGCAAGATCCATGCTTGGAAAGAGGATTGTGCCAGTGAACCAACTACTATGTTCGAAGTTACTGAATTTCTGACGAGATGGGTACGGATGTCCATGACCAACTTGTGATTTTGCAAGAATTCTTGGCATAAGATGGCGTGAGGAAAGCTGGCGACGATGGAGATCTATAGAAACGGGTGATGTGAACCAAGATTTGGGGTTAGCAATCTGTTGTGGTTGTTGGGATGGGAGTACCATTTGAGGATTTTGGTCAGCACCATCGTTCGGTTTGCGGGAAGTTTTGTTGCTGGTAGTATACTGACCTGTGCTTCCGTGTCTACCAAGAAATACCAGTTTTTGGTTCTGTTCTGAATATACATCAGGCGAATAGGAAAAGAATTGCCGGTAGAGGTTGTTGCCGAACAGTGCAACGTGATTTTTCTCACGAGAAATTAGCAAAAGTCAAAATCTAACTACTGCTTTCGTCGTCCTTAGTAATATTAGAAACTCGAAGCTCCAGTAGTATATCAAACCCCGAAGATCACACTCTTCACTCCCCAACACGCTGTGATGCCATTACGGACTCAGTAGAAATTATCAAACAAGGTAAATACAATGTGTGTGAAAAATGCCCCACTAGCATCTCTACTCAATGTACTTTACTTCGCCGAAAACGTTATTTGGAAAAGCAGCTCTGAACAAATCCTCCACCCATTGTAGACTGTTTTTACAAACGTGCTTGCATCCCATTCCATTTCAACTCCCTCCATGTTAGTAAGCTCCAATACGGTATCATTTTGGAGACTTGTTTATGAAGCCCATAATATTTTGTCTCATTTCTCTCATATTGTACGAACGGATGGACAAGTTCAGTTTGGTATTCCAGCTTGAGCCGTTTCCTAAGTGTTTGCTCCATGTCAACCTATCCTCAGCATGGAGACAAATCAACCCAAACGCTTTTAATCTCACTTCCACTGAGAAAAAGCTGAATTTATTTAGTAGAAGTATTCATGTGTAGGTAGGTACCTACTGACCGGGATGATCCATGTCAGTTGATTGACATGACCAGCATATTTATAATAAGTGAGCAAATATTCGTAAAAATCACTAACGGTACCGTCAAAACATACCAGTGAAATTTTGTATTCAATTGTGACTTAACAAGTCATGATTCGTAAATATGGTTGTCGTTAATTTCCATTTCAGGGAGACGATCTGGAAACACCGGGAAGATGTAACAACTAACTACTGCTACTGATGCCAGCAGTCAAATTAGAAATTTCAAACTCCCTTAGTTGACCGAGAATTACTGGACACATGGGATAGTGAAAACTCATGGTGTACTTGGTGGGCGGTGTATGTGGCATGTCAATTTGATCGGAAATTGTGTGGACGAATTGTGAACTCTCTTCCCTCGTATCAACAGTGAAAAGGTATCCCATTTGGTGGTTTAGTAGTCAAACATTTTTATTACTACAAAACAATTTCTCTCATTGAGTCGGGCTTAAAAGTCACACTCCGTTGCTGTGGATCTTCCAAGTTGTTTACAGATTAGCACAGAGAGGATACAAACAAAAATGTCATTTTCCTAGTGAGCAGAAAAGTTCAACTGAATAAGGCCTGTGAGTCGGTCCAAATTTCCTAGCAAGTTGAATGTCCTTTCCATTGCCCGTTTCAAAGCAAATAGGAAATTCTCTGAAAAATGTAAAAGTTAGAAAACAGAGTAACAAGATAAGTGGAGATATAGCTCATTTTTGTGAATCGATCGACGATAACGTTTATTCATGTGGTGCCACTAAGAATTCTTGTAGCAGGAATTTGTGTTTTGTTTTCTTCCCATTTGGCATTTTCCTGACAAAAAGCGCAATGGGTAGGCATTTCAGGAAACATTATCTCATTGAACTGATACTTGGAGGAACATTTGTTTTGCGAAGTGTCCTGTGACTGAAACTGGGAATTGAATGGATGTTTCCGAATAGACAGCATGATTTACAGCCACAGCTCTATACTGCAAATCCTAATCGTCACTCGTTGTAATAGCCATTCAATATCACAAATCATCAACTGATATGTTGTTTATGAAGACGATAAATTTAGTTACATCAGTGCATTTGAATTCGCGTGCTGCTAGCCACATTTGAGCCGTATACCTTCCCCTTAGTAGGTAGGTAGTTGCACTGCCAACTGTATTGTCAAAATACGATCAATCAGACCCGAATACTGCAAGTTATTCTTCACCGAGATGGAACCACTATTTTAGTGATACACAATAATTGTTTCGAAAATCAGCTTGATCGGTCAACTTTCAGTAGGACGAACAGTACTGGGCTGTGTGCCATTTGATGAGTGCTTGCGGATCACAGGAGCTCGACTGACTGACTGTCGACTGCTTAACTGATGGCGGAAGTGGCCGCTAAGCAGAAGACGACTGGTTTGACCTTACCGGACGGACGTGGACATTCGAATGCGAAACATGCAAGTGGAATTGCCATTCCATACACCATTGCGGCTTCTCGTGTCATCAATGAATATCAAACGATATGACCGGTGGTGATCGAGTATTTTAGACCAACTAACTATCACCTCGGACGTCCGAGTTTCGAATCCCCACCGCCACTGTTTACTCTCGCTGTAGACAGTAATTCCAACTTTGGGCTGGTTCGTTACCACATTTGATCTATTGGTATCTTATGTGGTTCTCCATCACTCAACGTTTCAGAGTCCGGTTGGCAGTTATTTTTAATCGTGCAAAGAGCCCTTGTGTCCATGGGAAATATACTTCTTCTACTGCCCTCCTCCGCAAGCCTGGTAAAATGAAGGTTACATCACTCTTCATGGTTAGGCCTTCAACCGACATAAATGTGATGCGACCAGCGAATCAGTCATTTGTCTACTGTTAACTTTCCTTGGCAGCTGAATAAGAACATGACACTGATGTTTCATCTGGTTCGTTTACTGTGTACAGATTCATTGTCTGTACGCTGAGTACAAACTGAAGCTCGAATTTTCAGGCCAAAATGTCAACTAGTCCCAAACATTGCTGCGGGAAAGCTTATCTGTCACTGACTTCACAAGATAAGTATTCGTCACCCAAAAGTTTTACAGGCTTCACATAATTTCATTGTTCTGGTATCGGTGTAGACCGGCTGTTTTATACATCACTTCCTTGTATGTTATCAGTGCTCAGCTGACTAATGGAACAACATAGACATCGTGATAATTTTTCTTTTTCAGCTCTTTCACTGCATGTTTTCGTACAAGTGTACTGGAAGGGGTAGAATCCATGGACACAAACGCCCACTGCACTATTAAGGATAACTGGAAATCACACTCTGAGACTTGGAATGATGGAGAACCACATGAGATACCAGTAGATCAGATGTGGTAACGAACCAGACCAAAGTGGATATTACTGTCCAGCACGAGAGTAACCAGTGATAGTGGGGATTCGAACCTCGGACGTCCGCGGTGAAAATCAACTGCTCTAAACTACTCTACCATCACCGCTCTGTTTGAAATCATCATAATTTTAAACCAACAAGTCCTGTCTGCAAATCTCACAGGGTTTTCATTTTCATTAGTCGCACACGTTGCCACAATTCGATCTGAACTCGGATTCAACAGCTCCTTTGCGCGAACAGGGAATGGCATGCGTCGTGATGCTTTTGTGATGCTTTTGTGCATATTGCATTCAGGTCAGACAAACTACAGCCTCTTCTGAACTGTTCCACAAACTCTAGTGAGAAGGTTATCCTGCCTCCGAAGCATTTCCACTTGTTAGTACGAAAACGACAATTTATATATGATGGATAGTGGTCATAACGGAATCTTGGTCCACACACTTGTTGGTTCACCTGTTATGCACGGAGAGCTGTTCTGAGTGGTTAGTCTTGGAATAAACCCAACTGATTTTTTCGGCTCAGACGACAGTTGGCATCTGATAGCTTATTCTGTCCATTTCGTTCACTCCAATCTTGTTTTCGTTTCAGGATAGGCGAAGACGTGTTGGATGCTGCTCACCAAACCATCGTACTATCAGCTAAGATAAATAAGCTATCTGTTCACAATGTGCCACTCGTTCCTTCACCGTTTGCCGTGAATAAAACGAACAAAAACGTAGTTTGACTTACCCTATATTCCCGTCAAATATTTGATAGAGAGGATCCTTCCATTTTGGAGGAAATACACTTATTCGTTTTCTGGGAAAATGATAAATGAGCAGAACTACCACACAACTATAAATGCAAGTGTAAATTATTCTGGTTACACAGACAGTTATTGCATTAAATGTGCGTGTGTTTGCTTCCAACCAACAAAATGGAGACCGTTTTGGAAGAGATAAAAATCTGTTACCAAAAAATGGAATAACTTAGGAAGGTATCATGAAATGTTGAGAATTAATTCAAGTGCACTCAAAAGAGACATGATTGTGCCAGTCGAGCACATGATAGATGTGAAGCGCGAGACCATTTTACAGCCAAAATCGCTCATATGCAGATACACTTGCACCGGTAGCGTGTCCAACATTTTGATTTCATTGACTGTAATTGAAAATGGAATCACAAGTATCAATAACGGCAAGTTGAAACAGAATACCAATTGACTGACAAATCTACTAATTGAATGTGGAAAAATCATGCTCCCCATCAGGAGAGATGTAGGCGGCAGGCTGGGAAGTTCCTGTAGCAGAATATGTGAAAGAGAATTATGACTATATTTTATAAGGCACTTTCTAATGAAGAGGTGGCGACTGGGCCCGTTCTCAAGAATTCTAAGGTTATAAAGTGCGCGTGACATACTGTACCTCACTGTCAAAGCATGAACATTGCGGATTGATGGGGTTCGAGCGTGTTGTTAGAAACGAACGCCGTATGGCAACGTCGAAACTATTGGATAACTGCTGATATGCGTAGATAAGACTACCTGCTGTATTCCGCCAACGCGATAAGTTTGTGCAATTATCAACAAATTAACCGTGCGAACAAATGTATATTTAAAACGGAGTAGACAGAATTTGATACCATTGGGGCTGGTGAGGACAATCAATCGAGTCCACTGCATCAGATTCGTACAAGGAGCCTCAGAGCTGTGATAGTACAGCATGTACTGGACAAACACATGGATGACGGTCACCTATGGATTGTGGGCTGCAGATGGAATCAGATAGAGTACATTTCATTCCGATATGAGTAGTATGGTACTGCATGTGGATGAATCATCGTGTGATTCTAAAAATGAACTCTCCATTTATGCACGCTTGATTTGATTCAAATCAGATCTGAGATGAAAAAATTTCGTTTCCATTTTGAAAGTGTATTGCATTTCAAATTCTCAAAAGAGAAATGTGCAACATGCAAGCTATAATGCAGGCACATTCCATAAAATTTTCTCGTAACCGGTTTCTCATATCATTTTGAGTACACAAAGTGCACACGCAACAAACGACGTCCTACAACAGACAAGCGCCGCAACAATGCAAGCTTGGCATTTTATTTCAAAATTTCAGAGTTTATAAAGGGTTATTGTTCGCAGCGAAAAAGAACATCTCACGTAACTATGTCAGGAATACGTTTTCCTACTCATGGATATCAGGTGCATCTTAAGGATAAAACAGGTTCAATCCAGTGTGAGTATTTGTGCAATAGAAATCGTATCTTGACAACGTAGAGACAAACAGATATGCAATCTCACATAGATCAGAATACGAACACGATGACTTTGCAGCTTCTCTTGACGTGTAAACGTCCATTGGACTGCCGGAATCCAGTCACCGAAACCACTGTGCCAATTGCTCACCACATCTACGTAAAATTTGCTCAGTTCAGTCCAGTCTAGAGCTCACTAAAGCTAAAATGTGACCATTTAACAAAAAGCGACTATCAAAATCCATCTGAACCATGCATATCCGTTTCATTCTACAATAACAAGAAATGCGTTCTCCGGACATTGGTTTCTTGTGGTCGAACGTTCGATCCTACTACTGTGTAATAGTATGTGGCAAACATATGGTCACAATCGTGGCGTTTGCAACTCCATTATTGCTTGTCTATGTGAATGACGTCGAGTGCTATGCTGTGATGATAGCAATACTGAATACACCTCGAGGAGGTCGAGTTGAGCAATATAATACTCACGAAGTTGCTCGTTTATTGTTCGGTAACACAGCGTAGTCGAAAAAGACGGTAAACTGGACTTGAGCGAGGTAACCCGCGCAGGCAAATGACTAAAATAGTCAACATTAAAATAGGAAGGAGATAGATTTTGGCTGATTAGAGGCATAAGAGAGGTCACTCAAATGGTTCAAAATAGTTGGTCATCACTGCCATGGATAAGCTTATGCTTTACTTGCATTGCCTCTTGTCTACAATGTGATTGGGTGAGATGAGCTCATTCGCACATCAAAAAATATGTAATAAAACTTCAAGTCTGGGTATTCATTTTAGCCACACAACAGACTCCTCGGCACAAATCAGTGTTCGGTTTCCGATGATGACTTAATGGAAGGAATATGGCAATGCCCGTGTATGAATGTTTACCTCTTTTCGGCGACTTATATTCAGTAAAAATATCCCAAATATCAGCATCTAAAAACAAAATGAATCATTCGCAATGTGTATCGACTGAATACATAGTAACTTAAATTTTCTTTATTCAGTACACGACAAACAACGGCGTTTCTGGAACATTACCCCAGTTATCAGCAGACCTCCAAATGAAAGCGTTCGCGGCGGTAGCAGGAATGAAACCGCGGCAGTAAAGGTCCAGATTGCACGACAATGACCGTTGGCCACTGCCTAGACTGGTAGGTTATTTTTATTTGTAATTATTTATTCACTTCAATTTCTGGACCGTTCCAGAATTTAAGGGAATACCTATTTACCTGCATGAGATCGTTACCAATCAAGCAGTGACACTGTGTTGATGGGACTCAATTCTGTTTCAGTTTCTCACTCTGTTGGATGAATGACAGCCAATTTTTATATATTTGGTAACAATTTGAATAATGTATTTGAACAATGAGTCAGACCCCGTTGGTTCTTTCACGTGCAGAATTGACAAATGTGGACCAATTAATGGCATCTCACGAATACTCCCTGTCACTGTGAGTCAAAAGCAAGCGTAAGTGGTACGTATTGTGTCATTTCTGTCGAATCTGTTGGTGTACGGGAAGAATTAAACTTACTCGTTGAACTTCGGAATTGAATTACTGTTAGGGAGAATGAATAGGCTTATGAATACATAAACCCCAAGTGTATCAAAAAACAACTCATCAGTTGCAAAAAGGGAAATTATTTCCAAATAACTTTTGGGATTTTCCCTTGTTGTGTATGGTTGAATTCATGCATACTACGCGACAACCAATCAATATCCGCTTCATGCTTGGACATACACTTGCTTGTTATTGATCTTTTGTCATGCCTTAACGCACACCCTGTCGGCTGACCAACCTTTCTGTGTGTCGATTAACCTTACTTGTTTGCGCGTTGGAGCACTTGTAGCTCAGCTGGTTTACTTACTTACTCATTCACTTGCTTTCGAGCCCGTGGTATACTCGCCGACTACGGTTGGGTTGCATTTATATTCTTACAAATAAATGGAGTGCAACAACTATGTGTTTCGGTGCTATCGATTACGAACATAATAGCCATATTCACGAGCAATCACACCGGGACTACTCATGTACGGATTTGTTTGACATTCACATTAACCTTCATGTTTGGTTCTTATTGTTCAAGGACTCGGAGATCAACAATCAGTGTGCACCAAATACATGGGTGTTTATCAATTCGCCCTTTCCTGTGGAGCTGGCTTTATTAGGAGCATCAGTAGGCAGCTGATCCAGAGAGTTCTAGAATATCATCCAGCTTGGGTAACAAAGAGAGTAACAATGGTCGTCAGAAGCTCAGTATGGGAACGTTTGGTCAATACGAGGTATTAGGTTGACGTAACAAGTCCATTCACTGTCATATGCAAAACTCCGGTTGACCCGTCTAATCCGATCAGGAACTTCATGTTGTGTGTGTGTGTGTGTTTGTGTGCGGCCGAAGTGATAGCAATCAAAATTAGTTATTCGGAACGGTTAACAAAACGAGTGTTTCATAGTCTACAGCTGCCTTTGCCAAAATGTGTGACATAATGAGGCATCGATTAGGTGACACAAACACTGCTTGATCTACTCAATTTGCCACCGGTGCATCACACTGTTTTTTCCAATTTTTTTCAGATTTCATCTGTTTGTTATAATTCCTGCACAAAAAGAAAACTATTTGTTCTGATCATTGTGCCGGTAACTCACGGAACTGTATCAGTTTCTTCACGCTATGCAATACCATTATGTGCAGCCATTCGTTTTCCTTTAATTCATCTGTAAACGCATTTATAGGATGAATGAAATGGAATGTTTGTTGCCTACACACAACTTTTTCTATCTTAGGTGATTTACTTCATTGAAAGGCTATCGACTGTATCGCTAATGTTTGATATACAATAGTGAATATGACAGTATCACAGTAAGAGTGGACTGAGAAAACCGAACGTTTATCCTAACGACTTGGATGTCTCTGGTTCGACTGCTAGCTTTATCAGTCGGTCTTTTGATCCGACTTTCCTAAACGGGCCCCGAGCGTTAAAAATGTGAAGCATTTTGTTTGGCTGATTGTCTTTTGGACTTGACCTTCATAGGTCATCCAACGAACCCTACACTAGGAAGTACCGAATTCCAGTTTCGCTCTCGCTACAGCTCATCTATGGTGCATATCAACCGCCGCAGCCCGGAGTTCAACCCGGGTCTTCTCACCTCGAAGACGTATGTGTTACCACTGCACCACCATGCTCCCCACCTGGGCTGATCCGAATCACCGAGTTCAGTTTGTCCAGCTGTCGTCCAGTGTGACAGCAAGCAATGCTCGACAGCTTTGAATGGAGACACAGTCACCGTCTCATTAATTCCAAACGAATGCCTCTCACACACTACTCGCAAGTGATTGTGAGATACATACAAATACCTAATATTGGAATATATATAAATGGAGTAATACTTTAGCATAGATGGCCAACATCTTATGACGATCAATGCAATTTTCCTCAAATATAAAAATATACTAACGTGCAACTGATCCAGTGGTTAATGCTTTTATCATTCAGATATGGGATATCATGTTCAACAAAGGTAATTTTAAGAAATTTAGAAATGATGAATATACTTGTTCCTACGGACCGCGTCTTAATTCTTTCGCAAACAAGCGTTCTTTCGCAATAGTACGGTCGTCTTTCATTTTATTGATAACTTAAATGGAAATACAATTTCACTAGTCAGTTTGAAACGACTAACTGTGTATAGCTCCTGCTCGAAAGAAAACTACAAATGGCCTAGTTGGCATAGAGGATACAGAACAAATAGAAAAATGGGATCGATCACCTGTGGGTACGTCGGTTATGTTATTGGTCTGACAAATCCTCAGGCTCATCACACATCCCTGTTCGTCTGCTTTGGGATCATTTTACATCTAAAAATTCAGTTCGAACACCTGATGGGAGGGCAGACCTTGAACATTAGATATAAACTAGAAGCCTGTTGTACCACTACCTAAATTCCTTGAGTAGCTGATCTAATCAGCGGTCACAACGGTAAGTGGCATGCGAAACATTCTGCAACATATAACTTGCAAAATATGCATAACTGCTCGGATTCGTATTAGTACACTGATCAAAATGCGCAAAAGAATAATTTGGTTTATTATAGCGAAGTGTACCAGACGCCATATGCTGCCACAAACTGTGCTATTCACTTTCGTGGAACTCACTTTCATCCAGCTAGGTGCTGAACCTGGTCACGGACGAGCTCCACTGTGTCGTATCAGCGCTGACAACACCTATGATCCCCAGTAACGTTTCTTCTGCATAGAATAAAGCAGAAATATATGGAACAAGAATTTGATATATATATATATATATATATATATATATATATATATATATTCACTAGAATCTAATTTGAATCGTCTGGAGTGTGAATGGGTACTCTTCATTGAAGAGCCCACAAATGAATCACAACTGTGATTTCTCATAGTTATTCGTGTCTGGGTCACTGCTAACCACACGTTAACATACTACTTACTATCAATATGAGCGCTTGCACATGCAGCCTCGTTGTTCGTTGGGTTAGCAGTGACCCAGACACGAATAACTATGAGAAATCACAGTTGTGATTCATTTGTGGGCTCTTCAATGAAAAGTATCCATTCACACTCCAGACGATTCAAATTAGATTCTAGTGAACATATAACGTCGGAGTGTACAAGTATGAAGACGAGTGGGCAGAGGAGTACCGGGTATATATATATATATATCAAGGTTCGTGTTTGACCCCACCAAGCTCGCTTAGTGCTTAATAATCCGAGAGACAATGAGGCCAAACAGCCATAAATGAGATAATTCATTGCCATTAATATTACTCACTAGGATGGGATAATTTATTAACATTATTATCATTATTTACTGATTAATTACTATGCACCCAGGTTATTAGTACTGGTCATGCACGTGTATGACAGGTCACTAAGCTTCGTATGGCTTGGTGAAAATAGAAGGAACTTGATCAATTATCAATCTAGAGCGAAAACCACTCTATTCACGTTTATTTAATCCTTCTGTTTTCTAAGCAAATACGAACACCACAGTTACACTTCTACTCGAATGGGTGCTTGTCCCAACCTTATGAATAACTTATCTTGTTTTATTTCGGCCCAAAAATACTGTGTAGACAATAGTCCTGGCCATCTTTAAAGAGTATAAAATGGAAGATTTTTCTTGTCTGTTTGAAGACTTTCCCCGTTTAATATATTATCAAGTTCGTATGCGTGGTAACTATAATAAGTAATGTCAATAGACCTGCAAGTTCAAATGTTATCATCAGCTTCATTGTTTATCTGTAGATATTCAAATGCATTTACCGGGTAACACTTACTTAGGGCGGTTTGCTAGCAATCCTACATTTTTCCAATTATTAACATTTTGGTATGGAGTGTAGTTTATGGCTCTCACAAACCAAATAAACTGGCAGCACAGGGGCTCTCGTTGAAGGTTATTATTCCTTTACACTCTGATATTGTATAGCCACACTGAAATTTGCACACAAAAAGCCCAACCACCCAGAACCAATAAATCTGTTCTATGCAGAACGCGACTCAGTTAAGAGCAGTACGCGATTTACGTAGGGTAATTAACTAAAGGAAGGTGCATCAGATAATGAATCACTTTTTGCGGTCGGGAATGGGTATTAACGGTCAGTAGAAATGTCCTCCACAAAATGCATTTCAAAACAAACATTGCTTATTTTATGAGTGGCGCAGGTAAGCCCTCGATACTAGACCACCGATCATGTTAAGAACGCGGACCACGTGACAATCTTCTTTCATTCAGCTTAGGAATAAAGCAAGAGGACAGCATAGAACTGCCGCCAAGTCTCGTTACACGAGGGGAGAAATGCCCGACTGTGGACTACGGATTTGTCTCGTTTTGTGTGAAGCACAGCGTATTAGATTCTGCAATCAGATTTCATATCAGTTCACTCCCACAAATTCTCAGAGAAAATTCGGTCAAACAGGAGATCTTTTACTACAGTTTTGGTATCCTTTTACAATACGGTATGTCTAACTGACTTCTGAATCTCAGTAGCCATATTTTGCTAGATATTCCGGTTACATAGAATAACACGGTTTACAATGGTGAATTGAGTATTCACGCAGCACAGTGAATCATGTCTTGCGCTTTTTACAGAGTCAACCAAAAATGGATATTGAGGTGTCCTCTGGATGATGGATTGCATCAAATATCACATTTCAGGTTCACTCTAATCAATATCCTTAAGATCAGACACTCCACTCGGAAGGACAACACAGTGCGCAGTGATGGACGGATTTGTTTGGATAAAATAGTGATTCATCTGTACAAACTATTGTTCATCTAGCCAAGCAACAGACTTACCACAATCCACATCACTGAGGTTCAAGCACACGAACAGCAGGACGAATTGTGCCGAAGCCATTTTATGAAAGCGTAAAAACTCATCGTTTTATTTCTATCGATGTTGTGTTCTCTTCAGTGTGGCATATACCAATCAAACGTGCTTGAGCAAATCTGTGTATAAGGGCAATAACGAGTACACGATAGATGACGGTTGCCGGTACGACCGCGGTGGCTAACTAGCACGAATTTCAAGTGGACTGAGGAATTAGTTATTCCGGTTCATAATTTATTTATTTCTTGCTTCATTTCTTTGGAGAAGTCCTGCCTTATCCTCGATGTTTCCCGTACAAAGCGCTATCGAATGTTTACATTTCCTGATCAATATCCAACAACTTGCTTGATGTTTCGTTAGGTATCTGCAACGAATAAATTCAGTAAAATCACAATGCTTTTATTCTCATCCGATAGACTGATGGATTGCAAGACCGATATTTAGGGAAGACATAAACTTCGACGTGAAAATTCTTTGCAATTGAGCTAGTTTAATGGGAATTAAAACAAAATTCAATAACTATATATCACATATATCTATGATAATAATAATAAAATTCCGAAGAGGATCTTTCCAGTATTACTGGACTAGCAATTCTCCCCACCCAGGAAATAAATCACGATTATTCTTATAGGCAGGGCATTGCAGAAATATCACGAACAGTGCGAAATTCGCTGAACTGGACTTGTAAAAGTTCCCAGTCTGTCAGAACAGTGATTGATCTAAGAAAACGCGCCTGCTGAGAAATAATTTGCCACGTCATATTTCGCACGAAGTTATATGTCTCTTGGCCGTGGACATACCAATTCATCCGTTTAGCACATCTGAATCATCGAAACCAATGGAAGCTTCACGGACTTAATATTCCCAATTTCCTGGCAACTTCCACGAATCGAATAGGATGCTGAATTCATCTCTTGTGTGTACGAGAGACTTTATCGTATAATTCACATCTAGTTCAAGAAAATCTCACCGAGAGGTATCTTTGGACGGTGAAGATTGATTACTTTGAAGAAAAACATATCATGTCCAAAGAATTTGAAGGTCTTCAATATATATATATATATATATATATATATATATATATATATATATATGTTGGTATAGGAAAGGGAAATACATTTATTTTGATATTATCACCTCAGACGTCATATAATTGGCTACTATACATACAATGAACTATTATCTTCAAATCTCAATGACGGTCTGGGTGCCAACAACAATTTGCTGCCTGTCAGGTATGTTATTCGCAATTGTTTGCCCAAAAGTTTTCGTCTCCTTGAAGATTTGGTGGATCCCCGATGGGGACTCAAGTCGGAGGTACAGTACTACCATGGTTTACAATCACGGTTCCGGTGTCGCCACTGTTTTAAAACCGAAGCTCACACACACAATTTCACGCGACATAAAAGATAAAAATTCAAGAAGTTAGCACATTTGATTTCTCCAGTTTTCCCCGGGTTCATTTACAGATATTAGTGAGCTATTGCACTGGAATGGAGTTGGATAATCCAATATCTCACGAACCCATGGCAAACACTTGCACCACAGGCGTGAGTGGAAAAATATTTCGAATGAGTGTGGTTTCTGTATGAATGAGCAGATTACGTACACCATAATAAAAATCGATGGACAAAATCAACGAGAAATGGGAAATTTCTCAATCCATACTCGGATAGATTAGAGCAGGGTCACGTATCAGGTGTCAACCGGACTAACTCAGATGAAATTTCAAGGCTGAAGAAAATTTTACTGTACAGGAACTGTTTATTGAATAAATGAAGGTTATTTAGAACGAGTAATGCTTTAGTTTGGTAAGATCTATCCAATCGGCTACGATATGCGAAACTTATTTCAAGAGGTTTACTGCCTCTACAATGTAAGTTGTAATGCAACGTTTTACCGGTTATTACATTAATGTGTTTTTCTGCAAAATAGATTGTTGTGTCTGTTATTAAACGATTACTTTTTCTCAGTTTCGTGTTTATTCGTGTATACAAAGGTTTGGATCGGATGAAAAGTTCGATTGAAATGTCTGCCGAAATCTCCTACTTTAATCTCGAGATCATATGACGCATGTTCTTTCTTATCTAGATGTTCTAATACCTCATATAATTATAGATATTTTGACATCCAAATGGCTTCGATGGGATTAGCTGAAACCTTCCGTATACGCCCTGTGTATTTTATGCCACTTTGACCATCGTACTTCGGTATTCGACTGGTTAAGCCCATATGAGCTAATTTTGTGTTCCTTGAAAAGAGTTACCAATAATCTTTGCGGATAGCTCGGAGAAATTCGGGCCTCAGCTTTTGACGACCTAATAGCCATGTTCTAATTCTGAGCCTTCTGGTTCTACTACTGACGAATGTGTCACCCGTTTACTAGTAATCAACAATTCAGTCATAAACACGGGAATCCACGGTCAACCTACAGCATCTTTTGGGATTATTAACTATTGTAAAAGCCATTGAGCAACTGAACGTAGGCAGTTGCCTCGTGTATCCAAATATGTTTATTATTTTAGAATGAGAGGACACTCTGTTAACCTGCAGTGTGATTTCATGATTTCCCAGTCTCATCTTACTGCATGGATGATATGATGATGTATTAAATTATTAAGATAATGTAATATTCTTCAAATTACCCATTCTGATTTAGTGATCTAAAGTTATACGGTCGTTTACATCTATCTTGCTGAGAGAGCACCACTTCATTTGGTACGCGTCGGTAACCTTCCAGTTATTTCGCTATTCAGTGATATTAAAATGTAGAAGAGCGTGTCAATAACATTTCCGAAGCGTGATCATCCATTTCGTAAGTAAACTCGCATCACACTACCTACTACCACACGATGTGAATATTAGCTTGGTTCCATGTCTAACAAGAAAAGCTTCCTGTAAAAGAAAGGGGACGCGTGGCCCCAAGTTTCGAATTTTGGTTTAGTATGTAATATGTTATTGTGTCTGGATAACAGGACAAAATTTCCTCGGAAGCACACGAACGGATAAAACAACATACTTCCTAAATCAAAAATCGGAACTTGTAACCACGTGTCCTCGTTTTGAGGGTTTCGCTTGATTAACCGACAAAACAACTTCCGAAGAATCAGCTTGTGATTTTAAAAGTGGTTTCTTTGTCTATGTATGCTCCTGACGACACAAATGGGATTTGGTGATGAACTTACTATGGAGTACCCAAGTATAGGGATAATTGGATTGGACAGTACCCGGTACGTATACCTGATTAGCGGTAATAACCAAGAAACCGGTAGTGTGCTTCTGGTAAATTTTGTCCCGTCATCCAGATACAGTAAAATACTACTTGCATCAACATACTACTAGTATTTTTGATCGTGCGGGAGAATGCACACAATCTATTTAAGGAAATCGTCAACCAGGTGAATTTCCCACACTGGGCGGATAATTTCCCCTCACGAATCGTGTTGGTGCACCAGACTTGATAACAATAGCAAATCACTCGTCGAACACGAGGGTTGAGACATTCACTTAGTTGCAGTCGTAACGTACATCGCGCTTTCCTGCTTCCACTGTTCAAGTGGGTTATTGGCATACATCGACAAACATACTTCCAGATTACCAGTGTAATGCGAATCCCCGTTTCTCACAAATATCACCTCATGATCACGCTCAAGCCTATACTTCAGTCCTTTGTCCATCATGATATTAATTCAGTTTTGGTGTCATATTCTCATCAGAACTCGCATATTGTTTTGAAACCTCACTTAGGGTTGTAACTTCACTGAAGGCAGTTAGTTGTTACGCTTTGGGTCAACAGATACTGGTAGATTTTTCTCAAAAATAGGATGTACTACTGATATTCATCTTTGAAAAGCACAGTGACTTCGACTGGCAGGATGAATACGAGGTTCAAGAATGTTATTTCGTTGAACATATTGGAGATATTGATCAACAGTGCAATTGAACGATACATTTGTTCTCCTCAACTCAATACTGTCAACATGTTTGCTCTTCTATATCTTGGCATTCTTGGTCATCTTATCGGAACAGCCTTGTGTTTTGGATAGAAAATCACCGTGATTAATTCTGTGCATCGACACGAAATGTGCACCGTAGACAAGGCAGTCTATATTTCATCATATGTTGTGGCCAATTTGTGAAGGAAATAATAGGATTTTACCTAGAATTTGATAAAACCCCTTACCGAATAAAAGGAGATCACAAGGAATATTGTCCTAGAACCGTGCACTTACTTCATGGTAGTTATGTATAGAAAATTACATACTTCCGGGTTTATTCTGCCATGCACGAGAGCAATACATGATTATATGACCACCATGTGCATAGGTTTCAATAATGCCTGTTTTGTCCTCGTTATTATCGAGCGAATAACTGTATTGATAATTGGGAATATACAGTTGTCACAAAGCATAGCATGCAGTTCTCCGAGAGCACACACATTCTGTCGCTGATTGAAATGAAGAATTCACGGAAGTAATGATTATCACCAATGAAGTATTATCTTACAGATCGACTCCATTTATGAACAGTGCAATCACGGCAGAAATCCTCAGTGTCCAGAGTGTTTATGTCTTAGAGCTCCGTAAACAAAACAAAAAACACGGAGTTAGCCAGAAATGAGAATGCCTTTTTGTGTTAAATTCGAGTGAGGGATCCCCACAACAACTCAACAACACGTGAGCAACATGCGCCAGAAAATCCGGCTAGGCGCACATGGAAACGTGGGAAACGTGATCCATACATTATCTACCTGCTATCATCCAATCATACTGACCACACATTTACTTTTATAATGCTAAATATAAAGATGTAAATAGTAATAACCAAAAAATATCAATAGACGACCTGAAGGTGACCGTGTATATTGAACCCCAAAGTATAACGATGTTCCGCCACACACAGTCACCTATCGTGATAGAACTCCGTAGATTCATTGGAACCGGTGAGCTCGTTCAATTCTTGATAACATTATCTGGGAACCTTCGGCTATTAGCGAATGCCAGTTATCATTCAAATGACACATGTAATCTACATTACTGATTATTCCAAGTGTTTGGACTCCTTACCACATAGCGGGGGCTTGGGACACCAAAATATGTGTTTAACATGATCAATGCTCATAGATGATGTTATTCATACAGGTTATTTAACCACTTTTCCATGGTCGCTGGGTCAAAGCTCGAAGTATATTTGGTTCTCTTTATTTACCTGAACGACGTGCATATTTAGAAATTCTCAACCCTTCACACACCCGAGTAAAGGAAATGATATTTCAAATACAAACAGATAAGTGATGAAAGATACAATCCAAACCGTTACTAAATAATATCACATTGCCCTTTTGTGTCGTGTTTCAGAGAGGACAAAACCGGATCAAGCAGGCAGAAGATAGCTTTCGAAATGGAACATTGTATTTCATTTTGCTTTGTTACGCATTCCAGTTTGAACAAAGTTGTCTCATATACATATAGATGAGATACATATTGGAAATTATTGGTTTCATTGGTGTAGAAACTAATACGACGTGACACGGTTCTCCCTTCAAGTAATCGAAATAGTTTCTTTGGTTGAACTAGGATTTGCTTACAAACAGCGAGTATCATCTAGCAATTCTTTACCTGAAACGGTGAATACAGCAACCCACATCTGTATTTACCCTATAAGACCGGTCTCTAGAGGACTATTTTCTGTAAATGATTCAATTTGTGCGAACAATCGTTTGTTGTTCGTGGCCTGAGCGTGGTAGATACACTGGGAAAGTGAATGTAAGCTATACTGTAAGGTAACTGTTTATTGTCAGTGCTGACAACAGGGGTACCTTTTGGAATAAGAATGTGAACACTTTATCGAATTAAATACTAAGGCATTCTAGCTGTGCATATTCTGGGTTTCGCAGAATCGTCAGTGTGAAAGACTATATGTGATTGTTTTTCGGTCAAACTGGTGTTCACTTTGGTCGTATGCATTTACAGTCCCCATTTTTCTGTTTATTTAGTGTGTTCAAAACTACTGGATTTCAGAATCGGCGACTTACTACTTCAATGCTTGTTACGAGGCGAAATTTCAGAAATACCACAGAGTAAAGTGCGTCTGACTTGTAACCCTCGAAAGCTGAATGCCACGCACACGTTGCAAACATGTCACATGAAATAGGTGAGAGCGTGGGCCTCTGAGACAAGCCACGGAAATCGTGCTCAGCTCCGTTCGGTATCGAAATCCTGATGTTCACGAGGACTAAGAAGTAGAGAGCGGTTCGTTGATATCCAGGTGACTGAGTGAGCGCATCTGTGTGCTGACTGATCACTGATATTAATGAGATTCTTGATTGAAAGCATGTGTGCGGGGAAAGGAAAGTCAGCAGTTCTCGATCTCAGTGATACTCACCCTTGGTTTTTCTTTTACGGAGGATGAGCGTAATACAGAGGAAGCTAAAAAGCTTCGTGATCGACAATATCCTCAGAGAGAAAGACGATAGCTATACAGCTGTACGCGGAATAATATCAAGATTAGTAGAAAATGAACTGGTTGAAGACAGAAGGAAGTGCGTTCGATCGAACTCGTTTCATTATTTTATTGACTGGGGGCATATATATCTAACAATAGGTCAAGTTTTGGCCTGCGCACAGTTGAGTTGAGTTGATCAAGCTACCTACTTGCTATCCGGATATTCGAAGCACTAAGTGACATTAAACCAAGTGTTCAGTATAGAATGAACACAAATATTGATGGATGGTAATACTTTGTCCTTTCTTCTCAATCACCTGTGTAAAACAATCTGAACTTTGTACGACTGATGTTTGTAATTATGATGAACAGATATGAAGCATCAAATTTAAGACATAATGAGCCACCATTATCTCCATGATGAGCGGATTAACCGAGTTCGTAGTTTCTGCACACAACGAACATTACGATGGATGATTTCAAGCTCTGCGTATTTATTGACTAAGAACATTTATGCACAGCTGGGAAACGATGCAATAAATTTGGGAATTATCATACACGGCTGAGTAATGAATGGAAAACCTGTCGTCTGTTTTATTACCTATTGCTCAACCCGATTGTTTTCATTGGATTACAGTTAAATAATTTGGATTCCACTTTTCGACGGCCGATTTTTTATTTAAGCTACTACGAATCCTACTAGTTTGCAATTTCCGAATTTGAATGACGTCCGTGGAAAATAATCGATTAGGTAATAGCCCCGTGTTGGCACTATGCGACATCAATGTCTGCCACTTATTGCGTCAAAAACGCAGCATTTAAGCCCGAAGTGAAAGTATGAATTTACCAGCATATTCCGACACCACCATCAATCAACGTAAACCCGCCGTTCTTGTGATTAAACAGAGTATTTTGGTCGAGCTAACAGTGAAATTGCACGTCGTAACTCGACTTCGTATTCAACCTATATCAAATCAAATGAAGTATTTCCAGTGACATTTCATTCATTCACTAGCTCAGTCATTCTCAGCGATCTGTTTAAGATTCGCGCAACGTTGACTGCGATAAACTCGACTAGTCGTATATCTTTATGAATTCTCTCATCTTTCGTGCATGCATTTTTGCTGAAACAGTTTGTCAAGCAGTTTAGTTCAGACAACCACCAATCACGCACCAAATGCAGTGTGTTTGTTGCTGTCTCTCAGCAGGAGACTCACTCGAAAATAAGCAAAAGTATGGAGACATTGGGAAAAGAACAGGAAGTGGTATCATCAAATTGATAGTGAAAGCTTATGCATGCAATATTCATACAATACTAATGGCGACACCTAGCCATCAGAATCCTTTGGGTTGAAAGCTGCTCAGCTTAGGTGGGTGACAGCTACCCAAAGAAGTGCGACCACTTCTCCCACCGTCGAGAGAAACCCCACGCACTCCACTCATACGCCCATTTAGTGGAGGTTTTTGCCTGGAAACTGATTCTCCGTGTTTATTCGTTAAAGTGTCCTCTCCGGAGACATATTGGCTAGAACTAGAGGTTGTCCATCAATTGATTCGGAGACACTTTACTTTGTTTGCCCTCTATCGGATTAACCGAGTTCGTAGTTTCTGCACACAACGAACATGATTACTCAGTCTGATTAGTTTAGTTTGGCTGAATGCCAACAGTTTCGAATTACGATGGCGCCGCAGTATTTCTATAGGCGAAATCAGGTTAATTTTGTGTTTGTTTGTCACCAGATGCTTCACTCTAGATGACCCTGGATTTCGGTCGGGATAACCTCTGGAGTTGCTTTGTAGCATTGGTTTTATCAGTCACTTGGGTATATGTTCTGAACTCCGTCACGAGATTCGTTCGTTTGTTCCGCCACTGCAAATGATCCTGCAACTGTAGGTGGCTTTTTAAACGAGGACGAATACTGTCTCTGGTCAACACGTACACTAAACTGCACTGATGGCTTTGACAGATCAGGATTTTTGCAAGGGTATTCGTTGCATGATTTCTGTGGGCTGAGGCCTCCTGTTCCCAAAGTGGCTTTCTCGACCATATCAAAGACAGATCAAGTCATGTGAACACAAAGGCACACGGATGAAAACTAACGGTCACGTCAACCGCGCTCTACCGTGCATACCCAGGTTCAGTTGAATTCACTTCAATGAATGCTACGCACCATTGCAAAACCACATATGCACGCCATGCACGTTCAGACACGAAGTATTTGTGCTTCGTTTAGAATGGGAGGTCCTAGCCTACGAAAATCATACACAGAATCAGCTGCTCTCGATTTCGTTGCCATTCCCGCATTGTGCACACGTGCGCACGCACGCAGACGCGCCCACTCAATCATCCACTTTCAATCAAGACCTGTCTGCTCTGTGGGCCTTGTGACGACTGAGACTTTAGACAACATGTGGACTGAATTTCGATGCCGAATGGAGTAGAACGCACAACGCCAACGCTCCTATTCGCCCCACATCACACGTTTGCAATGTGCGCATCACGTGCAGCATTCAAGGCTTCCATCTGGGACAATCTGAGTCTCTCTACTCACTAACGCTCAGTAGGCAACTACTTTCTGTGGAAGTCATTTGTCATCTCGTGACAGGACGAATCCCGGCGATTGCTTATTCGAGTTTCTAATATTGTAATTCCTCAGGTTATCGTGGAACACGGGAATAAGATTGGGTTCAAACGTTCATATGCCTGAAGCATAGCACCATGACAACATCCGTTGAGATATGGACTTGTATATGACTACGAAATCAAGATGTGTTTCCGAAGCGGGCAGTAGCAGTAACTGCTCAACAATAAACTGAATATTAACTTGGTAAAAATAGGCTCACTGGAAAAACTTGCCAGGCGACGAGAAAGACTTACGGTTATTTATAAAACAAACCGGATACATATATTTGTTCACACCAGCTTTCCTGCAGCACAGCGAAATAAGTTCGGGTTACGTAAAAAAATAAACGTTTACCATGGAAATCAAACAGTTATCGTCGCTTTGCTGAGCACAGTCCACTTTTGCGGAATCAGTTCTGCAGAGAAATACGTTTATCCTTTCTTCGCAAATCTGTTGCCTACGTTTTTCTGTGAACTTGTCATGCACATAACTTTCCAAAACGTTCTGAAGAACGGGGTTTGCTTTTTCCCCCACATTAACACACACCACCACACACACACTTCGATCAATGGAAGATCGTCCATCGATTGAGTTTTACACGGCATCAAGAACTTTACTGCGTCTTGTAAAGTACCACAAACAGGTGGTCGGTACAAGTTTCCGAAAATGCATATAAAACGGTTTATCGTTTAGGTTTATTTTCACACCGTATCGACACCTTTTCATCAAAAGAATGGATCTACCATTTGAAGGAGGTGTAGTGTGATTCGCTTACACCATATTGCCCGTCTCATAGGTTTTTATTTTTCAAAGGAAAGTAAATGGTAATCGCAGTACATCGCACTGATTTTAGCATGTATTTTCAAATTTCAGGTAGTTTTCACTACCGGAATGAAATAAAATCAGGACAACATAGTCGAAGAAAAATGACCTGTTCGCGATTATGGAGAGGTCAAGTAATGCATTTCTTTAAGAATATGGATAAAACGTTCATGGAATGTCACTCAATTTCAATGTGTTTCTACATGGGTACATATGATCGAGCTTGAGTGGTAAATGTGCATAAGTGTTAATAAAATAGGGATAATACTTACTGTTGTTTGACAAGGCAGCATATATATATATGTGTGTGTATCGAGGGAGAGAGGCAGACAGACAGACAGACAGACGGACAGACTGACAGACAGACAAAAAGAGACAAGGAATAGTCAAGCATACTCATCGAATTCCTGTTGGTCGATACGACCAAGGATAAACTGAATTCCGAAATCGTGTGCTGTTTAAGGAAACATCTGATAGGAGTTTGTATCGAATTATTTTGCTAAAATTATTATTCTTTTCGCTGATTCCACAAATGACTCGGCCTTGCCATTGGATTGACTATGGTATGGACTGCTGGTCCGATTTTCAAACTCTCATCTCTGGATGTACTACTGGAATTTTACACTCGTGAAGTGAGGCCCGTTGTCAGAAAAAGGTGTCTCCGCATCAGACGAAATGAACGCATAATCGGTTCATCACGCCGGATGTATTCGTGGTATGTAATGGGTCCATTTCGGAACCAGAAAGTGATTCTCCTCATGCTCAAAAATTTTTGTGGTCAAAATCTACCAGGGGTAAGTAGGTAGTTCTTGAAGTAACATTGTTTCTTCCCTTTTCCTGTTATCATGGATCTGGCATAGTCCACGTCATGATACGTGGTCTTTTATCTAACTCTTCATACCAGACCAGTGGAAAACTTCCTTTGTCTCAAGAATGGTACCGTTTATGCCGTTGTATGACAAATGAAGTTTCTTCAAAAATTCACTTCTGAGTTGTTTCTGGATAAATAGTCGATCTCCTTTGAATACCTCCCCCCACCCCCCGGGTTATCGACAAAGAGTGGTTCTCGCTGTTTGAACAATAAGGCTTTCTGCGTTGGCAAATCATCCTTTTTCTGGGGCCATCCGTTGGAAACGAACTATATAAGTTCTTAGAGAACAGTGTCGCCAGCAGTCGCCTCTCCTATTTCGACGAGATCTTCATTTTCTATTGGGCTGCAACTGACAACTGATACCTGTCCAAACTCCAGCGGCGCATTGGCCTCATTCGCAGCACACACCCAAGATAATGTATTAGCGTAAAACCATTTCTGTTCTGTGTAAACCATTTTTTTCAATAAATTTAATTATCTCGCTTGCAGATTTTGACGGTAAACCAATTATTCTAGGGCATGCTTCACAACAGCTAACCGAGATATTTTATCAAATATGTGCGGGAGCATCGGTGTTTTCCTTTGAAGGATAAAGTGGCACATACACGAGCCACTAAAATGTCAGCCAAGTAGAATAACGTTGTGTAGTACCTAAAAATTCTAACCATAAATAGTGAAACATTTCTGGCAAATCTGGTAAGTGCATATTTAATTAGATTCAGCTAAAAGTCGTCCGGATTACTAATTCATGAATCTCGGTTTCTTCAAGTTGCTGCATTTTTGCCCTTTATCCCAGATCTAAGTAATCAACCTTCCGTCTGGTCCATCCGGAACTGTAATAACCTTTGATGATGTCGTAACTACTTGCCATACTATATCAGTCGAAGGGGAATGTAATAATAATGATTATCTTCGGAACATTGTGTGTTTTTCTGAACAAAAAGATCTTTTCTGTAACCCTTCCTAGGGTTCTGAATGCATCTTTAACTCAAATCAATTAGCTTTCCTGAATGACTGGCGTATTACACGAGCTATTCGATGATACCGATTTCCGTCTATCACGTAGTTTGGAGTGACGTTAAGCACTGATATTCTCTTGTCGTCAGTTGTATGCGCAAAGTGGCGCTGACTCATATTTCATATTCGATAACTGAGGCAGTTCTGTATGAAAATTATCAACACACACTATCTTTCGTAACATCGATAGTATCGTAACTACGTGGCCATGAAATTGTCACTTGTAGTTATCGTGATTACCGGCTTTATGTTTCTTTCTCCTACTATCCTAATTTCAATACCTATTTAACGTGTTATATTTAGCCAGTTGTGAAGCACTGAAAACAGTCTTGTTCTCCACCGAGCATTTTGCTGTCTCAACCGGATACTCTCAGTTAATTCCGCGTTAAATCTACAAATAAATTTCCTTTGTTTTTCAACGCATTTCATCAAACTTACTCCTTTTCTTCTTAGTTTTATTTTACATGTTATCAAGGCCAGATTCGAGTTGATCATGTAATCAGTCGTATATCTATCAAACCGTTTCTGAACTCATCAACAAGATATTTTGTTTATACGTTAGTGCCTTTGAAAAACTTGACAACTCGACGTGGACTTTTGTTCAATGGACGGGAACGGCTTAATTTCAAGTTGAAATGGTGTAGATACAGTAATCTTGTCAGGATGCTGTGTTTTCATTGCTCTGCTTCAAGAGCAACAATAATTCATTCGAAAATCTTCACTATCATCCAGCAACTTTTGATGGCCCAAGGCTCCTCCGGTATTAGCGTGTCACACCCCACAATTCACACCGCTCCCGTCTTCACAGTCCACTGTTCGTCCAATAACCATGCTTACACTAGGGAAGCAGTCGAGGCAATCGATACTTGACCACTCCACACGTCTTCTATTGATACTCACTCGTTCATACGCTATACTGAAGTTCCGGAATTGCTTACATGAGTGTGGGGAAAAGGACGAAGACACAACAGCCTAAAGTGGGAGAAAGTTATTATCCAGGAATCTGGACGACTTACTGGAATATCTGGTCTTTGGGATACGTTTCGAAAAACTGTTCGCATGTCATGACAATAAATCAAGTGAGAAATCGAAGGAATGAGGCTTGTGTGGTACCAGTGGTCTTGGAATGAAGCGAAAGGTTGGAGAATAGTTATTAGGTGTGCACCTAACAGATTCAAGTTATTTAGAGCTATATGATTATAACAAAATGGGCAGAATACATCACGTCGTTCTATTTGTGTGATGTTTCAGTGGCGCGCGTATGTACTATTTTCTCATTCAAAAGAAAGCATCAATGCTGCGGCATTTCCATGTTAAAAATACCTCGGTCGGCTGTTAGTTAGTACGTCACTTACTCATAAATGATACCCCGGGATAATTGGTTTTACGTCAAAAACTACAGAATTAATGAAAGGGTCGGTTGGAAAAATGGTTCACACAAAACGACGGTGTGGTATTTCCAGTACAGTGCTCCATTTCTGGTTAGCTTCTTTGGATCGATGCAAAACAAAATGACATTTTACTGCTCTCAGTACATTTCATTCATCCTCGAGTTATTATCTATTTGAAAACATAGCTTTCCCGATACAAATTCGAACATAGAAGTCAATAGCATTAGATTGCACGATGTATTCCGGACCATTTCGCTACATCTTCACTAGTGCACACTGCAGTCAAGGTGATCATTTATAAATGGTAAATTGAACGTTCTCATGAGATCAAAGGCAAAAGTGCACACACACACACAACTAATGATAGCAAACGAAAACGCGTTACCAAGGCAAGGCAAACGTAATTATCCATTCTCGCTGTTTGCACAGTTGAAGGTGACGTTGGTTAATTGCTAGTGCCTCCGCGTATCTCAATAATCGTTGATTGTTTGTGACATAAGTGACGGTGAACGCCGTGCTCAGATTAACACAGTGATTTGTCTCCCACAAGTGTTTCGTAATGGATGACCTGAGTGTTCTGCGTGCGTTCGATGACGTCACTGATTGTATCTGTCCACTCATTGTTCTTTGTAACCAAACCGGAATATGTTCAACCATTCCATTACGCAGTTGTCTCTCCGTTCTGCCGATGTAGGTGGCTGAGCACCCACACTTAAACTGATAAATGCAATTTGACTTGGCGCGGAGAGGCAGTGGTTCTTTTATCGATGGTAGTTTCATCCGGGAGGTTGTATAAAGAATGATGATCTTTGCGGCATAATACGTACGATTAACAGCACAGCTGAGGCGTCTGCTGATTAGGGTATTAATGTCATCAACTTTGTAAGGTAACTGTAGGTAGGCTATCAGTTTTGGGACTGTGGTAACTTTCGTTTTGCGCGGTGGTGTCTGTGAGTGCTTGGATACTAATGATTTTGGATATCCGTTGGCCTCGAAAGTTTTAAACAAGGTACGGCACTCTTCTTCCAGCGTGTCAGTTGTACATAGGGCTGAAACATGAAATTCTATAGAGCTTTATGTCAGTCATGTTAGTTCTTCCGCGATCTGTTAACGACTGAAATTCCGTAACCTTGCTTACCGTGGCAAATAAGTTTGAAGTCCGATATTAGTTAAACGTAAAATATGGCCCATTGTTAAACCAAAGAAGGTAAAATTCAGCATAGATGGTTTTTGTCATCGAGAAATAAATGCTGATCCTACCAGAACCGTTCCTTTTTCCTGAATTGTCTCCCGTGTTTCCGCCTATCTGGAAGGATAAAAACGAACGGAACATGTGTGGAAAATTTTATGTTTTCTAACAGTTCATCAGCCAAGTCACGGCAAATGGTGGCCCCACCGGAGACAAATGGTTGGTTTATTTCGAGTGAGTGACCTGGATTTCAAGGTCATAATGTATCAAAGAAGGCAAGACGGATAAGGACACTTGTGCTTGGGTGACCAAACAAGTCAAGTTCGTTAAACATGTACAGTCCTTTTTTATAGTCCGCTTTTTAGACCGCGCTGTAGCCACTTTTGTCCTCTGGCTTCCTGAGCATTTTGGCTACCTTCTGACCAGTTGCCTGTGGCCAGTAGTTTGATTCTTTTGCGCATTACTTCCGTTCGGCCGGTCCAATTGCTCCGGTTGACAGCTTTAGCGATAACCCCTCACTTGGACTAGATGTTGGTTGCGAAAGATACCGCTACGTTTGCTCCACCAGTTCGAATGCTTCCCTGTCTGTTTGTTGATGCTTCCGACGTACTCACCATCTGTTCTTTGGTCTGTGGCTCCCGATCGGTTGACCAGATCGGTTTGATATTCTCATAGGTCTGTTGCTCAAGCATTCGCCTCTACAGTATGAGAGCAGTCCCCTAGATATCCACTTTGTTTTTGCTACACTGAAGAACTATTTACTGCCAAACTGGAAAATCCCGATAATTTATCGCAGAGGAGAGGGATAACATTGCGCGAGCCCAAGGAACACTTGTGAATGTCAATATATATTTCTTCATTATTCATGTGAAGGGCGGCGTCATAACAAGAGGTACTGTGCAAAAAACGAACATATCCAACTTGGATAATGATGTTAATTGTATCGGGTTGTGAACACCAGACCGAGATCATTCAGTATTTAATCTAGGAGAAGATTAGATTATAAAACCTCCGAGCGCCTTTGTAAACAAGTGTGGAGATAAGTTAGTTATTTTAGCCCTCAACTGATCAAAAGCCATCACTGTATGAAAACAAAGGTGGCCAAGTGTTTCGAACGTAAAAATATCGGCATTGTACAGTGAATCGTTCTTACCACCGACGTACTTTGAACGAACTGGGGTCAGTGTATCAGATCCCAGACCCGTTCGGAGTGTATCTGACTGTGGTCAGAATTAGCGGCTAGTGAGTACGTCGACTGCAAAAAGATATTTGCGGAGAAAGTTACTTTTGTAAATCTAGAATCACACAGCTCGTTAGGTTTATTGGAATGGGCGCCAAAAAAACCATGAGCAACCTTATGGATGGGATGTTAATAAAGATGTCCTGAACCACATAGAATTCAGTGTTCAAAGCATGATGGTTCCTTGTCTTTCAGACCAGAAATCATTCTAGGAAAACTGCCATAGTTTGAAGCGATGCATCAGGTCATATCTCAAACGAGAGTGTGTATCTAGAACCACTATTCTACAACAAGTATCCCTCGAGTCCATACACTTGCTTCTCTATCATCCAACTTTCACGTATAGTCGGTAGATTAATTCCGATGACAGTCGATTTCGTTCGAATTTGGTCGAATCTGTTTTTGCTACTAAAACAATTGTCAGTAGTCAAACGTCAACGAATCGCCATGCATCAGGAGGAAAATTCGGTGGAACGTGTCAGTGATCGGAGGATCAATGACACTGCTGATCACAATTTTGCCTGCGGCGAACGTCTTCCTAGTGGATAAACAAGTGCAGTCTTTGTGGCTTATGGCGTTCTGTGCATTTCAACTATACTCTAAATCAATTCGTTGCGAAATGTGTTGGCCTCAGCTGCCATCGGATGTCACATGGCAAATTATTAGGTAATCCGCAAATAATTGATTTTATTTTTCGCCAATTGCCACACCAAAACCTGCCATTTTCATTTTCATCCACCAATCTGTAATTTCACTTGGTATTCCTAATTCGTTTTCATGGTTCCGCTCTTCGGGACGCATGACTTTCCCACCAAATAGATAATATGAACATAGAAGTCAATAGCATTAGATTGCACGGTGTATTCCGGACCATTTCGCTACATCTTCACTAGTGCACACTGCAGTCAAGGTGATCATTTATAAATGGTAAATTGAACGTTCTCATGAGATCAAAGGCAAAAGTGCACACACACACACACAACTAATGATAGCAAACGAAAACGCGTTACCAAGGCAAGGCAAACGTAATTATCCATTCTCGCTGTTTGCACAGTTGAAGGTGACGTTGGTTAATTGCTAGTGCCTCCGCGTATCTCAATAATCGTTGATTGTTTGTGACATAAGTGACGGTGAACGCCGTGCTCAGATTAACACAGTGATTTGTCTCCCATAAGTGTTTCGTAATGGATGACCTGAGTGTTCTGCGTGCGTTCGATGACGTCACTGATTGTATCTGTCCACTCATTGTTCTTTGTAACCAAACCGGAATATGTTCAACCATTCCATTACGCAGTTGTCTCTCCGTTCTGCCGATGTAGGTGGATGGGCACCCACACTTAAACCGTTGATATCATTTGTCAAATTATCGATGATAACAACTTGACAATCGGATTACCAAACAGTGAGCTGTCACGGCTATTACTACTGTGCACCTCGAATGTAAAATTCCATTTCCTTGGACGGGGATACCGGCAGATTGATGGAGTTGCCATGGGCAATCCTCTAGGACCTGTTCTGGCAGATATATTTGTTTCGCACATCGAACAAAAAATGAAATCAATCATAGCTCAGGCCACTCTTTATCGACGCTACGTGGACGATATATTTGTCATTGCTGACACGAAGTACGAGTGCGAAAAAATGTTCTGCCACTTCAACAACATACACCCAAACATTCAACTGACCGAAAACGGGGAAGACAACAACAAAATCGTTTTCTTAGATATTGAAATTACCTGCCGAATCGATGGATCAATCCGAAGATCAGTCCATCGCAAAACTAAGTGGTCAGGACAGTATCTACACTTCACCAGCTTCGCCCTCATAAAGTACAAAATCAGCCTCGTCCGCACCATGTTCCACAGGGCACACGAAATATGTACAACTGACACGCTGGAAGAAGAGTGCCGTACCTTGTTTAAAACTTTCGAGGCCAACGGATATCCAAAATCATTAGTATCCAAGCACTCACAGACACCACCGCGCAAAACGAAAGTTACCACAGTCCCAAAACTGATAGCCTACCTACAGTTACCTTACAAAGTTGATGACATTAATACCCTAATCAGCAGACGCCTCAGCTGTGCTGTTAATCGTACGTATTATGCCGCAAAGATCATCATTCTTTATACAACCTCCCGGATGAAACTACCATCGATAAAAGAACCACTGCCTCTCCGCGCCAAGTCAAATTGCATTTATCAGTTTAAGTGTGGGTGCTCAGCCACCTACATCGGCAGAACGGAGAGACAACTGCGTAATGGAATGGTTGAACATATTCCGGTTTGGTTACAAAGAACAATGAGTGGACAGATACAATCAGTGACGTCATCGAACGCACGCAGAACACTCAGGTCATCCATTACGAAACACTTGTGGGAGACAAATCACTGTGTTAATCTGAGCACGGCGTTCACCGTCACTTATGTCACAAACAATCAACGATTATTGAGATACGCGGAGGCACTAGCAATTAACCAACGTCACCCTCAACTGTGCAAACAGCGAGAATGGATAATTACGTTTGCCTTGCCTTGGTAACGCGTTTTCGTTTGCTATCATTAGTTGTGTGTGTGTGTGCACTTTTGCCTTTGATCTCATGAGAACGTTCAATTTACCATTTATAAATGATCACCTTGACTGCAGTGTGCACTAGTGAAGATGTAGCGAAATGGTCCGGAATACATCGTGCAATCTAATGCTATTGACTTCTATGTTCGAATTTGTATCGGGAAAGCTATGTTTTCAAATAGATAATAACTCGAGGATGAATGAAATGTACTGAGAGCAGTAAAATGTCATTTTGTTTTGCATCGATCCAAAGAAGCTAACCAGAAATGGAGCACTGTACTGGAAATACCACACCGTCGTTTTGTGTGAACCATTTTTCCAACCGACCCTTTCATTAATTCTGTAGTTTTTGACGTAAAACCAATTATCCCGGGGTATCATTTATGAGTAAGTGACGTACTAACTAACAGCCGACCGAGGTATTTTTAACATGGAAATGCCGCAGCATTGATGCTTTCTTTTGAATGAGAAAATAGTACATACGCGCGCCACTGAAACATCACACAAATAGAACGACGTGATGTATTCTGCCCATTTTGTTATAATCATATAGCTCTAAATAACTTGAATCTGTTAGGTGCACACCTAATAACTATTCTCCAACCTTTCGCTTCATTCCAAGACCACTGGTACCACACAAGCCTCATTCCTTCGATTTCTCACTTGATTTATTGTCATGACATGCGAACAGTTTTTCGAAACGTATCCCAAAGACCAGATATTCCAGTAAGTCGTCCAGATTCCTGGATAATAACTTTCTCCCACTTTAGGCTGTTGTGTCTTCGTCCTTTTCCCCACACTCATGTAAGCAATTCCGGAACTTCAGTATAGCGTATGAACGAGTGAGTATCAATAGAAGACGTGTGGAGTGGTCAAGTATCGATTGCCTCGACTGCTTCCCTAGTGTAAGCATGGTTATTGGACGAACAGTGGACTGTGAAGACGGGAGCGGTGTGAATTGTGGGGTGTGACACGCTAATACCGGAGGAGCCTTGGGCCATCAAAAGTTGCTGGATGATAGTGAAGATTTTCGAATGAATTATTGTTGCTCTTGAAGCAGAGCAATGAAAACACAGCATCCTGACAAGATTACTGTATCTACACCATTTCAACTTGAAATTAAGCCGTTCCCGTCCATTGAACAAAAGTCCACGTCGAGTTGTCAAGTTTTTCAAAGGCACTAACGTATAAACAAAATATCTTGTTGATGAGTTCAGAAACGGTTTGATAGATATACGACTGATTACATGATCAACTCGAATCTGGCCTTGATAACATGTAAAATAAAACTAAGAAGAAAAGGAGTAAGTTTGATGAAATGCGTTGAAAAACAAAGGAAATTTATTTGTAGATTTAACGCGGAATTAACTGAGAGTATCCGGTTGAGACAGCAAAATGCTCGGTGGAGAACAAGACTGTTTTCAGTGCTTCACAACTGGCTAAATATAACACGTTAAATAGGTATTGAAATTAGGATAGTAGGAGAAAGAAACATAAAGCCGGTAATCACGATAACTACAAGTGACAATTTCATGGCCACGTAGTTACGATACTATCGATGTTACGAAAGATAGTGTGTGTTGATAATTTTCATACAGAACTGCCTCAGTTATCGAATATGAAATATGAGTCAGCGCCACTTTGCGCATACAACTGACGACAAGAGAATATCAGTGCTTAACGTCACTCCAAACTACGTGATAGACGGAAATCGGTATCATCGAATAGCTCGTGTAATACGCCAGTCATTCAGGAAAGCTAATTGATTTGAGTTAAAGATGCATTCAGAACCCTAGGAAGGGTTACAGAAAAGATCTTTTTGTTCAGAAAAACACACAATGTTCCGAAGATAATCATTATTATTACATTCCCCTTCGACTGATATAGTATGGCAAGTAGTTACGACATCATCAAAGGTTATTACAGTTCCGGATGGACCAGACGGAAGGTTGATTACTTAGATCTGGGATAAAGGGCAAAAATGCAGCAACTTGAAGAAACCGAGATTCATGAATTAGTAATCCGGACGACTTTTAGCTGAATCTAATTAAATATGCACTTACCAGATTTGCCAGAAATGTTTCACTATTTATGGTTAGAATTTTTAGGTACTACACAACGTTATTCTACTTGGCTGACATTTTAGTGGCTCGTGTATGTGCCACTTTATCCTTCAAAGGAAAACACCGATGCTCCCGCACATATTTGATAAAATATCTCGGTTAGCTGTTGTGAAGCATGCCCTAGAATAATTGGTTTACCGTCAAAATCTGCAAGCGAGATAATTAAATTTATTGAAAAAAATGGTTTACACAGAACAGAAATGGTTTTACGCTAATACATTATCTTGGGTGTGTGCTGCGAATGAGGCCAATGCGCCGCTGGAGTTTGGACAGGTATCAGTTGTCAGTTGCAGCCCAATAGAAAATGAAGATCTCGTCGAAATAGGAGAGGCGACTGCTGGCGACACTGTTCTCTAAGAACTTATATAGTTCGTTTCCAACGGATGGCCCCAGAAAAAGGATGATTTGCCAACGCAGAAAGCCTTATTGTTCAAACAGCGAGAACCACTCTTTGTCGATAACCCGGGGGGGGGGTGGTGGGGGGGGAGAGGTATTCAAAGGAGATCGACTATTTATCCAGAAACAACTCAGAAGTGAATTTTTGAAGAAACTTCATTTGTCATACAACGGCATAAACGGTACCATTCTTGAGACAAAGGAAGTTTTCCACTGGTCTGGTATGAAGAGTTAGATAAAAGACCACGTATCATGACGTGGACTATGCCAGATCCATGACAACAGGAAAAGGGAAGAAACAATGTTACTTCAAGAACTACCTACTTACCCCTGGTAGGTTTTGACCACAAAAATTTTTGAGCATGAGGAGAATCACTTTCTGGTTCCGAAATGGACCCATTACATACCACGAATACATCCGGCGTGATGAACCGATTATGCGTTCATTTCGTCTGATGCGGAGACACCTTTTTCTGACAACGGGCCTCACTTCACGAGTGTAAAATTCCAGTAGTACATCCAGAGATGAGAGTTTGAAAATCGGACCAGCAGTCCATACCATAGTCAATCCAATGGCAAGGCCGAGTCATTTGTGGAATCAGCGAAAAGAATAATAATTTTAGCAAAATAATTCGATACAAATTCGATACGATCAGATGTTTCCTTAAATAGCACACGATTTCGGAATTCAGTTTATCCTTGGTCGTATCGACCAACAGGAATTCGATGAGTATGCTTGACTATTCCTTGTCTCTGTCCTCGTCTATCTGTCTGTTTGTCTGTCTGTCAGTCTGTCCGTCTGTCTGTCTGTCTGTCTGCCTCTCTCCCTCGATACACACACATATATATATGCTGCCTTGTCAAACAACAGTAAGTATTATCCCTATTTTATTAACACTTATGCACATTTACCACTCAAGCTCGATCATATGTACCCATGTAGAAACACATTGAAATTGAGTGACATTCCATGAACGTTTTATCCATATTCTTAAAGAAATGCATTACTTGACCTCTCCATAATCGCGAACAGGTCATTTTTCTTTCGACTATGTTGTCCTGATTTTATTTCATTCCGGTAGTGAAAACTACCTGAAATTTGAAAATACATGCTAACATCAATGCGATGTACTGCGATTACCATTTACTTTCCTTTGAAAAATAAAAACCTATGAGACGGGCAATATGGTGTAAGCGAATCACACTACACCTCCTTCAAATGGTAGATCCATTCTTTTGATGAAAAGGTGTCGATACGGTGTGAAAATAAACCTAAACGATAAACCGTTTTATATGCATTTTCGGAAACTTGTACCGACCACCTGTTTGTGGTACTTTACAAGACGCAGTAAAGTTCTTGATGCCGTGTAAAACTCAATCGATGGACGATCTTCCATTGATCGAAGTGTGTGTGTGGTGGTGTGTGTTAATGTGGGGGAAAAAGCAAACCCCGTTCTTCAGAACGTTTTGGAAAGTTATGTGCATGACAAGTTCACAGAAAAACGTAGGCAACAGATTTGCGAAGAAAGGATAAACGTATTTCTCTGCAGAACTGATTCCGCAAAAGTGGACTGTGCCCAGCAAAGCGACGATAACTGTTTGATTTCCATGGTAAACGTTTATTTTTTTACGTAACCCGAACTTATTTCGCTGTGCTGTAGGAAAGCTGGTGTGAACAAATATATGTATCCTGTTCGTTTTATAAATAACCGTAAGTCTTTCTCGTCGCCTGGCAAGTTTTTCCAGTGAGCCTATTTTTACCAAGTTAATATTCAGTTTATTGTTGAGCAGTTACTGCTACTGTCTACTTCGGAAACACATCTTGATTACGTAGTCATATACAAATCCATATTTCCAAATGTGCTCTGGGGGATTTTTCGGACAATACAATTCCATATCTCAACGGATGTTGTCATGGTGCTATGCTTCAGGCATATGAACGTTTGAACCCAATCTTATTCCCGTGTTCCACGATAACCTGGGGAATTACAATATTAGAAACTCGAATAAGCAATCGCCGGGATTCGTCCTGTCACGAGATGACAAATGACTTCCACAGAAAGTAGTTGCCTACTGAGCGTTAGTGAGTAGAGAGACTCAGATTGTCCCAGATGGAAGCCTTGAATGCTGCACGTGATGCGCACATTGCAAACGTGTGATGTGGGGCGAATAGGAGCGTTGGCGTCTGAGACGAACCACGTATTGTGCGTTCTACTCCATTCGGCATCGAAATTCAGTCCACCTGTTGTCTAAAGTCTCAGTCGTCACAAGGCCCACAGAGCAGACAGGTCTTGATTGAAAGTGGATGATTGAGTGGGCGCGTCTGCGTGCGTGCGCACGTGTGCACAATGCGGGAATGGCAACGAAATCGAGAGCAGCTGATTCTGTGTATGATTTTCGTAGGCTAGGACCTCCCATTCTAAACGAAGCACAAATACTTCGTGTCTGAACGTGCATGGCGTACATATGTGGTTTTGCAATGGTGCGTAGCATTCATTGAAGTGAATTCAACTGAACCTGGGTATGCACGGTAGAGCGCGGTTGACGTGACCGTTAGTTTTCATCCGTGTGCCTTTGTGTTCACATGACTTGATCTGCCTTTGATATGGTCGAGAAAGCCACTTTGGGAACAGGAGGCCTCAGCCCACAGAAAGCATGCAAAGAATACCCTTGCAAAAATCCTGATCTGTCAAAGCCATCAGTGCAGTTTAGTGTACGTGTTGACCAGAGACAGTATTCGTCCTCGTTTAAAAAGCCACCTACAGTTGCAGGATCATTTGCAGTGGCGGAACGAACGAACGAATCTCGTGACGGAGTTCAGAACATATACCCAAGTGACTGATAAAACCAACGCTACAAAGCAACTCCAGAGGTTATCCCGACTAAAATCCAGGGTCATCTAGAGTGAAGCATCTGGTGACAAACAAACACAAAATTAACCTGATTTCGCCTATAGAAATACTGCGGCGCCATCGTAATTCGAAACTGTTGGCATTCAGCCAAACTAAACTAATCAGACTGAGTAATCATGTTCGTTGTGTGCAGAAACTACGAACTCGGTTAATCCGATAGAGGGCAAACAAAGTAAAGTGTCTCCGAATCAATTGATGGACAACCTCTAGTTCTAGCCAATATGTCTCCGGAGAGGACACTTTAACGAATAAACACGGAGAATCAGTTTCCAGGCAAAAACCTCCACTAAATGGGCGTATGAGTGGAGTGCGTGGGGTTTCTCTCGACGGTGGGAGAAGTGGTCGCACTTCTTTGGGTAGCTGTCACCCACCTAAGCTGAGCAGCTTTCAACCCAAAGGATTCTGATGGCTAGGTGTCGCCATTAGTATTGTATGAATATTGCATGCATAAGCTTTCACTATCAATTTGATGATACCACTTCCTGTTCTTTTCCCAATGTCTCCATACTTTTGTTTATTTTCGAGTGAGTCTCCTGCTGAGAGACAGCAACAAACAAACTGCATTTGGTGCGTGATTGGTGGTTGTCTGAACTAAACTGCTTGACAAACTGTTTCAGCAAAAATGCATGCACGAAAGATGAGAGAATTCATAAAGATATACGACTAGTCGAGTTTATCGCAGTCAACGTTGCGCGAATCTTGAACAGATCGCTGAGAATGACTGAGCTAGTGAATGAATGAAATGTCTCTGGAAATACTTCATTTGATTTGGTATAGGTTGAATACGAAGTCGAGTTACGACGTGCAATTTCACTGTTAGCTCGACCAAAATACTCTGTTTAATCACAAGAACGGCGAGTTTATGTTTATTGATGGTGGTGTCGGAATATGCTGGTAAATTCATACTTTCACTTCGGGCTTAAATGCTGCGTTTTTGACGCAATAAGTGGCAGACATTGATGTCGCATAGTGCCAACACGGGGCTATTACCTAATCGATTATTTTCCACGGACGTCATTCAAATTCGGAAATTGCAAACTAGTAGGATTCGTAGTAGCTTAAATAAAAAATCGGCCGTCGAAAAGTGGAATCCAAATTATTTAACTGTAATCCAATGAAAACAATCGGGTTGAGCAATAGGTAATAAAACAGACGACAGGTTTTCCATTCATTACTCAGCCGTGTATGATAATTCCCAAATTTATTGCATCGTTTCCCAGCTGTGCATAAATGTTCTTAGTCAATAAATACGCTGAGCTTGAAATCATCCATGTCGACCACTGTGAACGCAGTCAGATCGATTCAGTCATCCATAATTATAAGAATTTCCCGTGAAGTAATGGGAAACAATGTACGGAAATCTGTTCCATAATTCAAATGCTAACTCTGCCTCGATAATGTGAATTCATGTCGACTGTAGTTGTAATTTTGTGGAAGGCCCGTTCACACAGAGACGACAACATAACTTATCGGTGAATGCTTTCAGTGGCATATGTTGTGTTCGGTTCAAGAAGTCACGTGCGCAATCAGACAGTCTTGCACGCAAACACACACTGTGGACCATTGATCTAAATCCCGACGCACGAGGTCACGTGCACGTATACTCGCACACAGGGTTGACGCCAGTCGAGTTCCATTCCGGACTGCACTGGCCAATCACGTTCTCACATGTCTTACGACCTTGCTTGGTTTGAACCAACTGAACACCTGGCTCAAGTTTTCACTGGTATGCGACTCCGATTTGCGTACTTACTTGGCTGCCTGTCTGCACTTGCGCTTGCCGTACGGCTTTGCTACATACACGTTTGTCCGTACAGTCATGCTTACGCTAGACCTGTCGATTACGGGACGCAACAAAATCACCACCAGAAATCTGCGCAATGGCACTATCATTACTAACAGCCGAAAGTAGGCATACTGGGCGAGGCGCGAGCATTTCGTTTACTCATGTCAATGGCGTAATCAAGACATGCCAGTTTATAAATGATACGGTACATGCGATACCCGGTAGAAAAATGGGGCAATCGTTTATTACAAATGAGTCAGCCATTCTTGTGTGATTGTGTGGCTAATGCCAGGGAAGGCACACCAGTCACAATGTTTTACAATGGTTGTGTTCACGCATATCTTAGCGGAATGCTAGCAATTTTCCGTTCCCGTTACGTAATCCTATGACTATTTCAGGTCAACTCGATGATCTGTTGAGAGCAGCCGATGCTGAGCTTTTTGCCGGAATTTGTTTTGTGCAGTTCAACTGAGTCCTTAAGTGCGTACCGCGGTATTTTATAAAATCCGCACAACTATAAACAATATCGTGGCATGTAAATAGAACAAGAAGTTTGAGAGTTGTAAATATGATCATTTATCTGAGGGACTACTGAAAACGAACCCCACTTCTGTACAATTCAGCATGTGTTTATTCAATTTGGTTCTATCTGATACTGTAGAGAGAAAACAAAACACTTTTCGCTATTTTGGACCCTTTGGTGAAAACGCACATGCACAGAGAGCGAGATCCGGTCAGCTGAGAGGGTGCGGTCATTGACCATGACTGAAAGTGGTTGAGCAAACGAAAGCAAGTCGCGGGATCCACACCGAAGCCATGTAATCCGCGTGCCGATCAAAACCGATCATAAAACAGTTGTGAAGTGGATGCACTTGTAGAAAATCGTTAATGGATTGAGAACTTTCCCAATCGATCTGGTCTTGTGTTAAACAATGTTCAGTGCCCAGAGTACATATTTTCCACATTCCGATCGCATTTAATATATGACACTGCCACCGAGAAAGCAACTCCTTTACGTGAGTGGATCACGTGCAATAGGTTGGTGTTGCTTTGAAATTACTCCCACTGGTTCCTAAATATTGAAATTGTGGTTAAAAACTGTGTTCAATTACTTTCCAAATTTGAGAATAAGGGCAATTGAGCTTTCCGCAGCCTGGCATTTCTCCCGTCGCACAACAGTGCATAAGTTCCATAGGTCGATATTGTTTTCCGGTTATTTCCCTCCATTCTACTAATGTGACCCAATTGCTCATCCTATAGGTTTACGTACCATCAGTCTTGTTTCAGGTATAGCTTTAAGTGATCTCATATTAGCCACAATGTTATAGTCATACGGCAGCATCCACTGCACCTGAGAAGATGATTAGCACTGGCTGTACACATCGGCTGACCCGTTCCAGGCTCCGATTTATTTCTCTTAGGTTATCGCTGAACAGAGATTCTGTAGTTCCGTTCCTTGGAAGTGTCTTCATTAACAAGTACCAGGTAGTGTCTGCATCAACGACCCTTTTTCATCTAAAATGCACCGTAAAACCTTGCTGAAGCCAAATTTTGGGCCCTATCAGAGGGGTAATTCAATGACCTCAGCCCGCACTCCACTCGCGATGGACAAACAGATGCCACGTAGATACACCACTTGCGGCCGAGATTAGATAACGTTGTTTCATCTGTTACACACTATAGTCAATGGACAATACCCAACACCATCTAATGTTCGTCGTTTCTCACTTCTCAGCCCGACCGGTCGTTCCGAACAAAAGAAGACACAATGCGGGCCCGTTCGGAACGAGAAATGCCCGTGTGTTGAGGAATTACGAGCAATAGCACTAGCGACTAAGTATGGCATACAACATTGACGCACAATTTCAATTCAACGGTCAGGAGTGCAATACAATGGACGAAGTAGCTATAGGCTCATCATTAGGTCTCTTATCAGCCGATGTCTCTAAGAAAAAACTAGAAAATAGAATCCAGTCCAATTATATTGAGTTCTCTAGAATTATCGGACCAAATTAATCACATTCATTAGGTCATCACTTTGACGAGAGATCGAATCTGAACAAGGGCTGATGGTGCATGATATTCTATTGTCATAGCGCAAAGATGGATCTCTGACTTATGGCATTCATAGAAAGAGAACGTGCACTGGTCAATGTCACACTCTTCGATGCATTGCACAATTGACATCCTAGATAAAGAAACCTGTCACGATCGAGCTATTCTTGGGAAATGGATATTCAGAAAATCTTACTGATCGTTTTATGACAGTCACTAAAATAGGGAGAAGCAATATTCCAGCTTACATCAAACTGTCACTCAATCACGATACGATCACGGAGACAACGACCAAACGTCTCAGAAAAGTGTTGAAAACATTTACTTCTCAACGGAATTACTAGGTTTCTACGTTTCCATATGCACCATCTAACCGCAGATTAAATAAAGCCTACTGATGGAACTAAACTTTCACTGAGTGTTCTGAACTGTACTACTCTCACTCTAATGAATTTTCTGTCTGCAAATCATCTCAATTCATTAGTACAAAACAGATCATTATATAAGATATACGGGGCCATAATCAAATCCTTGCCTGCGAATCATATTGGTTCAATTGCTATTGACGAGCGCCTCTCATGGCTGGTTGAAACCCGACTGGCTGATTGGGATCCGGTCGGTTCAGATAACAGCTGGTCTCTGATTAGTCTATCACCGGTTTCGCTGGTCCCAATCTTGTCCTCGATTCTTGACGAGCGATGACGTGCTATCTGCCTACCAAATCATTGATCTGCTTCGCGGAGTTCAACCTCGTCCTTGATTCTGGACAGGTAAAGGCGTGCTGTTTGACCACCGAATAGAGACTCCTCTGTTCGTCTGATACTACCCACACACCGTTTACTTTTTATTTAGTACATACTTGCGCATGAGTGCAGTGGAAGGATATACGCCAGTGGTTTAGTATGCCGACTGCGCATGTATTCCTGCGGAAGATGCCGTCCCCAGGTCATAATCTGAAGCAATTGTGGCATGGGTCTTCGTGCCAAGTGTAGATAAGTGCAACCAATCGATGGAAGAACAAAAAGTGATGCAATCTTCTGAGATCTGTTTTGTTGCGTTTCGCATTCTCCTTATCACAGTTCAGAATTGATCCACTAGTCTAGATCTTAAATGACGACAACTGATGAATTTACATTGGCAAACTGGATGTGTGGTGATTTTTTCCTATCCATATGCAATTCGACAAAACCCATTTTTAACAATCAGTATTCATTTGTTCAACGTATACTCCAATCTGCATCCATGCATTTCCGCACACATAAATGCACCATGCGCGCATGACTTGTCTCAGCCCAACCGTGGATATTGACTATCGCAGCACGCGTGTCTCACGCACATGACCTACTTCCATATCACATGACAGTGTCTGGCAAAATTGTGCCCACCGATCGCATTGTTCATGGGTCAATACTTGCGTGTGTATCCGTTCCGTCTCGTATTTCATGCCTATATAAATGCCATATTTTACATGCTGAGCGAACAACACATTTCCGTGCCAGCTGGTGTGCCTTCCGACTTCATGTCGGGCAATCCGGTCATCACAAACTGTTAACAACACACTGCCAAGTTCTCGATGCTACTTCAATGCTTGCATCTTAATTCTGATCGAGTGTCACCCTGCTCTTAGTCCCTAGTATATACGACTCACATTAGTATACAGAATACTGAAGTAACCATGACCAGCAGACTTGGTTCTGATTTCCGATAGAACAAGAAGTGCCGGGACGAGCGTATTGCTGTTCATCATGCAGCGTGAACGTTCAAACCGTTGAAGCCCTGTACAGCTGTTTCATCGTTGTTGGGAATCATCACCAGTGCACATCCATCGAGTCCCAATCGGGACTTGAACCCGAGTTGTCTGGCAATGTTTTACTGAACTTTTATTCTGCATGACATAGCGCCCTTCCGAAACTGGCTTCGAGCGAGCGACTCCTGTGCAAGACGGCATCTCATGTGTAAAAGTTCACCGAACCATCGACAGAATTCTGCATAGTAAAGAACTGTTAACTAATTTCACATTACCCTGGTGGTGTAATTTCAACCTTCTCCACACCCCACCTTCGAGTTCTCATTATCTTCGGACATTATGGTTTTAAATGAACCAACTCAATTACCACCGTTAGGCCGTATGCACCAAACTGAGATGTAGAAAACGAATCGCCCTCGATATGAATCCTGCAAAGCTCCATCTGTTTTCTAATTCCAGATGTTTGTTCTCCTGGTTGCACTACCAACCTATTCCCAATACAACGAATTCTGTTTGTTGCTGTATCTTAGACACAATTACTATAGTCCCAAGAATGAATCATTCAGCCCTCACTGCATTCAACGAACAAATGGATCGAATTATGCGTACCGAACGTCTTGATGGTGACCCGAATTTTTCAACTGTTTCGAAGCAATGGTTGGATACGTTTACATCTACCTAGACAGTACTGAGTAACTCAATTTAAATAAACTCAGATCCCTTGCTATTCGTGTCGCCTAATGTGTATGATTATATCAAAGGGTGTGCAACTTACGAATCTGCCACAGAAACTCCCACAAACCTATGAATCCAACCGAAGAACGAGATTATCGCTCATCGTATATTAGCTACATGTCTACAACAACACCGGTGAAAATCCGAACCAATTCTTGTGGAAGCTGAAGTCGATGGCTAAAAGTTGCAATTTCAAAACGATAACGATAAAGGAAAATTAAGACTCCACCCCACATGCTCTCATCGCTGAACTTCAGTCTCTGGAGGTGTATGGGATGACTGAGGGGAGTTCCAGCTCTGAGTTGGTAGTCTGCCGTGCCCCTTCAGACATCTGTTTCCTTGGTCTCCATCGATTACCCAACTCTTACCTGTGGCTACACGAAGCTAAAGCACGCATCAGCAGCCACACCCCGGTAAACCACTCGACAGGCGGGCCAAACCAGGTTGGAGAGCAGCCGAGGCCTAAAACCTCGGAGATGGTGCTCAGCATGCGAAGACGGCTGCTTCTGAATGGGCGGACGAGATCTAATGCCTGATCCAACGGCCAAAAGGGAAAACTGTTAAACCAAGTGTCACATGGACCCCTGGGTCATGGTCACTTCTACCAAATGGCGAACGAGCTCCTTGAGAGCCACTTGCAACCATGTACAATGGATACGTTGGGCGTCCCGGAGTGGTAAACCACCATCCAAAAGGCGTATGAACGGTTCGATCGGTCACCGGCTCCGAACACACGATGGTCCTGTTGCCCGACAGGTAGCACTCGGTTGTGCAAGGGCTAGAGATGCAACCTCCAACAAAAATCCCAGTGATGCTGGGGATGCCAATTTGAACAGTAATCGCAAGACGCTTCATAGATTACGCCACTGCAGTACACAACCGATCCCACTTTTGACCACCGTTCGTGGTCAGGCGCAATCCGCGACACCCTAGAAGCCGTCTCATCCTCGCTCAAGAGACGGCCGCATAGATTTGAAAGCCCAGTCTCGGGTAATACGAAAGCGCATTTTAGAAGACATTTCACTCGAACTGCAAACGATTTTTGAGCAAGCATGATCTTTTGAAATAGCTCTGTTGATCACAATCTTACAAATTGGACGTGCACATTGCATCTATAACGAATTCATTGTAGTCACGACAAGCACCGCACAGATTGCTATAACTGCCACAAGTAATGTTGGCACAGGCAAGCGCTGCCTTTGCGGACTCAGCAGACACACAAGATCGCTTTGTATTACACGCGAGGCGATTTGCAAGGAATGTGGTAAGAAGGGTCACTACCTGCCTATCATCTGTAAATCCTACTGACTCACCAAACAGTGCCTCGCATGATGCAGTCGATGATCTCCTCTACAACGTACCGCAGAAGGTTCTGATCGATACAGGAAGCTCCTAAAGATATGTCACTGCGTCTGCTGTCAAGCAACTCTGTGGCGATCATACATATAACGAGTCTCACTAATGATCATCATTTCGTTACATTACAATATAAGTGGCAGTGCATAAATACTCGCTCTCGTATTCTTCTAGAACACGATATTCTCAAAATGCATCAACCAGTGGAAATTCCGTTCGCTGGAACCTAACCTCATTTTCTTTGTAGCTTACTAGCTCTCGATGTGCATTCCCCATCCTCATTCAGTGAAAATACCCCCAACTTTAAGCCAATCCTAACCAAATCACGCCAACCGATCGGTTCCCGACAAGAAATTTACTCGATCTGAAATCAATAAACTTCTGGAAAATGGCAGTATCGAATAAGCTACATCCCCTTGGCGATCATAAGCCTTGGTAACCACCAATGAAAAGCATAAACGACCAGTGGTTATTGATATCAGCCACACGAGCAATCGAAACACCGACCCAGACGCATATCCTTTGCAAAGAATAAATTGCATCAACGAAAACACCTCCGGCTACTCGGTATGCAACACACACGTTGGATCTACAAAGGGAATACCATGAAACACCGACGAAGCAGAGAGAACAAGCTCACCGCATTTCAAGCCTACGGTAACTTTCATCGATTCCCATACCCTCTGGTATCACAAACGGTGTAGCTCGTTTCCACAAAGTATGGGCAAACTAAATCATGACGAGAAGCTTAAAGAGGAATAATCATATGCAGACTACATAATCCTAGGCGCGATCACGGAGGATGAACACTATTTCCCTAAGAGATTTTCAGGTAACCCACAAATAATACCCAACTTTTAAAGAAAGTAAAAGCGCTGTTCATTCTCGAATAATTCCATCACTATGGTTTGGACTTCATGGACAAAACTATTCGACCTGATCCCGGCCGACTTCAGCCATGGAGTATCCCACCGAAATAAAGTCTCAGTAGCCTAATGCGCGATTATTTGCTTTCCACTCTTCGTGGACCTCACAGTTTTCGGACTAAATCCGCCAGGTTGTTAACAATCGCTGTTCTGCTCCCCAACGGTCGTCTGTGACTAGTTATAAAAGATCAAGAAGGGAATCGAAAGCTGCCATTCCTTTGTTGTGCAAACGGGTGCTTTTCACACCAGCATCACGGCTACTCTCACACAGAATGGACGACCGACTTGCCTGTATTTCCAGCGACATGTCTGGATCCCCCATGATTGATTGCTTGAGTCACTTGTTCGGCATGCAACTCTATATTCATTCTGATCGCGGCGCGTCATTCATGCCCGAAGGACTTCGATCATTCCTTGCTGGGAACGGCATTGCAACCATTAGATCTACGTCATATAATACTCAAATAAATAGAAAAGTTGGAGTGATAAATGAAACCATCTGGGAAGCTATAACTCATTCGTTAAGATCAAAAAGCCTTGTTGTACCCCAGTGGGGTTTGTGCTATTGGCTAACCACACCGGGACCCGAACTGTTGCGTTGGTTTGCGAGATCATCAAAGTATGACCCTCTCGTTCGTGGTGTGGGACTGATCGATATTGTAACTCACAATATTCACATATTCGCTTCCAGGATGGAACAGAAGGATCTGGTCCACCGAACAATTTAGTACCACCCGGAGAACGAAAATCTAGGCCCCCGAAAACGCCTCAGCTACAGACTGTCGTTTACACTGAACAAAAAGATCAAACACATCCACATAATTCACGTAATCGAGAACCACAGCTACAGAGAATGTTCTATGATTATCTGATCGGTTATTCATCCGAATGCAGTTTCTCCTTTCGCATAGCGCACTCTTTTGCTGTGTAACGCCTGGGCCTTAGATTCTTCCAAATTGGGAATTTGCGACATCGTTCCAGCTCAAAACACCATGTTTGTGCGCCCAAGCTTCATTTTAATCGATTATTGAACATGTTCCTCTCTCACGCTTTCATCATACATGCACAACGGATATTTCTGAAAGATTGATTGTCTTTGATTCCTACTCTTCTCATTCACTCGCCTTTCCGGAAGCACGACACATTCCTCAATTACAGCCACTACTGACGATGATAGAAACGGAAAACTATTCACAATAATCCAAGTCTGTGTGACCTATGACCCGAATCGGAAAAGAAACAGGCTGAATGGATACTGGAACGACGGCGGTTGTATTTACATATATGTGTGCACTTTCATTAGCCTCTTGCGTAGAAAAAAATAAATTCATGTTAAACAGTGAATAGTAATACGGGGTAGGTCGTGAATATCGGTGAAACGAAGGTAGCGTGAACAGTCTGTGGAACATTTGAGTGAATGTTGAATATCAGTGCAATAAGGCAGTGTTGCATGCGTAGAGTCGATTGACCGCGCACCTTCGAGTCAGTGACTAATGAATGGGTAGTAACAGGATTGCAGTATGAGAGTGATTCGGTGTCGTCTTAATAGCTTTATTGAGATGTGTCCTCCAAGATGCGCGCGCTACGTGGGTGGCGTGTTTTGGGGGTGAAAAGAGAACACTGAAACTTGACGTTCTGCAAAAAATCGTCGGGCGAAATTTCGGTGACCATAGTAAGCCACTTGTGAGGCCGAATAGAATGGAGCTGACTGCGGATGCTTCTCCTGTCACGGGAGTCGTAAAGCCTCATTTTCCACGCTCTAACAATTTGGGAACTGGATTGCACCTCAGTGCCCTGCACCCAGCACGAATTGTCCCCAATCTTCAAAGATGCTGCTGCGGCTGGACATTCACTGGCCCATCGGACTTGTGGTGAGGTCGAGGATCGGAGATGCTTCACGTGGTCGCGGAAAATAAGTGGAATGGATGATGAGAAATTGGGAATGCCCAAACCCCCATCAGAGCATCGCGCATGAAAAAATGCGGTGGGTGCATCTGAAGGGAGTTCCAGGAAGTCCCGAACACACTTCCTACACATATGGTCCAATTTCTTGAGAGACTTCTTATGGATGACTCCAAGACAAAGCCCATGTCGCAAACGGGAAATCAAGTATCTTCGCAAAATTTGCAGTCTTTGATATGGATGAAGAGGGGCTTGCACGATTTCATTCAACATACTTTCCACGATTGTGACATAATCTACATCCGCTTTTCCTCGAAACGTAAACTCTACATTCAGGAAATGGAACGAATCGCTCGGAGTTAGCATGCGTATGGGCGAGTTTTTCACCGTGAAAGTAGTTTGAGCCAGAGCAGAAAGTTTATGTTTCCCAGAACAAATTATGGAGGCCGAGAATGATTTGTCGGTGTCAATTGAAAGGCCCGCCAGACTGCAAGCAGCGTGACAGCTGTCCAGTTTCATTTGGAGCTGTTCATCTGAGTCAGCAAGTAGAATGATTTCATCCGTATGGGCGATTGCACCGATCGGGCCGGCTGGCGAACTAAAAGCCAAGTCCGGACGAGAGTCGGATAAAATCTGGTCGATCGTCATCGTGAGAATCAATGGCCATAACGGATCACCCTGCCTTACTCCTCGGACCGGTTTAACACAAGTACCATCAGGTAGGATACTGGATGCAGTATCACAGGATGACCGTAGATAATTCTGCAGTAACGGTGGTGCACCATATAAAGCAGCAGACCTGACTACAACATCGTGGGATAGCGATTCAAAAGCCATAGAAAGAGGAAGATATGCAAAAGATAGCGAACGGAAAGATGAATGCGCGTGACGCAGAATAGCATGCAGAAGCGCGGTCGCCTCAAAGCACTCACTGCTCTTTAAGAAAGTAAACTGAAGCCTATTGGCGACAAAGAACGAGGTCCACCGACGTTCCAGAACTTCGTGAAAAGCACGAAGTATACATGGAGATATCGAAATGAGTTGGTAGTCCGAGGGGGATGACGGGTGATCAGATCTGGGGATAAAACTTACACGAGCGGTATTCAAACGCGGTGGAATATGAGCTGCTGCTAGCAGAATGTTCATGTATGCAGCGAAAATGGGAAGTGAGGATTGAAGGAGATCCTCGGATGTTACACAATCAACACCAGCGGCACAACCTTTCATATCTTTGAGGGCTGAGCGAAGTTCCGACACTGAGATGGGGAGTAAGTCGAGAGATGAACGGTCGGTGAGACGACAACCAGGAAGAGGTGGAACGGGATGAAAATCAGCCAAGAAACGCTTGGACAGTTTTTGCTTCCAAAACCGAATGAACTCTGGAGTTCTGGTGCAATCATACAAATCTGACGATCTCCAACGCCCAGAAAGAACCTCATCGGCTGCCTCTTTCTCACTATGAGCAAACAATTGCTGAATACCAACGTGTTCCACTTTTCGTTCAGCAAACTTAGTGTTATTTCGACGACGCGATTTTGAATTTGTAGAAATAGGAATACCACACAGTGATCGTGGAACGGTAGAGTTGCACAGGTGGGTGACATAGGTTTCAGCATGTACATCGAGACCATGACGAAGTGCTTCTAGGGATACGGACTGGTATAACGCAGACTCGGCCATTTGGAGTTCCTGTGAACCGAATGTGCCAGATGGAGACGAACGAAGCAGGGAACAAGCCACTTCAAGCAAGCGCTCGGAGACAGAATCCATGTAACAGCGTGATTGGGTAGAAGCAGGTGAGTGCGTACTAGGAACCGGCGAAACCATGGGCGAGGGTGGAGTATCACTACAGTGAGACTGAACGGCGACTTCTTTGTTCATACTGTCAAAGTGACAGCCTGTATCGGGAGCTTCCCAACGTAGCATTTGAAGCCTCTTCTTAATACTCTCGGCTGATCTGGGATTGAAGTAGTCGGCTAAAGCATCGTAAAACGCCTTCTTTTCCGAATAATTTGAAACCATCTGATTAGCTAGGCTAATCAGAGTGGCTTTTTCTGATAAACTCCACTGTTGGCGGACCGGCGCGATCTTTTTCAGTATCTCCTTGGTTCTTTCTGTAGGATGACGATGGCGCATGTGTTGCGAACAGCCAACCTGTGTGTCGAACGACTGGGAGCATATTGTGCACGGGAAAGCTTTCTGCGGTGAAGTGTCCAAAGGGGCGGGTTCAGTGGCGGATTCGGGATGTAGTTTGCGATGGAGAGTGAGACCAGCTTTGGTTCTGCACATTTTTCCACAAGCACCGCACACGAATTTTGTCGAATGACGGGAGCTGGTCACTTGATTGCTGCAAATCGCCTTTTCCATAGATATTGTGGACATGGCACCGAAATCAGGTAGATGACGCAACGGTTCCGAATCGGTGGGAAGCACAACAGGCTATTGCCAAATCCAAGAAGGATCAGCTGAAACTGAGGTACAGTAGAACAGAAACACGTGAACAAAATAGATAGGCAATCCCGGAGAATGATGTGGGAAGAGGGTTTGTTTAAAAGTTGCGTGTCCATGAACCGACTAGGTAATAAAAAAATAACCACCATGTTATGGTTAACAAAGATATGTGGATGAAATCAAGTCAATCACAATGATCCACGGTAGATCGTATGCGCGCGATCTTAACCGTAGTCAGGTTTTAGTGAATACTGATTTCAATTTTTGCATCCTTTTATGATGGCTACTGAACCAAAACTGGCCCTACTTTTATTTCACAACACTGCCTATAAACACTCACATTATATTAGGAAAATGTCTGCTTTTTTGTTGCTTTATTCACTCAGTTCAAACTACTCCAATCCATTCCGATTATTAATACAACAACCGCTGCTCGTTGCCCTATATTCGCAACACTGTTAAACACACAATCCCGCAGTCCTCTCTGTGCCCACCTTTATTGGATTGTTCAGCACTTGCAAATCGCATACGAAACCCTTTTTATGGGCTCGGTTAGCAGACAGATCGCTCCGTTTATACGAATACGATCAATATGTACGTCTGAAAATGTCGCCAACGCTGACACTGTGTGGCAAGCTCGGTCGTGCTGAGAGAATAACCGTTTTTCGGACACCATTTTGGATTTATTTTCTCTACGATCTTTTCTGATGCTTGATTCCCACCTCACCGTCTTGTTCCGTTGCGTAAGTTTAACTGAATTGACTTCTCCGAGGTTTCCGTCGACCTCGTTTTTAAATCACTTTCACCTTCGGTTCTTCGCCGACTGTACACGCTCGCGATTCGCTCTCTGCTTTGCCGTTGCGTTCATTCGCATTCAGTGTTTCTCGTATCGGCACTATTTCGGTACCACGATAAATAGAATACAAGTTCGCATCTGTCCACCGACTCGCGTCTTCTCTATTCGTTCGATGGAGGGGATTTCGTTGATATTTCGCTGTGAGATCGGATAGAAGACACGTTCATAAGCCGCGCTCGAACGTCTTCGTGGATATTTCACCAGCCCGATAAGCCTGTGATTTTTGCTGTTTCACGATATTTATATCTTTTTTTACGACACATTATCGCAACATAGCCATGTCAGAGGATAAGATGCAGCTCGACACAGACCTCACGTTTTCGGCCGTTACCTTCAAACCCGTGGCGTTTACGCCCCACGATCCCGAGGTATGGTTCGCAGTATTAGAGATGCAATTCGAGGCACGCAACATCCTCGGCCAACGCCAAAGGTTCTCCTACACCTTAGAGGCAATCCCGGGGATGTCATCGCCTCAGTAAGGGGCTTGCTCTCAAATCCTCCACAAGAGCAGCCGTACGATCAACTTAAGGAGGCCATTTTCAAGCAATTCCTGCTCTCCCGGGAGGAACGCTTGCATCAGCTACTGGCACAACACCCCATCGGGGATACTAAACCCAGCCGACACCCAGCTCACCTCCGGTCCCTGACAGGGCCCGCAGATAGTTAAGGAACCGTAGCTGGATTCGACGCTTTTTCGCCTTTGCAACGAGCAGCCTTCGTGGCTAACAAAAGTGACGCCTGTGTTGGCAGTGGGGCTAACCCCCCCCCCCCCCCATCGCCAAGAGATCGCGCAATCATCGGGGTGTTGACCTGGATGAATCGCCGGAGAGGCCTCGGCACTCTCGATCCATCCATCCAGCACCAACTGTCTTTTAGAGAGAAAGTGAAAGTGCTTACCCCTCGAAGTAGCCCACGCAAGCATACACACGGACGGGCGCCTTCCACTGCCCACGTCCGCCGTGAATCCGCCTCACCTGCCTCGTCCAAACCAGATCATCCTACCAGCGGTTTTTGTTGGTTCCAACGCGTTTTCGGACCAGCCGCCCGTAGGTGCAGACAGCCATGTTCATACGCGGCGGGAAACGCCCCTGCCAGCAAGTAGAAGTGGCCGTACTCGCCGGCAATCAGTCTCAGGTTGACCGTTTATTTTACGTGCATGATTCATGCACTAACGCTAGGTTCCTAATTGATACTGGAGCCCAAGTTTCTATCTTGCCGGTTGGTAAAGACAAGCCAAGAGCTTCCTTGCTTCGGCTGTCCGCAGCAAATGGTTCTTCCATTACTACCTGCGGCACGAGACAGCTTGCGATCAACCAGGGACCACGACGACGGTATCTGTGGACGTCCCCACAGGCATGCTGGGAATCGATTTTCTGCAGCATTATGAATTACTTGTTGATTCACGTAGGCTGCAGCTTATCGATCCTTCGTCGGACACTACATTTACGGATCTCACAGCTCGAACAGATGCACACCGAATCACAGATTTGTTTTCTAACATAACTCACGATTTTCAGTCTTTATTTATTAAATTCCTCATTTTGACCAAACCATTTAAATAGTTACAGTGACCGATCGTGTGGTACACAACACTGTCACTAACGGACCACCAGTCACGGCACGACCTCGCCGACTGGCACCGGACAAACTAGAATTCGCCCAATGTGAGTTCGACACTTTACTTTCTAAAGGTATTGTTCGTCCTTCTCACAGTCGATGGGCCTCACCTCTACACACGGTTCTTAAGAAAGATGGCACTGGCTGGCGAGCATGTGGCGAGTATCGCGCTCTAAACTCGGCTACCCATTATGATAGCTATCCGATACCCCATATACACGACATCACGGCAACACTTCATGGCACAACCGTATTTTCTAAGATCGATTTGGTACGAGCTTATCACCAGATCCCAGTCGCCGCTGAAGATGTTGAATAAACCCTTGTCGCGACTCCTTTTGGTTTGTTTAAGTCCCTACGTATGCCTATTGGTTTGCAAAATGCTGCTCAGACATTCCAGAGGTTTATCGATAACATTACACGAGACTTGGAATTTGTTCACGTCTATATCGATGACTTGTTAGTCGCATCGTCGAGCGTAGATGAATATTTCTAACATTTGATGCTACTATTTCAACGTTTGTCCGAACATCGAATAGCAGTCAATCCCGATAAAAGTGAAATTGGCAAACCTGAACTTGTGTTCCTCGGTCACAAGATCACTCGAAAGGGTATTAGGCCTTGCGAGGATAAAAAAAGCGCTATCTTAGATTACGGCGTACCGTCCTCAGTCAAGGAGCTTAAGGCATTTTTATGATTAGTTAACTTCTATCGTCCTTTCATTCCACATGCTGCTCAACACTTGCTTCCATTAACCGACCTACTTCGTGGAAATCCACGTAAGTTGTCGCGTACGGATACCGCACGAGTAGCGTTCTCGAAGATCAAAGCGACATTAGCTTAGACTACGCTTCTGATGCACCCACTCCCGTCCGCCACGCTTAGCATAGCGGTGGATGGATCTGACTTTGTCATCGGAGCGGTCCTGCAACAGTCTGTTTCTGGGATTTGGCAACCATTAGAGCTTTTCAACAGATTCACGAGGTGGCCCGAGGCTATTCCCATTTCCGTCGTCACAGCCGAATCAGTGGCTCGACATCTGAGTGCAAGCACAGGCTCCTGCCAATCTTGCAACATCATACACTTGTCTGGTTTCAAACTGTGTGCCAAACAAAACATGGTGCAATCAGGGAGGAAGGGGTAGGTAGTCCGAGTCCATGATTTATTTGTGGGCGCGATACTGACAGGTTGCCCAAGCCAAAGCAGGCGATTTTCTTAGGGATCCACAACCAGAGCCTTTAACTATCCAAAGTCTAACCCTCAAGGCAGCAGGACGAAAAGTGGGGTCCGTAACCCATTGGGGGCCATTGACTGATTGCTCAGTTCATGCGCCCTTCGGATAAGCCCAAATATAATGGGTGCCCAGTACACTTCTCTACCACAGATGCCGGTGAGCATACCGTTGTACGCCTCATAAGCCACTCATGGTTGCTTTCGAATCAGGGTTTAGCCATCTTACCTTGACTGATTATCAGTCAGCCAACCCGGTGGAGAGCGCCAGGCATTCGCTTTCGTCTTCTCATTTTAGTGGAAACACCTCCGCCACGAGAAGGCAGTGAGTAGGATATCCTCAACAGAGGATGTGTTAGACGCACGGTCACTTGGGAACATTTCGAGAGGCGTTCAGGATTAGTAGCCATCTCGGAGCCTGAGGCACCCGCCCTCAACCATCCTGAGGCATTTGGAGGCACGAGTGTACAAAAGCCGCGGTACGTAGTGCTTTACTCTACGGTTGCGGGACTTGGCCAATTCGAGTGGAGGGTGCTCGGCATCTCTCTGTGTTCGACTACCGGTGTCTGACCAGCGGTGATCAAACGGTCATCACGGTGGGCTTTCAATCCTTCCGCCCCGGGGTTCGAATCTTGCGTCTACCACCGGTCACTCTCCCCAACTGGCAGTCTATGATTAATCCCGACTTCCCTCCTGAAATATTATACCGTTAATACATAGTAAAAAGATCTTAAAAGAAGATGAAAAATGTCTCCGAAGCACTTCTCGCGTTTGATGGGGACATCGAGCGAATGACGTCGAAGTGCGCCGTCGTACGTGTTGGGCACGGCTAGCCCCCCTCTCAACGAAATTGTGGTACCTTGTACATTTCGCATATTATACCATTTCTTATTCACTGTATTGAACACAACGTTTTACTGTTTTATCAAATTAATGAAGACGCATTTCCAACGGGGATCGTTCTCTCTGCGTTGCTTGTGAGCGTTCTGAGACTTGTGGCAATAAAAACGAAGCTCATACAATCCCAAAAGCCATTTTTAGCGCACCGACCGTGACTTGGCAGCCAGCACTGGAATTATTAGGATCCATTCAAACGACGAACCACCGTCAGATCAAAAGCTCTATCGAACCAAACTTGAGGAGCGATCTTCTGTGGCCGGTTTGATATCAGCATGCTGAACATTGTGCACAAACTGTGAATTATCTTTTACATTCATCTTGCGCCGTATTTCTGTACACTAGCATTGTCTTTATCGAGCCGCCACATGATTGGTGAGCCCGATGTGATTCGCCCAGAACTCCCTCGGGTGCTCCTAAGTGCTTAGTATTTCGAATTATTATTTATTTTCTGCCTCTTTTCATCATGGATCCTACAATAAAACCGGACAACAGTACTGACTATGAAGGTAGCACCAACAGCATTTCCATAAAGACCCCATTTTCGGCTCTTCGAATCCCCATGTGTGGTTTATCCATGTTGAGGCTCATTTCCATTTTCTCACAACTACCTGTCAGGCCATCATGTTCTCGTATGTTGTGACACATTTTCCCACCGACATAGCCTCCGAAATAATAGACCTCATAGACCAGATACCAGCCGACTCTCCATAGAACGAGCTTAAGACGGCGGTACAAAAGCGAACAACCTCGTCAGATGAAGCTCGTCTACAAAAATTGCTGGCTGGCGCGGAATTAGGCGACCGCACTCCATTTCAACTCCTGCGTTGTATGCATTCTCCCGACGCACATCGCCGGGTCAGTAAAACATTGTTCCGACAGCTTTGGACAAACTCACTACCGGCCAACATTGGAGCCATCTTGTCAGTACAAGCTGCCGACACCCCACTGGAAAAGCTGGCCGAATCACGTAGATGCCACACCCACGACATCCGATCGGCTCGATGGCCTTACACAGATGCGACTTCAGATCGATACTATCAGCCGTTCGTGAACGCGCCGTCAACCAGGACCCAAGTCCACTTCTCGCTCCAAGCGTATAGTCGACCAAACCGAGGGAGAGCACATGTTTCTATCATTGCCGATCTGCAGAAAATGCGCGGAAGTGCACCCGACCGTGCGTGTACGAAACCTCGCACGAAAATCCCCCACAGACACAGGGAAACGGCCGAGCCAGTCAGTAATGGCGACAGCTGCAACTGGCAAATCAGAAAGTTGCCTGTTCTTCGTATACGACAAATCAACCAATTTCAGGTTCCTTGTCGATATTGGTGCAGAGGTCAGCGTTATCCCACGTCCTCGTGAAAAACGCCCCCTCTAACTATCTCCCTTCATGTTACAGACGACAAACAACTCCACCATTCCCACATATGGTGAAAGACTGCTTTCTCTCGATCTCAAGCTCCGACAATGCTTCCCATGAATTCTCACAATCGCCGATGTCAGTCCCTCCATTTTGGGCATCGATTTCCTAAGACGATTTGGTCTGGTGGTTGATTCGAAACACGGGACCGTGCGTGATAGTGTCACTACATTACCGGTGCAGGGCAAAGCCGCAACTGTAGTGCTATTGATACAACACACGATTATAAAGACTAACAAATTTGTTTATTTGAACAATTACCGAATTTGGTGGCGTCACTTGCTCCGCCTCTGTACACTATTTGCACGCCGTTGCGCTCCTCCAATATACACGTTGTCCCGCTCCAGCGTTTTGAGTTCTGCTCTTTTGCGCGCTGCCGAGTATATTCTCTAACGTGTCACGAACCGAGGACCAGGGGCTACAGACTCTATACGGGAGCAGGTCCCGACTTAACTTAGGAGAATCCCAAACTGGTGAGCCCGAACAACAAATTCATCCCACCAAGGAGACTCGTAAGTTCTTCAATCACATTTATTCGTTTACACATGTACTTTCCCGACATACAAACGGTTAAGCCCGATTTCTGTTACCATAATGCTTCTGTATTTTCCTTATATCGACATTATAAGTGTTTCACGGTTGCTGAATTGACCTTTATGTAGTGTTTTACATTTGATATACCATTGCACTCATGGCTACCAACGACCGCAAGCCTGATCCAGAACCGTCCGTTTGGACAGCCTCCCTAGCCGTCCCTGAGTTTTTTTTATTGACGACCCTCAACTCTGGTTTCATATGTTAGAGGCAGAGCTTGAATTACATAGAATCACAAGCGAGTGTTTCCGTTACTTGTGGACTATCGGTCGCCTCCCTCGTGACGTTGCTACCCAGATACGCGACGTAATATTCAGCAACTATTCTTACACAGCCGTGAAAGACGCAGTAATCTCTTGTCTTTTGCCGTCAAAATCGTCCAGACTGAAATGGCTGATCCAAGAGACAGAGTAAGGCATTAAGAAGCCCTCTGCATTACTGAGAGAAATGCAGCAGCTGGCAGGGCAACTTTTAGAGGAAAAAAACCTTAAAGAGTTGTGGGTAAAGCGATCACCACCCAATATTTAGGCACTGCTCGAGGTTTCTAGCCATCTCAAGCTTACAGAAGCGGCAAAACTAGCGGACGGTATTGTGGAACGGTACCATCTACAAATTACTGCCGTAACAAACTCGAGCAGCCCCCAGACCACCGCTCCCACCGTAGGAACACACTCCGAGGCCACTCTGACTTAGCTGCTTTCGAGCGGACTTTCAGACGTTTTTTCCACTCCTAGTTGTTCTCACTGTAGAGATCATAAACCTTATCACAACTCTGACCGCCCCGTTAGCCCATCTCGATCAACATACTGTCGATATCACAAACGGTTTCGAGAGAAGACCCGGCGCTGCGAAGCCGGTTGCGCCTTCCCAGGTGCCAAACAAGGAAACTAATATCCCGACGACTAACGCGGTCGGCAGCCATAATAGTAGTCATCTGTTGCATGTTCGAGATTTAGTTTCCAATATCCTATTCCTAATTGACACCGGTACAGTAGTTAGTGTCATTCCTAAGAAAGCAGGTGATGCAACGACTCCATTAATCTAACAACTCCGTGCTGCCAACGGCACTCCTATTGCTACTTACGGCCGTAAGTCACTCACGCTCAACTTAGGCCTACGTCGCACCTTACGCTGGGTGTTTATAGTAGCAGATGTCCCCTATCCCATACTAAGTAACGATTTCCTTGACCATTTCGACCTCCTGGTCGATGCACGAGGCCGGAGATTTGTCGACCGATAGACTTCTCTTTCCGTAACCGGTTCGTATTCCTCCGTGAATCACACCACGCCCCTACACATCGAACCTCAGGCCAAACACCCCTACAAAGACCTTTTTCCAGATTACCCGGCAATGATGAGACAATCTGGACCCCTTCCCGCGGTGACCACCAACGTAACCCACCATATTGTCACTAAAGGACCTCCAGCATTTAGCCGACCATGTCGCTTGGGACTAGAAAAGCTCCGCGTAGCACAGGCTGAGTTCGAACACATGCTAGAATTAGGCATAATACGCCCGTCCAGTAGCCCTTAGGCCTCGCCCCTTCACATGGTTCCTCAACCTAATGGCGGCTGGCGTCCCTGCGGCGATTATAGGGCCCTCAACCAGGCTACTTTCCAAGACAGGTACCCCATCCCACATATTCGAGATCTTACTTCGCCCCTATCTGGTTGTTCTGTTTTCAGCCGAATAGACCCCGTTAAAGCCCACCACCAAATCCCGGTAAGCTGAGGCTGACATCCCTAAAACCACTGTCACGACTCCATTCGGACTATTCGAGTTTTGCGCATGCCGTTTGGGCTCAGCAATGCAGCCCAAACCTTTCAAAGGTTTATGCGTGAAGCAACACGCGGTTTGAAGAATGTCTACGTGTACTTAGACGATATTTAGGTGGCAAGTTCTTCAGAAAAAGAGCATATGGCACACCTGCCGCTCTTTTGGAGCGCCTTAGCCAACACGGTGTAACTACTATTCCTACCAAATGCGAATTAGGTAGGACAACCATCACATTCCTAGGTCACAAAATCTCAGCCTCGGACATACAGCCCCTACCTGACAAGGTGGCGGCAATTCGCGACTATCCTGAGCCTCATTCTTACCAGCAGTTGCGCCAATTTTCTGGCTCGGTTAACTTTTATCGCCGCTTTATCCCACACTGCGCCGAAATAATGCAGCCTCTAACAGACCTTTACGTGGAGGTAAGCGAAAATTTATTTTTCCCGACACGGCGCAGGCAGCGTTTACTTTGATCAAGAAAGCTATCGCCAACATAGCACTCCTTTCACATCCCGATCCTTTCGCTCCCCTGGCATTAGGGACAGATGCTTCGGACACCGCTGTTGGAGCAGTGTTGCAGCAATTTGTCAACAAGTCATGGCAACCAACAGCTTTCCTCTCCAAGCGTCTCCAGCCTGCGGAATCCCGATACAGTACGTTCAGCAGAGAACTACTGGCAATCAACTTGGGTATCCGACACTTCCGGTACACACTCGAGGGTCAAACGTTCAGTGTTCACAGATCATAAACCACTAGTTTAAGCCCTCCAGTCAGCTTCTGATCGAGATTCGCCACTTAGATTATGTTTCACACTTTACTACGGACATTCGACACGTCTCTGGGGCACATAATCCCGTAGCAGACGCACTCTCACGCGTTTACAATATTGACGACCAACTGCCCATGAGCATAGACCTAGAAGCAATCGCCGCAGCCCAAACAACAGATCCATAGGTCGAGTAGCTCAGAAACAACAGCCCCCTGCATCTAGTGCCAGTGACCGCTCAAACTTCGAACGTAACTATTATTTGCGATGTGTCACAGGGTCGACCCCAACCACTAGTTCCTGCCAGTTTTCACCGACAAGTTTTTATCGGCCTCCACAAGTTATCGCACCCTGGTGTAACCGCCTCAGTGAAACTAGTCACCGAGCGATTTGTCTGGCCTTGTGTCAAACGTGACGTACGTCTTTCAGCCCGCGCTTGCCTTCAATGCCAACGCGTTAAAGTACATCGTCACACTTAATCCACGTTAGACATATTCTGTGAGCTGGACGCACACTTTCACCATGTGCTTGTGGATCTCGTGGGGCCCCTTCCACCATCCAACGGCTGCGTCTACATCTTCACTTGTGTAGATCGTCTCACTTGCTGGCCACAGGCCATACCTATTCCCCATCCTACCTCAGAGAAAGCTGCAAAAGCTTTTCTAACTGGTTGGCTAAGTCAGTTCGGTTTCCCTGCTGTCGTGACCACTGACCGTGGTTCTCATTTTGACGGTGCCTTCCACAAGCTACTGAACGCATTCGGTTGCAGACACAACAAGACGACGGCCTATCATCCTCAGGCTAATGGCATGGTGGAGCGATTCCATCGCCAGCTGAAAGCTGCCCTTCTTGCCCGTGGTAATCCTTTATGGAGTGAAGTTTTACCGATCGTTCTCTTAAGACTGCGTGACACCGTTAAAGCCGATATGGGTGTTACGGCGGATGAACTGGTTTATGGTTGCACACTACAACTTCCAGGCGAGTTGGTTTCTCCATTGCCGCCTGTGAGTTTTGAGTAAGGGGATTACGCAAAACGGTTGTCACACCAAATGCGGGTGATAAAGCCCGCCCCGCCCCGCGAACGAACTCTCGGCACCCACATACCTACCGCTCTAGCGACCGCCAACCATGTGTTTATTCGAGTGGATGCAGTGTGATCACCACTACAAGCGGCTTACTCTGGTCCGTTCCGCGTCGACCAGCGAAAGGAAAAGAAATACGTGGTAGACCTCGAAGGTAGGAAAGAGACCATCAGCATAGACCGCCTTAAACCAGCCTACATCGAGGTAGAACCCATCCCGAACAACCCGCCCACTGTCTCCACCTGCTCACAACCTTCGGTTAGTCGTCCTGAGTCGGCACCTGTTACTCCCACTAACGACTCTCCACTACATGTTGTAACACAAAACTCCACGGAAGACACAATTGCACCCGTCAACAGGAGAAATCGACGCGGCCGCGAGCTGCGACAGCCGACGACGTTTTTTGAATATGTAACAGTTGTATACATTTAAGTTTACTCTTCATATTCCACTTGTACTTCGTTTTCTTACGCATGAATGCACGACCACGTGGTTATCACGACAAGACTAGCGGCAGCCTGTGTTGCGCCGGTATGTCCCCCCTCAGTCGAATATCCGTCCGCGCACCAAGGAGCAGCTTCTATGTGTTTCTTGTCTTCCAGCTCGTCCCGTCGGACAGAACCATATGGAATTCCAGGATCTCGCATGGCTCCAACACAACGCTCATTAGATCGCGACTGGACTCATTTGACGCCGGACGCTGGCTCGTTTACGAAGGCAATAACAACCACAGACAAATGGAACTTTGGGATATGCCGACAACGACGAACCATACAACACAATCACCACTGCCAAGTCACAAGCAGTATCTACCCCGGTCGGATGAAATGTTAAGGAGGACGAAAATTTGCGATCGACGAACAGCAACCAGTGTGAGTCATGGAGAACGGTTTGTGCCGGCTTCGTTGTTGAGTTCGATTGCGGCGGGAGGCATAGAAAACGTTTCTTGCCACCGAAGCAGACGTGCCCGTCACGGATCGAAACCCAACTGCGTCGGCCTTCTAGGGGGAGACCCCTATAGTGCTTCCGATAAAACACAATTATAAAGACTAACAAATTTGTTTATTTGAACAATTACCGAATTTGGTGGCGTCACTTGCTCCGCCTCTGTACACCATTTGCACGCCGTTGCGCTCCTCCAATATACACGTTGTCCCGCTCCAGCGTTTTGAGTTCTGCTCTTTTGCGCGCTGCCGAGTATATTCTCTAACGTGTCACGAACCGAGGACCAGGGGCTGCATTCCTATACGGCAGCAGGTCCTGTCTTAACTTAGGAGAATCCTAAACAACCGTAAATTCAATCGGCTTCTGCTCGCTTGTGCCAACATCGTACACTTACGCGTCAGTACTGTCAAAGTTTCCTCAAATCACCCGCCCAATCTGCAACATCTCAGAACTAATATATCGCGAAGTTCATTATATCAGAAAAAGCGGCTCTACCGCTGCCCGTCCAAGACATCTCACCCCGGAGAAACTGAAGATAGCTTAGTTTGACCATATGTTAGCCCTTGGAATTATCCATCTTCCGAACAGTCCATGGGCTTCACCACTACACATGGTCCCCAAATCAATTCCCGGTGATTAGAAGCCGTGCGGCGACCATTGAGCACTAAACAACGCCGCGATCCCTGAGCGTTATCCAATTCCCCATATCCACGATTTTCTCTCGGCTTTTCGGACGAAACTGTTTTCCTTCATAATCAAGGCCTACTAGTCAATTCCGATGGTTCCGCAGGACATACCGAAAACTATCATTATCTTACCATTCGGTCTGTTCGAATTCCTTTACAGTAATGGATAATGAGACTCAGACCCCTGCAGCTCAAGGTCAACATGTCTTGACAACTGCATTGTAGCGGTGGCCATCTTCGTTCATACTTTTACCACGTTTATTGATTAACTGAACGCTGACTACCAAGCGCGGTAGCCATTTGACCGTTGCTCTTGCGCACGCTCCCAAATACACGCTAACCACTATCTCTCCCAATTGCCTTCTCGTTCTCACGGGTCGTGGAGAATACTGTTCTGGTTAACATATTCGTACAGTGCCGAACATTAGAGTAACTTGCAAGTGGTCCCCGCAGTACAAAGGACCGAAGCACGCGTTTACTAAGGAAACCGCGAAGTAAGGTCTAACCAACCTTACAGCATCTGTGACAGGTAGACACTCGTCATCTGACCCACGAAATTTCTCGCACAGGGGAACTGTGTTACCACAGAACCAATGAAAACTGTCGCAAACAGCCGCTGCAAACAACCAAGTTCCACAACTGGTGAGTATGTTGGGTGAGAATCTATCGACTTCTGTGTGATTGGACCACCGCACACTGGGTGGTTCTGTGGAGTTCGTTGTGAACGTGATGAGGAGGGAAGATTTACAACTATTTTCTCGTTCGGTTCATATATATTTCCCCTCGAGTGTTTGAATTAAGATTGGGAAACGGCTGATCGTTACTGTGTCGTAAATTCACGACCGATTTCCAATCTATGCGCTACTAGCTACTGACTGCATTAAGAGACTCGTTCGCGTGTTCCACAACCCACACATACACATTACGCTTGTGACATGAGCACGTGAAATCGTGAAAGAGGGCGAATAAATCATTAACTAGTCTGTATGACCACGAATGTAGTGTCAATATAAATCCGATTAGCAACTCAACTTTCGTTGCCATGGTAGCGATGGTTTGATGTATGCACACATCGAATATCAACAATTACGAGCATACAATGGTCATGTGGAATAAATTAGTCAACCATGGGCAATTCGTTCTCACATATCATGCTAAAACAGTTCAATCAATCTTTGTAGTGTAAATGTAAGACATGCTCTCACTGCTGTCGGGATTGTTTCAGTAGCGATCAAAACAAATAACTCTGAACAATATTCGTTAGCCAGCTCATTGTGGCACATTGAAGGTAATAGTCTGCAAATAAAATGCCCAAAATCAATCATAATCGGCGAGATTCTAAGTACATATACTTGATCATGAAGTACCGCTGTGCACATTCTATTTCCAGATCACTAAAACACTGAATTAGGAGAAGGCACTACTGTATCCAATTGCTCACATCAATGTCAGTGGAGCGTTGCCCACAACACTGGACTAAGCAGCAGCAATGGAAACAGGATCACAAGGCTAATCTACCACTCAATCAAATGGGAACTGGTCGAACAAATGTCACCGTTATTGTCTGCCCTTGCACTCCCGTGTATGCCACAAATAAACATCAAATCGATCATGCAAAATTCATTAGGGAAAAATTACTTGGGCAGATGTGCACAGCGAAAGGAACGCACCGAACAGATGACGGGAGTTAGACAAGTCGAGATAGTTGCGAAAATCCACGATGAGAATGTGCTGTGAAACACTCGCCAAAACCGATGTCTCCTTCGACCTGATTAGAATCCCGGATCGCACGTTTCGGTCACAAACATTAAACAGCGAAACTGAGGCAGAGGTCGCCCATGGCCAGAATCAGAACAATCCCGGGTACGGTGGAGAAACCATTGCGTTCGTTTAATTGGCCAACCGAACGCGGTGGTTGGCTGCCGATTCCGCCGCTTGCCGGTGCACCTCGCTCGTCAAATAGCCGCATTTCTCGTTAGCCGATGATTGGTCGTTCTTATCACCTGTCTACCCACGCTCTCTCCCTCTGTTGAAAATCCAACAGACCTCATGTGTGCGTCATACCACCCCCGCGGCCGAATGTCAATCCGGTGGATCGGTCAGGCCATGTGGCTTAGGCGAGAGCTACTCTGCCCTCACTCGGGCAGCGCGGTGGAAGACGTATTAGACTAGATCCATTTAGGCTAACAAACGTGTTTTGATTGTCCGATATCGGTCTTTGACATCGGCATTCCGAACACAGACAGGATACAGAAATTGTTTTTGCTTACGGAATAGACTGGTGCGATTTTGGGGTAAAGTCTTCGCGATTGGCACTCCGCCGTGTTGGATAACAACTTGTGTTTCCGTTACGGTTTTAAATTCCCGTACCAGTAAACATCACGGAACATTCACTACCTGCTTGAGTTCCTGTTATCATAAATATGTTAACTGTGCTTCCGGTGTACGCGTATCCTGAGAATCCACAGCAATGATCATATCCAACTGAAGATAACTTATGGAATCTCGTTGAAATTTTAAAATCTTTGTACCACATTACATGAAGATGATTATTTTTAACTCCTAGCCAGTGCACTTTATTGCGACCGTCTTCGGAGAAGTTACTTCATTAAAAGGGGTCTTCAGATATTTATTGATCTGGATACTCGGCAGAGAAAGGTGTATGCAGTCAGTCGAAAGTTGTTGAGTTTTCTGAGGAAGATGTCAAGTGTCTGATCGTCTTTACCTGAATATGTGTAACAACATGCCAATTCACTTGCAACTTACTACGACCATAACTGTTGTTACTGACGAGTAGAAATCAAGTCAGTTATTACATCTGAAATCGTTGCGAGCATGCAATTCATATTGTTTCTTAGTAGAGTGGCTCTCGGTTTGGAAACTACTTGTGACTAAATGCCAATGGTAGATTGTTTGATATTGGAAGAATTGGGTACCAATTTGTTCGCATAAAAGGAAGATAATTATTGTGAGATGGTAATATACTGTCTACTGTTCTCAACTGCTCCTATTAAACATTCTGAAATCCATACCAAATGGTGTTGGCTACTGCAGTGAACAGACATGAGGCCTAAACTTAGCAAAATGAAGAACTGTGATCATCTACATGTTAAAATGACTGAGTGCGTCAGTAGTTTTTGTGCTCAAAGTGCAGGGTTACTGTGATGATTCAGCACGCATCACATGGGTTTCTGCCCGATTCAGCTTCTTGGCCACATTTGCTGAGGAGCCCTGGCCAATCAGGGTCGCCGTGAACAAGTACAACAGAATACCGTGGTGGTTGATCGACTTGTGATCTACCACCTCATTCCGTTTGATGAAATAGGTTGTAGCGGAGTGGAATTTGAATGTTTGAATTCACGGACAAACTATATTACTGATAAACCTAACTAATTAGTACTTAGCACTAGACAGTGTGTGTGTGTTGTTCGACGCCACGGAGCTGTGTCATTGTTCGTCTGCTTGCTGTAAGGACCATTGGCTTCCGCCAATTGAAAAACACGCCTTTGACTGCTCTGCTTGCGGATGATTGAACCTTCAGCTCCGCTAGCTGGCACCGTATCCGGTGTTGCTCTAACACGTAAACGTGATCGATATTGCTTTAAAACAAACCGCCTTCATTTATCCCTTTTACTTTTACCGTGTTTTGGCAACCCCTAGATTTTCTGGCTCGTTGTCAGTTTCCTGAGCCATTGTTGGGATCTAGCGAGTACCTGGTGATCCGGAAAACTGACCGTTCACGTAAAAGGCGGATGGTGGGAAGAATTCCTTTTGATTAGTCATTCTAAAGCATGCACAGAAATAAAGAGGGTAGGAATCTGCAATATTGGCAATTCCTGAACTGATCGGACTTATTGAAATCTCTCCCACTCGGAACTACGCAAACCAAAGTAGCAAGAACACCAAGACTTCGGAATAGCAGAATAATTGTTTTGCACAACTGATTTGTGTTAATATGTTAAATCAGAGGAAATAATTGGTAGACTAGACGTTGATCAATCACAAGGAGCCTTTGCAATACCTATTTTCGGCGATTCTGATTGGTTGAGGCTCATTCTCGTGCGTAGCTACGACGCTGTACCTGGCCGTATCACGTGTGACGGTGGCTGAATCACCACAGCCCTCCGCCCTCAAGAGCTCCTCGTCAATTAGGCTCGCCTGTCGCGCTGATCTTCGAACTGGAACTGGTGGCTGCCGCTTGGCCGCTTCGGTAGTAGTCTTGGTTTGTGGAAGAGGCGGAGCACTGGCGTCAACGCGGTTGCCGTCTGGATCGCCGGTGGCTTCGGTTGTGTGATCGTTCATAAAGTCGGTTGCCACTTCGAAATGAATTTGGCTGAGGTGGCACCGATGCAGCGATGCATCATCCAGGTCCGTAATCTCGACCATAGATTGACCAACTTGTCTGGCGATGTTTCCGCGAGTCGGTTGCAGCTCGTTGCCATGGAAGTATGTGACGCCACTGGAACCAAGATAATTAGCGATGACCGTAGTCTTCTGGACTTGAAGAGAACGGCTGGACTCTCCTTGGTCGTTGTGTGCACCGCATTTCTGTATTGCAACGGGAGGTTGTCGAAGAACGCTTCCAAGTCGGGCAACGTTCTTGGCTTGGCTGATATTAGCGCACTTTTCACAGAACGCACCAAATTCTCCGCTGCTTCGTTAGAGCAAGGGTGGCATAGCGCCGTACGTAGATGCTGACATCCGATTCTGTCAAGCCAGCTTTTAAGAACCGCCGCAAAGAACTGCGATTCGTTATCGGATACCAGTACCTACTGGATTCCTTCTCGCCTGAAGCACTTGCGCAACATATATATGTATATATTCCATACCCACCTGATTTCGGACTGTGTGCCAAACAAAACATGGTGCAATCAGGGAGGAAGGGGTAGGTAATCCGAGTCCATGATTCATTCGTGGGCGCGATACTGACAGGTTGCCCAAGCCAAAGCAGGCGATTTTCTTAGGGATCCACAACCGGAGCCTTTAACTATCCATAGTCTAACCCTCAAGGCAGCAGGACGAAAAGTGGGGTCCGTAACCCACTGCGGGTCACTGACTGATTGCTCAGTTCATGCGCCCTTCGGATAAGCCCAAATATAATGGGTGCCCAGTACACTTCTCTACCACAGATGCCGGTGAGCATACCGTTGTACGCCTCATAAGCCACTCATGGTTGCTTTCGAATCAGGGTTTAGCCATCTTACCTTGACTGATTATCAGTCAGCCAACCCGGTGGAGAGCGCCAGGCATTCGCTTTCGTCTTCTCATTTTAGTGGAAACACCTCCGCCACGAGAAGGCAGTGAGTAGGATATCCTCAACAGAGGTTGTGTTAGACGCACGGTCACTTGGGAGCATTTCGAGAGGCGTTCAGGATTAGTAGCCATCTCGGAGCCTGAGGCACCCACCCCCAACCATAATGAGGAATTCGGAGGCACCTGGATTAAGAGCGAGGTGGTTGGTGAACTGGTCAGGAACACTTCCGGCTGCTTGGAGTCGGAGTCTGTCAGTACAAGAGCGTGATGCCGGTTCAAGAGTGGACCACACAAGTCAGCATGAAACCTCTGCGATGGAATTTAGCTTTTGGACCATGGATTTCAGTTGTTTGGTCTCGACTGAACTTTGAGCAGACACGCATCACAGTTCCTTCTCGTAGTGCAGATATCCGCATCCAATTCTGGTAATCAGCATATTTGTCGAGCCAGTACCTTCATTTTGTCCATGCCCAAGTGACATCTGTGCAGTTCATCCAAAACCGACTTGCGCAATGGAGGTGGAATGACAAGCTGGTAATTTCGACAAAAGACGCCGTCAGGTTGGATACTGAATTTCTCTCGCAGCACGAAGAATTGAGGAAACTTCCGCTTCACCTCGAGCTACCATCCCTTCCTGATCGCCGAATTCACAGATGAGAAGTATCGTTTTGTCTGCTTGCTCAATTTTTCCCTCGACACAGTCTCAGCAGGTGAAGTGAAACGGCATTGGTCCGCCGCTGCGAATCGTGAGTAACGGGACAGGAAGTCCGCATGCGGGATTGTCTTGCCGGGTCGATACAAGGTGTCATAATTATAGGCTGCCAGAGCAATGCTCCATCGCTGAATCATAGCAGCCATGGATTTGGCGACGGATTTATCTGGGTTATATGGGACCTGAAAGGCTTGGTGGTTGATGATAATTGTTAACAGGTACTTGTGTAGTCGGCGTAGCACCCAGAAAACGGCCTGGGAATAACCCTTCTTTGCAGCACTGAGAAGACGCGAGAAGCAGGTGACTAGACACCCATTTTGTTCCAGGACTGCTGCCATCCTGACTTCGGACACGTCGGTGATCAGCATGGTCGGCTTAAATGGCGTGAATGGGGCTAGTATCGGTCGGTCAGCGATATTTTGAATAAGACCGCGTACCCAAGAAGCACAATACCCAACGCTGTTGGGCGAACGTTGGGCTAAAATGATTCGCAACATGCGCCTTGAAAGATTGCACAGAAGTTCGTGAAATTTTGCAGGAAATTTAATAATTAAAGTACCACAGTATTTAATAAAATGTATTTGCGTCACAAAAACGGTAATATTTTGTTTTAGATGACTTCACGAATAAAGCCTTTTTCATCAGTGGTAAGTTAGTGGTTTCGATCGAAAGAATGGGTAATGCGCAAATAGAATAAGAAACAGGCAGCTAGATGGATTAGGAAAAGAAGAGATAATCATTTCCAGCGATTTTTCCGAACGTTGGGCGTTGCCCGGTGTGGCTTCAAAAATCGATGACTAGTCGGTTCATAATGATGACGTCATCAACGAAACCAGAAGCAATCAGATCATCAACTACGCAACATCTGACTGACCTTTTGTAAATCCAAGCAACTCGTTTAAGGTTATATACAACACCACGAATACGAGATGGCTTAGATATGCTGAGGCCCTAGCCATTCTCAATTATAAACCCGAACTGTGCCAACAGCGTGAATGGCTTATCAGTTTGGCCCTACCTTGGTGACCTAACACTCAGTACCACCTCCACCCCATTCTCGTTCGGTCCTATAAAATTTCATCCACTTCAATCTTGTCTCAATTTCATTGGTTATTCTACTGACTCTATAAAAAATCACACTGACTGCAGTATGCACGTGTACAGTTTCATCGAAATGGTGCAGGATACGTTGTGCAAACCTAGGTTACCGATTGCTCCAAGGCACGCAGGGTCTTCAAGCCCAGAATCGATGGTCTGTCTACAGAAATCAGGACTCGTACCGGGGTATAGTTGCTCTCCAACCGAACCATTAGTGTAGTCTTTCCCATTGCTGGGAAAGACTACACTGATAAGCCATTCACGCTGTTGGCACAGTTCGGGTTTATAATTTTACCTACCCCTTCCTCCCTGATTGCACCATGTTTTGTTTGGCACACAGTCCGAAATCAGGTGGGTATGGAATATATACATATATATGTTGCGCAAGTGCTTCAGGCGAGAAGGAATCCAGTAGGTACTGGTATCCGATAACGAATCGCAGTTCTTTGCGGCGGAGCTGAAAAGCTGGCTTGACAGAATCGGATGTCAGCATCTACGTACGGCGCTATGCCACTCTTGCTCTAACGAAGCAGCGGAGAATTTGGTGCGTTCTGTGAAAAGTGCGCTAATATCCGCCAAGCCAAGAACGTTTCCCGACTTGGAAGCGTTCTTTGACAACCTCCCGTTGCAATACAGAAATGCGGTGCACACAACGACCAAGGAGAGTCCAGCCGTTCTCTTCAAGTCCAGAAGACTACGGTCATCGCTAATTATCTTGGTTCCAGTGGCGTCACATACTTCCATGGCAACGAGCTGCAACCGACTCGCGGAAACATCGCCAGACAAGTTGGTCAATCTATGGTCGAGATTACGGACCTGGATGATGCATCGCTGCATCGGTGCCACCTCAGCCAAATTCATTTCGAAGTGGCAACCGACTTTATGAACGATCACACAACCGAAGCCACCGGCGATCCAGACGGCAACCGCGTTGACGCCAGTGCTCCGCCTCTTCCACAAACCAAGACTACTACCGAAGCGGCCAAGCGGCAGCCACCAGTTCCAGTTCGAAGATCAGCGCGACAGGCGAGCCTAATTGACGAGGAGCTCTTGAGGGCGGAGGGCTGTGGTGATTCAGCCACCGTCACACGTGATACGGCCAGGTACAGCTTCGTGGCTACGCACGAGAATGAGCCTCAACCAATCAGAATCGCCGAAAATAGGTATAGCAAAGGCTCCCTGTGATTGATCAACGTCTAGTCTACCAATTATTTCCTCTGATTTAACATATTAACACAAACCAGTTGTGCAAAACAATTGACCTGCTATTCTGAAATCTTGGTGTTCTTGCTACTTTGGTTTGCGTGGTTCCGGATGGGAGAGATTTCAATAAGTCCGATCAGTTCAGGTATTGCCAATATTGCAGATTCCTACCTTCTTTATTTCTGTGCATGCTTTAGAATGACTAATCAAAAGGAATTCTTCCCACCATCCGCCTTTTACGTGAACGGTCAGTTTTCCGGATCACCAGGTACTCGCTAGATCCCAACAATGGCTCAGGAAACTGACAACGAGCCAGAAAATCTAGGGGTTGCCAAAACACGGTAAAAGTAAAAGGGATAAATGAAGGCGGTTTGTTTTAAAGCAATATCGATCACGTTTACGTGTTAGAGCAACACCGGATACGGTGCCAGCTAGCGGAGCTGAAGGTTCAACCATCCGCAAGCAGAGCAGTCAAAGGTGTTTTTCAATTGGCGGAAGCCAATTGTCGTTAGAGCAAGCAGACAAACGTCACTGTTCCGTGGCACCGAACAACACACACACTGTCTAGTGCTAAGTACTAATTAGTTAGGTTTATCAGTAATATAGTTTGTCCGTGAATTCAAACATTCAAATTCCACTCCGCTACAACCTATTTCATCAAACGGAATGAGGTGGTAGATCACAAGTCGATCAACCACCACGGTATTCTGTTGTACTTGTTCACGGCGACCCTGCTTGGCCAGGGCTCCTCAGAAAATGTGGCCAAGAAGCTGAATCGGGCAGAAAACCATGTGATGCGTGCTGAATCATCACAGTAACCCTGCACTTTGAGCACAAAAACTACTGACGCACTCAGTCATTTTAACATGTAGATGATCACAGTTCTTCATTTTGCTAAGTTTAGGCCTCATGTCTGTTCACTGCAGTAGCCAACACCATTTGGTATGGATTTCAGAATGTTTATTAGGAGCAGTTGAGAACAGTAGACAGTATATTACCATCTCACAATAATTGTCTTCCTTTTATGCGAACAAATTGGTACCCAATTCTTCCAATATCAAACAATCTACCATTGGCATTTAGTCACAAGTAGTTTCCAAACCGAGAGCCACTCTACTAAGAAACAATATGAATTGCATGCTCGCAACGATTTCAGATGTAATAACTGACTTGATTTCTACTCGTCAGTAACAACAGTTATGGTCGTAGTAAGTTGCAAGTGAATTGGAATGTCGTCACACATATTCAGTTAAAGACGATCAGACACTTGACATCTTCCTCAGAAAACTCAACACATTTCGACTGGCTGGTTTACGATGGCGAACATGTTGTTAGTGCACTACAGAATGTTCAGCCGTCGCATCTGATACGTCATCAAATAGTTCTCATGTTGACCGGGCCTCAGAGAACGTGAGGTCAGGGTTCAGCTGTAGCTACTTTTGCAGCTCCGGATGATTTATACCGGCAACGAGGCGGGCAAGCAACTGGGTCTCCGACTGATTACCGAAATTACACTTTGCAGCATGTGCTGATAGTGTCTGAGTGAATTCACGGAAATTCTTGTTGGGACCACGAACCAGCGAATGAAATTTTGCACGTTCGGTTGCCTGGAAATTGATCGGAACCAGGTGGTCCATCAGCAGAGCATTTAACTGGTCGAACGGAACTGCAGCAGGGGCTCTCGGATACGCAAGGTTTTTCATCAACTTGTATAACGAACGGCTGCCAGCCGTCAAGAAGAATTCAGTCTGGTTCATCTTCACGTTTTTTCGTATGCTACACCATAACTGAAACCGTTAAATCCAGTCTCCAATTTTAGATGCATGATCGTACGGTGCAGCTGTTCAGTACTGGGCAGCTCCGTGATGGTAGTAGTAGTAGTAGTAGTAGTAGTAGTAGTAGTAGTAGTAGTAGTAGTAGTAGTAGTAGTAGTAGTAGTAGTAGTAGTAGTAGTAGTAGTAGTAGTAGTAGTAGTAGTAGTAGTAGTAGTAGTAGTAGTAGTAGTAGTAGTAGTAGTAGTAGTAGTAGTAGTAGTAGTAGTAGTAGTAGTAGTAGTAGTAGTAGTAGTAGTAGTAGTAGTAGTAGTAGTAGTAGTAGTAGTAGTAGTAGTAGTAGTAGTAGTAGTAGTAGTAGTAGTAGTAGTAGTAGTAGTAGTAGTAGTAGTAGTAGTAGTAGTAGTAGTAGTAGTAGTAGTAGTAGTAGTAGTAGTAGTAGTAGTAGTAGTAGTAGTAGTAGTAGTAGTAGTAGTAGTAGTAGTAGTAGTAGTAGTAGTAGTAGTAGTAGTAGTAGTAGTAGTAGTAGTAGTAGTAGTAGTAGTAGTAGTAGTAGTAGTAGTAGTAGTAGTAGTAGTAGTAGTAGTAGTAGTAGTAGTAGTAGTAGTAGTAGTAGTAGTAGTAGTAGTAGTAGTAGTAGTAGTAGTAGTAGTAGTAGTAGTAGTAGTAGTAGTAGTAGTAGTAGTAGTAGTAGTAGTAGTAGTAGTAGTAGTAGTAGTAGTAGTAGTAGTAGTAGTAGTAGTAGTAGTAGTAGTAGTAGTAGTAGTAGTAGTAGTAGTAGTAGTAGTAGTAGTAGTAGTAGTAGTAGTAGTAGTAGTAGTAGTAGTAGTAGTAGTAGTAGTAGTAGTAGTAGTAGTAGTAGTAGTAGTAGTAGTAGTAGTAGTAGTAGTAGTAGTAGTAGTAGTAGTAGTAGTAGTAGTAGTAGTAGTAGTAGTAGTAGTAGTAGTAGTAGTAGTAGTAGTAGTAGTAGTAGTAGTAGTAGTAGTAGTAGTAGTAGTAGTAGTAGTAGTAGTAGTAGTAGTAGTAGTAGTAGTAGTAGTAGTAGTAGTAGTAGTAGTAGTAGTAGTAGTAGTAGTAGTAGTAGTAGTAGTAGTAGTAGTAGTAGTAGTAGTAGTAGTAGTAGTAGTAGTAGTAGTAGTAGTAGTAGTAGTAGTAGTAGTAGTAGTAGTAGTAGTAGTAGTAGTAGTAGTAGTAGTAGTAGTAGTAGTAGTAGTAGTAGTAGTAGTAGTAGTAGTAGTAGTAGTAGTAGTAGTAGTAGTAGTAGTAGTAGTAGTAGTAGTAGTAGTAGTAGTAGTAGTAGTAGTAGTAGTAGTAGTAGTAGTAGTAGTAGTAGTAGTAGTAGTAGTAGTAGTAGTAGTAGTAGTAGTAGTAGTAGTAGTAGTAGTAGTAGTAGTAGTAGTAGTAGTAGTAGTAGTAGTAGTAGTAGTAGTAGTAGTAGTAGTAGTAGTAGTAGTAGTAGTAGTAGTAGTAGTAGTAGTAGTAGTAGTAGTAGTAGTAGTAGTAGTAGTAGTAGTAGTAGTAGTAGTAGTAGTAGTAGTAGTAGTAGTAGTAGTAGTAGTAGTAGTAGTAGTAGTAGTAGTAGTAGTAGTAGTAGTAGTAGTAGTAGTAGTAGTAGTAGTAGTAGTAGTAGTAGTAGTAGTAGTAGTAGTAGTAGTAGTAGTAGTAGTAGTAGTAGTAGTAGTAGTAGTAGTAGTAGTAGTAGTAGTAGTAGTAGTAGTAGTAGTAGTAGTAGTAGTAGTAGTAGTAGTAGTAGTAGTAGTAGTAGTAGTAGTAGTAGTAGTAGTAGTAGTAGTAGTAGTAGTAGTAGTAGTAGTAGTAGTAGTAGTAGTAGTAGTAGTAGTAGTAGTAGTAGTAGTAGTAGTAGTAGTAGTAGTAGTAGTAGTAGTAGTAGTAGTAGTAGTAGTAGTAGTAGTAGTAGTAGTAGTAGTAGTAGTAGTAGTAGTAGTAGTAGTAGTAGTAGTAGTAGTAGTAGTAGTAGTAGTAGTAGTAGTAGTAGTAGTAGTAGTAGTAGTAGTAGTAGTAGTAGTAGTAGTAGTAGTAGTAGTAGTAGTAGTAGTAGTAGTAGTAGTAGTAGTAGTAGTAGTAGTAGTAGTAGTAGTAGTAGTAGTAGTAGTAGTAGTAGTAGTAGTAGTAGTAGTAGTAGTAGTAGTAGTAGTAGTAGTAGTAGTAGTAGTAGTAGTAGTAGTAGTAGTAGTAGTAGTAGTAGTAGTAGTAGTAGTAGTAGTAGTAGTAGTAGTAGTAGTAGTAGTAGTAGTAGTAGTAGTAGTAGTAGTAGTAGTAGTAGTAGTAGTAGTAGTAGTAGTAGTAGTAGTAGTAGTAGTAGTAGTAGTAGTAGTAGTAGTAGTAGTAGTAGTAGTAGTAGTAGTAGTAGTAGTAGTAGTAGTAGTAGTAGTAGTAGTAGTAGTAGTAGTAGTAGTAGTAGTAGTAGTAGTAGTAGTAGTAGTAGTAGTAGTAGTAGTAGTAGTAGTAGTAGTAGTAGTAGTAGTAGTAGTAGTAGTAGTAGTAGTAGTAGTAGTAGTAGTAGTAGTAGTAGTAGTAGTAGTAGTAGTAGTAGTAGTAGTAGTAGTAGTAGTAGTAGTAGTAGTAGTAGTAGTAGTAGTAGTAGTAGTAGTAGTAGTAGTAGTAGTAGTAGTAGTAGTAGTAGTAGTAGTAGTAGTAGTAGTAGTAGTAGTAGTAGTAGTAGTAGTAGTAGTAGTAGTAGTAGTAGTAGTAGTAGTAGTAGTAGTAGTAGTAGTAGTAGTAGTAGTAGTAGTAGTAGTAGTAGTAGTAGTAGTAGTAGTAGTAGTAGTAGTAGTAGTAGTAGTAGTAGTAGTAGTAGTAGTAGTAGTAGTAGTAGTAGTAGTAGTAGTAGTAGTAGTAGTAGTAGTAGTAGTAGTAGTAGTAGTAGTAGTAGTAGTAGTAGTAGTAGTAGTAGTAGTAGTAGTAGTAGTAGTAGTAGTAGTAGTAGTAGTAGTAGTAGTAGTAGTAGTAGTAGTAGTAGTAGTAGTAGTAGTAGTAGTAGTAGTAGTAGTAGTAGTAGTAGTAGTAGTAGTAGTAGTAGTAGTAGTAGTAGTAGTAGTAGTAGTAGTAGTAGTAGTAGTAGTAGTAGTAGTAGTAGTAGTAGTAGTAGTAGTAGTAGTAGTAGTAGTAGTAGTAGTAGTAGTAGTAGTAGTAGTAGTAGTAGTAGTAGTAGTAGTAGTAGTAGTAGTAGTAGTAGTAGTAGTAGTAGTAGTAGTAGTAGTAGTAGTAGTAGTAGTAGTAGTAGTAGTAGTAGTAGTAGTAGTAGTAGTAGTAGTAGTAGTAGTAGTAGTAGTAGTAGTAGTAGTAGTAGTAGTAGTAGTAGTAGTAGTAGTAGTAGTAGTAGTAGTAGTAGTAGTAGTAGTAGTAGTAGTAGTAGTAGTAGTAGTAGTAGTAGTAGTAGTAGTAGTAGTAGTAGTAGTAGTAGTAGTAGTAGTAGTAGTAGTAGTAGTAGTAGTAGTAGTAGTAGTAGTAGTAGTAGTAGTAGTAGTAGTAGTAGTAGTAGTAGTAGTAGTAGTAGTAGTAGTAGTAGTAGTAGTAGTAGTAGTAGTAGTAGTAGTAGTAGTAGTAGTAGTAGTAGTAGTAGTAGTAGTAGTAGTAGTAGTAGTAGTAGTAGTAGTAGTAGTAGTAGTAGTAGTAGTAGTAGTAGTAGTAGTAGTAGTAGTAGTAGTAGTAGTAGTAGTAGTAGTAGTAGTAGTAGTAGTAGTAGTAGTAGTAGTAGTAGTAGTAGTAGTAGTAGTAGTAGTAGTAGTAGTAGTAGTAGTAGTAGTAGTAGTAGTAGTAGTAGTAGTAGTAGTAGTAGTAGTAGTAGTAGTAGTAGTAGTAGTAGTAGTAGTAGTAGTAGTAGTAGTAGTAGTAGTAGTAGTAGTAGTAGTAGTAGTAGTAGTAGTAGTAGTAGTAGTAGTAGTAGTAGTAGTAGTAGTAGTAGTAGTAGTAGTAGTAGTAGTAGTAGTAGTAGTAGTAGTAGTAGTAGTAGTAGTAGTAGTAGTAGTAGTAGTAGTAGTAGTAGTAGTAGTAGTAGTAGTAGTAGTAGTAGTAGTAGTAGTAGTAGTAGTAGTAGTAGTAGTAGTAGTAGTAGTAGTAGTAGTAGTAGTAGTAGTAGTAGTAGTAGTAGTAGTAGTAGTAGTAGTAGTAGTAGTAGTAGTAGTAGTAGTAGTAGTAGTAGTAGTAGTAGTAGTAGTAGTAGTAGTAGTAGTAGTAGTAGTAGTAGTAGTAGTAGTAGTAGTAGTAGTAGTAGTAGTAGTAGTAGTAGTAGTAGTAGTAGTAGTAGTAGTAGTAGTAGTAGTAGTAGTAGTAGTAGTAGTAGTAGTAGTAGTAGTAGTAGTAGTAGTAGTAGTAGTAGTAGTAGTAGTAGTAGTAGTAGTAGTAGTAGTAGTAGTAGTAGTAGTAGTAGTAGTAGTAGTAGTAGTAGTAGTAGTAGTAGTAGTAGTAGTAGTAGTAGTAGTAGTAGTAGTAGTAGTAGTAGTAGTAGTAGTAGTAGTAGTAGTAGTAGTAGTAGTAGTAGTAGTAGTAGTAGTAGTAGTAGTAGTAGTAGTAGTAGTAGTAGTAGTAGTAGTAGTAGTAGTAGTAGTAGTAGTAGTAGTAGTAGTAGTAGTAGTAGTAGTAGTAGTAGTAGTAGTAGTAGTAGTAGTAGTAGTAGTAGTAGTAGTAGTAGTAGTAGTAGTAGTAGTAGTAGTAGTAGTAGTAGTAGTAGTAGTAGTAGTAGTAGTAGTAGTAGTAGTAGTAGTAGTAGTAGTAGTAGTAGTAGTAGTAGTAGTAGTAGTAGTAGTAGTAGTAGTAGTAGTAGTAGTAGTAGTAGTAGTAGTAGTAGTAGTAGTAGTAGTAGTAGTAGTAGTAGTAGTAGTAGTAGTAGTAGTAGTAGTAGTAGTAGTAGTAGTAGTAGTAGTAGTAGTAGTAGTAGTAGTAGTAGTAGTAGTAGTAGTAGTAGTAGTAGTAGTAGTAGTAGTAGTAGTAGTAGTAGTAGTAGTAGTAGTAGTAGTAGTAGTAGTAGTAGTAGTAGTAGTAGTAGTAGTAGTAGTAGTAGTAGTAGTAGTAGTAGTAGTAGTAGTAGTAGTAGTAGTAGTAGTAGTAGTAGTAGTAGTAGTAGTAGTAGTAGTAGTAGTAGTAGTAGTAGTAGTAGTAGTAGTAGTAGTAGTAGTAGTAGTAGTAGTAGTAGTAGTAGTAGTAGTAGTAGTAGTAGTAGTAGTAGTAGTAGTAGTAGTAGTAGTAGTAGTAGTAGTAGTAGTAGTAGTAGTAGTAGTAGTAGTAGTAGTAGTAGTAGTAGTAGTAGTAGTAGTAGTAGTAGTAGTAGTAGTAGTAGTAGTAGTAGTAGTAGTAGTAGTAGTAGTAGTAGTAGTAGTAGTAGTAGTAGTAGTAGTAGTAGTAGTAGTAGTAGTAGTAGTAGTAGTAGTAGTAGTAGTAGTAGTAGTAGTAGTAGTAGTAGTAGTAGTAGTAGTAGTAGTAGTAGTAGTAGTAGTAGTAGTAGTAGTAGTAGTAGTAGTAGTAGTAGTAGTAGTAGTAGTAGTAGTAGTAGTAGTAGTAGTAGTAGTAGTAGTAGTAGTAGTAGTAGTAGTAGTAGTAGTAGTAGTAGTAGTAGTAGTAGTAGTAGTAGTAGTAGTAGTAGTAGTAGTAGTAGTAGTAGTAGTAGTAGTAGTAGTAGTAGTAGTAGTAGTAGTAGTAGTAGTAGTAGTAGTAGTAGTAGTAGTAGTAGTAGTAGTAGTAGTAGTAGTAGTAGTAGTAGTAGTAGTAGTAGTAGTAGTAGTAGTAGTAGTAGTAGTAGTAGTAGTAGTAGTAGTAGTAGTAGTAGTAGTAGTAGTAGTAGTAGTAGTAGTAGTAGTAGTAGTAGTAGTAGTAGTAGTAGTAGTAGTAGTAGTAGTAGTAGTAGTAGTAGTAGTAGTAGTAGTAGTAGTAGTAGTAGTAGTAGTAGTAGTAGTAGTAGTAGTAGTAGTAGTAGTAGTAGTAGTAGTAGTAGTAGTAGTAGTAGTAGTAGTAGTAGTAGTAGTAGTAGTAGTAGTAGTAGTAGTAGTAGTAGTAGTAGTAGTAGTAGTAGTAGTAGTAGTAGTAGTAGTAGTAGTAGTAGTAGTAGTAGTAGTAGTAGTAGTAGTAGTAGTAGTAGTAGTAGTAGTAGTAGTAGTAGTAGTAGTAGTAGTAGTAGTAGTAGTAGTAGTAGTAGTAGTAGTAGTAGTAGTAGTAGTAGTAGTAGTAGTAGTAGTAGTAGTAGTAGTAGTAGTAGTAGTAGTAGTAGTAGTAGTAGTAGTAGTAGTAGTAGTAGTAGTAGTAGTAGTAGTAGTAGTAGTAGTAGTAGTAGTAGTAGTAGTAGTAGTAGTAGTAGTAGTAGTAGTAGTAGTAGTAGTAGTAGTAGTAGTAGTAGTAGTAGTAGTAGTAGTAGTAGTAGTAGTAGTAGTAGTAGTAGTAGTAGTAGTAGTAGTAGTAGTAGTAGTAGTAGTAGTAGTAGTAGTAGTAGTAGTAGTAGTAGTAGTAGTAGTAGTAGTAGTAGTAGTAGTAGTAGTAGTAGTAGTAGTAGTAGTAGTAGTAGTAGTAGTAGTAGTAGTAGTAGTAGTAGTAGTAGTAGTAGTAGTAGTAGTAGTAGTAGTAGTAGTAGTAGTAGTAGTAGTAGTAGTAGTAGTAGTAGTAGTAGTAGTAGTAGTAGTAGTAGTAGTAGTAGTAGTAGTAGTAGTAGTAGTAGTAGTAGTAGTAGTAGTAGTAGTAGTAGTAGTAGTAGTAGTAGTAGTAGTAGTAGTAGTAGTAGTAGTAGTAGTAGTAGTAGTAGTAGTAGTAGTAGTAGTAGTAGTAGTAGTAGTAGTAGTAGTAGTAGTAGTAGTAGTAGTAGTAGTAGTAGTAGTAGTAGTAGTAGTAGTAGTAGTAGTAGTAGTAGTAGTAGTAGTAGTAGTAGTAGTAGTAGTAGTAGTAGTAGTAGTAGTAGTAGTAGTAGTAGTAGTAGTAGTAGTAGTAGTAGTAGTAGTAGTAGTAGTAGTAGTAGTAGTAGTAGTAGTAGTAGTAGTAGTAGTAGTAGTAGTAGTAGTAGTAGTAGTAGTAGTAGTAGTAGTAGTAGTAGTAGTAGTAGTAGTAGTAGTAGTAGTAGTAGTAGTAGTAGTAGTAGTAGTAGTAGTAGTAGTAGTAGTAGTAGTAGTAGTAGTAGTAGTAGTAGTAGTAGTAGTAGTAGTAGTAGTAGTAGTAGTAGTAGTAGTAGTAGTAGTAGTAGTAGTAGTAGTAGTAGTAGTAGTAGTAGTAGTAGTAGTAGTAGTAGTAGTAGTAGTAGTAGTAGTAGTAGTAGTAGTAGTAGTAGTAGTAGTAGTAGTAGTAGTAGTAGTAGTAGTAGTAGTAGTAGTAGTAGTAGTAGTAGTAGTAGTAGTAGTAGTAGTAGTAGTAGTAGTAGTAGTAGTAGTAGTAGTAGTAGTAGTAGTAGTAGTAGTAGTAGTAGTAGTAGTAGTAGTAGTAGTAGTAGTAGTAGTAGTAGTAGTAGTAGTAGTAGTAGTAGTAGTAGTAGTAGTAGTAGTAGTAGTAGTAGTAGTAGTAGTAGTAGTAGTAGTAGTAGTAGTAGTAGTAGTAGTAGTAGTAGTAGTAGTAGTAGTAGTAGTAGTAGTAGTAGTAGTAGTAGTAGTAGTAGTAGTAGTAGTAGTAGTAGTAGTAGTAGTAGTAGTAGTAGTAGTAGTAGTAGTAGTAGTAGTAGTAGTAGTAGTAGTAGTAGTAGTAGTAGTAGTAGTAGTAGTAGTAGTAGTAGTAGTAGTAGTAGTAGTAGTAGTAGTAGTAGTAGTAGTAGTAGTAGTAGTAGTAGTAGTAGTAGTAGTAGTAGTAGTAGTAGTAGTAGTAGTAGTAGTAGTAGTAGTAGTAGTAGTAGTAGTAGTAGTAGTAGTAGTAGTAGTAGTAGTAGTAGTAGTAGTAGTAGTAGTAGTAGTAGTAGTAGTAGTAGTAGTAGTAGTAGTAGTAGTAGTAGTAGTAGTAGTAGTAGTAGTAGTAGTAGTAGTAGTAGTAGTAGTAGTAGTAGTAGTAGTAGTAGTAGTAGTAGTAGTAGTAGTAGTAGTAGTAGTAGTAGTAGTAGTAGTAGTAGTAGTAGTAGTAGTAGTAGTAGTAGTAGTAGTAGTAGTAGTAGTAGTAGTAGTAGTAGTAGTAGTAGTAGTAGTAGTAGTAGTAGTAGTAGTAGTAGTAGTAGTAGTAGTAGTAGTAGTAGTAGTAGTAGTAGTAGTAGTAGTAGTAGTAGTAGTAGTAGTAGTAGTAGTAGTAGTAGTAGTAGTAGTAGTAGTAGTAGTAGTAGTAGTAGTAGTAGTAGTAGTAGTAGTAGTAGTAGTAGTAGTAGTAGTAGTAGTAGTAGTAGTAGTAGTAGTAGTAGTAGTAGTAGTAGTAGTAGTAGTAGTAGTAGTAGTAGTAGTAGTAGTAGTAGTAGTAGTAGTAGTAGTAGTAGTAGTAGTAGTAGTAGTAGTAGTAGTAGTAGTAGTAGTAGTAGTAGTAGTAGTAGTAGTAGTAGTAGTAGTAGTAGTAGTAGTAGTAGTAGTAGTAGTAGTAGTAGTAGTAGTAGTAGTAGTAGTAGTAGTAGTAGTAGTAGTAGTAGTAGTAGTAGTAGTAGTAGTAGTAGTAGTAGTAGTAGTAGTAGTAGTAGTAGTAGTAGTAGTAGTAGTAGTAGTAGTAGTAGTAGTAGTAGTAGTAGTAGTAGTAGTAGTAGTAGTAGTAGTAGTAGTAGTAGTAGTAGTAGTAGTAGTAGTAGTAGTAGTAGTAGTAGTAGTAGTAGTAGTAGTAGTAGTAGTAGTAGTAGTAGTAGTAGTAGTAGTAGTAGTAGTAGTAGTAGTAGTAGTAGTAGTAGTAGTAGTAGTAGTAGTAGTAGTAGTAGTAGTAGTAGTAGTAGTAGTAGTAGTAGTAGTAGTAGTAGTAGTAGTAGTAGTAGTAGTAGTAGTAGTAGTAGTAGTAGTAGTAGTAGTAGTAGTAGTAGTAGTAGTAGTAGTAGTAGTAGTAGTAGTAGTAGTAGTAGTAGTAGTAGTAGTAGTAGTAGTAGTAGTAGTAGTAGTAGTAGTAGTAGTAGTAGTAGTAGTAGTAGTAGTAGTAGTAGTAGTAGTAGTAGTAGTAGTAGTAGTAGTAGTAGTAGTAGTAGTAGTAGTAGTAGTAGTAGTAGTAGTAGTAGTAGTAGTAGTAGTAGTAGTAGTAGTAGTAGTAGTAGTAGTAGTAGTAGTAGTAGTAGTAGTAGTAGTAGTAGTAGTAGTAGTAGTAGTAGTAGTAGTAGTAGTAGTAGTAGTAGTAGTAGTAGTAGTAGTAGTAGTAGTAGTAGTAGTAGTAGTAGTAGTAGTAGTAGTAGTAGTAGTAGTAGTAGTAGTAGTAGTAGTAGTAGTAGTAGTAGTAGTAGTAGTAGTAGTAGTAGTAGTAGTAGTAGTAGTAGTAGTAGTAGTAGTAGTAGTAGTAGTAGTAGTAGTAGTAGTAGTAGTAGTAGTAGTAGTAGTAGTAGTAGTAGTAGTAGTAGTAGTAGTAGTAGTAGTAGTAGTAGTAGTAGTAGTAGTAGTAGTAGTAGTAGTAGTAGTAGTAGTAGTAGTAGTAGTAGTAGTAGTAGTAGTAGTAGTAGTAGTAGTAGTAGTAGTAGTAGTAGTAGTAGTAGTAGTAGTAGTAGTAGTAGTAGTAGTAGTAGTAGTAGTAGTAGTAGTAGTAGTAGTAGTAGTAGTAGTAGTAGTAGTAGTAGTAGTAGTAGTAGTAGTAGTAGTAGTAGTAGTAGTAGTAGTAGTAGTAGTAGTAGTAGTAGTAGTAGTAGTAGTAGTAGTAGTAGTAGTAGTAGTAGTAGTAGTAGTAGTAGTAGTAGTAGTAGTAGTAGTAGTAGTAGTAGTAGTAGTAGTAGTAGTAGTAGTAGTAGTAGTAGTAGTAGTAGTAGTAGTAGTAGTAGTAGTAGTAGTAGTAGTAGTAGTAGTAGTAGTAGTAGTAGTAGTAGTAGTAGTAGTAGTAGTAGTAGTAGTAGTAGTAGTAGTAGTAGTAGTAGTAGTAGTAGTAGTAGTAGTAGTAGTAGTAGTAGTAGTAGTAGTAGTAGTAGTAGTAGTAGTAGTAGTAGTAGTAGTAGTAGTAGTAGTAGTAGTAGTAGTAGTAGTAGTAGTAGTAGTAGTAGTAGTAGTAGTAGTAGTAGTAGTAGTAGTAGTAGTAGTAGTAGTAGTAGTAGTAGTAGTAGTAGTAGTAGTAGTAGTAGTAGTAGTAGTAGTAGTAGTAGTAGTAGTAGTAGTAGTAGTAGTAGTAGTAGTAGTAGTAGTAGTAGTAGTAGTAGTAGTAGTAGTAGTAGTAGTAGTAGTAGTAGTAGTAGTAGTAGTAGTAGTAGTAGTAGTAGTAGTAGTAGTAGTAGTAGTAGTAGTAGTAGTAGTAGTAGTAGTAGTAGTAGTAGTAGTAGTAGTAGTAGTAGTAGTAGTAGTAGTAGTAGTAGTAGTAGTAGTAGTAGTAGTAGTAGTAGTAGTAGTAGTAGTAGTAGTAGTAGTAGTAGTAGTAGTAGTAGTAGTAGTAGTAGTAGTAGTAGTAGTAGTAGTAGTAGTAGTAGTAGTAGTAGTAGTAGTAGTAGTAGTAGTAGTAGTAGTAGTAGTAGTAGTAGTAGTAGTAGTAGTAGTAGTAGTAGTAGTAGTAGTAGTAGTAGTAGTAGTAGTAGTAGTAGTAGTAGTTGTAGTAGTAGTGGTATTCACGATGCCTGAACTGATCGGACTTATTGAAATCGCTCCCACCCGGTATAGCAGGTTAAATTTGTTGCACAACTGGTTTGTGTTAATATGTTAAATCAGAGGAAATAATTGGTAGACTAGACGTTGATCAATCACAGGGAGCCGTTGCTATACCTATTTTCGGCGATTCTGATTGGTTGAGGCTCATTCTCGTGCGTAGCTACGACGCTGTACCTGGCCGTATCACGTGTGACGGCGGTTCAATCACCACGGTTTTGCACCAGAGCGCGGTACCGCACCCCACTTTTGTCCTATGGTTCCAGCCGATCGAGGAAACAACAACGCCAGTGTGTAGTAGCGACGGACGCTACTGGTCAGTGTAGTCACCCATGCTACATCATCGATCATTATTCTGAGACACGCTACTTGGTAGACACGAGTGCTCAAGTTAGTGTGCTACCACCTCAGGTCAAACTTTAGAAAGGTACCCATTTAACTTACGTGCCGCTGATGGTACTTCTATTCAGACTTATGGACAAATTTCAAAAACCTCAGATTTCGGTCTTCGTCCAACTTTTTCTTGGGTTTTCTTGATTGCGAGGGTCCAAAACCCCATACTTGAAATTAATTTCCTGCATCACTTCGAACTCTTGGTTGATTCTCGCCGCATACGTCTCATGGACCGTGTCACTAATTCATCTGTGAATGGGAATTCCGGTTGCTTCGAACCTGATCAGTCATGTTCTACTCAAAACCTCCAATTCGCCTTTGTTCGGTGACTTATTCCATGTGTACCCAAAAGTGTTACACTTACCGTCCGTACTACCTACCGAAACCAGTTCGGTAGGTCATCACATCAGCACTTCAGTCGCTCCAGTTTTTGTTAGGGCACACCGGCTCGCACCCGACAAACTTAAAGCCACACGAGCTGAGTTCGAGCACATGCTTGAATTAGATATTATTCATGCGTCAAATAGTCCTCGGGTTTCACCACATCACATGGTCCCTAAAAAGTCAAGAGATAAGCAACCTTATGGAGATTATAAAGCCCTCAATAATGCCACTGTCCCAGATAGGTATCCCATCCCACATATTCAGGATATCACGGTCAACCTCAACGGAGCTCGTGTGTTCTCAAAAATAGATCTGACACGTGCCAATGGCCAGAGATCCATTGCAGACGAGGATATACCTAAGACAAGCGGTAACAACACCTTTTTGTTTGTTCGAATTTCTACGAATGCCATTTGGTTTACGCAAAGCTGCACAAACCTTTCAAGGTTTTGTTGACCAGAAGTTTGGATTTTGTTTTCGCTTACATAGACGACCTTTTAGCAATCAGTGAGTCTGCAGATGCACGCAAGCAAATCTGCATCAGTTGTTTGAGCGTTTGGCAGCACATGGTATAACCGTCAATGCGGACAAGATTATCTTTGGCCAAAGTTTAGTGGAGTTTTTGGACCACATGGTTAATGAACGTGATATTCGGCCCTTAGAAGAAAAGGCACAAGCCGTTCGTGACTGTTCGTTACCCACTTAACTAACCACCGTTCGTCGTTCCAACGGGATGGTAAGTTATAACCGGCATTTCATGCCAAACTGTGCTTACTTGATGCAGCCTTTAGCAGATTTACTTTGAGGTGCCAAGGATGGTCCCATAGAATCACCTGAGGATACCAAAATTGCCTTCAATGCAGTAAAAGACGCTTTGGCTTCTGCCACTTTGCTCGTTCATTTCCAGTCTGAAGTCCGATTTAATATGGCCACCGATGCCTCTGACAAACAGATAGGCAGCTTGCTCTACCAGTAGTCTACATCACAGTGGAAACCACTGGCCTTTTTCTCTCGTCTTCTCCTACCAGCTGAAACTAAGTATTCTACCTTTGGTCTGGAACTACTTGCTCTTTACAGTACTGTCAGACAGTTCCCACACATCCTCGAGGGCAGACAATTCATCATCTTTACCGATCATAAACCACTAACGTATGCTCTTCACAGTCAAACTGATAAACACTCACTACGTGAGTTGCGTCATTTAGACTTTGTAGCACAGTTTTCCAGTAATGTTCGTCACTTTTCTGGCACCGACAACGTTGTGGCTGATACTCTTTCTCGAGTAGACGCTATCTCTAGTCAGCCACGGGTCATACACCTAGAAGCTTTCGTTGCAGCCCAAAGTTCGGAATTGGATTTCACAGATCCCAGCCAAATCGTATCACTTAAACCTTCGGAGTTTCCATTAGCCACTTCCTCGGGCTCAATAATGTAACACAACTTTGTCACACACCCACGCCCCATAGTACCCACGTATTGGCGCCGCACCATCTTAGAATTTTTACATAATTTAGCCCATCGTGGCATCCAAGCCACCACTAAGCTAGTTTTAGATAGGTACGTCTGACACGGCATACCAAAGGATATTCGTGATTGGGCTCGTTCATGCGTTCAGTGCCAACGACTGAAGGTAAGTAGACATAGAATGGCTACGTTAGACCATTTTCCAGTTGTATCCTCACAGTTTTCTCATATCCACACAAATACCGTTGATTCTTTCAGCCCCTGTAAATATTTTTGATACCTTCTTACAGTGTTTTCACCCGTTGGCTAGAGGCTTTCTCTAAAACTCTTATAGAAACAGAAACCGTAATAGCTGCTTTGATGGAATGTTGGGTTTCATTATATGATTGCTCTGCAACTGTAACTACTGATCGCGGTGCACAGTTTGAGTCACATCTGTTTGGAGAAACATTGTGTATGTTAGGCTGTCACCGTTCTGGTAGTATGGCATATCACCCAGCAGCCAACTGTATGGTTAAGCGTTTCCATCGGAAGCTCAAAGCTTCCTTCATCGCTGCTGATAGCTCTAACTGGGTACAGGGGCTTCCAATAGTTCACTTAGGTTTGCGTTCAGCTTATAGACCTGATATTAACGCGTCAGCTGCGGAATTAGCTTTTCATCAAGCTCTTCGGTTACCCGGGGATTACTTCGCTATAAGTCGCGCGAGCGACGACGGTAGTGCTTCATATGCTCAACACTTAGCTGCACAGATGCGTCGTTTGCATATGCATTCTCCGCGACCGCAGTCTCGATCGGCCTACATTCCAGCAGAACTATCCACCTGCACCTACGTCTTCATTCGCGTGGATAGCGTTAGAACATCTCTACAACGGCCTTATGAAGGTCCATATTAGGTGCTTGAGCGACGCGATCGAGTTTACCTCATTGATCGAAACGGTAAGGTTGCCCACCCTGACGATGGTCTAGAAAAGGAGACACTGCCCGACGACAGTACTCCAGTAGTTCCGTCTCCCATCATAGATGCTAGCACCACGCCTCAAACAGCACAACCCGAAACCATGGAGCCACAGCGAACAATGCGATCTGGCGGTCATGTACATAAGCCCAAGTGTCTCGTAGACAGTATTTATTTTTTTAACCCCACTTAACGTTGTTTTCACTGTTTGACGTTTCATAAAATCATTTCGAAAACCAAAAAGAAACACTTGGTACATTGTAAAATGTGCGTATTTGTAGTGATTCGACTGCCTTCACACGCGGTCAAGTGCACTATAGCTTCATTTGCAGTATCCAGCTAATTGGGTAAAGCCGGACCGTAACTGTTAGATTGCGTAGATACAGCGAAATTGCCTTGTGATTGGTCAGGACGTTATCTGGCAATGAATACATGCCTATTTTGTATATAAACGAGTGAGCACCAACCATGTGTAACGAAATACATTCTTGCTTTTCTTGCCTGGTCTTGTCGTCCTTCCAGTGCGCGTAGTCCACGTCCAGGTTATTTCATTACGTACGATTGGCCGGTTAGAAACGAACCCTACAGTATTGCTCCTACCAATCGGCGTAAATTCCTTCCATTTCGTTTCTACTCATTCACGGTTCGCCCGTTGTTTTGACTGCTCTGCTTGCGTACGGTTGAACCTTTAGCTCCCTTAGCTAGTATCATGTCCTGTGTCGCTCCAAAACGTAAACGTGATGGACATTGTTCCAATACCGGCCGTGGTCAGTCGGTTATCATCGTGCACTTTGAACAATAGACTACCCGGGTGGTTCGACCCCCGCCACTGCCGGGCACTTTCTCACTCGGAAGCCTTTCATTGGCAGTGTTGTGTAGTAAATAATAAGGGAAGTAAAAAGAGTATTCAATTATTTATTGAATATAAACCGTCCTTCATCTATCCCACTGGCTTTTACCCTCTTTCGGCAACCGTTGGATTTTTTGGCTTGTTGCCCGCTCCTTAGGCCACTGTCGGGATCTAGTTAGTACCTGACGTCCAGAGTACTAAACAGAAAACGAAATTGTAACGTGTTTTCGATTAAAAATCATTCCGCTGATTCTAGATAAAGAGACAGACCAACTGAATTCTGCTTAGCACCGCACAAAAGGAGAACGGCTGATTTTCGTTGCCACACTGACGTTTCCGCATCCAACAACCCCATCACGATCGATAACAACCAACGCAACATTTCGTTGTGCACACGTACTCACGCACACAGATGCACACGCTTAATCATTCAGTTTTAAATAAAGGCCCGTCGGTTCCGTGACCCTCGTGATCATCAGGTGACCGACAGGTAAACTGAACTTCCATATCGATCGCAGCTGTACACGTAGCCTGTGGCTTGTCTCATTTTCCCATGGCCCCATGCACTTTACCTGACTTGTTTACACATAAGTGGTTGATACCAATTTTGCACGATTTTGTTTTGGGTACCGCGGGTAACCGAAAAGTCGACTGACTACCATCTTTTCCGATAATGTTTTGTTAACGAACAATAAACACTTACCTATAACGGATCACCTGACCCATTGTTTTTTTTCAATACATGCCGAACTGATCTGCGATCTGATACTTTAAAACCCCATAAGCTTTAAGCAGAGATGAAATCTGTTCATTTTTTGTAAATCGGTCAGCTTTCGCTTGAGCAGTCCCATCCTCTCGAATATCTTTATGAACACGAACCAAGTCGACACGTGTAAACGGTTAATCAAACCGTTGCGACCCTGAATAGGGCCAGTTCAATGTTCTGTAACCGTCGTCGCACCAACCAGTGTTCTATGTAAGGTACTGCTAGATTAACCAATATGACCAGATCATTACCAACGAACTAGCCCAAGGTGTTTACATACCACAACCGGCATCAAGTTTGAACGTATAATTAGCAAATTCCAGTGTCGTTCACCATTTTCTGAATGAGACTATGTCACGCAAGTTTTCTCTCAATAATTCAAAAAGATTCAGAAACTAACTCCTGCTGCCTTTTAAGTGGCAGCATAAGAATTTCGAAGCTCCAGAGGTGTACCCCACCCGAGGAACACCCTGAACACATTGATTCGAATTAGCCCGGACGGGAACGGGGTGGCTCATTGGTAGCAAACATGCTTTCGAGGTAAAAAGGCCCTGGTTGGATCGTTGCGTGCGGCGAAGGATGTGTACCATTGATGAGTTCTAACAAGAGCGAAACTCGAGTCTGGCACTTCCGAGTGCAGGTTTGACCGGATGACCTGAGGTTTGTGCAAGAAAGTTGGTGTCCAGAGGACTGCCGGCCCAGCAAATTATCATAAATCCAGCACACTACTCACGAGGAGTTGTGTGATATATGTAGCAATACTCTTGTTTTATTGTCCATTTTTTCAGTGATATGTAATACACGTACGTCCGTAGTTCCGTACTTTCGTTTGCCTACCGGTTACGAGGTCTAACAGCTTTATTAGTTACTGACTCACCTCAACTACTGAGTAGGTTGACATGTGCAGTGTCACTAGTACGACAGATCCAAATTTTAATTGTCCTACATAATCAGGTGGGATTGGTATTCGAAATGTTAACTCGTTACCACATGCAATAAGGCTGTGGGAAAACAACATGGGCCACTGGCTTCATAACCTTTACTGCCGAGGAATCGACTACATGCTGGGTTTTTATCCGTCAATAGTCCTGGTTTCACAGCAACTTTTACTGGCCAGAATGGTGTCAGTATACACAAAATAAGGTCTAGTCAATAAGGCCCAACGCGCATAGCCTGAGTTAGTTTTTCAGTAATTTGCCTACTGACAAGCATAAAAGTAGTCCGGCGCAGAATGTAGTTTAAATAGGCTTAGGCAGGTCTCCAAATTTTTTTCTCACGACTAGAATGACAGTGCTAGACGGCTTTGATGTGTGTGCATTGGCTTAGCTGTTCTTTTTTGAAAAGGAACTGCAGTATGAGATGCGGTGGATTAATGTACGACATAGTATTGTTCACGGATTGTACTTGTATCTGCAAAATTCCAGTTTTGTTTTATGAGAATGACCGCTGTGGGATGAAGTTGTGGATTTCGGCAACTGGCCGACAGCATAGCATTTCCTCCAAACGGTCCCTGTGCAGGATTGTCATCTCGTAATTAAGTGACTCGCAGATAAACGAAACCCGAGTCCCAAGGTGGCGAACACAAGATCGCATTACTACGTGTACTGTAGGACAAACTATCAAACAATAGCGATAGCATACCTCAAGTTGTGGGCAAACCGACCACGAAATCAGTACAGTCAGCAGTGGCTTCAAAAAGCCCAGGCAACAACAGGGAAGAAACTTTCGAGGTGGCAGTGCAGGAGAAAGTCAAGTGGTTAACAAAGAAGGTCCTTATTAATGCGGGGGATTTTGACCAATCAACGGACGGAGGAGAATTGGTGATTCGAGGGGACGCATACATAGGCGTGGAGGAGAGCAAATGGAATGGCATGGCTGAGGAAGTGCATGATCATAGAGGGGAGGCCGAGCCCAGACACTAGCAGACAGAGGGAGGAAAATAATTAAGCCCGAGAGTTCGGCCTCTGTCAGGTTACGCAGGAAATTATGACGTAATTACAGAACAGGTCATGGATACCGGTGGGTCATTCCTATATCAGAGAGAAAGGTAAGGTTACTTAAGCGATAAAATCAAAAAGAAGAGATGAACAGTTAGACAAACGACAACTAAAGCCAACCGATACCTGTCACAGAAACAAGGCTAAAATTCTGCGACTCAAAGGGATTGAACAAACAAATTATCACGTGGGCATGGAAGCGGAGGGATTGGTGGTCGGCGTGGAGACTGATGGTGAAAGTGCGCGAAAAGCAAACGAACTGTTTGGTTCGGTTTTTCGAACTGTTTGGTAAATACAAGACAAAATCACGATAGGAAGCATGGGATCTAGACTGAACCAGATTAACGGAGTTTCTCGACATGGAGAGCTGAATTTCCATGTGCAATCTCAATAATTTTTTAAAATCACCATTATTGCAGCTGGTGGCCTATTGATTAAATTTGAAAGTCAACTCGTGACAAGACACGCTCGGCCCAAGCACCCGTGAATTGAATTTGTCACCTTCTGTCACCGAGAAATAACTCAGAAAAATTGGTTCAGCAAGATTTCCTTCAGTTCCTCGGAAGCTGATTTTGCGGGCTCGTCTAAGAAAGCTGAATTCTTTAACAACAGATAGAAGTCACTTCCACCTCCTGTCAGAAATAGGATCGATTGATCTAGCTTGGCTCATTACCAACACTGCAAAGTAGTTCGAGACGTTCAACCCCTTCTCCCACTTGGGATTGATTACTGCGCAGGTTCAAACGTTCAGTGATTAAAGACTCCATGCTGCGAGGTCTGGTGTGAGAATTTGATCTACCCAACCAACCGCACGCAACGGAATAGCTCGTAATCAGAGAGTGCGCACCTGGAAATGACAAGATTAGCAGGGATGCACTGTGTCCGATTTGAATAGTTTAATCTCGCTTGTTTATGAAAGGAGGCTTGTTGCTATTAGGAGAGATCACGGTAACCAATCATAAAGCGACTCCGCTATATCTGCCCAGCCTGAGGGCCGAGGTTTGGCTTCACCTTACCGGTTGGATAATGGAACTGAAGCTATAGCGCATTGGGCTGCGTACAGATGCATTCGAAACATTACATGATACCCCCATTTCAATTCTGGTTGCCACCACCTCTTGAAAGCCGAAATTATTTATGAGTAGTAGCGTTTAGTATACTCTCCCAATTCACCCCTCGTCATAAGAGCAGCCAAAGAGATGAAATTGCATTGTTCTTCCGCTGCGAAGCACGAGTACCCTGACAAGAAGTCCGCTTGAAAGATCGTCTCACCGGAATATCGTAGTTATTAGCTGCCTGAGCCAAACTCCGTTGCTGAATCATGACAGTTTTTGAGTGGTCGATTGATTTGTCTGGGTTGAACAGGAACTAAAGAGATGGATGGCCTGTAACAACCATAAACTTCAGTCCAAATGAGTGCCTGTGCAGTCGACTCACCGTCCATTAAACGGCCGAGTCTTCCTTCCGTTTCCGGGGATAACTCCGCTCTGCGTCTTTGGACATCCATCCTGTCCCAAGACTGATCTAATCCCAACTTCGGACACGTCGGTGATGAGCGTTATGCCTTTAGATGGTGCGACTGACTTTTTCCCAAGCAGCGCCTGTTGAATCACCACAGGAATCCAGAAGAGTAACTACCGAATTTAAATGGTTTCTGGAGGCAAAACCTGTAATATTGTATGGATTATTGTAGCATTAACCCGCACAGGATATCACGTAGATATAACACTGATATGACACATGACGTATAGTAGTACTTGTATACAGTGCACAAGTATGTACAATATCGGTGTAAATGAATACAACAGAAATGGTAAAAGTCACATGTATGGTCAGTCATGAAACCACATCCGCCACGTGTTAAATTTAGCTCTGGAAGTTTGCAGTCCCTCACAGGCCCTGTTTGTATTCTCGCCGATCTTCTGACAGTAGATTATTTGCTTGCTTCGCAGGATCCACTTTGCGTGTCAGCATCCGGAACAAGAGTATTAGTGTGCGAAACAAAGGTGGAATTGTTCTCAGACTGACCTTGTGGGCTGAGCTGTACCTGGCAGATGTCTTCGGTGACCAGACAAATCATGGCAATCAGGTATGGTCACCATTTAATTACCATTTCATGCCAGAATTAAGCCACCGGATGGCCGCAAATCACTTCCTCTGAAAAAGCTTACATCAGCAGAAGAGACGCATTCAAAGCTGGTTATCAAAAAACGAGATTTGAACAACTATCAGAGGTACTATGACAAGTACTTCGGTATTGCAACAATAAATTAGCAACAGCTCCTTCCAGTTTGACGGAGAACGGAGGACTGGCAGAACGTACAGCACTTTTAGGAGTACGAACAAAGTTCTCAGCAAATCAGTTAGACTAAGAATTGAGGAGTGCAATATACGGATGATGACATCCAAGTCCTTTCAACCAAAAAACAAGAAACTTAGCAGAGAAACGAGCACCATTATCCATCCCAAGTGCTAGAGACACTCCTCTACTGAACGTTTTGCGTAGTGCAGTCTGCGTGAACTCGGCTGTGGGTGACCCTGTCTAAAATACGTCTGGCCAGCAAGAAAATGCGTCGACAATTACCGGTGCTTAATACTTGCCAAAAAACGGACAATACTGTGCAAGCACGCATTGATATGGTTCGCATGAAACTGACGAAGGAGGCCATTCGCTGGGTTCTGAATGTTGCTTGTGTAGGCACCGCTGACATTTCGTGACAGTATTGATAATATCTGCGTTTAGCTCAGGCCTTGTCACATCACCCGGGTCAAGGATTTCATTTTGTCATCCCCCAAGTACTCGGAAAGTGAATCTTGAAGTATAGCTGATCGAAGGTTTGAAGGAACAACAATACAACCACCAAAGCCCAAGAGTCTTTCTAGAGTGACCGAGTGGCTCTCTCAGCAAGTGAAGAAGTCCGGAAATCATCGCTTTTCATCCTCTTTCCATCCACGACACAACGTCAAGATTGCAAGTGTGAAGTACTTACGGGTGTTTCGAACCACGTCTTATCTGCGCACAGGAAGTAGATATACTAACGAGCAATCAGATGTATACGACGGCCTGGATGCAGGTGCATATCGGTATAGAAAATCTGCGTGCTGAATGTGTTCGACACTTTGATGAACGATAACGTAGTCGTAAGAACTCAGTTTAATGCTTCAACGTTGAACCATTGCGTCTGACGCCTTAGCTAGTGACTGTGTAGGGTGATAAACAAGTTTCATTGTCTCATGTTTAGTGACGACGGTAAACTTGGAACCAAACAGAAATTTGTGCATACTTTTCACTCCCCAATAGACAGCTAATGCCTTCCTTTTAGTCTGAGAATGACCTATCCAATTTTTTGTGAGCCTCCGCAAAATGCACCTGATAAGTAGGCCACATTGCTCCAGAATAGCACCAGTGCCTGTCAGAGGCGCTTCGGTAGTTACAGTGATGTGATTCTGCGGTGAAAATGGTCTAAGAACAAAATCCAAATTCAGATGTGCGAACAGATGGCGCAGTGTTTGCTCATGAACTGCAGACCATGAGAAACACCTAGCAGAAAGAAGGTCATACAAACAGCTAGCCTTCTAAGGAAAAAAATGGAATGAATCGAGAATAGTAGTGTAATACAGCCTAAACGGAACGAAGTTATTGAATGTTAGTGGGCGAAGGTACATCAGTTAAAGGGGATAATAGCCAGAGCTCAGGAGAAATGCCATCAGGATTTATGGTACGACCTAGGCATAAAAACTGTGAAACTGCAAGGTTAAACTGGAGAAATCTCTCTGATAAGCGGCAAAGACGGGAATCGTGGACAACTTTAGATTAATGGACTATAACGTCGTCTTTGTAGAGGAAATTCGACCGCCCCTGTGAAGCCCTTTCGATTCTCTCTCACTTCGTTGTTGTAATCCTAACCGCTTCTTAAGCTTTCTAGGTTTCTTTCGCTTGAGTCGGCTTACTTCATGTCCCGTCCGCCTAGTAGACGCATTATCAAAAGATGTGAGTGGTATTGAACACGGTTCTATAATTAACGAACGTCAGCGAATAAAGTAAACGAAACATACAACTGAAATTCCCCAAGCATACCGAGAGCAATGGTTCTGGGTAGTCATGTGCAAAATACGCGGGTATAGAAATGTTGGATTTGAACAAAAAGCACTCCCGATAAACTGGGGAATAAGCACATAAATTCAAATGAGGACTCGAGAACGATATAGAAAACATTTATAAATTGCCCATGAAAGCAAGAAGCCCGCTGTCTAAAGTGAACGAAATTTGACCAGTCGGAAATAGCTTAACACTCCAGTAAAAACCCAGAAGCAGTAGATAACAGGAGTTTGAGAAACAGCGTTCGTCTACTGTCAATAGGAAGTAGTGTAAAATAACGAAATAATACGTGGAACGTACAGTCTTTACATGATTAAACACGATCGAGACCGGGCGGTGATAAAATTAACGGTCTGTTGGAGTATAGCGGGTGACACATGCAAACCAAAAGGTAGGAAATTTTACTTATAAAGACCGAAATGGAGTACCGATAACCGTCAGCAAGCTAGATTCCTCATTTAGTGGTATTTGTAAATGTGCATCTCTGAGATCAACCTTGGAAAAGCCTGCGGAACCTAAAAGACGACAGATCATATACTCCGGTCCTTCTGTAGTGCACGTGCGCTGCAGTGATCTTTTGTTGAGGGTTAGCTGATGATCATCACATATCTGTGGGCTTTTGCTATCTGACTTTAGGGAAGCTACAGTGGGACTAGCCGAGCTAGAGGATTCAGCCGGCGTGATGAAGCTTTTTTCACCCATGGATTGCAAAGCTTGGGGGACTGGCTCAAGTGGGCCAAATAGTGCGATGCGCTGTTTGATAAATATCGGCTCTCCAGACACTTCTAGTATGTTAGGCGGCATATACATCTCACAGCAAGCATAGAACTTTGAAGAACGTGTCGAACGCGAGACACCACCATGAGTGTTGAATAACGACATGTTCACAGGAAAAAGATTGCAGATGAGATCTTGAAATGATAGATTAGGTACTGTCCGTATCAACAGTGAATTCATGATCACGAATTCACCAGGATTACCATCGGGAATAAGCAAATTGTGAGTAATATGAGACGAGAGGTTACGAACAACAGCTGAAGCAAGGGAAGAGGGCTCATCCTCAAGTGAAGCTGGGATGAAATTTGAGCCAAAGACCATGTACCAAACTTTACCCTGTTGGCAAGCACTTTGTATATGACCAATCTTACCAAAGGAAGACAACATTGAGGATTTCGGTGTGAACGAGAAAACTGGGAATGTAGATGTCCACGGAGGGCACAGTTTCCTAGAGATATCTGCATGGGAGCAAGAGAACTGCTAGGACCCCTGAGAGAAACATCAATGGGGAGGTAATCACCTGAAGATTTGAAGTGTTGCGGAGTTTTTGCTCTTATTTCTTTGTGGCTTCTGGTGGAACTGAACAAAACTGTCCAAGCAGCACATTACCCAATGCTGATGAAAGTACGTTGGATTAAAAATACTAGTGGCATGTGCTCTTAAAAGTGGCACTGATGTTCGTGGAAGGCATCACAATATTTATTCACATATATATGCGTTAAAAATTGCACATTGCGTTTTACTGAATGGTCTTAAGATCAGGAGGTGCCAAATTGGTTTGCTCTGTTCTTTGTTGGTAGGCTCATCTGTCCGGGTTTTTCTGTGGTATACCACGTTGCCGCTTGAGTAGCACTACTGTGGATGAACTGGGATACGCTATAGTGCAAACGCACACATCCATTTTGTGTGATTTTCAGCATTTGCGCGGTCACATGTATGATGTAGAACGTTTTAGGGCAACCAAATATGACCAATTTCCTTTGCATTTAGGTCCAGTTTGTTTGCGTGACTTATTTCCAAATGACCTGTATGACCATTAGTGTATATTATTGCTCTCCTTGTACCTATTTTCAAAACTTTAGGCGCACAGACTTCAAGTTGATTTTGTACAACAAATGTCCCACTTATACGTTCCAGAGAAAGTTTTGTAAAACGTTCATTGCTAAACGTATCTGGCGGGTAAGGTGTGGCACCATGGAACTTTGGACAATTTTCCAGCTTCCCTTACAAAAATAATAACAATGACATACTTCTCGGCCATGGTCGAGAAGCACCCGTAAAAGCATGATCAGAGTGAACGATAATACTCATCCCGGTAAAATGTTCACGAATGTTGAAAGGTGGATCTTAAATTTCAGAAACAGTGAAATCAAGCTGCATAGAGTTTAAATGGAGCAAAATGGGGAAAGATTTACACGACAAATAAAGATCAGTTTCGAATCAAGTTCTAACATATCGCCACTGCCATCTTTATCGGTGTTAGTGTTAGATGTTTGTTTATGCACTTGCTGAGCTCCGGCTCACCGGGTTTTCCCTGTCTTTGCAGATCGTGCACGTGCAACTCCCACAGAATACACAGCATTCAGCATACTACAGATGGCAGTACAAAGGGCTGGCCACACAGGAAATCGCCGAACCAAGCGTTATTATCAAATGTGGAAAGTATAATACATTCAAGGGTGCTGCGGAAAATTATTGGCAAAAGCTTGCTCGCGGCCGCCGAAAGAAGCAAGTTATTAGGAAGCATGCAAACCGGCGAGATTTGTGTCAAGATACCCAAAAGAAACTTGGTGAATATGTAAATGAACTATTTCCTCCAAAAATATGAGGCACACACCAGAATGAATATCAAGAGTCGTCTAGTGGTGAAAATTTGCAGCTGGTAGGAGAATAATGGAATCACAAAACGTGAAGAGTTAAAGATCAAGTGTAATACAGTGTCAAAGTGAACCGAAATCGGGAAATCGAGGGATGAAAGTATTTTGCCTAGGCTAATGTCTGACAATTCTGTTAAATTCACAAATATATCATGTCTTACTGAGTCTCATGCGGGTTTTCTGCAAGCGTATCGGGTGTGACAGATGAGAATGATAAGCAACACTGTGTTTGGGGGGCGCACCCGCGTATACATAGAGAGTAAACCATGGTGAACGTTAAATTTTGTGTTCCTGCGTGTGCCTGTATACCACGATAAGTCGTTTTGGAGAAGGGGAGGATACCACCGACTCTGAGCAGTCCATCATTGTAATACGTGCCCTAGTACCGCGTTTGATCACTCGAATATGGCGGGATAGGGGCTTGGCCAGTTACGAATTTGAACACATAAATTTTTCAGCGTTTCATCTGCAATATCCAGTTATCCAAAACTGGGTCCAAGAATAATCCTCGAGCTACTTCCGCTAGAAATGACCGTGTGCCTATTAATCCTTTAGCGAGTTAAAGGATATGCCAGGGAAACATCAGAATCTGAAAAGGGAAAGGGGAAATAAGCAGACACCAGTCTGGTCACTGTACCGGCTGTGGGTGAGGAAGGCACAGATAGTGAATAAAAGGAAATGCTTGGAGCTGTGACTGCGCTTTTCTATGTGGCACTTCTCCGTAGGGGCCATGAGAAAGCAGAAGTGTACAACAGCTAGGTGTAATGGGATCCTCGCCTACTATGAGCACTTGCACATCCGCGTGGTAAAGCTGGAGTTTGCGAAAAATTTCAGGAAAAAGGTGATGAGACCACTGAGTTGGTGTCTTAGACAAGAAAAGTAAGAGCTGTTTAAAGGGGAGATTTGTGTCACGTAGCACCTGGGCTACGCAACTGGGTTAATATCGTAGCAGAAAATCCACAGCTGGCTTTGGACAACACAATTTTGGTGCATGAGTTCAGAGAGAACACAGAGAAAGTAAATTAATGGGTAGTAAACTACAAATGCGTGGTGTTTATACTCCTCTCCCAAGCCATCGAAAGCAGGCTAGGTCTAGCCCATAGTAGTGAACCAAAAGGTGTATCATTGCCGGGATGTAGTCAAAGCAGAGGTCACGTATTTTAACTTTCCGATTTGGAAAAACTCAGGTCGTTCATTGAGGTACCCGAAAGACTAGTCGAACAACTATACCGAAGAATTCACGAAGTGAGCAACATGGGTTCCGAAAACGAAGATAATTCTGGTCCGGGTGATAGTTTAATTCCGTTTATGTCATACGCGTTCATCTGGTGTTCTTTGTGCATTTTATCATTCCGTTATGCAACCGGATGAAATTAGCTCTATCAACAGACGCCCCACAAAAGTTGCAAATTGATCGATAATGTATATTGTTATGGTTTCGGATTTCCTGGCAATTTCTTCGCACAGTTTTTCATCAAATCGTCTGCACATATTTTCCATGAATAGCGCACCACCCAGTTAGGTTAGGGTTGGGCATGCCTAAAGCACCGAAAAAATCGCGAAAAAGAGGTTACTTCCTTCTCGCTAATTACTCCAAACTCCTTGAGTCGCTTAGTATGCCATCCTAATATTCTCCAGGCTTTCAAGATTCCAGTTTCATTCGGTTTTAAAACCAGTCTTGAAAAAGGTTACCCGTGGCGACCGAAACGTCGACAACTTACCAACGATGCCTACTATGCTGTGTTATTAAACAATAAAATTTTACCATTTCGAGATTAAACATTAAATTACCGCTGTGTATAATCACAATGGTCATTTTTATAGAAATAAAAATGGATTTATTAAATAAAACTATGCTGCGTAAATGTGAAAAAGTGCTGGTATTTCTTCTTCCATCAATCCACTCTACCGGAGGATGTTCCTGATTCTTCTCCATCGTGTTCACGGGATCTGTAAAATGGAGGCGCTTGACGCTTTATATTAGCGACCTTATTGCGAAATATAATGGAAAAGTTATATATTTTGAGTTTTAAATGTTAAAAGCAATGGTATACTAGTACTGTCCTGGAAGTAAATTCAGTATGTAGTTATATTCAAACATATGAACAGATACGAAACAGAACGTGCGGCTCTTCAACAAAGGTGTTATTTGAAAAAATTACCTGCCTACTTGTAATTGCAAAACCGAATGATAAATCACATGTTTAACCAAGCATATAAATAGAAGTGACTTTTAACAGCGAAACTTGTGAGTGAAGCAGTATTAAAAAAGAAAAGAAACTGTAATACAGAAAACGATGGGAAAATAGCATATCGTCTTAGCCGTCTTCCCTCGACCCGATCCCGAGTGCTGGTGGATCAGCGCTTTGTGTGTCTGTCAACGACGGACGTAGGTCCATTAGCGAACTTGTCCAATCCTTCGACAGCTTCGGGTGTTTTGTTTGACACCAGCACACCCAACGAGCTCCAAATTGGGCCAATGTGTGAGCTAACTCTGGAGTAACGTTAGGCTACATCATTAGAAACGTTGAGCAGCGCTACCTGGGCCCGATGGGGAGCGCGTTGAGCTACGCCCAACGTTCGAAAACTTCGCTCGAAAGGGTGACCTCTCCTTTTCCTAATCCATCATAACTGCTCGTTTCTTAGTCTATTTGTTCATTATCCATTCCTTCGATCGAAACCACTAATTTATCACAGTTTAGAAAAACGCCGTTTGTGAAAATCGCTAAGTTTTCTTCACAAAAATGACACACTGAAAGCTGGTACCGAATTGAAATTCGAGGACTGCTTCATTCAGAATGTTCGGAAGATGTCCATCGTTCTTGTGTTACATGGTCACTGGATCTGAAATATCAAGCTGTGGAAAGACGAGACAGTCGCACATGAGGAAGCTCTGGTCAACAAAACATCCTTGCGTGCAGGTTTCAAAGATAGTTTTATTGAAAACTGTCTTCGACAAACGGACTATCATTTGATAATTTATGTATTAAAACAACCATAATCAGTAAAATAGGAAAATATCAAATAAACCATGAACTAAATCAGAGGAACTTGTGGGGTTAGGATTTATGGTAAATTGTTACTGATCTCCAGGTAGCCTGAAGAAATGTTGATTACACCAAGTGAACAAAACAATTCCAAAAGAAAGAGCAGCTTGAGATTTATTTCGAAGGGAATGATGACTTACGTAACTGCGTTCTCGTCTCGTATTGCCTTGATTAGCTAACTCTTTATGTCTTTCAACAACAGGGTTGTTGTGACTTGACGCACGTAAACTGTTTGTTGGAGAGTGCGAGTGGTTAGTTTAATTGTGTACTGTACATCTTTTCCGTCAGTGAATGTTTGTCATAGTTTGTACTCTAACAAACGTTTTTATCATCGTCGTTGAAGTACACGTGTTTATTTTATATTTATCTGATGAATTTTCGGTCGTGCAGCAAGGTTGGTTTGGTCTTGCTTAGCATGCAGGTGATCGTCACTACTCAATAGCGTCGATTACTCTTCCAGTGAACTCAGTTAGCATGTTGCGCTCGTACGATGTGGCTTACATCGGCCTACAATGATGTACGTCCACCACGGTAATTCTCCAGCAACGTACGCAACAGTGTTGAGTTGGATACCGTCGAAAGAAAAGTCGGTGGGGCTTTTTCGTCAATTTGGACCCCCTGAATCGTAACACGCAGTCCATATCTCAGGACAGTTGTGAAGTCGTATAAAGTCTGGTTAAGTTAGTCTTTCTCAGCTCGTCCATCGCATGTGGTCCACGTCTCGATCGCTTTCTGAGAGGTGTGACTAAGCACTTGACGGCAAAGTTCAAAATCGGACATGTATGCAAGTTATGAATCGTTGGAGAAAAATTACTCTTTTGGGTCCTGCCTGTGATCGCTGTCGCTTGGGGACAAAATGCGATATAAACAGTGGGACGCAGTTGCCATCGTTACTCTATTTGTTTGTTTCTCATATTTCTCTTAACAGTCGTAAGCTAGGACGCTGACCATGTGAATCAATGCTGTTATTACATGAAGTGTGTAGACATTGCTAAGGTACTGTGACCGGACCATAACTCCCTACGTTGCGTATCAGAGAGGCTGTTTGTTTATCGATAGTTCGCGTTCATACTTCGTGCTGTTGTGTCATTCCAACCTAGTAGCGGTTTGCTGTTGAACTTTTTTGACCTTTTTGACTGATTGTTTTGTTAGGTGAGAAAACCGAGAAGAAATGACGATGCACATGAACTTTAATCCAACCATTGTTAACCAGCTGTGTGCCGGTTGATCGTTGCTTTGAATGTAAACTTGTGTGGAAAGCGAATGGACGCTCACTAATGAGTCAGATGGTAAACAACAAACGGAATGAAAGTCGAAGGACTTTCCTGGGGGGGGGAGTGTTACAGTGGCTGACGCGTTGTCGTCAAATGCGTATGGGAAAAAGCACACCAAACTCCGTTAGTTTCATCTGGAGAGGCTAATTTTTCTTTATCTTCAATCTTTGTTTAGCTGCTTTAATCTCCTATCTCTTTAGAAACTTTATGAGAAGACAGACTGGCGAACAAGCTCGTTTTCAGTGATTCATACTCATGCCATTACATCACAATATATTACGACAAGTTGAGGAATTGGACCAATTAGAGAAACAGAATGTCATAGAGATTATTGGTGACATAAATAAGGAAGGAAAATAATTATAATCCAGGCTTAATCAAGACCGGATGTGGATTGTTCCTCGCATATTATGCCAGTTCTGGTCTGGTCTGTGGCCTGTCGTAGAGTGAAGGGAGGGCTAGGGCTGCTTAAGAGCACACACAAATTGTTTTCGGACACACAGAAGGGGGTTGTGTAGGCGGATGCCGACAACCTCAGCAGTGGCCAGGAAGCGACATTTTGCTCGTCTTGATTGTCGACCCCCACTCTACAACAGGCCACAGACCAGACGAGAACTGACATAATATGCGAGGAACAATCCACATCCGGTCTTGATTAAGCCTGGATTATAATTATTTTCCTTCCTTATTTATGTCACCAATAATCTCTATGACATTCTGTTTCTCTAATTGGTCCAATTCCTCAACTTGTCGTAATATATTGTGATGTAATGGCATGAGTATGAATCACTGAAAACGAGCTTGTTCACCAATCTTTAGGAACTGTTCCACATTTAGTCCTTGGTCTTCCCGCAACTCTGATTCTGTTCCACTCTTACGGTCAGCCTGGGAAGGTGCACAACCAAGTGCGACTTGCAAGCTCCTGATTTATTACTGTTCAGTATTTAGGTTCCGCACCAGTTATTACAAACTTTCCGTTTCTCAGTGGATTGGACTTGTACAATTTCCTTAATTTGTAGGTACCCGTACATTTCCGACTTTTTCCATGACTTTCAACGCCCCTTGGTGCGACACTCCTTTGTTGTACCGACGTTTTAATGTAAAACACACACCTTTTGGACGTCAGCACCGCGCAATACAAAAAGGCTGTAAATAAATCCTTCATTCTGGCACGGTCTCATCTTCTGGTTTGGAGTGTCTTGGAATTATATCGGTCGGAACTAACTGAGTGAAACAAGCATTTTTAGAAGCTTCAACGGCGTCTCTTGGCACTTCGCTCAATACCATCCTGTTCTGTCCAACGGATGGCTGTCAGACCGAACTGAACGGAAGACATTGGCGGATATTGACTCTTCGGCACTCATCTCCTGATCACAAGAACATTGAACAACTGTGAGTTTGAGTCACACCTTTTGTTTCATTTTAATTCCTAATGTACATACCCATTTGGCCTTTTTATCCCCGAACGCTCCTCCGCCCATCTTAGTTTGCTAGTGTCGTCTTAGATATTGTTGACAATAATTTAGTGTACCACATAGACAGAGTAGTACGCTACAAAATTGGTGAGCCCAGGTTGTTTTTCCATCCTTTGACACTAGCTTGGTTCTTTTGGTCCAAGTTCCACACCATTCACCATGTCTGACAGCGAATCTATTGACATCCACGCGGTTGCTCTGAAACTGCCCGTTTTTGCCCCGACCAACCCTCGAGTGTGGTTTCGACAAATAGAAGCCGTATTTGCCACTCGACGTATAACCAGCGAGCGCGTGAAATACTCTCACTTTGTCCAAGCGCTTCCCTTTGACATCGCCGTTGACGTGGAAGATCTCCTCGATCCCATTCCACCAGAAGCTCCTTACACGAAGCTTAAGGAAGCAGTCATTCAGCGTACCGGAAAATCAGCCGGAAAAATGCTCCGTGAACTGTTCACGTCGGTGGAGCTCGGAGACCAAACTCCGTCCCAACCTATGCGCCACATGCGGTCGCTACTGGCTGGACGGAAAATGGACGACGCCATTTTCAGGGAGATATGGGTTCATAAACTACCTCTTCCGATGCGGCAGGTCCTGTCAATGCTGGAACCCACTACTCCACTTGACAAGGTTGCGCAACACGCCGACAGAATAATGGAATGCTACCCGGCTGGTAGACCTTGCGTTCACATGACATCACCCGCCGAAACCACTCCAACACACGAATCCCCTATGGCATTACCAGCACCTGCCCCAGATCGCCGTGGTGACGTTTCTCGCAGTCTTCATTCCCCATCCCATCACTCGCATATCGATAAGGACATTACGGACCTAAAAGAAACCGTTCGCATGTTGTGCAATCAGGTCAGTGCAATGTGCAACGCATTTACTACTCATCGATCTGTGTCCGTCGAAGTACCTCATCGACCTAGATCACGATCCAGAAACCGCCGATTACAAACCTGGTGTTAGTACCACCGCACATTCGGCTCCAAGGCATGCCCCTGTGATCCTCCATGTTCATTCCGCACTTCCACCCCACAGTCAAACGACCAGGCCAGCCAGTAACGGCGACGACTTCGGCTGGCCCTCCACATGAAAGTCGCCTACTTTATATCGTTGACCGATCCAGTGGTCTTCAATTCCTCATTGATACCGGCGCCGAGATCAGTGTAATCCCCCCACCCAAACATCACAGCCTCAAACCATCTCACTTTACACTGCAAGCAGCAAACACAACAACTATTGCGACATTCGGCCAACGGTCCATCACTCTTGATTTAGGCCTCCGACGCTCTTTTCAATGGGTTTTCATCCAGGCGGATGTTCAGACTCCCATTATTGGCGCGGATTTCCTCTCACACTTTGGCCTAACAGTGGACCTCAAAAATCGCAAGCTGGTAGACACCACAACCAAGCTTTGTGCAGTCGGCATTGGTAAATGCACCAACTCCCTGGGTATTCGGCTGGCGATCCCGCAATCGCCGTTTGCTGACATTTTGAAGGAGTTTCCATCCCTCACTAAACCGTGTCAGTTCACCGACCCAGTCTCTCATGCTGTGCAGCACCACATCACTACAAAAGGCCAACCTGTCCACTTTCAACCACGCTGACAAACTCCGTATCGCACGCTTTGAATTTGAACACATGATGAATCTTGGCATCATTCGACCGTCTTCAAGCCCATGGGCCTCGCCTTTGCACATGGTTCCAAAGTCATCTGGTGATTGGAGACCCTGTGGAGACTACCGTGCTCTCAACAACGTCACCGTCCCCGACAGGTACCCGATCCCACACATTCATGATTTTGCACAGAATCTCTCTGGGAAGACAATCTTTTCCAAGGTTGACCTCGTAAAGGCATATCACCAAATCCCCGTGGACGAAGAAGACATTCCCAAGACAGCCACCACCACGCTTTTTGGCCTGTTTGAGTTCATTCGCATGCCATTTGGATTGAGAAACGCTGCCCAGACGTTCCAACGATTCGTCGATGAAGTGCTTCGAGGTCTACCCTTCGCGTCTGGCTACATCGACGACATCTTAATTGCCAGTGCCTCTCCATCAGAGCATGCCATTCACCTGCGTCAACTCTTTCAACGTTTCCAACAATATGGACTTCAGCTGAACCCTAGTAAATGCGTGTTCGGTGTTCCGTCCCTCCACTTTCTTGGGCACCATATCGATCAAAAAGGTTTGACACCCCTCCCAGATAAGGCGCGCAGCATCCTCTCATTTCCTGCACCTCAAACGATCACACAGTTACGACGTTTCTTGGGAATTTTGAACTACTACCGTCGCTTCATTCCCCATTGTGCGACCATCGTTTCACCTTTAACCGATCTTCTCAAGTCCAACGTCAGGACGACCAATTTCACTCCTGAGGCCGAGACAGCTTTTGCAGAAGCCAAAAAAGCTCTCGCGGATGCCACCATGCTGCACCATCCACATTCGGATCAAAATACTGAGTTAATCCTAACGACTGATGCATCAAATACTGCAGTCGGTGCAGTGCTTCACCAAATAGTGGACAACCAAGTACAGCCCTTAGCGTTCTTCTCGCAAAAACTCCAGGCGGCACAGACAAAATACAGCACGTTTTCTCGTGAACTTCTGGCCATTTACTTGTCCATCCGTCATTTCCGTCACCTTTTGGAAGGACGACAATTTAATGTACACACTGACCACAACCCCCTGACACACGCACTTCATGCCAAGCCTGACAAACATTCACCTTGAGATATCCGCTATTTGGATTATATTTCTCAGTTCACAACAGACATCCGCTACCTGCGTGGAGTTGATAATGTTGTGGCTGATGCCTTATCCAGACCTGACATCAACACGATGCAGTCAAAATTCGATCTTACGAAACTGGCAAACCTCCAGCGTGATGATCCATCAATGCTCGAACTGCGCACATCCTCCACACTCCAGCTCAAGGATTCTCCCCTACTTTCACCCGATGGCACAGTCCTATGTGACTGGTCTACAGGCCACCCTCGTCCTATCGTTCCAACTTGCTAGAGGAAGATCGTTTTCCATCATTTTCATTCTCGTTCCCATCCTGATATCCGTACATCTCGCAAACTCATTTCTGCCAGATTTGTTTGGCCCAGTATGAATTCTGACATTGCATTATGGACTAAACAGTGTTTACAATGTCAGAGAAACAAAGTCCACCGCCACACTTTTTCTCCTCCCAGTACGTTCACCGTTCCCGACGTCCGTTTCACACATATTCACGTCGATCTTGTTGGTCCACTACCACCATCAAATGGACATGCCCACTTATTAACTATTGTTGATCGTTTCACAAGCTGGCCGGTGGCAGTACCCATTTCCGACACCTCGGCAGAAAATATTGCGAAAGTGCTACTCCAACACTGGATTGCTACATTTGGTGTACCGTCTACCGTCACCACAGACCGTGGCAGCCAATTCCAGTCGACTTTGTTTCGTGAGTTCACTAAACTGCTTGGCTGTAAACACATCACAACAACTGCATACCATCCTTCGTCCAATGGCATGGTAGAGCGCCTACACCGTCAACTCAAAGCAGCACTGATAACACAGCCAAACCCCAATAGATGGAGCGACAATCTGCCACCAGTTCTTTTCGGTCTCTAGTCATCAGTCAAAGACGACCTCCACAGCACGTCAGCTGAACTCGTTTTCGGTACCACCATATGCCTTCCAGGTGAGTATGTTCAACCCAGCACCGATGCCAGTCCTAACCCATCCCAATTTGTCCAACAACTCAAAGACCGTATGTCACACCTTCGTCCAACACCCACTCGCTCGTCATCCATACACGTTTTTGTACATAATGATCTATATACGTCACCTTTCGTTTTTATTCGTAACGATGCTGTTCGCAAACTACTCACACCACCGTATGATGGACCATTTAAAGTGCATAGTCGCACAGACAAATATTTCGTGGTTCAAAAAGCCGATAAGCCAGACACTGTTTCCGTTGACAGGTTAAAACCAGCGCATTTTGATACACCTCCATCACCAGCAACACAAACACCATCACCATCCACAGACACACCACCGACAATTCCTGCTGATGATCCACACGCTATCATCGCACCAGACACTACACCACACCCGCCAGCACCACCACAGCAAGAACCTTCCCTGGTAACCCGCCGTTCCGGCAGAAACGTTCGACATCCTGTCAGATTTCAAGACTTTGTTAGTTGACGTTTTCTTTCGCTAACCGTTTTCGCTTTATATTTTTCTATCGAGCGTTTATTTTGTACAGCAAACGCTCTGGCGGGGGGGGGTTGTGTAGGTACCTGTACATTTCCGACTTTTTCCATGACTTTCAACGCCCCTTGGTGCGACACTCCTTTGTTGTACCGACGTTTTAATGTAAAACACACACCTTTTGGACGTCAGCACCGCGCAATACAAAAAGGCTGTAAATAAATCCTTCATTCTGGCACGGTCTCATCTTCTGGTTTGGAGTGTCTTGGAATTATATCGGTCGGAACTAACTGAGTGAAACAAGCATTTTTAGAAGCTTCAACGGCGTCTCTTGGCACTTCGCTCAATACCATCCTGTTCTGTCCAACGGATGGCTGTCAGACCGAACTGAACGGAAGACATTGGCGGATATTGACTCTTCGGCACTCATCTCCTGATCACAAGAACATTGAACAACTGTGAGTTTGAGTCACACCTTTTGTTTCATTTTAATTCCTAATGTACATACCCATTTGGCCTTTTTATCCCCGAACGCTCCTCCGCCCATCTTAGTTTGCTAGTGTCGTCTTAGATATTGTTGACAATAATTTAGTGTACCACATAGACAGAGTAGTACGCTACAAATTCCAGGTTCGGAAGTGCGAAAATCCGTTGTACATTGAGCGTACAGTCTACCATTTCCGGGCTGTCGTACAGTCTATACTACCTCTCGTTTAGATAATGTTATTGGTCAAGGTAGAGAGACAGACATTTGTTTTGCATATGATTTCGAGCAAGTCCGACGTACACCATTAGAAACACATTCAATTGATTCAGAAAAAATGGTGGAGTATCTCTGACTTATCAAGGGCACTCCGATGGAAGATATAGGCACTCGGTCGACCGACGTCACAAGGTTCAGAGAAACCGTACTACTACAACCAAGTAACAGCTCCTGTTTTGTTTACGCAAGTACACTGTAGCCGAGCGCGGCTGTGAGATTTCCACGCACAAATCAACCCCTAATCACCCTTTCATTCTTTTGGTGGGGTTTGGATAACTGTCAAGTTTATAAACGGTCGGATGAGCAAGTAAACGTTCAAAGTGACGTTCGTAGAATGAAACAGGTGTTGTAACGGGAAATGCTGGGGCAAGAGAATGACTTGAATATCAAGGCGAACGGACGAACCAACCGAGGGCAGCAGACAGAAAAACAGATGGCGAATATGTCAGAGGTTTCCCGAGGCAGACAAAAGGAGACATGCGGAGTGGCAGACCGGAAGCAGCGGGATCTCCAGCAACCAGCAAGATAGCCCAGGTGAGGGGCTACCGATCAAGCCGTCAGCTAGGACAATCTGTAGTGGTGGCCATCTTCGTTCATACTTTTGCCACGTTTATTGTTTAACTGAACGCTGACTGCAAAGCGCGGTTGCCATTCGACCGTTGCTCTTGCGCACGCTCTCACGCACACCCCTAAAATATACGCTAACCACTATCTCTCCCAATCGCCTTCTCGTTCTCACGGGGCGCGGAGAATACTGTTCTGGTTAACATATTCGTACAGTGCCGAGCATTAGAGTAACGTGCAGGTGGTCCACGCAGTACAAAGGACCGAAGCACGCGTTTACTAAAGAAAACCGCGAAGTAAGGTCTAACCGACCTTACAATTGGTGAGCCTGACGTGATCCCCAGGTCACGTGAGTTTCCTTGTTTTCTACCGTTCAAGGTCTCGTCTGCGTACGTTTTTGCGGGTTTTATTGTTTCTCTATCTGTTGATTTTTTGTTGGTCGGTTTACCAAATAATTTTGTTTTCGTCCATACGTATTTTGTGCGTCTAGTTCGTCGTGATTTTTTCGCGAAGACTACAGTGCCCCATTGGTCGTTGATTTCTTTTCCCGTCTGTATTCCATAAGGTAATCGCTATGTCTGCCGAACGGAAACCCTGCTCAGACCCCACCGTTCGGGCGATCACACTTCACATACCGGCATTCACGCCTGCTGATCCAGAACTCTGGTTCACGCTGGTCGAGTTAGAATTCGAAAACTGCCGTATAACCAGTGACACCAGCCGTTTCAGGCGGGTAGCAGGCTGCCTCCCGCCGGAGGTCACAATGCAAGTAAGGGACGTATTAATCTCTTCCCGAAGCTATGAGGCCTTAAAGGAGGCCGTCGTTGCCCGCACGACCCCAACGCAGGGCCAACGTATGTAACAACTTCAAAACGTTGAGCTTGGAAGTGGGAAGCCCTCCGAACTGCTGCGTGAGATGCAGCGCTTGAGAGGACCGACGGTAGGCGAGGACCTGCTCTTAAGGGAACTTTGGCTGCAGCGTTTGCCGCACAATATCCCACTTTTACTAAGTGCCACGCGCAAGTGTTCACTGAAGGAAACTGCAGCAATAGCTGATGACATTATTTCACGATACAACCCCACTGTAGCTGGAGTAACCAGGTCCTCCGTCACAACGCTGCCTGCCTTGCCAACATCTAACGACCTCGCGTCAGTTTTGTCTAGAATTGACGCGAGCCTGCAACGCCTAGCAGTAAGAAGTGGGTCACAGGAGCGGCACCGTGCACGCTCACCTAGGCGCCATAGTCCGTCATTGCGACGACGTTCTTCAAAAGAAGGATATTGTAAATACCACAGTCGTTTTGGTGAGGGAGCCAAACGATGCGAACGAGGGTGTACGTTTCCCGGTGCTCATCATTGAAACTAAACCCCCGGCCCGTGGTGGCGACCCACGAAGCCGGGTATCAGACCAACAGTCGCCTTTTGAACGTAAGGGACATCATTTCAAATAACCTATTCCTTGTAGATACCGGTGCCGAAGTGAGCGTCCTCTCCCGACCGAAAGGCGACAATAGCACGCAGCAGGCCCAAACACTACGCGCTGCCAATGGCACGGCCATCCCAACGTTTGGCCAGCGGTCGCTCACCTTAAACTTGGGTTCAAAGCGTAATTTTCGTTGGGTATTCATCATCGCGGACGTCCCGTTCCCAATTCTGGGCATTGACTTCCTGCAGAACTTTGACTTGCTAGTTGATGCACGGCGCCGCAGAGTGGTGTATCGTTAGACCACTCTCGCTGTTGCAGGTGGTAATTCGCGAGTGAATCACGTCACGCCTTTTTACGTCCAACCACCGGCACACCAACCTTATAGCGAACTCATCGCCGCCTACCCGGCCATGTTTCGGCAGGCCGGGCCTCTCCCAGCAGTGACCACCAGTGTCACTCACCATATCGATACTAAGGGACCCCCAGTGTTCAGTAGGCCGCGTCGGTTAGCACCGGACAAGCTTCGTGTTGCACAGGCTGAATTCGAACATATGCTAGAACTGGGCATAATACGCCCTTCTAGTAGCCCTTGGGCTTCCCCTTTTCATATGGTCCGTAAGTCTAGTGGCGACTGGCGACCCTGTGGTGATTACAGAGCGCTTAACAAAGTCACCGTCCCTGACCGATACCCGATTCCCCATATACAGGACCTTACTTCGTCTTTATCAGGTTGCTCCGTCTTCAGCCGTATCGATTCAGTTCGTGCGTGCAACCAGATCCCGGTAGCAGAGGCCGATAAATCTAAAACTGCCGTCACTACGCCTTTCGGGCTGTTCGAGTTTCTGAGAATGCCGTTTGGACTCAGCAATGTAGCCCAGACCTTTCAAGGGTTCATGCACGAGGCAACTCGTGGTTTGGAAAATATCCAAGTATACCTGGATGATATTTTGGTGGCGAGTTCTTCAGAACAAGAGCGCGCTACACACTTACGAGCACTTTTCGAACGCCTTAGCCAGCACGGCGTTACGATCAATATCGCGAAATGCGAATTAGGCCGGGCTGAAACCACCTTCATAGGACATTCTATTTCATCCTCGGGTATCCGCCCTCTGTCAGATAAAGTTTCCGCTATTCGCGACTACCCTGGACCCCAATCTTTTCGCCAGTTGCGTCAGTTTGCCGGCCTGGTGAACTTCTACCGCCGATTTATTCCTCACTGTGCGGAAATGATGCAACCCCTCACCGACCTGTTGCGCGGAGGTAAGCGGAAGTTCGTGTTTCCCGACACGGCACAAGCCGCGTTCGCCTTGGTCAAAGATGCTGTCGCCAACACAACACTCCTTACACACCCCGACCCTTTGGCTCCTATTTCGGTAGTGACGGATGCTTTGGACACAGCGGTTGTAGCAGTACTGCAACAGTTCGTAGATGACTCTTGACAACCTTTAGCATTCTTCTCCAAGCGCCTACAACCCGCGGAATCAAGGTACAGCACGTTCGGTTGAGAGTTATTAGCCATCTACTTAGGAATCTGTAACTTTCGACATGCACTCGGAGGCCGCTCGTTCACGGTGTTTACAGACCACAACCCTTCGGTTTACGCACTAAAGTCAGCTTCGGATCGATACTCATCACGCGAGATTCGCCACTTAGACTTTGTCACACAGTTTACTGTGGACATACGACACGTCTCCGGGGTACTTAATCCCGTCGCAGACGCCTTATTGCGCGTATATCAACTAAATCTGTCACAGACGCCTAACATCAACTTGGACGCAATGGCACAGGCTCAAACTATGGACCCTGACATCGAACAACTTCGACAAAACGGTTCTTTGAGCTTAACCACAGTACCTATCCCAGCTTCCCAGAATACCATCGTGTGCGATGTGTCGCAAGGTCGCCCTAGGCCAGTAGTTCCCGCTGCCCACCGTTATCCTACGTTCCTGACACTCCATAATCTGGCTAAATCGGGTGTGACTGCCTCGGTGAAACTGATAACTGAGCGTTTTGTTTGGCCCAATGTCAAGCGAGGTGTCCGTCAATGGGCTCGTGCTTGTCTGCAGTGTCAACGTGTTAAGACCCATAGGCACACTAAGGCAGCGTTAGCCAGGTTCCCAGAACCTGAAACACGTTTTCCTCATGTGCACGTCGACCTCGTAGGACCACTTCCACCTTCGCTTGGGTACGTTTACATACTCACATGCGTGGATCGTTTTACTCGCTGGCCGCAGGCCATCCCTATCCCTCGTCCCACGTCGGAAGAGGCCGCGAAAGCTTTTCTGACCGGTTGGGTTAGTCATTTCGGTTGCCCGGCAATAGTGACCACCGATCGCGGTCCACACTTTGACGGCGCTTCCGGCAGCCTACTCGCTACTCTCGGTTGCCAACACGTTAAGACGACAGCTTACCACCCTCAGGCCAATGGTATGGTCGAGCGTTTCCACCGGCAATTAAAAGCCGCCCTTCGAGCAAACGGTAACCCCCTTTGGAGTGAAACACTACCATTAGCACTCTTAAGCCTGCGTAGTACCGTTAAGGAGGAATTACACACAACACCGGCCGTACTAGTATACGTCTGTACACTTCGTCTGCCTGGGGAGTTGGTAGCCCCCTCACCAACCGTGACTTTCGACTACGGTGACTATGCTCGGCGCCTTACGCAGCACATGCGAGTGCTCAAGGCCAGTCCGCCGCGTAAACAACAGTCTACAAGTTATGTCCCAACTGCGTTAGGGAACTGCTACTCATGTGTTCCTTCGCGTCGATGGCGTTCGATCACCACTACAAGCGCCATACACTGGCCCGTTTCGTAGGGCAAAACATTTGTCATAGATATCAGCGGACGACACGACACCGTATCTATCGACGGTCCCAAGCCTGCCGCCTTGAAGTGCAAGCCGCTCGGCCAATTTACACCTACCCAAGCCGCTCAGTCACCTGCATCGAGCGAGTTACCACTCGAGCCACCCCCAATTACGCCTGGTGAGGACTCGGCAGCTAGTCTATCAGATTCTCCAACCGTACCCGCAACGCGAAGTAGCAGTCGCGGTCGCCAACTACGAAATCCCGTCCGCTTTGCCGACTTCGTGACGATTTTTACAACCGACTGTTGGCAATAAGTTGGGAAGTTCGCCATGGATTTACCAAACAACAGACCCGTGGAATTACAATCGGTAGTTATGATTTCATTTTCTTCTGATCTCCTAGCGACTACAACAACACCGAACATCGTTTTCGTGTTGTTATTACGGTCCAACATCCGCCGGTGCCCTCAGGCGCTATTTTGTTCCAGTTTACCTTGCCCTCCCTCAGACGGATCTACACAGTCACATTGGCTTCATCCATAGCCTCGCTGACTCCCGTGCACGTTCAAGAAGCCAACCGCTCACTGGACAACGGGACGATTGGTCAGCCTGTCACTGGAGACGACAACTGGACGCCGTTTTGGATGGATCTGACGAGGCATTTTCCGGCTCGCATTCGTATGAGACCCGTGGGCGCCAAAACACAGTTGGACCTACGCACACCGGACCTCGAGAGTGCAGGCACCGGTAAACTCATCAACAGTCGTTCGACGTCACCAACAATATAACGGACAAGCTATGAGGACTTCCTGGACAACCAATAATTCCGGCTTACCATCACGATCGAAGCCCAACTCCGTCGGACTTCTAAGAGGAGGCCCCTGTAGCGGTGGCCATCTTCGTTCATACTTTTGCCACGTTTATTGTTTAACTGAACGCTGACTGCAAAGCGCGGTTGCCATTCGACCGTTGCTCTTGCGCACGCTCTCACGCACACCCCTAAAATATACGCTAACCACTATCTCTCCCAATCGCCTTCTCGTTCTCACGGGGCGCGGAGAATACTGTTCTGGTTAACATATTCGTACAGTGCCGAGCATTAGAGTAACGTGCAGGTGGTCCACGCAGTACAAAGGACCGAAGCACGCGTTTACTAAAGAAAACCGCGAAGTAAGGTCTAACCAACCTTACAAATCGGACCAGTCGAATAGAATTGATGCCCAAGTGAAGCAAGCTATCGGCTTTGGACAACTGGCCAGAAAGCAGCCGAAACAGTCAAGCAGCCGCAAGAGCAACGTTGGTGTTGCGCGGTCTGAAAAAGGGATCATATGAACGATTGTATGTGTCTCATGGACTTGACTTGATTGGCCGTTGAAATACGAGTATCCTACCCCGTCTTGTCGTCGTTGTTACAGTATGATAGACACAGGCGAAGCAGAATCAAGCCCATTTACAGAGGTACAATAAAATCTGAGGACGAAAACTGAATGGTATGAATATCAGGGCATGACAGTCGTGGTTCTGTAATAGACTCGTAGAGAGCGCAACAGGTTTTGCAGAATACAGAAAAAAAACAGTTTTATTGATAGAACATCCCTCACATGAACCATAGTTTCACTAGTTAACTCGTTCCTTGGCCTAGTAAGACAGGCTCCGGAGAAATGTCCAACTTTAGAACACACGAGACATTTAGCGTCTTTAGTAGGGCACTGAAAACTGTCCAGTCGGCTAACCGATGAGCTACAAAGCTTAAATTTGCCGGAGGCTTGAAAACGTACAAGAGGTTTGCCTTTTTGAATGCTGGAAGCAGGCTGTAATGTTTCGGGAATTGAGTCGACCTCTGGGCAGATCAGTTACTTGGTTCGTGCCAGTTTACACGCTCTCTCCCTTTGACTGATTCTTTCGCTTTGAAGATCAGGGATAAATTACGGACTAGGCATAATAGCGTCGTATTTCTTGGTCGGTATGTGAGAATACTCGCAGTGAGGAAATCTTTGAATGAGGCCTTTTAAACACTCCCACTTTCTTCAGAAATTTTGAAAGAATTAAACACTGATGCATGAACGTTGAACGTGGCACCCAAAATTTTATCAGTCACCTGAAATTCCTCGTCTAAAATTTTTCTTTCGAAGTAGAGAATGAACATACAATTGCCGTTGACCCTCCGCTTCCAGATATTTTCCTGAAACTTCACATTGGCCGAATCATCCGAAACAAACTTTAGATTCAGCAATTTAGGCGCATTCAAATAATCCTAAACCTAGTTTTCCAAGAAATCTACTAGTCTGGGGAGGGGAAAACCGTAGCTTTTATACAGGAAATTGTGTTATAACTGATGCAGACACTGTCTGCCACTCCAATGTTGTGTTTTTAACCAGAATTCAGAGCTCTTGCACCGCACGTAAATTAGCACGTGTGTAATCCATGCCAAACACAGACTACGAAGGCACTATGGACAGATTAACCAATAGATTTACAGCAATTTTTTGAGTAAAAATGAACAACTAATCATGGAGTCGTATTCAAGAAAAAAGGAAGATAGCCAGATAGATCACGTGAAGCGATCGATTGAACGCATGCATGCACACAATGAAAACATAACAATTCTCGCACTAGTTGCAGACGTTGGCATCCATTTATGCGATAAGTCCATGGATGATTATTTGAAGGGAATAGGTTGCCTTCATCTGTATTCTGCTTCAAGGTGTCCTCAATATAATGGACTTGATGGGAACTTGCCAGTTACTTTATTATTGCTGTGCTTTCCAATAATGCCCAGTGATTTGCTGAATCAGATCGAGCGGTTTATTACCTCCTGAGGCTGCACCGAAATACTCGCCATAGTTCAGCTGGTAAAAGTGCAGCGCAGTTGTTTAAATCTCACCGTTTCATAGGCAGTTCCGAATTTTTCTTCTGTTGATGTGGACTTTTTCAGAAGAAAAGACTTGCGGCCATCCAGTGGCATAATTCTGGCACGGAACATTAGTAAAACCGTAGTTGTCATGATTTGTCTAGTCACCGAAGTCACATAGATCAGGCCCATTTCAACACAGAAGGTTGGTCCGAGAGGAATTCAACGGTTATTTCACCCGCCAAAGCTTTTACTTCAGATGCTGAAGTTATGAAGTAATGGACTGGGGCATTCCCAACAAACAGCTTGGTTTGCTTAGTAGACTGCACCATGACCTGGCTAACAGTCAGATCTTCACCTATCCTGAACCGGGGACGGGATTAGATTCAACGCAGCGGACCGAAAAATCGTTCGAATGTCAACGGTCGTTTGAATGAAATGAATCAACTGGACTCGTTTTCAGACTAGCCAACCACAAGATCTGGCTGAGAATAACAGGTGAACCACTAAGATTTGGTTGTGACCACCATTTCCCTTATATAAGATGTAGTTTTCGTACTAATTAATTAAGATTATTCAAGGACAGAATAGTCTTCTAACCAGAGTCATTGGGACATTTCAGGAAAAAAACCCAAGCAGGAAAATACCCAACGCTGTTGGGCGAATATTGGGCTAACGTGGGGGTAAAATGACTCGTAACATATGCCTTCAAAGATTGCACAGTTCGTGAAATTTTAAAAGAAATATAATAATCAAGATACCACGCTATTTGTTAGGATATATCTGCGTTACAAAACCAGCGTACTTTGTTTTACGAGTAAACCAGTATACCACTTTTATAGAAAACTATCTGATTAAAAAAAGTTTTTTTTGGACGGAGGTAATTTAGTGATTCCGATCAAAGGGTGGGTAGTGGGCAAACAGACTGAGAAACAGGCAGTCAAGATAGATTAGGAAAAGAAGAGGTACCGATTTTCAGTGATTTTTTCGAACGCTGGGTTAGCCCAACTCACTCCTAATTGAGCGCAGGTAGCGCTGCCCAACGTTTCTAATGACGTAGCTCAACACGGTTCAACGCACGTCCATTTGGGAGCTCTATGGGCGTGCTGCTTGGGAATATTCTGTCCGGATTCAGCAAAGCGTATAAAGAACCTGCCTTTAGAAGACCAGCAAAAATACACGATATGCCAGCGAAGGACCCCAATAATATGGGTCCAAGTTCCACTACTGGCGAATGCGATAACCATGACTGACTACAGGTGGTTTTTGACGATTCCGTTGCCTTCGCGATATTGGACTTACTTGTGCGCAATATGTGAAATACTACGGTACTTTGTTTGCCATACTTTTGTTCTGATGTGGTGGAACCCTGTGCAAAGTATTTTCCTCAATCCATAAAGTATCACAGCTATAAAGTTCACATGAACCTTTTGATTTTTTGGGATGGCTGGTCTGCATAGCATCAATCTGAATACATTCTTAAGGAGCACACTGCTCTTCGCACCTTCAAAACCACGGACCAAGGACCCGGTGTGTTTTAAAGGCAAGTCGACGTGTGCGTTGCTTACCTTTGCGACTAGAAGAACTTGCGTGAGAAACCATTTCTTCACCAGGTTTGGAATAAAATCATTGTATGTTGTATTGAATATTGTATACACTCCAGCTTGAGCGTAGTTTTACTAGGCTCTCAAGTCAAAGTACGTCATCAAAACAAGTTACAGAGAGGAACAGGGTTTCATTTGTGGCAGAATGACATCCTTGTTTGCTAGGACAATGATAGAAAAGGAACAGCAGAATTACTGTACAAAGGCTACCTGCAGGGCAGCAGTTTACACCTCGACTGCGTCCATGCTTGTGACTGAAAAATAGTAGGATCAAAATGCACTAGGTGCGAAGTATCAGAAAAGATTTCCAGTGCAAACGCAAAGCATGCTAGCATGTGGCTAGCACGTGGCTCCGAGACTATTTCATTTAATGTTTACTAGAAACCAGCCTAATGATGAGTAGGCCTCTGCGAAGAGTAACCCTGAGAACATGACAGAGGGACAACTAATAATGATAGGTAATATACGCTGCTTTACACAAGTGGAAATACCGGACTGTAGAGCACCAAATTGCCGTAGTTTTCTAATTTGATACTATTTCTTACCATGATTTCTGTGGACAAAGACTGGTGCAGATTTTGCTGCAGCGTGACACTGAGGTATTCCAAGTGGTTGGTACGTCCAAGAGGAATGGAATCGATAGTGGAATTGTGTTCAATGAACCGGAAACAAATTGTGGGGAAAATACACTCCTGACATTCATCGCTGTTTAACAGAAGACCAGATTCCTTAGGAAACGTCTGAATGTGTGAAAGACTTACAGTGAATTCACCAGGGTCTGATCTACTTAGGACAAATATAGCCAAAACAACGTCATCGGCTTACTTAAAGATGCGATCTGGACGAGAGATAGCCATATCACTGTTGAAAGTTCAAAGCAACTACGGAGGAAGGACAACACCTTAAAGCACACCAGTATTGATGAAAAGATGTTCAGACTATTCTACCTACTTCGTTGCACTTTATTCCTGCAGAGAAATAATCCTTCAACCAATTTAGTAAACATGCTGGCAGCCAAAAGATTCTAGTTTTCTTTTAGAAGAAGCGAGCCTGGTGCAATGTCTAAGGTCTACGTGTAGTCAAGAAAAGCAAATTATTGGAGGCTATACTCCCTCAGATTCTGCGATCGCGTTCGTCGAGGAAGTCAACGAAAGAAGACCGTGAAGTGCCATCCGCGTGTGTTCTCACAGGGCCTGAGTACAGAGACCGCCCTCTGGCGCGTGCCGAGGAAGTGTGTCAGAAGTAGAGCTTGCAGATGCCGCGTGCGCGAAGCGTACAGCCAAGCAAGTGATAGACAGGGTGGGATCGGCTGGTCACCACAGAGACCCCCTTCTAGAGGATTGCCCGCAAGAAGGGCTTCCATTTAGGAGTCTGGCAAGCGAACGGGTATGTCATCTGTGTAGGTACCTGCACATTTCCGACTTTTTCCATGACTTTCAACGCCCCTTGGTGCGACACTCCTTTGTTGTACCGACGTTTTAATGTAGAACACACACCTTTTGGTCGTCAGCACCGCGCAATACAAAAAGGCTGTAAATAAATCCTTCATTCTGGCACGGTCTCATCTTCTGGTTTGGAGTGTCTTGGAATCATATCGGTCGGAACTAACTGAGTGAAACAAGCATTTTTAGAAGCTTCAACGGCGTCTCTTGGCACTTCGCTCAATACCATCCTGTTCTGTCTAACGGATGGCTGTCAGACCGAACTGAACGGAAGACATTGGCGGATATTGACTCTTCGGCGCTCATCTCCTGAACACAAGAACACTGAACAACTGTGAGTTTGGGTCACACCTTTTGTTTCACTTTAATTCTCAATGTACATACCCATTTGGCCTTTTTATCACCACACGCTCCTCCGCCCATCTTAGTTTGCTAGTGTCGTCTTAGATATTGTTGGCATTGATTTAGTGTGCTATATAGACAGAGAAGTACGCTACACCTGTGATGACGCCAGTAAATAAATAAATGTTGCAGCCCCTTGTGACTTTGAAACCGTTCGTGGATTCGGACCACAGCTCCAATGTCCTCGGATCTGGTGGTATTGCTTGAGGATGACATCCGGTCACCTGACGGGCAGAACAACCATGACGACGAAAGAAGCGTGTAAGGTTAATCCGAAATGAATCAATTATTTTGAGAAGCAAAAATAAGTGACTGATTGAGACCACTTCAACTGAGCTGAAAACGAATTGACAACATAGGTCCTCCAAGGAGAAAAATAAGAAAAAAATAAAAGGGAGAACAGAAAGTTACATGAGGTGGAGAGTAGCGGTTGGCACTCGAAGCGAGACACCGGGGAGAGCCGCCGTAGCTGACTTCCCAACCAGAAAAACCTCGTGGGTTCAACACGGCAAATGGGATTTTCCGGTGCTTACGTCGAACGAGTCAGTGGAGTTCTCTGTCCGCTCACTCCAGTGAATGACCTAGTACAGGTTTGACTTGGTAAAGGGGTGTTGTGGTAGATCTTTTCGAAAATGCACGTATCCTGCTTATAGGTACAGGAGGGTTTTCTGTCGTTAGCGACCGGGTATTTTGAAAGCGGTGCGGGTTCCCTCTAAAACTGTAGGCTTTTAGTGACGATGCCCGGAGCTGATGGATGAGCAGAACATCAGCAAAATTTCTTAGCGACAAAAAATGAAATGGTAAATGGCATCAGTGTGCAAAACGAACCTCGAATGATCGGCCACAACAGTAGATAAAAAATCTTAATTTTTCTTTTGTAATTTTTCTCATGGGATCCATTACACCGTATCTGCAAAACGAACGGGTGACGTCGGACGGAATGGATTCAGTCAGGAAAGCTAGTTTAAGTCGGACCATGGCAACCGTATGCATTCTGCTGTTGTGGTCGATAAAAAATGTTTTCTCTGAGCTGCCTAGGATTCCGTTGGGGGCCGGAGTAGGCAGATTATAGAGGAGCGTTTGCCTCTGTCCTGGGGAAAATGTGCGGGCAGTCTTGGAGGTGTGGATGTACGTAAACTGTCGTGTTTTGCTTGCAAGCCGCGGGAAGGTGTAACCTACTCATCTGGTGCGGTAACCTGGCAGCGTAATCGGCTTAGTCAAAAGTGATGATGGACGTTGGGGTCACCATGTCATCAGGAAGTCGAAGCGCGCAATCTAATGTGAGTTCGGCTGATGTGGTTTGTAGATCGGCCTTAAGAGCTTTGCAGCAACCTAAAAGTACTAGTGGTTGTGATTCCCGCCAGTCTGAATTTTTGCGAGCTGCTAAGGCTGCCTTGAGTTGCCGATGAAAACGTTCTACCGCTCCGGTTACTGACGGGTAAGAAGCAGTGGTATGAATGCGACGGTCGCCTAAACTTTGTAGAAGACTACTGAAGGCTCCCTCAAAATGGGAGCCTCGGTCTGTGGTAACCACTTTAGCCGCACGCACGATTTGCGGACTCGATTCCCGTCCAGCGAATGGAGACACAGAACGATAGCAATTGTTGGGTTTTAGTAATTATATTGGTTGCCTTGTATAAATGACAGGAGAAAGGAGACCGAACGAGCTAACGGCCAGAGCTGATGAGCTAGAGCGCGCCTTGCCGTTTGTTACGTAGCGTGGCGTAAGTTTTCGATGAGCTTGACTTTTCCCGGTACCAGGTGGACTTAAACAAATCAGATTTCAAGCAACCAGCCGGTTGAAGGAAACCGATGCTAGACCGAATTCCTGACCTATTGAAAACCCTGGTCAACGTTTGCTAAGCCAGTTGCGTACCTCAATGATTGACTAGTGAGGATCACCCAAATGTCCTAAAGGGTTTCTAAGGTAGGCTGATGTGTCCGACCGAAGGAGATTATAATACCGCACTGGGTAAATCGGGTCCGGATGGGTGAAAGTACTTTGAAGTACTTTCGTCCTGACTATAAGCTACTTTACGTGACTGAGGAGAGAGATTTGGAGAGGAAGATGGCCTGTAGCTAGAGGAGGGTCTGACACCGGAGTTGGCAGCTTTTGGGGAGCGGTTGTCAATCCCAAGTAAATTTAAGTGAAAATACCCATTCGTAAACAATGCGCGCCTAAGCTCTAAGCTCGCTATTGCATTTTCATTAGTTTGGTGTCTGCAATGCGGCTACATCAGTCCCCTTCCAGAAAGACCACGGAGTAGGAGAACTTCGACCCAAGGGAGCGTCGTGAGTTGAGCCAAAATCCAGCTGAATATTTTCAGCTGGAAAAGGTTTGTGCTCAGCACTTCTAAGGTGATCTTAGGACTGCAAGGCCATACATGGCTGCGGAGAAGGTTGTTCACGAGTAAACTGGTGGGGTATCCCCTCCCCGGGATATCTATTTAGAAACCTTAAGTGGGGACAGGGACGAGCCAAATCGTGTACAAGGCACGTAAACAACAACAACGTAACGCCCAGCAGGAAGAAAACGACTCAATCAGATAGAATTTTATCCAAGAAATGTGGCACACTACGAAAGCTAATACAGTAAGAGAAGAAGTGTACATTACGATTCAGTCTCCAGCAATAACATTGTTTTTAGTTGTCTTCGAGGTCCATCAGGTCGATTCCTTCCACTGGAACAGAGAAAGGAGCATGAATTAGTACGCTCGATCCTACGCTAAGCGACCGTCTTCAAATCTCGTAACAACAACAATAAAATATGGTAATGTCAATATAGTGACACATGTTCATTGTTAGTGGTGTGCCAGATCCTTTCTAGGTAAAAAACGACTGACCCTGGAAGAGATCGGAAAAATTGAATACAGTATGCAATCAAAAAAGGAAAATCTATGTAAGACCAGTAAAGCCAACGAATCGTGCAGGGAAACGAACATGCCTACCAGACCTGGTGGAACGTGATGGGGGTCGACTTGTGACTCACGCGTGTTGGAGCTAGACGTTGTTGGAGTCGGGCGAACGCCTGTGCTTTGGCCATCGACGGGCAACAGCGTAGGCTTGGTTTCCGGGCCGACGAACGCTGGCTTAAGGCGGTGGATGCTGACGGTTTCTTGACGACCATTGAGATCGATGATGAACGCTTTCTCTAAAGGCTGAACATTTTGTACGGGCCATAATATGCTGGAGTCAACGGACGGTGGCTCGGCGTACGCAGAAAAAAGTGCATGCACGTATGTAGGTGACTGGGAATAAATGACGGCCGGGCTGCCGAACGGACAGGAATACCAATCTTCTGACGCATGTAAATCATGAGACGTTGAGTGTAGTCTCCAAGGCTTGGGACTGGTGCGCTCTCTTTGGTGCGGCAGATTCACCGGGAAGAAGAGCAGTGGTGCCGACTGTCATGGACGCAGGTGTGCAGGACGTGTCGCTGCGCAGTGTATTGCGAATGACAGATAACACCAGTGGTAAGGGTCCGTTCACTGAGGATTGCTGTGGACACTGAGTGAGGTTTTGAGGTTCCGGTGAAAACGTTCGACCAAGCCACTTGCTTGGGGAAGGCAAGATGTGGTGCCAACACCCTTAGTGCCGGTCAGCTGGAAGAGATTGCCGGAAGTGCCTGAATTTCGGCTTGCTGGCAAGCAATGCAGTTACGCCATCATCATCATCATCATCATCGTACAGCGTTAAACAGTAGGGCAAGCCCCACTGACCACTGCCTTTCTCACCATGTTGCACGCTGGATTAGAAAGTAGGAATATACAAGATGGAGAGGGAGTGGACCTACACGGGTAGCAAAAGGAAAGAATGCCCTAGTAGCCAACACACGGAATACACAGTCTAACTGTACAAACGCACATCGATCAATCATTCTGATTGGATAGAAAGTGACAACACGATCGCCACTGCCCGCGGTTTGCCGCTATATCCTTCAGTGTCTCCAGCCAACTGGTAGATGGATCTTTTGGACCCCAACCACGAAGACGTGAAGCACCCACTTTTCCTAAGTTTGCTGTACATTTTCTCATTCCTCGCTGCCACGTCATCTGTTGATCTCCGCGTGGTCTCTTCCGCTCCCTAGGAGGGGCGGAGAATAGGACACAGTACGAAAGACGTGTGCTTGCCATACGTAACACGTGTCTCAACCAACGAAGTCTACTAAGCTGGATACTCCGTGACAGAACGTTCTCTGAATTAATACCCAATACTCGCTTTCTGACCTCATCGTTGCTTACTCGGCCATTCCACTCAATCCTAGCGATACTACGTAAACATCGATGGTCGAAAACCTCAAGACGACGAATATCTTCAGCACGCAGACTCCAAGTTTCGCAACCATACAACAAAACTGGACACACTGCAGCACAGTATACACGACCTTTCAACTTCAGTGAAATATCAGGTCGGCGGCACAAGTGCTTCAGTCCAGCGAACGCCGCTCGAGCCTTGGATATCCACGTACTCACCTCTACTACTGTGCTCCCATCCATCGTCACGCAGCTGCCGAGGTAGGTGAAGTGGTCGGCAACTGACAGCACCTCCCCATTGAGCATCAAGCTCGGAATTGTTGACGTCCAGTCTTGTAACATCACCTTGCACTTTGAAGGTGCAAAACGCATGCCGAATGGAGCTACAGCTCTTGCGAGATTATCTAGTGCACGCTGAGCATGTTCCGTGGATTCGAACAAGCAGACAACGTCGTCTGCGTAATCTAGGTCACATAGCTTTTCACTATCTCCTAGTTCGACCCCTACATCCTGAAGATTTTGCAGCGCACTCTCCATTATTTCGTCCATGACGAAGTTAAAAAGGAATGGAGACAAAGGGCATCCCTGCCGAACACCACTGGTCGTTTCGAACCGACCGGATAGTTCGCCGTAAACTCTAACACGGCCAGAAGTATGAAAATTCAATGATCTCAGTAGGTTCACGAACATCTGGGGCATACCTTTTCGGTGAAGAGCACTGAAAAGCGATGTTCGACCAACTTAATCGAAGGCTTCTCTCAAGTCTAAGAAAATCATTGTTGTCGGTCGGCGGTGCCTGTGACGCGTTTCAAGTAGTCGGTGAGGAGTAAAAATCTGGTCGATGCATCCTCGACTTGGGCGGAATCCAGCCTGCTGTTCGCGGACATTCCTCTCGCGAGCCGGTGTAAGACGATGCAGCAAAATCGAAGCTAATACTTTGGTGACTATCGGAATTAAGTTGATCCCACGATGATTACTGCAGTCATTGCGTATTCCCTTCTTGAAGATGGGAACAATCAATGACTCGCTCCATATTAACGGAATACGCTCTTCGTTCCAAATGTCACGAAGCAAGGCGGTAAGTGATTTTATCAGCGCCTCACCACCCAGTTTGAAAAGAACTGGAGGAATTTCGTCGGAACCTGCCACTTTCCCCCGCCTTAGTTATCGAATACATGACTTTACTTCTACCTCCGAAGGGGCTCAAGTGATACCACCCAGGAAGTCACAGTTGTTGGCACGGGAGTAACTGCACTAGCATGCGGCCAGCTAAACTGTTCCTTGAAGTACTCGGCCCATCGGTCAAGCCTTTGCTGTTTGTTATGGATGGGTTCTCCATTTCTATCCCAAATCGTTTCATTGACCTGAGTTCGCCGTCCACCGGTGTCACGTATAAGTTTGAACAGTCTCTGACTGTTACCTGAAGCAGCTGCTATTTCCATTTCTTCGGCTACCTTGACCCACCAATTTCGCGATCCTTCCTAAGGCTTTTCGTAACTTGCCTTTGCAGCTTTCTCCGCATCTTATTCATCTCCCTACGGTTCAACAGCTGACGCTTTTGCTCCATTATACTCAGCGACTCTTGCGAGATCCAGTGTCTTTGATGGACAACGGATCGAGGACCACAGGCGAAACCTGCTGCCACGTACATCGCCTGTTTGCTATGAGACCAATGCTCATCTACATTACTGTTCTCCGTGGATCCTAGCTCATGTGCTAACTTCTGCTCGTAACGGGTGCGTACTTCTGGATCACACAAACGTTGCACGGCTAATCCGGTTTGCGGTTTGCGACGATGGCCATGGAGCTGGAGAGATAATCGCATTAAAACTAATGCATGGTCCGACTCCTCGGACGTGGACCAGTAAGATCTACAGTTCTGAACAAAACTGCGCCACCGGTAGCTTACGGCGATATGGTCAATTTGACTCAAAGTACCTGTAGAGTTGGAGCGCCATGTCGCTGTGCGACGCGAGCCGTGTCGGAAATTGGTGCTAGACAAGAACAATCGATTGTCTGCACAAAACTGGAAAAGTCTATCCCCGTTATCTGTACGCTCAACGGGTAAAGCACAGCGCCTACCTAAACAGGCTTCTGACACAGAGTTTGCCAACTTGTGCATTGAAGTCACCAGCTAGCACTACAATGTCGGAACCTTTACTTCTGCGAACGAGAGTGGCGAGGGCATCATAGAACTCATCTTTATGCTTGTCAGAGCTGCAGTCCGTTGGGGAGTACGCCGAGATCACAAACTAATTTCGCCAAACACAACTATCCTTTCGAACGCCAACTGACCCTTGGAGTCTCACAGCACATAAACGACTGTTGACAGTAATCCAGTCTAAAAGGGCAGCTTCAGCCTTGTCAGTCAAGACATTTCCTACACCACGTTGACCCACAGCTCTAGCTGCTTCGTCTCCTGAGGTGCGCAGAATATATCTCGATGAGATACTATGAGCAGTTAGTTGAATTACATTGCTCGAATCCTGGATACGCGTTTCGCTTAAGCAGCAGACATCAATCTTCGGAGAATTTATTGTGAGGGCTAGGCACGCCTCCTGACCGGCCTGCATGAGTGTACGCACGTTGAAGGAGCCGAGATTCAGAGGCTGACGAGGCTTGAGAAAATGTGAGTTACCAGAAAGAAGATTATTCTTGATACTGTTTGACAGTGAATCATTGCGAGTATAGACCGTGTTATCAGTGGGAGCATTATGGGTGGATAGATGGGGCAAAGAGGGATGGTTAGGAACAGAAGACAAAGATTGAATAAAAGAGAGGGAACTCTGAGCAGTAGCACACTTATCACTACCCACCCCGCTAGATGCAATGGGCAGCGCGGTCCTGATTATCCTGCGCGACGAGCGACGCAGTATGGAATTCTTTGTATTCGTGCAGTTCGTGGGAGATGTTGGACGAGTACTGCTATGGTTTCCACCCACAAAGCAGGAGAACGATTAGGGTCATAATTCAAAGCCTTAATTCTAACAAGAACCTATCTGCAAGGCAGCGGGATGGCTTAGTGGAAGCCCGTTTGCTTGGATCAATTATTCTTCCACTGGTTTTTCCGATTGAGTTGCCAGCTCAAATCAACCGCCAACCCGGAGGACCAGGAGACTGGACTTCGTCTGACCTCTACCCATTGACCTGTCAGGTATGATTGCATCTCCGGCCTAAAGAAGCCATCCAGTATAGCTCTTTGGGTAACAGAGGCTCGCAAGCCATCACACCACGTCAAGGTGCTGTCTCGTCGTTGGAGAAAACAGCTGCACAGATACGCTTTAATGGTTTTCAATGGTCAATCGAGCGTTGGTGCAGCACGAGGAATCGTTTCAATAAAAGAAACTTATTGCTTATCGACTATCCTTACAAGGTTCGTTTTGTGCTAAATATTGCACTGAAATGCAGAGAGATCTACCTTTCACTAGAACTTTTTCCATTTACCAGTAAATTTATCTTTTTCAACCGGAGTTCACGATGAACTGACCACTGACGAACGTCGCTATCTATGTCTGGCCAAACAAGTCGGGCACTGACCAGTTTGCATGTGGCCTTGATACCCGGATGGGAGAGACCGTGCAAAACTTAGAAAACAGGACGACGATGTCAGATTGGTACGACTGGCCTTGGGTGATCCAAAATGGTGTCGCAGAAGATAGTGCCAGAAGATGAGAGAAGAGACAAAGCCCGCACAAGGAGACTTGTATCGTGAATGGTCTGTTGAATCTCAGGATCGTGCTGGCTTTACGCCAGGTCATTGAGATTGATACCGGGTTTAAGTCAAATCTCGCAAATCGAGCAACGCGTAGCCAATTCAAACAAATCCCAAAACCAGAACAATACCGATTCGTTGTTTCTGCGGCACTAACCTGACACTCACAAAGGGTACAAATATATACAAACCTCAAGTATGCGGTCAACTAGGCTTCACAGTAAAACCCGAAGGTTCAGAGCCTCGTCGCTCAAGCACGACGGTCAGAAACGGTTCAAGGCCAAATTCAAATGTCTCACATGGATAATCAAACGTGAAAAGTGTGGTACATGAGCTAGTTTTTCAATGTAATGTTAAAAGTAGTCCAATTTACAAAGCACGTTGAACATTTGGAAGGATTTTCAGTATTCGTCCTTTACAGTTGCCTTTATGCGCCATCAAACAGGGCGGATATTCATGGCTGGTTCGGTGAAGAGAATTCCAAAAATATCCAAATGATAGTTACACTAAAGGGGTTCTTTATTATGAAGTTGTTGGTTTGTTCAAGCTGAGTACATCAGAACTAGAGCAATATTCTTCATCCGCCAGGCAACAGACCCATAATGCAAAGTAGAGTGTAGACAGAGCCAGCCCAAGCGTAGAACTGGTGAAAAGGACTTCTTCATTAGACCACGGCTACCATAAAAAGGACTTCCCAAGCGGGCCGTCGAGCAGTCAGTACCGATGCAATCATCACTCAACTTACGAGGAGTGGACCTGACGGTTTTTTGAAGGATGACCAGGACAGTATTGAAAGTTCGTTAAGCATTTTGAAAACTTCATAGAGATTAAGGTGACCGACTTGTGACACAGGATACCCTGCCATACCCACTACTATCGAGGAAGAGCCAGGGTAGCTATTGATGGTTGTGCCATGCTCGACCCGGTTCAAGGATACCCACGAACGAAGTGGATTTTGGAGGACCTATTCAGCCAGTCGTTCGAAACTGCTTGCTGTCTGATAGAGGGTGTTGTGTCAGAAGCCAGGCAAACAGAGATTGACGTCTATGCTATCGCCGACTTTGTCATTAGGATGCAAAATCGTTTGATAGACCTTAATCACTTGGGTGGCTTGGCCGATCTCGAAGCGATTAACACCTTGGAGGGGTGGTTATTTTCCTTTCTTCCGCGGTACAGGGTCGTTGGGTTGAAGAGGTGGAAAGCACAGACCGGAGTGACCGCTAGACCAACTTCGAGGACCTGACCGATTATGTAGATAGAAATCAAGAATAGCCGATAGCAAATTCGGTCGGCTTATTCGCATCGGCAACAGAAAAAGACTTAGTATCAGTCAAGCCCAAAATAATGCACAGGAATACTGGAAACCTCTGCCCCGGGTAAGTAAGCTTGCCGTTTTTGCGCGAGGGTTAGCCTCTCTTGGCAGTAAGGCTTGCGGCACCGGTCACCTGTTGTCAGACTGTCCAAAATTCCTCAGAGCTACGGCAAATGAACGTATGGAAATGGAGAAAGTCGTGGGAGCGTGCTTCACTTGACATGAATACTCACACTAAGCGGCAGCTTGCCCAACAAGAGATGGATGTGATCGTGAAGGTTGTTCAGGTAGACACCAAGCGAAGGAAGGTACACCAGACGAGAACACAAAGGCTGGTGTGATCGGTTCATTGTGACGATCTGCCCACAAACAAGTACGTCTGAAGTGGTCACAGTCGGAGTGATGAACCCTAATGAGGTGGCCGAGGCTTTAGCCTTTGTCGTCAGCTGATCGAACACCATTTTGGTAAAGGAGCGATTTGCTAATAAACACCAGCTCCAGAAAAGCCCGACGGCGTCGGATGTGAGTGCGGTGGGCGGAATTCAGGTTACGGCTGCAGGTCGGTTGAGATAGCAACTCCTCACCCTGGGCAACAATGATCAGATTGAGTCAGTGACGGTTTTCACACTGACCGGTCTCCCGATGCGGGCACCCTGGTCGGTGAATACTATTTCATCTATATGACTCCACTGGCAAGACGTAACCGTCGTAGATTGGGAGGATGAGGAAGATTTTCTTGTTGGTTGCGAAGCGCTGGAAGCACGTTGCTTGCTAAATCACGGAGTAGACAACCGCTAACTACCCTACGTTGCAAGTAGGGCACTGGGATGGATGCTACGCGGCCCGACCAAAAGGCTAGGCTCCATAAATTATGCATCATCAGAAACGGAGAACGCAGAGCATCGGCCGCGTTGCCTGTTCTAGCGAAGGTTTCATGACTTTGGGGAAGACCGACTTCCATTGTGGCCAGAGGACCATTTTTCACTGCAGGCTGTGAGGCAGGAGACCAAAAGGCTTAAGGACCAATACAAGGTACCTCTCCGGTGGCGTGCTTTCGCCGACCCTCTGGTTGACAACCGAATCTAAACTCTCCGCATGTTAGACAGAGCAGCTCCTTCGCCAGATATCAGAGAAACCTTTTTTAGGTAAAGGTACCAGTTGATAAAAGAGACGCTTTCGTTTCATATTTTGGGATGAGAACGAATTGGATGAGTCGGTAGTAGATTGCAGAATTACGGTTCACCCCTCTGGAGCAATATAAAAAGCATTTTCGCGCGAACTGTGCCCTACAAGAAACCGCGAACGTGTGTGGACCATCAAATTTTGATCAGTAGTGGATCGTGTCAGCAGGAATCTATACGTGGACAACTAACTCGGATCGTTTGATGGCGTTGACAAGGCTATAACACAATTTGGGGGCCCGACGGAACTGCTAGAGATGGACTGATTCTACCTCACGAAGTGGACGTCGAGGGCGTCAGAGCTTCTTGAAGTCATCCTGAGTAATTAGAAGACAGAAAGAGTTCAAGGTCTAAATGGGCCATCGCTCCAAACGGAGAACTCTCTAGGAATAAAGTGAAACGCGAAAACGGACGAATTCGTCATGGAGCTGAACTTCCCGGACCAGCCAGTTACGTGCAGTGGTGTACTGTCAACTGTCTCTAGCCTGTTCGACCCAATCAGTTTCGTTTCCCCCTGGTTGCTGTCCGGAAGGAACCTACTGCAGCGGCTCTGCCGGAAGAAGGTCGGCTGGGATGAGCCACTTGGCACAGAAGACGTGCTAGAATAGGAGGCCTTCGTGGTAAATCTAGGAAAGTTAGGGGACTTACGGACTCCCTTGTGCTTATCTTCTAAGCATACAACCCAGATGGAAGAACTGCAAGCTTTTACAGATGCGTCCGAAGTTGAACAAGGGCTGCAATGTACAACTGAGATGTTTGTGTGACGGACGCCAAGCAAGGAGGATCCTGTTTTCCAAATCTCGCGTGGCCCCTGAGAAATAAACCCCAGTCATGTGAACCAAACACAAAGCCGCCGTGTTAGCAGTTATGGTGATACAAGCCAGATTTTGGCCACTTTCGACAACCGTGCTGTATCATATCGATAAAGTTAGAAACGTTTCAGCTCCTTCGTAGCTAATAGCTTACAGTCACACGATAAAACCACTGTAAACAGATGGCAGCATGTTAAGTCCGTCGAAAATCCTGCACGATCGCCCGGAAAGTCAGCCTTGAATTACAATTGGCAACGCACTTTTGCCACTACGAAACCCCGGAATTAACAAAATTCGATAAGTCAGATCCACCAAGCAACAGAAAGTTTATTTTTTCACACAATTGCTTGCAAGTAGTGTGTAGGAACGTTTACTGTAATTAGTGCGGTATCTAATATGGGAGCAGTAAAGAATCATAACACTGAATATCGTACTTGGCTGTGCACATTTTTAGGCTGATCGTGAGAATGGAACAGAGTTAAACGTAGCTGAACCACTGAAACCAAACGTCCGCACCGTTCAGAAGGAGACAGAAAATTTAGGCAGTTGAACAGAGTGAAAAAACAACTACTTCGAAAGAGCTAACTGAATTCAGTGAACTTTTTTCTATGGGCAATCCCCTACGACACGCCAGCGGCTGCAGCAAACTCCGCGGACTTTTTCCCGATGCGCGACCATTTTTCCGCTGTCAGAAGAACGGGCTATGGGGTAAAATTTATGTAAACTCCCAAACAGGAATGCCCCGTTTTCGAACTGAAACCACCTTTTGAATCGAAAAAGGAGATCAAAAGCTCCGTAATTTCGGTGACGGCCGCCAAAATGACATCCAACTTGCGACAGTTAGTAAGATTTTTCCCCCGGATAAAGACCCTTAGATCACTGGAAAGGTTGATTAGGTAAAAGGGACATTTAATGACCATGAAAGCTATCCTTCCGCTCAGCCGTGTGGGTGTGGGTTCAATAACTCCTCACGAGCCACGATTCTCATTATATGATCTTCTCAGGAAGGTACGGTTCGAGGCCTTTCCCCAGGAGTTTGAGAATCCCGGGGGGCGGTATCAAGCAACGGGAGGACCTTACTCACAAAAAGTAACTTTAAATCTCTAAACCCAAAGTTCGTCGAAGAAGCACTAAGGCAGGTGGTAGGCTGACTACCACTCGCCTGAATTTTGTAGCTAAGGATCCCGTATTACTCCCGACCCGGTAACCCATGATGGACTCACCAGTTCGAGATATATAAGCCGTGGGGGGGCTTGCGGGGAAAGTCACCTGAGCAGTAAGATTCGGAAGCGGTTTCCGAAATGGAAAGGAGGGGCTAGTGTGAAACCATAATCAGATGTTGTGTGTTATGTAGAAGACGTATAGTTGTTGCTGCCAAGTGGTATATGGCTTGGCTGCCGGAGTGCAGAATTACTCCGGGATGATGGTCTTGTAGTGCACCGGACTTGATTTTTTCCAACCCTTACAGGTCACATGTGAGCAAACAATGGAAAAGAGATACGAGAGCGTCGTGACGTGCACGAAGTCCCAAGGGGCACACTCAGAAGTCTCGTACTCGATGACCCTTCACTCTTCCGTCCTGGCCCTGCAGGGCTTTATCTTTAGATGAAGCGTATCGTCGGACACTTATTCCGACAGATCGTCGGATTCCGTGGGGGCCAAACAAGAGTTTCAGCATTTGAACCAAAGATTTAATCCAGATGAGCTACAGAATAGAGCCGTGACAAACTACGTCCGGTGGCACTTCAGTCCCTCGCAGGCCGGTCACTGCAGCAGAGTGTGGGAACATTCGGTTGGGTCCACTAGAGGGATATTGATGTCGCCAACTGAAAAACAACCGCCAGACGGCGGGACACTGAGCACCGTGATGACAGAACTCGAGAAAATCTTGAACCATAGCCCTGTAGTCCCGACGTCTTCCAGCGACCCCACCGATCTGGCACCTACCCTTAACTACTTGCTGACCTTAGAGTCAAACGTCGGATTCCGAAGGCCGGCGAGCCCCCGCCGTAGCTACCTGCACTGGCGGAAACAAGCGAATTACTTGGCCAGGGTTCTTGGAAGCAATGGTTGCGAGAACTCTTATCGATCCTGCAAACCCGACAAAACGAGCTCATCAAAGGTAAACCATTCGAAGTGGATGACGCTATCATGATATCCGACAAACATGCTCACTTTAGTGCGTGGCCTTGGGGGTTGTCGATAAAGTCAGTGGCCCTTCCTACGGACTTATAAGAAGGGGAAAGTTGAGGACCACCAAAAGAACGTTGACTGGCAATGTGCGCAGCTTCGGTCTTCTAGAACATAGAGATGAATCAATGGACCTCACGGATTCAGCAGCCCAATAGCACCTAACCGCAAGTTTTATGCCAAGGAAACAAGCTCACGCAAATCTATCAAAGCCCGCATTTGTCTAGTAACATCTCCCTGCACACTCGAACACACACATCCACATGCGGTACCAAAAACACACTTCAATTGCCCAGAACTTTTATCGCTGAATTTCAGTAGATCATCATGATGCCCCGAGTGCCCCACTATTATTTGCCAATCTCGAGACGGTTTCACAAATTGCGATTGTTATTTTCAAGTGTATGAATCCACTCATACTGACACGCACAGGCGTGGAGAGCAGTTTACCCCACCCTTCCATCGGGGCACTACGTCATCCCGCGAGCTCCTGCTTTATTATTGATATTATTGGAAATGATTCCATTTGTGGTGATAATTGTGGCCTCCACGCACGCACACACGTGGACGTAGAGGATTGGGTTCTCTAAGATAGCCCATGGACTTGAAGTCTCTACTTCTCTTCTCCCTTCCTACCTGCACCGAAGCAGTGGCTCTTGCGGACAATGCCGATGGACGACGGCCGGCAAACTTGCTGCGGAGGAGTAACTCTTTGGCTTGGTCACCGAATCGCTTGCGATCATGCTTTCAGGTGAGCACATTTTGGACACCAGCAGCGGTGCTTACGTGAAATGACAGCAGGGCCCATGAGGGGGAGGCAAAGCGGTACCCTTATTTCAAACCTCCAACTCAGCTAAGTTAGGAAGGACACTGGTGGGATTTGTAATGATCAGCCGTGGACCACCCTTCAAAAGCTCCGTGATATCGTAATCCCTCGAGAGCACTCTCTTACAAACATTATTAGCGCTTTTCGTACGGCTTATTTTACTGCTAAATGACTGTTGTTTATTCGCCTCCAATGCTCTGCTTTGTCGTATCCTATCTTGGACCTGCGTGGTCCACGGGCTTGTCTGTCGCAAGCAATGAACTCTGCTCTCGTTTCCGAGTCCCCCTGATAGCACATTTGAGAATTGTATGCATTTTATGATGCTGTTCGTTCACTAATTCAGTATCATAGAGCTTGTGGATCGATCTCTTTTTGGTTTTTTGGATGATGCAAACTTGCCTATGCATTGCGCAAAGCGTGTGGTACCTTTCACGCAAAATTTTGAATTTTTGCCACCCCATGGTCGACTTATTTAAGGGAATACCATAAAGTAAGTATTTATCTGTCACATAATTTAGTATCTCTTCTGCAAGCTCTTTGCCTCTGCTATTTTCGTCGCTAAGCATCCCAAATCGGTATGTCACTCAGATCTCATTTCCATGTTACCGCATCATAATCTGCCTGTCTCAGAGTGGAACATTTGCGCAGCACTTACCTTCTTCCGCTCAGCCACTAACCTCACCAACAATCAGGCAACCTCCCTCCAGGTGTTATGTTCACTTTATATATAGCCGACTCAGGCAATATTCGGGCATTGAGCCTTACAGCCCTATTCGTTGGCTGATTTGTCTTATTCTTATAAGGTATTGCATTCCTGCCTATCTGGTTTTCAATCTTAATCCTTCTCATACTCTGCAAATTGCTATTACTTATTTATACCTACTTTGTAAGATTCGTTTTTCAAGGACGACGGACGTCCGCCAATCCTGTTTGATTCATCCAAAATGCAGTTTTTTTGTAAGATTTGTGTATAACTTTACGGTTAACAGCCACCTCTGTAAGTCAGTTCTCGCAAATCTAGCAGAGCTTAGCCATTTCAAACGAATCCCAAACCCGAGCAAGATGGCTTCATAATTTCTACAGTACTAAAAAGGAGTTGACAAAGGTCACAAATATATGCAAACCTCAAGCATGGGGCCAAAATGACTCAACAATAAAATCCAAAGGTTCAAAGCTCCGTGGCTGAAGCACGACAACTGGAAACGGTTCAAGGATAGATTCACATGCTTCACGCAAATAGACACCCGCTCAAAAATGTGATGCTTGGACGAGGTTGTCAAAGTAATGTCAAATATATTCACTTTCCCAAAGCATATGGGCAATTCAGAGGGATTTCCAATATTTGTCCTTTAAAACCTCCACTCTCATCCGGCTGGATCGAGCACCTAACCTAGGGTTTGGATTTGCCGGGCCCTGGCACGATAAGCAGTATAATACTTCCCCCAAAATTTACAGCTTGCATCATTTTATGATCCTCTGGAAAATCTGATCCCGCTTCCGTTCATACAGCTTGCCCATGCACTGTTGCATGCCTCAGGATCATCGGAAATAAATCCTTACTATTGTTGGCACCATTATTATTACCATGTTAGTCGAACGACCAACCAACAAGCAGTAAACATTCAACTTTCTGAGGGCAGGCATGATCAGTCACAGAAATAGCTGCAAAAACCTTCAGAGCTTATAGAAGTTTTGGTTCAAAACACACTATATACTGAAGCAAGTAACAGAATGAGCGTCTGGCCTTCGGATAAAAGACCGAAAATAACATACCGACATAAATTGAAAGATCACGTATTCACTAATAAACACTAGCACCTAAGAAAGTATGGCGCGGGACAGAAAAATCATATTACTTAGGCGATATAAAGCATCACATGTAAGCGGTAGATGCCGAGGACTCTAACTGAGCCTGCTCTCCCACAAACACGACCTAAGAGAGTCCCCCTTTGAGGCCTCATGGGACTTACGAGCTACCTCCTCCCCCGTCAGCCCATCCTCTGTGGCTCGACTTCTGGCTAGTAGCCAAGCATCATTCGATTCGGGACTGTGGTCATCTACCGCCTCCGTACCCCCGTTTGCCTCGTTGGCCCCGAGTGCTATACTAGTGAACCCGGCGCGCTATAGGGGGAAACAAAACCTCCCAAACAAGAACATCTCAACAGGTCACCGAAATTCAAGCAGTTTGCAAAGTCACCAGCCCGAAAGGCATAGTTGTCGACGAACTAACGTTGGAGTGGGAAACCTGTATTGTTGGGCACCTTACCAGCAGGTATTTTGCCACTTAAGGGATTACTGGGAGATGCTGCCTTCTTGAACAGGGCATCGGATACTAAGCTGGTTTTTGCAGGCTTATACGCTAACGCAAGCTAATTGGCGAGCTCAAATATCGCGTGATCAGCACGGTTGTAGGGAGTTATGCCAAAAACTCGATAAAGCCAGTTCTGCAGTGACTGCCGTTGACCTTCGGGAAGGCCGTTTACATTTCGCAAGCCCTTGCGGTGAACGGCTTTCAAATGAGACCAAGAATGGCCTATTCTATGGATGGCTGTGTTATGCTTTGGTCCACCTATGAAATAACCTTTTTTGGAAGCATTCGCTTTATTTAGTCCGTCATTGGTTTATTGCAAACTCGTAGTTATCCAAGGCAATTTGTGATATCGAGAGAAGACGCTTCGGATAAAAAAGGCGTACCCGCTATACCAAGGCTGCAATTGAAGCCACAGTGCAGAAAAAGGCAAAACAACCGTTTGGCAGGCTGCTCCCAAGCTCCACAAGTCAAAATCACGACTGCTCTTCGCGTCAAGTGCACTAAAACGCATTCAATATTCACTAAGCCATTGGATCTCACGCACCTGCTCGTGGTCGGCAGCAGAGAAACGCCTGTGCCACGCGCTTACAAGAAACTTGGCCGAATGGCAATATACATGGCGATATGGTTCAAGTTGATCTCACCTGCTCCCGTCGAGACCAAAAGCAATACGAAAAAATTGACGACTCTGCCACTTACATCAATTCCCACCGACGCACAAGTTCCACATACTTTTCCCCCTTTCATCTAGTGGCATCGATATTTTGTCTGTATTATGTTGCCCTAGATTCCGTCCTTTCGGCCGAATATCATTAGTGACAAATACATAGCTCCACACCATTCACAAACCTCATTCGGCATTTTCCATGATTCATGTGTCCTTTTCAAAGTGGTAATGACTGATGAGAATTTTCACATTATGGTGGGCGAAGTAAATCGTGCGTCACGGCTTCCCCTATAATCCCTCTATTCTCTCAGTACCTGCCGTACTCAGATTCGCGGTGACGCCTAGTTAGACCACATCCTGACCAACGGCTCAGAACTGTTCTCTGTCAGGATAAGTGCAACCACTAACATTAGTGATCACTACGTATTACACTTTAAGCCCAAAATATACGCTCACCGAGTTCATTTACCGCACACATATTCTAAATAGATAAGCTTCACTCATTTCCACGGGAAGTTTGTTACTCCTCCACCAATCACTGCAATTGTATCGTGGTTAAACGATCGTTTATGTCCTTAATATTCTACAGATTTTACAACGGGTTTTTGCTACTTGCTGCTCCAATGAAATTGTTTGTCTGTAGTCTGGAACGTTGGTTTCTCCATATTTGAAGCAGCTGCACAGGAAGAAGTAAACATCCCACAAGAAGCCAAAAATACGAGGCTTTTAGATTGCTACTTTTGGTGAAATCCGAGATTGCACACCTAGATACTAGATCCCCCAGACAACTTCCAGACTCCTGGAATATCGGACGCAGGTAGCCTAGGGTAAAGCCCTCTGCAGTCAGATTGGAAGATCTCCGAGGGTGAGTGTGGATGTGAACCGTCCAAAAGTCCAATTTCTCCGACGATCAGACTACCCTCTTCTCACTTACCGTTGTCTGTTTCACCTTAATTTCAGGGGATTTCAACCGCGGAGTTTCTCAAATTACTCAAATTAACAACAATAACCATGTCAACGGGCCCAGACGGTTTTCCTGTGGAAATGCTCAGGTATGGGGCAGGTTCCGTATGTGATCTGATGGTTTCAGTAACCAACCATTCACTGAGATCGCATTACATTCCTCACTGTCCTGTGACTATTATCCTTAAGACAAAAACAATCCCATAGCCAGAAGGAACTCAGCAAGTATCACCCAATGGCTCTTTAGTGCTCCGGATACCAGGTACTAACTAGATCTGGGAAATGTCCTAAAGGATGGGATGACAAGCCAAAAGATCTAACACATCCCAAAAGATGGTAAAGGTTGGCGGGATAGGTGAAGGGCGGCTTGTATGGAAACAACTTCACTCACGTTTGCGCTTTGAAGCGACACTGGAGGCAATACTAGCTAGGAGAGATAAGGGTCAACTCTCCGCGAGCAGAGCAGTCAAAAATATGTTTTTCGGTTGGCGGAAACCAGTAGTCCTTGCCGCAAGCAGACAAACAACTTACGGTGGTGTGGCATCGAATGACGTAAAAACTGCTCAGAGGTAAGTAATAACTGGTTGTTTGTCTGAAGCAATTTTTGGTCACTAGTTTATACATTCAAACTCAGTCATCTCCGGGTCTCTACTGCTCTATCCTCTTTGGTGTAAAAACTAGCAGAACCCACTTTGCTGCCTCGTCTTCAAACCACGGTGAGAAACTAAACCTACGATTTCCAATTTACATACAGACGCAGGCGCTCCTTTGTCGATATAATAGCTTCCACTGTGAACCATATTTCTAAATGCCTCAAAGACCCCGGCGAGCTATTTAGATTTTATGTTGATCAGTTGATCTTATCCTGTCTATCACTTGTCTGACTGTACCTTTCGCGCACGCGGTAACCACAAGCGCTACTTCTGGCACACCCCGGCACTGCTTTGGGCCTACTTCCCGGACAGAAACCATCATCTAAACCCGTTTCCCAATGTATGCATCCATAACGGCAGTATGACCACATTTAAGGTTGAACCGAACATGACTAACCCCTGACACACGCCAGAGAGCGGTCTCTGTACTCGAGACCTGTGCTAACACAAGCGGTTGGCAATCCACGGCCTTCTCCCCTTGACTTCCACGACGAACGCGATTGTGGAAGATGAGGGAGTGTGCCCCCAATAATTGGTGAGCCCGTTCCATTTATAGTTTTTTGATTATTTCCGCCGATGCGACCTAGCCAGACCACGTCTTCGGCAGTTTTTCCTTCCCATCTTCAGTCATGTATATTCGGTTTTACAATAGCTAGTTTTCTATCTCGTATATGCACCTCATTCGGATACTTGAAACTACGCACATTTTTGTTGGGTAGGCACAGCCATTTCATCTTTTTTCCTATCCTCGGTATTGTATCCGTCATTTTTCATTCCCACTAATTCCGAGATTTTATCGATCAGGCTTTGCAAACAAACTTCTCGAATCCCAGGCTGGTTCATTTCCATAGCGCACCTATTACGCAATGGCCAGGGAGCCTAAGCCCCTGCATGAACCGAAGTGCCGCGCAGTACACATGAAAATGCAGAATTTCACACTGGAAGATCCGGAATTTCTCGTCGCCGTCCTCAAGTCTCGCTTCCAGGAGGTTCGCATATCTAGCCATCAGTCCAAATATGATAAACTGCTCTCATCCATCCCAGCTGGTATGATCCCACAAATCCCGGATATCAGTTTGAGCGCCACGGACCGCAACCAGTACGACACACTCCGGTCAGCCTGATTAAGCAGGTGACAGCGTATGAAGAAAAAGATATCCAACACGTTCTCTCCGAAATCCAGCTTGGAGAAATGACGCCATCGCAGTTGCTATGGAAAATGCTTTCAATAATAGGTGCAACATCCATGGACAATTCCGTTCTGCTTCGGCTATGGACGAGACGACTCCCACAGCAGGCTGAGTGCAAAGTAAACCTTTTAGTACAGCTCAACAATTGAGTTATTGGCGCAGAGGCTGCAGACAAAGTCCTCGGGAAGGCGAGCGCATTTGACCCACAGTCTCATACGTTCAGCACCGCCACCGCTGCTTCTCTTGGTGCGATCTTCAACCCTACCTTGACAACGAATCACTACAACACACAGCGTAGCAACTGTGACATGCGAACGGTATGTCATGAGGTTCGCTTTTTGCTGCAGATAGACGAACAACAAGAGAGCACCCCCTACAGTCTTTGCAATCAAAGCCCAACCAGCCGTCATTTCACGAGACGCGCTCCTGAGACAAACTGCCAATCCAGAAAAAGTTACTCTCACCGCCGTTTCAGACCTAAAGCCCGCAAAAGCGGAAATCCTTGTAATTCCTATTCAAACCAGGTGATGACGACAAGCCCTACAGTTGACCTTGTCCCTAGTTGCCCCATTTACTTGAAAGATAGGAATACCGGCATGCGTCTCCTAATCGACGCAGGAGCTCGGGTCAGTATAATACCGGTTTCGAAATCATCCACTTTCTCGCCTACAGCCCTCAAACTGTAACATTTTTGAGGAATACATGGCCGAATTAGAACGAACCACAAAACAAAGCATGATCGATCCGTAAATTCTACGATACGGGATTAATAAATGAGCTATAGCACAAAACATATACAAACCTAGATTATGCCATCAAACAGACTCAAAAAACGAGAACCGAGTTTACGGCCTGCCAGAGACAAGCACGTGCGTCAAGCAGATCCAAGATGAGACATGACAAGGCGGCTCGCTGGACGCGAACAAACAAAGGCTGATCCATAGAAACGTGAAGTATGCGGAAGCATACAAATAGTGTATGTGAGAGTGTAACATCATGAAGACACGAAACATTAGTGCCTCTGAGGGATTTTCTACAACCCATCTTTAGACACACTGCAAGCTTCAAACGGCACTCCAATCCCAACATACGGCAGCCAATCCGTCACCCTTGATCTTGGCCTGTGTCACCGTTCACCTTGGGCATTTTTCATCGCCCAAGTGCGCCAAGCTTTTCTAGGTCTAGTTTTTTCGGAAGTTACTGTCCTGCAGTCAATCCCGGTAAGGGACAGCCAGTGGGTCGAGTCACGTCAAATTTCGTTGCTGGTTCCTCAACCCAAGAGAGATCACCAGCGATCCTCGGGCCAGTTCTTACTTCCGAGGCGGAATTTGGTAGTTTGTTCAGCGAGTACCCTAATCTTGTTCGTCCAAACAACAACCTGCCTCAAATCACCACTGATGTGGCCCGTTGCATCATTAAATAAGAGCCCCTGGTCTACGCTCTGTCCCACAGGTTGACTCTAGACAGGCTCCGTGTAGCCCGCTCTGAGTTCCAACATACGCCCAATTTAGGAGTTATCCGGCCTTCCAAAGATCCGTGGGCATCACCCTACACATGGTCCCGAATAAGTCTCTGGACAACTGGAGACCTTGCGGGGACCATCGCTCACTCAGCCGAGTGACTACGCCCGACCGATAGCCTATTCGACACATCACGGACCTCACGACTGGTATGGCTTGTAAGATAATTTTCAGTCGAATAGATTTAGTTCGCACACTTACCCAAATACCAGCAGCTGGGGCCAATGTCCCCAAAACAGCCGTAACGACTCCTTTCAGTCTTTTCGAGTTTCTACGAATGCCGTTTGAACTTAGCAATGCGTTGCAAACTTCCCAGCCATCCATCGATATGTGTGCAGTGGTTTTGATTTCGCGTTCGCTTATCTGGACCATATCTTGCTTGCCTGCTCTTCTCAAACAGAACACCTAGCACGTCTGCGCACGCCTTGCGATCACCTATCTCAACATGGGGTCATGGTCAACGAGTATAAGTGTGTAATAAAAGTCGACGCCATCGAATTTCCAGGCCATAAGATTACTTCCACAGGGAGCATACCACTGCAGGACAAGGTGCAGGTAATCTTGGACTACCCAGAACCTACTTCTTTCATGCAACTACGGTGTTTCAACTGGTTGGATAATTTTTATCGGCTTTTCATCTCACAGTGCGTTCGGCTAAAGCAGCCGCCCACGGACCTATCAATAGGCACGGGGAAGCAGGTGGTTTTTACAGAAACTGCACGAAGTGCGTTCGCCAAGCTGAAGCAGAATATTAGTACCATAGCACGCTGTAACACCTGAAACCAACTTCCCCGTTTGCGTGAGTCACCGGAGCACCGGCTAAAGCCGTGAGCGCGGTGCTGCAACAATACTTAGCCGATATTTGGCAACCCGGTGCATTCTTCAAAAAGCTACAACCGGCTGAATCCAAGTAAAGCACATTTGGCCGCAAAAATTTCGATAACTACTTAGGCATACGTCACTTTAGACACATCCTAGAGGGACGAAAATTCACGGTCTACACCGCATTGTGCGCCACCACTGAGAGATGCCCTTTCAGAGAGTCTGGACATCTGGATTATGCCACTCAGTGCACGAGTGATGTACGTCATATCTCAGATGTCTATAATCCCGTCGGAGACGCTCTATCTCGCATCCAAAACCTGGACCTCAGCACCCCGGCTCGATCAACCTCGAAGTTATCGCGTCCGATCAAGTGGATGATCCTGAGGTAAATCAGCTCCGTAGCTGTTCCTCGCTGCGACTTCAGTTGGTCCCATTCCTTCAGCCGAAGGTTACATACTGTGTGCCTTGTACAAAGGCCACCAAAGGCCAGTGGTACTTTCAGCTTATAGGTGACAGGTCTCCGAAACCTTACACAGTTAGTCAAACCGGCATAAAGGCTTCCACTGACCTCGTCGGTGGCCTTTATGTTCGGCAAAACACAAACCGTGATGTCACTGCATGAGCCCGTACCTGCATCCAATGTCAGCGGTAGAAAAAACATAGGCACACAAATAGCCCGTTATCAAAATTTTCCAGCTGTTGACTCACGTTTCCAACACGTGCTTGTCGAGCTTTTAGGGCCGTCACCTTTGCCAAAGGGCAGCACTTGCCTACTGACCTGTGTGGATCGTCTCACCAGAAGGCCATTAACTGTACTTTTGCAAAATGCAGCTAGAGCAACAGTCGCCCAAGCTTTTCTAGAGCACTGGGTGACAGCATTTGGTTGTCCAGTAGTGGTATGGCGGCTTCGCAGACACCAAACTAATTAAAATGCAATAGCGAGCTTAGAGCTTAGGCGCGCATTGTTTACGAATGGGTATTTTCACTTAAATTTACTTGGGATTGACAACCGCTCCCCAAAAGCTGCCAACTCCGGTGTCAGACCCTCCTCTAGCTACAGGCCATCTTCCTCTCCAAATCTCTCTCCTCAGTCACGTAAAGTAGCTTATAGTCAGGACGAAAGTACTTCAAAGTACTTTCACCCATCCGGACCCGATTTACCCAGTGCGGTATTATAATCTCCTTCGGTCGGACACATCAGCCTACCTTAGAAACCCTTTCGGACATTTGGGTGATCCTCACTAGTCAATCATTGAGGTACGCAACTGGCTTAGCAAACGTTGACCAGGGTTTTCAATAGGTCAGGAATTCGGTCTAGCATCGGTTTCCTTCAACCGGCTGGTTGCTTGAAATCTGATTTGTTTAAGTCCACCTGGTACCGGGAAAAGTCAAGCTCATCGAAAACTTACGCCACGCTACGTAACAAACGGCAAGGCGCGCTCTAGCTCATCAGCTCTGGCCGTTAGCTCGTTCGGTCTCCTTTCTCCTGTCATTTATACAAGGCAACCAATATAATTACTAAAACCCAACAATTGCTATCGTTCTGTGTCTCCATTCGCTGGACGGGAATCGAGTCCGCAAATCGTGCGTCAGACTATATTAGTGAGCTCGTTCCAAGTTATCATCGAAAAGGTTTTTTGTATCGTCCGTGCCGTACACCGTCTCTTTTGTTTTCGTTGTGCACTTGCGTATTGAGGCTTTACTGGTACTGATTTCGTTCTGCCACAGCATATTTATTTCACTGTCTTTTTGATATGGATGACGCGAAGTTAACTACGTCCGAGCCCGCTGTGCCTGGAACGCTCTCTATTGCGCTCCCAGTAAAGTCGTTGCCATTTATTCCGAATAATCTCTCCCTTTGGCTGTTCCATCTGGAAGTGCAGTTTGCTGCTTCCAAAATCACCTCACAGCAACAGAAGTATGTGCATCTCACTGCCGAACTTCCCTTAAGTATTCTTGAAGCTGTCGAGGATATCATCTCGAACCCACCCCTGGACAAGCCTTATGATGTGCTTCGCCAGACTATCCTAGAAAGCAATGAGGCCTCCGACTCAAACCGTCTTCGTCAGCTGCTTAGTAGCTTTTCCCTTGGTTACCAGAAGCCCTCACAGCTTCTGCGTCGTATGCGACAACTGGCTAGGGGCATCCAAGTTGGTGACTTGAAGTTGCGAGAATTGTGGATGCAGCAGCTACCCGAACAAGCGCAATGCACCCTGGTCCTTCTGGTAGATGAAGTCTCACTAGACAGACTGGCTTTGGTGGCGGACCGTTTTATGGAAACCGCCTCCGCCCAAATCAGTCAGTGTGTTCGCCCGCCCACGACCACCACGAAGGTGAATCTGACAGATGTAGCTGCACAACCTAGTGCCTTTCGGGTGGACGTGGCCGCTATTCAGTCCTCACATTCGGAAGGTCGTAGCCGCTCCCCGACTCACACTGGCCGGCTACTGCCGCTCGCAGTTCTCCTAGGCCAGCCTCTCCCGATGTGCATACTTGGACATGGTGTTGTTATCTCCGCCCGTATCGTGCCAGCCCTCGGAAGCGTACACCCCCGAGCACGTTCCATGACAACCAAGGAAACTTGTCGGCCAACGAGCAGGTACGGCAGCGCTCGATGGCCCCAGGACGCCCTGCCGTCTTCTATTTGTCAAGGACCTCATCTCACACCGTCAGTTTCTGATCGACACCGGCGCACAGATCAGTGTTATTCCCCCTTACCCTTCTGATCGTCATCACCGACACACTCGAGAGCTTCAGGCTGCCAATGGGTCTCGTATATCCACCTTTGGTACCAAGTGTCTCAAATTAGACCTGGGTTTGCGTCCATTTTTCAGTGGACTTTTGCATTTGCTGAGGTTTCCTAGCCCGCCTTTGGTGTTGATTTTCTGCCTCATTTTAACCTTTCTTTACATCCGGCCTCTCGTAAGTTAACCTACCCTGTGACTCATTGTGCTGTTGTTGGATCTGTCTGCTTGGTCAACGTTGTTCGACCGTCCGTAGCTCCTGACGCCAACGAAACCTTTGCCAAGATCTTAGCTAAGTATCCGTCTCTAACCGGGCCGGCGAACCACTTACCCGCGGCGCGCTCAGCGGTAGTACATCACATCAGTCCCGGGGTTTTCTCCTGTTTTTGCCCGTCGTCGTCGCCTGGCTCCAGACAAACTGGCCATCGTTCGTCATGAATTCCAGCATCCGTCCTTCGAACAGCCTGTGGGCCTCTCCAATGCATATGGTGCCGAAGAAAACTTCAGGCGACCGGAGTCCGTGTGATAACTATCGTGGCCTCAATCAGGCCACAACGCCAGATCGATATCCTGTGCCTCACTTTCATGATGTCACGTCTGCTCTGGCTAGATCCACCATCTTCAGCAAAATCGACCTTGTCCGGGCCTATCATCAAACTTCGGTTGCCGACGAGGACGTTGCAAAAACCGCCGTTACCACTCCGTTAGGTCTCTATGAGTTTCTCCGTAGGCCATTTGGCTAGCGCAACGCGTCTCAAACGTTCCAGAGGTTTATTGACGGTGTTATCCGCTGGCTACCCTTCTTTCACCCTTACATCGATGATATTCTTGTAGCTAGCCCCGGCGTCGCCGAACATCAGCTTCATCTTCGACAACTCTTCCAGCGGTTAACGGAGCACGGTGTTACCATCAATGCCGCAAAGACAGAATTGGGGAAGCCGTCATTGTTCTTCCCCGGTCGCATCATGGACGCCAAAGGCATTCGTCCGGCAGAAACCAAGGTCAGTGATATTGCTGAATTTCCACTACCACAGTCCTTCAAACAGCTCAAACTTTTGAACGGCTTTGTCAGTTATTACCGCCGGTTCATTCCGCGCTGCGCCACCCTGATGTAACCGCTCACCGACCTTCTGCGGGGCAAACAACGAACCCTCATCTGGACCGATCAAATCCAGGAGGCATGTTCTCAGCCCAAACAGGCCTTGGCGTCTGCGGTTCTTCTCCGCCATCCGGATCCTATGGTTCCGTCAGTATCGCCGCTGAGGCTTCCAATGTCGTACTTCGCTGCCCCCGCCAGCAGGACGTGGACGGCGCTTGTAGGCCTCTGGCCTTTCACTCACGCCGCCAGTCTTCCGCAGAATCCAAATACAGCGCGTTTGTTCGTGAGTTACTTGCCGTCTACACCGCCATCCGTCACTTTTTCCAAGCCGTGGAAGGACGGGAATTCATCATTTTCACGGATCACAAGCCATTATTGTACGCTTTTCGCAACGCATTTCATCGTTATTGTCCACGGGAAATTCGCCAGCTGGATTTCAAATCACGATTATCTACCAAAATCCGTCATATCTCCGGGTCAGCTTATATGGCTGAAGATACTGTTTCTAGGATCCACAATCGCGGGTCGCCCGCTGTTCCCGGTGTAAAGAACAAATACTGGAAACCCTTCCAGATGTTCAACGTGCTTTGTAAATTGGACTACTTTTAACATTACCTTGAAAAGCTCGCTCATGTACCACACTTTTCACGTTTGATTATCCATGTGAGACATTTGAATTTGGCCTTGAACCGTTTCTGACCGTCGTGCTTGAGCGACGAGGCTCTGAACCTTCGGGTTTTACTGTGAAGCCTATTTGGCCGCATACTTGAGGTTTGTATATATTTGTACCCTTTGTGAGTGTCAGGTTAGTGCCGCAGAAACAACAAATCGGTATTGTTCTGGTTTTGGGATTTGTTTGAATTGGCTACGCGTTGCTCGATTTGCGAGACTTGACTTACAACACTCAAGCGAGACCTGGATAAGAAAACTCATTGGAAATGCCCAGACGAGAAAGCAAGGACCCTTTGAGGCAGCAGGAACTAACTCGGAAAGTCTCTGTGGATGGTTCGAGTGTTATTGACCATCTGGATAATGCTAAGTCTTCTAGTTCTGTCAGTGCCAAGTCATATATTTCTAATCGCGATGAGTTCGTTGATATTAGTACTTATAGAATGAGAGTGATGGAATTAAAAAACGAGCTGCGGCTAGCCAGAAAGGAAGCAGAGCACCGTAAACAAGGAACTGGTCTCAGCGAGCCAGCAAAATGTCCATGTAGTTCACGATGTCAACATCAAAACGGCACTGTGATCGACGAATATAAACCCTTGAGACAGCCTGAAACTACCGAGGTTTCGGCATTCGACCTGTCGAGATTGGGGCTACCTTATTTCAACGGGCACCCCGAGCAATACTGCACATTTATGGAACAATTCAAAAATTTTGTTGGGTGCAAAGTTGCAGATCCTGATCAAAGGTTTTTGTATTTACTATATCACTGTCGTGGGAGGGTCCAAAGTGCTATCGAAGGCTACGCGATGCTTGATCCACCAATAGGGTATATCAGGGCACGCAGAATCCCGAATGATTTGTTTGGACAACCATTCAAGGTGGTCAGAAGCCTGACTGGTGGTGCTTTATTGGAGGCAAAGATGACTAAGGGAAACGTTGAACTACTGTCAAATTTGGTGATAAAAATGAAGGATCGCAGTATAGCACTAGAGCACTTGGGATACCAGTCCGACCTGAATGCATTGCACACACAGGAGTGCATTACCTATTGGTTTACGGAGCCGATGGGCAGAGGAAGCTGAAAAAATAAATATGCTCAAGCGGGAATCTACATTCAACGATTTACGGAGTTCATAGGTCGTGAATCCCGTATCGCCAACAGTCGATTTGGACAAATCGTACGCGAAAGTAGCAGGCCGTTGCGAACGGAACCAACATCTGCTCAAATTGTAGGGAAGGACTGTAACCGAATCCAGTCTGTGGCGAACATGCACACGATAAGTCGAGAGCCCGAGAGGTCAACTGAATGCAAGCTATGCAACTCCCTGCATCGGTTACCAGATTGTCCGACCCTTCATGGGCTGAGTGTTCGCGATCTATGGTACGCAGTATAAAGGATTGGCTCACGCTCTATGTGTTTGAACAACTCTCACCGAGCCTCTGAATGCAGCTTAAGAGTGAAATGCAACCAAGACGGATGCTTGGGTAATCATCACTCGTTACTACATGGCCCTCTCAACAATAGGCCTATTCAGCCGGACGAACCCAGAATTGTCTGTTAAACGGGACATGATGATTTCAAACCGGCGGGATTAGGCATCGTACTTGTCGGCATCGTGACACCTAAAGGATTGATGAGGTTCGATGCATTTTTGGACACGGGGTCGGATACCCCGCTGATCACTCGCGAGCTTGTAGAAAGCTTTGAACTGTTCGACCAGCCTACCTCGCTCACTATCATCACGATTGCAGGGGTCATGTTAACAATTCTATGAGGTTGACCCTGCGGATAACGTCTTTATCTGATGAGGGGACCGTAGAAATTCCGGAAGCCTCTACAATAGACAGCTTGCCAACGAGACCAGTCGACCCTATCAGATCGATCGCCAAAAGAGATGGTCTTATCTCAGAAACATGACGTTCAAAGAAGTGTCTAGCCCCCACGTCGACATACTAGTTAAATGCAATGTACCAGAGGCTCATTGGGTGCTTGAACATAACATAAGCAATCGAAAAGAACCATTCGCTACGCGAACGATACTTGGCTGGAAACTTTTCGGACCCCTGAAGAACGAACTTCAACAATCGGCATCAATAAATTGCCTAACTGTTGCTGAGAGAAGTGCATCTATCGAACACAATCAATTTTTCGATATTTAATCCAACGGTCCATCTCAGGAAGCGAAGTTCATTCAAAAGAAGATTAGCCTGCGCTTTCGGTGGTGAATTCAAAGACGGAACGTCACAATGGGCAACACGAAGTTGCTATACCCAAGAGACCACCGTCAAGTCACCTATCAATAAATGGAGAAGTTGCCCGGAGGCGTTTGAAGTATCTCATAAAAGGGCATTTTCGAGAAGCCCTGCTGAAAGTTGAACACCAGCAGGTCACGTTAAACAGCTTGGAATTTGCCGACCTAGTGACAGTGTACGGCACCTGAGTGGAACTGCATGGTCGGCGGCGAAACAAAGCACCCTTTACCAAAACAAAAATTGCTGGGCTGAAGTCGGTATCCCTAAACGAACCCAGAATGACTGCGCTGGTATTGGGTTTTAAGATAGCACCAATGCTAAAAGAGAACTGTACCACTATCGAACTGAGCTTTGCATATTGGACAGATCCTACAGTTGTGTTACATTATAGAAAACGGAAGAAACGAAGAGCGTGTTCGAAACATTGGAGAGTTAGTCCACTCGTAGCAGGAAACAGCGAGGAAAATAATGATGATTCGAGCTCGAAACAACATACAAAGGACAAAGTAGCTTGCAGATTGCCTCGCTCCGAGTTACTCAGCATTTTATTCCATTTCATGCTTTACAACTATTCAACTGGACCCATTTTTCCTGAACAGTGGCCAGATGTACTTAGTTCCAGTTTCCATCCATCGTACGCGATGTCTTATTAGGTGTTGCGCTGTAATGCTCGTGGGGTCTGAAGGTCTTAAAATAGGAGGGAAGACAGGATCACGTACGATCAGAAATGAATCACTGCACCTACGTTCAACTTGTGCGCGCATGCGTGTAAACGTAATTGGTCTAACGAATTGCTGCAATAGTTTACTACTTGAGATACGTTGACTGAGCTCGTGCGGCGAAATGTTTCACTCTGCAAAGCCTTCATCTTCATCGTGCGTCTAGCTGTGTGCGTCGGTCTCCCGATGAAAATGCTAATCTCAAGTTGTGCAGCGGGATCTGGAATTGATTGTGCGAATGATGACTACGGCGGAAACCTGTTTTACGCGCGGCTAACACAGGAAGTAGGTAGGGTGAGAATCATGACCTTTTCCTAAACCCTGGACAACCACTTTTGTGGAAGGATTTTGGCCGGCGGTGTAAAGAACAAATACTGGAAACCCTCCCAAATGTTCAACGTGCTTTGTAAATTGGACTACTTTTAACATTTCATTGAAAAACTAGCTCATGTACCACACTTTTCACGTTTGATTATCCATGTGAGACATTTGAATTTGGCCTTGAACCGTTTCTGACCGTCGTGCTTGAGCGACGAGGCTCTGAACCTTCGGGTTTTACTGTGAAGCCTAGTTGACCGCATACCTGAGGTTTGTATATATTTGTACCCTTTGTGAGTGTCAGGTTAGTGCCGCAGAAACAACGAATCGGTATTGTTCTGGTTTTGGGATTTGTTTGAAATAGCTCCGCATCACCCGATTCGACAGAATCGACTTACAGCTCCTGCTGTTGGATAAACTCTTATGAGCATTTGGTTTCACATGTCTCGCCTCTTCCTGTATGACTGGTTTTCTGTGGTCCCCCTGTCTCTCTCGGTATCATAATATGGACACCTTCCAACCATCCCTGCCTTTTCCTTTTTGCCGCCCTGCTAACCCGTTGCACTAGTTTAGACCACTCTCCATCGGTGTGACCCCGCCGGTTTGACTGCTATTACTATCTGAATATTTGTCAAAGGCACTACAGTCTCTGCTGGTGCTGCCCTTGTTAGTCTGGATTCCATTGTTCCGCCCTACAGAGTCAACCAAATTTATACCAATGTGTGTTCATTGTGACCCGGCCATCTGCCAATTTTCCTCCCTACCTCTTTGTTCTGTAAATTTCTGCCACCTGCCCGTAGCCTTGGTGTGGCAACCCCTTCACTGTTCAAGAGTCTCATTATTCCATTTCTAGCTAATTCCACTTGCGCCCAATCCGTCAGTCATCTCTGATTGGCTCTTTTCAAGAGTTTATGTTCTCGCCATTTTGCTTCCACTGCTACGTGCGCGTTAGCGTTCCAGTTTAAACTTGCCTTGTCAAGACTGTCGCCGGTCTACCGAGGGCTGCTTTTGCCGAACCACTCAACACTGAGGTTCGTAAACGTATCTTGTTTGGCTTTGATCCTAAAGTACACGCAGCTTTTGAATAGTACGTATTCTAGCCTAAACGGGTTATCGGCTTCCTGGGAGTCACTCAGCAACTGATTAGGATTCCGCATCATCGAGCAATACGTGAACTGGTACAGACAGGGCCATGAGGCCTAACGTTATCTAAAAAATCAAAGGTACCCAAAATCTCCCCAGTGACTTGCCGAATTACTTACTGTCCAGATTCTGGTTGAGTCGCTTCTCTTCTGGGCATGTTGCTTGTTTTCCCACTCCCAGGTGGTCAGTTTGAGTAATACAACACGCTTTGAGCATTACGTACGCGAATTTTCACGGATCCCGAAACCTAAGCACGATCGATCCGTAGCCTCTAAGATGCTGAACTATCGAACGAATAACATCATAAAGTATATACGATCCTCAGATGATCGATCAAGAAGACTCAGAAACAAGAACCGAGTCCACTTCTTGCGACAGACAAGCACGAGGCTCACACAGGCCCAAGATAGGATATGACAAAGCGGAGCGTAGGACGCGAATAACCGAAGGCCAGCTCACAGAAGCGTAAGTTGAGCGAAACCCGCAAATAACGTCTACAAGAGAGTAATTACGCGAGACCACGATACCATGGGGTTTTCAAAGGATTTAAAGCAACAGATTTTTACAACTAGTGTGTCGAGGAAGTGCGTACATGGACAGGACATGATGGTTTTCAAGGAGAGGAGACTGCAATGCAACCGCTCTGTATGGGTGAACAGTCGGACTGATCAAAGATGGGGAGAATCACAAAACAGTCTACTACTGAGATACTGTGGAGGAAGATATTTTGTGGTGCGGCGCCGTACAGAGATTTTCTTACGGAAGTGAATGGCGGCAACAAAGATATCATTGTTTAAAAGCACCGATAAAAACAATGAAGTTTGCGAGTTTTCTCATGGGAAGCAGGTGCATCTGCGGACATGACTGGCGAGCAGTTTGGCGAGAGGTTTCGGAAAAGTGGACATTGAACGATATGCTGAGTTTATTGGGTCAAGGTTATCCAGATGAAAAGATCCGACAGTCTTGATTTGTTGCTTTTTCTGTCATTAGGGCTCGGTTTTTGTTGTTCTCTGTAAGAAACGTTATTTACGCCGAAGCATTGAAATTTCGGACGTGCCGGCAGCGCCACTCCACTGTGAATTTGTAACTTGATACCACACAATATAAACATGAGCCTTTCCCAAGGACTGTCGGTTGAACCTTACCTAACGTCACCCTGTACCACCCTGTCTTGTGGATCTTCACCTGTGTCACGTCATTTGGGCATCTAACCCTCTCTGGATCCCACCGTAATTTTCCGTTTTCGTAATTGGAAGCCCCCGGTCAACCCCAGTCGTAATACACTTACTCGATTTCCTATAGATGGTTATTTTGGTTTCGCATCCAGGTTTTGCACAGTTGATGAACTGTTTTGTATATCAGTCCCTGACAGCCAACGACCAGTCACACCCCAACTTCCGATAAGCTATATCCTATAAACGGAGCCCCACCACCCAGTAAACCTCTTCTGTGGTAGCTCCTGATCTGCCACTCAGGGCATCTGCCTAGATCAAAAAAGCCTGGTCTTTTTCTCCATACCCCAAGCATTTGCAGCGGGCACCATCTCATCAAAGTAAATCAAAATATTTTCTCCTAAAAACAAGCGACTAATAATCGTCGCAACATTTACCATAAACCGAACGCTCTCTCCTTCATGGACCTGCTAAATTGGATTCCGAGCAGTTTTCTGACCGAATATGATGCCTTGTCTCACAAACTAACGAATCTTGAAGAGCACCACCTCGCAACCATGGAACGACAGAGGTTCCAAACGTATTTTGATAGCGAGTGATGGCACTGTACCTCTCCACGATTTTGTTGACCAAGCTAGCGGAATAGCCATTATTCTAGGGAAAGATGCTGTCAACTGCTTTCAGCCGTGTTTCCACTATCGAGCACTCCGTCTCCAAGCTCGCCCCTCCCTCATGCTTCGCTGAGCCCGACAAGCTATCAGAGCCCCACAGCTTGATGGCAGCTGGGCGGTATATCGACTCTATCGCGTCGGATTCGGTGAGAAAAATCCACAACTCCCGTAAAGCTATGGAATTCAACATCCGGCATAGATTTCCAGGAGAACAGTCACGAGGTGCCTAGTGCTTGTGACGTGGCTCAGGTCCCATGTAAAATAAAAGGGCTCCGCAAGGCGCCACCAGGTAACGGTTACCCAACTCTAGTACTGTCTCCCATTGACACCGTTGCCACGTGGTATAAAAGAACTTAGTGCGACTTGGCCTCTGCCAGATTATTCAGGAGCATCACGATTTTGGCCGAAAAAGCCCCTCTCCAAAGGGGGATACACCGCGAAGTCCACCGTCTTACGCACAAACCAAATGACTCTAGACCGACAGCGGTTAGAGCTTGTAACGTACATCTGCGAAGATTCTCCCTAGCCTTTGTCACATACTTGTATTGTTGAGACTATACTCTTCATCCTATTACCCCTCGAACAAGTACAGCTCGCATCGATCATTACACTCCAAAATTGTTTATCGTTCGCTCACGTGCCGTGGCATAATTTTTGATTCAAACTTGGACTGCCGTGACGGTGGTACTTGGCAATGACCTCTTGTAGAACTCTGGTCTTAGTTGCTTGGCATTGTGGCCGTACAGTTGAGGTTTGTACATATTTGTGAGCGTACAATTTGTTAATCCAGTACCGTAGAATCAGAGGATCAATCTTGTTCTGATTTTGAGTTTCGTTAGTTAGGCTACTCGCTACTCACGATCAGATTAACCTCTACGGGGTTCATGTATTACCCCGAAAACTTCTGACATATCACCCTACAGCCGCACCGACAAAAACAGCGCCGAAAAGTCCCACCTGCACAGTGTAAACATAGATCAAGATTTACCGCTGGGCTTGAGGCCTGGCACATCCCCTAAGGAACGTGTGCCAAAAAACTCGAAGCTTTCGTTACCCTGCGCCCATCTAGGAAACAACGTCCGAAAGCGGAATATACGCACAAAGCCTCTCCCACCAATGACGAAATCAGCCGGCTCCTCCAACTTAGACTGCTCAACCACAATGCCCGATGCGACATGCTCCAAAAAACTACCTCGAATTCTTACCTGTTAGCCGACCTACATACTCCCACGCCGTTCACTTATCTTGACCTCTTCCCCCCGTAATCAACGCTTTCCCATCCACGGCCCAGCCGCAGAGTAAACCAACCCCATCCGTATTCTAAAACTGCCCTCTACATCTATGATACGCCGAAGCCAGCCGACCTCGCTTCATCAGGTCCCCTCTTAGATATTATAGCAAACTCCTACCCACCAAACTGAAGACGTTAGTCTGAAATCCCGCACCTATCTTCCTGCCCCGTGCAGATCTCCCTACACCTGTGACCGTGCGTGAATCTAACCTATATCCCCTACACAATTATCCACCTCTGCACCATTGAAAGCTGCCCAACCGACTTATCATCCTCAGACGAGTAGTTATCTGCCCTCGTATTACTATGCTTCGCACAGCAACCACTCGTTTCACAATCATTCTCCTCCACCACCGCCATATCCCCACAGCCTGCACGCCCAGGCCCCCCATTACCCCTGACTATCTTGCCCACCACACCCTGTATTCCCTCCCGACAACCACGCTACGGCTGGTATTCTCAATCTTCCACCTAGCCACAATACGCCCCTCCTCCTCTTCCTTCCGTATCTCTTCTGGCTTCAGCCACCCAAGTCGCTGTTGCGGCTGAGGCCCCTAGCTCACTTGGCACTCTTCCCCATGAACTTTCATACCCAGTTGACATTCCGACTGCCCCTCACATCCTAAAAGACAAACCTACATCAAATTTCGGCACAGCCCGCCACCACAGCATCACCAGCCCCTCCGTTTCCCACCACACTGGCACGGGGCTTATAGTTCAAACCCTACAATTATCGATGCTAATTCGCCACCCCCGTACAAATCTTCAAGTCAGGCCACGAACCTGAAATGTTCCACACCAAGAAACCTACTTGACCAAACGAAATCTCCAATACCAAGTGCTACTAGCAGTATCTTGTCGATTCTTTTTACTAGTAGATCCGTCCTAAACAAAACACGTCACCCACGACACTTGGCCACGAATTCAAGCTGTTATCGTCTTGATTAGCTAATCGTGGTAGACCGAACTTATCCGAACGAACCAGATTAGTCTTGTGGAATACCGTTTTTTTCGGAGTAAATAATAAACTCCAGTGTGGCTGAGGTTTTCTGGCTTTTGTCAGGCAGACCTCTACCGCGACAACACCTCAGTGCCCTCTACTTGACTGCAACCCCGACTCAGTCTGTCTTACCTTCCCATTCCCAGCTCTCAGCCTTATACTGAATATGTTTACCTTCCACCAAGCAGATATTTCTATGGATTCCCTGGCCAGTTCATTTTTGGCTTTTGCGTTTCATCCTTCTGTCCTTTTGCCGGAGACGTATACGTCCATCGCAACTGCTCAACTGCTACCACCTTATAAATTCAAGGACACCGCAACATTGGAATGATCACAGAACATCTTTTCATGTGCATGGGCGGAACGATACAGATGAAATTATGGATAAAAGAGCTGTCGATGAGAAAGAGCGCACGCAGCTAATGCGTCTGTACGCGGAGGTGTGTCTTCAGTGTAGTACTTGCACTGCGACTTTGCAAGTCTCTCCTGTTTCTAGTTTTGTGCCGTGGAATTTTGGCACTCATGTGACTTGAAATTCACTTCAAAAGCGGCATTTCTTGCTGGATTCAGAATTTACAAATAAGCCGAATTTTTTTATGAAATAGCTGAGAATTATGACTCAATGAATTCGTGTCAATGGTCTGCGATGCTTTCTGATGATTAATACTCGATTTTTGGCTTCCATACTTACATTCATGTTTGATATGACGGTGGCCTCTAGCTGGCCCAGATCTAGTGGAAACATTTTGATCGCCTATATCAATGGCTTCAGAGAATTACATACTTTTCTCAATCCATTAAAACTTATGCTTCCTTCTTGCGCTCCGGGGTCTTTACTTCCATGAGGTAAACTGGTTGGATTGTTGGAAGTAGGATCAGCTTCTGGATGTTCACCTGGTGACTCCCTGGACAAGTCGACCCAGATCATACTTAGTCTGATGATTTTACGACAGACGAACTAGTGGAGTTTCGCAGCTTACAAAAGCGACCATACCGCAGTAAACAGGAATCCTCCCATGCACACTGTGTATCTTTTCATTTCTGCCCTATGGCGCAGCATATTTTGCTAGTTCTCACTTCTATTGCAGCTGGATGCGGAAATAGCTTTCTCTAGTAAACAATGACTGTCGAAATTGGTCAACACAGGGTTCCGATAGGTGACCTCATGTTAGTCTCCGGAGCACCGTGGTGCGATGACCCCCAAGGTGTCTCGGGATTTCAACGTGGGATTCTGTAAACACTCCTGGAGTTTAACTGGAAACCGTTTGACGGCGGAAGATCCCAACGTGACTTTACCGTCTTTGACGATCGCACTTGTGTTTAAATTGGCTTCTAAATCGCTTCGTCTCCTAGTGTGCACTGACCTGAGCGCTTCCGGTTCCGAACCAACTGGAGGTATTTCGCAGACAAGAGATGCAGCCATTGTAGACGTCCCCTATCTTGTCATTCATCTTGGCCCCGCTCCTTCGGGTGTACCATTGTTGAGTTATCGAGTCCGACCCGGGACGGAATGGACTCGGCCAAATCCATTTAGCGATGTGATTCAACTTGTTCAAAAGCCAAGTTCGACCAAAAGATACCAGCTTCAGTTCCGATGAATCAGGGATAGGCTCACGGAAATCCAATAATCGTCGTTTGAACTGGGTTTGAAGCCGGCTAGCCCAGAACTAATGAGCTATTCCTTAACATCCGCAGGTTCTTCCTCCGCTGCACAGCAAGCAATTCGATAAAACTCGCCGGATGATCAGTCGCCATGCCTATTGTTCCACATTCATGGCGGCGGATTTGTCGCACCGAACTCCCAAGCATAGGATATTTTCCTGAGGGCATGGGCTGAACTTCTGAACCGTCCTATTTTCTCCAACAACCACTCGTTAGCACCACAAAGCCCTATCCTAGAGCTTTGGAAGAATGTTTCTTTGCTTAATGTTGGGCTGCATAGAATGGCGAGGAGCCCGGTTGCAAACAAGATGTGCTAATTGTCCTTTGTGGGGATTCCGCCGGTGGCGGTTTGTTGCTCGGGTCAAGAAAGCGCATTATTCATCCACAAATTTGTCCATGAACTTCCGAGGCGTTGGTTGCCTATGGGTCGATTTCGATCTAGTTTGGTCCTTTTCTGGCAATTATGCTGTCTTTGGCCGACCAGTTTTGCCGGTCGGGATTCCCTTTAAATGCTTTCTGGCCTAGGCGGGGTCAATGAAAACCAAATGAATACAGAAAATTCGAAACACAACGGAAATTCCCAATTATCGCCAGGCCACCATCGGCCTTACAGTGCCCTATCGGGCACTCTGTGGGATTGCTTTGTCCTCACGTTTCAGGGTAATCAAGAAATACAGCAGTCGGCTACTCCCAACACGGAGAGAGGAAAAACCGTGGCGCTAGTCGAGAAGTGGCTTCTTTACAATCGGGAATGTTCTAATCAGACCAGACTTAGTCGGCAAAGAGAGACGTCGCGTCCCTCAGGTTGGTGGGTGGTTTGAGCTTCATCGATGTTAGCCTAGGAGGTACTACCCCGTTTCCGAACTCTTTGGGACCGATAACTGCACCTGGCCCACCTGGGTCACAGCAGCCGCATTGTCACTTTGAACTGTCCGATTCAGGAATGGAGGAAAAAAGTCACGGTCCCCCATCTGACACCATTTCCTAATCGGGGCACGGGGCCAATCTCCAGCTGCATAATTCGTGCTCCTAAAAGTGATCTGATCCGGGATATTCGGTTGAACCAAGACCGGGTCATGTCCCCATATCTGACTCCGGACGAGGAGTTTTGACGGCTTCTGACCCTTGGAACTGTGGTGTGCAGCCGGCTCGGTTTCATCGTTCCTCGAGTCAAATGACGCACCTGAACACTTACCATTACCGCCCTCAAGCGTGAAGGTCATTGCTGATGGCTTTGAACTGCCTCAAATAGCTCAACCATCTGTATCCGCATCCGCTAACCTCTTATAATTTGTAGCACGTATTAACGTAGGAGAATGGTAGAGCATGTTTAAACTCCTTCTAGACAAAGAGCATTTTCGCCCATGGCGTCTATCACACATTTATCTCAGTTGTCCAAGGTTTTCCCGGTAGCTATCACAATAGAGTTAACTGCTGCCTTCCTACTTACCTGCAGCCTACCGCAAAGTTACACTGCTGCAAAACCCACTTTTCTTCCAGACTGGAAGCTTCCCCGTGGAACCATTCCACAAGCCGACAAGAGTAAGTTTTTCCTCTCTCTTTTCCATAGCAAGCTACCGATATTGCGTATGCTAATTTACTCAGGAGTCTTGGGAATATTGCCTGCCTCCCCTGGGAACAGTGTAACAAGAAGTCCTTCATCGCCCCCCGAGAACAAAGCACACCGAACTCCAAAATATCGAAACTATACACGACTTGGCAATTCCTGTTCAGCTTGTTCAAATCACTTCTAACATTCAGGGGTTTGAAGAAACCTAACTACCTAACCAAGAACTGAAGGCTCTACTCCGTCCAAACAAGCCTATTTTCCTGTCAATACTGCACAAAGCCAGAACATCTGATACCCAGAGAGATATCCCGCACTCAGTTACAACAGACAATTTATCCGTCTGCACTCATCGATCTAATTCCGAGGCCTTCAATACGTTCTTTGCCCTGACTATGGCCTCCAATAATAATGCAGACCCTCCTTCTCCTCCTCCAGTTACCGCTGCAGCCCTGTCCATGGTGGAATTTGACGTTCAAGTTATCACCCATTTGTTGACCACTTTCAGAATATCATCTCACGCAGGACCTGACGGTTTTCCGCCCACGGCAACAGTTAGCTGAGTATATGGCACACCTTACTTACTGCTCATCTTTTTTACCCTAATAATGAACTCAGCCCGGTGCCGAAAAAGTGGAATTGCTTATTCACAATCCCACACCGCAGGAACTGCTCACTACACACAGTGACAAACCACCTTCTCATTACCCATACGACCATTCTCCCTCGGGTAAGGAAAAAATTAGACAAAGAACACCTTGTGAAGCACCTCTTTAAATTCTACCTTAATGGTCTTCAGTATTACGGTTTCCTTCGGTAAATTCTTGCACAACACAACAACTTGATTCCCTGGATTACGTCACTGAGGCAGCTGACAGCAGAACTGCTCGCGTAGTAATTTTCCTGGATACCTCAAAGGCATCTGACCGTTTGCCAATCCCCGACCTTCCGGCCAAAATTCGATCCTTTGGCATCAAAGGCCCCTCACTATGTTGGGTCGCTTCTTACCTATCTAGCGGTTCTCGGACTGCCTCACTAAGTGGACACCGTAGTAAGCTTAGGCCGGTTACCGGTGGTGTTGTACAGGGTGGCTCCTTTGGCCCCTTACGGATACTCACGTATATAAATGACATATTCATCTCAGTGAGCCACGGCGTCTCATTTCTCCTTGCTGATGGAATCAAGATTGTCTATTCCTTCAAGCCTGGCTGTCTCGCCTCTGCTATCTCAAACATCTCTGAGGACATATCTGCACTCGTTAGTAGGTGCCCAACCTGGCAGACGAGTTTTTTTGATGATAAATGTGAGATGCTTACATATAAATGCTACCGACCCCCAGGTTCTCTAGCCATTTGTGGTTTATCCACGGCTGCCAAACACATTGTTCGATACGTTTGTTTAGGCCATAACTGTAAATTAAACTCTTTAGAACATTCGGCCCTTTAAGTGGCAAAAGCCACAAAGGGTTTAGGCGGAATACTTTGCTCTTTTCAACCAAGAGAATGCACTCATTCCCTATAAAAATCACATGCCAGACCTATATCGGAATACTGTCCGTTGATATTTTCTAGTATGCAGAATCAGAAGGAGTTGGTATCCAATCTGTCCAACGAAGTTTTACCAGCGGCCGCTTTGATATGTCTCTCTCCTCAATTATAAGGAATGGTGCCAGTTTTTTTCAATTAAACCTACTGCGTCTTCGCCGTATGAAGTGAATCTTATCTTTCTGTATATTATCCTTCACAGCCGGTCGTGTACTTTTATTCCCATACACTTTGCCACTGTGTCTACCTTTCCACTAGGCTATGGTTTGTTACTCCCTTAACCCCTGTCAACAACACCAATTTACGTTTGCACTTCTGCCCCACAGAGAGATCTAACTTAAAGAAGAAAGTACCGTTAGAAAAACGCAGCCCCCTTCGGGCAATCTATTTGGAAATGCACTGGAAAGGTTCCCCACGCTTGCCTGAAACTCTCTGCTCCTCAAAGCAAACAAACCCGATTACCAAGCTTACGAGAGAGGTCTGGGCTTCTGAAGCTTGCAACAACTTTTGGTCTTTGACGGAGGGAACTGTACAAAAATTAATAATCTATTTGTTCCTTCCATATTGAAAAACTAATTCCAGAGATTCTCCGTCTACTGACGCTTCTTTCTGCATCATTTCTTGTTGGTCTTCGTACGGAAGAATCTCTGACTGCGTTTCTCCACTTTTCCTTTATCTCCAGGCCTTCTTTCACGCCCGTTTTCCCTCGACGACGTTTGATACTCTAAAGGCCATACTGCTCACTCAACTTGCCCTTACCTCCGGTTTTCGATCGGCTACTCGCACTATACTCAACTGAAGCCCCACTGGATGCTAAACGGGGTCCCCCGACTTATGGCCCCGATCGTGGGATACTGATGTTTACCGTCATTTATCCTCACCAATAAAACTCGTGCTAACCCCAGAGTTGTGGAGCGCTTTCAAATCTACGGCCTTGGTCGGGGCACATCTGGCTTACAGGCAGCCTGCAACAATCTGCGGGCGCATCTAAGCTGGTGGATTGCACTCCCTGTTACTATGAGTGGTTTTCAGGTTGGGTGTTCAGCGCACAGCCAATCTCACCTGTCAGAAACAGTCGCAGATTAAAACCATTATTCGTTGCGTTTCATTGCTACCTCCCGTTGTCTTCTTCAAAGTTCCTGATCAAGATCTACTGTACAGCCAAGTGCTTTCCTGTTCGATGCACGCACACGTTATCGCTAGGCTCAGAAAAAATACGTCTTTACCCGCTATAGCCGAATTCTGTTGCACTTAGCCGCGATGATCTCAATATCACTTTCATTCTACCTCGCCCAGTTATCAGGTTCTCTACCCCGAAACACAACGGTCCCACTGCTTAGATAACCTCATTACGAACATCACTATTCTTGATAAACTCATGGGGAGATTATTCATCCACTGGGCAACTTGCATGTTACCACTAGACTTATCTGAACAAAACCATCTTTTAAATGTCGTTTTTCTCACCTCCCAAAGAACATCACGGGGCACAAAGTGGTCTTCCTTCCAGCTCTCCATTTGCGTGACTCCAGTTCCCTGTTCCATTTTACCATGTTGATCCTTCTCCTGTATCGCGATAAACTCAATGGTCGCACTTCCTGACAGTCGCAATGGCAGTGCGTTACCCCTAATCCAAGAAGTCCATCGTTTGACGGTTTTCCCGGAGTTCCATCTCAGACTTACTTCAGCACATCTAGCTATGCAATCACCTGAAAGTCCAGGCAGTTTCTCATACAGACTACCCTTATAAGCTTTTTTGGTTGAATATATTTTCCTCTTTCACGCCTACTTTTTTACCAGCTTGTGATGTTGCCAGGTTATTCACCAATAAACCAAGACAAATCAAAAACTGAATTACATTCTGCGCACTTATAAACTTTTGCCGCTGTTCCACCAAGTTTTTGCGACTGGACATCTGCTTTCTAATCCATTGAGCGCTTTTCCACGTCCCCAGTCGGAAACCAACTAATCGTAACTTGGGTTACCTTTAATCTGTTTGTCTCTCCTGTCTCAGATTGAACTTTCCTCAATGTATCCGATCACTCAGTCATCTATTCTGCTTGACAGCTTTAAGAATGCATTGCTTCCAGTTGATTCCGTCGAATATCTGACACATATATGTGCCCATTTTGTTGTAAATCTGTGTTCCCCATATGTCAGTCTCAAAGTCGACTTGGATAAACCAATATTCAAACACCTTTTCGCTCACTATTTACTTATTGTCACTTTCCCCATCGATTTGCCACAACTGAGCATTTGCCACTAATCACATTTTGAAGGTAATTTCTGTAAACCTTTGCTGGAAGTAAATATATGTATATTTATGATGGGTTATTGATCATCTAGTTGTTTCCCCATGTCCCACGTCGGACTCATCGATATATCCAGTTATGCGATCATCTGCATTTTTTGACAGTTTCTCCTGTGTACTATCTTCACATGATAACACTAAATCACCGCACATCGACTCATCTGTCCCCTTCGTTAGTAACTTGTGTTTTTCTCCCTTGTAATTCATTAATTAACCTAGATAGACCCTCTATATGAAGCCCGTTCCACTCACCTTTCAGCTATTGTCATTCTGTTTCGTCGGGTTTCCATGGAAAGGTATCTAATCCACGGCCTACTATGAGCTTTTTCTTTGCAAACTCTAGCCTAATGTCAGGCATTTATATAGTGGCCGGCCAAAACTTCTGTTTCATTTACGTATTTTCTCTCTCTGGAAAAAACTTCACAGCTCTTCTGGTGTTTCATTTCCGCTTTTTACCGGTCCAATAGGACTATTGATTCAAATGGGTATCTTTATCACCAACGAATTTTCCAGTCTTCTGTCGGTGCCTTTTCGAAATTTTTTTCCTCTGAATACTCTTTTCTGGGGCTTTGTATTGATACTATCCGAATTCCTGAGCTTTCTTCTTCCATCCCTGCTTCAGTTGATTACGTATCTAGATCACGGAGTTGATTTCATTCAATACAGATTGATGTGTCCATCTAACTTTCGGGCTCAGTTTTGCCGGGCATTCATTTACGCTGCGGCTAAGTCTCTTCACTTTTGTGATCTATATACCCAGTTTAGCACCCGAGAATACCTACAGAGACCAGGCTTGTACGGCATGATCATGCAATCAAGAGTGCTCTGAGTGTCTCCCAAATAAACCATTATTTTTGTTATCACAATTATAATGTGCAAAGTGAGCTTTGTCGGGAGCACAAAAAGGCAAGTTACGATGGTGGTATTGAGAGCCAGCACGGAGGAAAGTCGATGATAATTAGAAAAACAGTAGCGCACCTTAGCAGCACTAGAGGAAAAAAGAGATCTTTATGATTCTCCATCGATGCTGGTGTGTAGGCTGGTAATAACCGTCGGCTGCAACAGGTACGTTACGTTCCGTGAGACAACATTCGTTTGTTAGCATCCAGCGCTCCGCCTTGTCATATCTCATCTCGGACCTGCTTGATGCACGTGCTTGTCTCTCGCGCGCCGTAACTTGGTTCTCGTTTTCCCAGCCTGTTTGTTAGCATATTTGAGGTTTGCATATATTTTGTATTATTGCTCACTTTTTAATACAGTATCGTGGAAATTACGGATAAACCTTGTTTCGGTTTTGGGATTTGTTCGAGTTCGGCTGTGTGTTGCTCAGGAGCGTAATACAATACTCAATATGATCAACTTGGAACGATGAAATACTCAACATGCCTGGAAAAATTGTCTTAGCAAACGGAACCTGGAGAGGGAGTAATGCGGCTAGACTCCTGGGAGGGTTTTGGCACCTTTGATTCCACGGCTAATGCTAGATCACCCAGCCCTGTCAGTGCTAGCCAATGTATTAACGAGGGTACCATTGATTTGAAGAGTTTTTAATTATTTAGGTCGAGGATATTAGACCCAGAACAGCCATAGCTATCCACTAAGGAGCAGGCCTAGGAGGCAGACGAAAAGTGTAGACTGAGCGAGGTTGAGCATAAAACTCGTGAGAGCCATCTCCTCATTAAGCCAGGGCAAACAGAAATGGGAAGCTCTACGCCAGCTATCGAACATTCAACACCAGTACTACCAACGATCAAATCACCAAGAGCAAAGCTGACGGCTTCCGGAGGACGACCTGAGCAGCACTGCAAATTAATCAAACAAGTGGAAAACTTCGTCGAAAAGGGTAACCTACCCCGGACAAAGGCTGCTCTACTTGACCTGCTGTTGTCGAGGTAGCAAAGCTACTGATAAGTGCGTCATGCTCGACCCGGGCCAATGCTACGCACGGGAGAGGAAGATTCTGAAGGACCCGTCAGGTCAGCTATTCAAGGTTGCTGGCAGTCTAATGGAGGGCTTGATGTTGAGGGCCAAACAAACAAAGGGCGACGTCTAAGTAGAGGCCAATCTCGTAAATAACATGCAGAATTGCTCGATAGCCACTGATCGTCTACGGTACAGGGCTGATCTCGAGGTAACGTGCAAATTGGAGGGGAACGTTCACTGTCTCTTTCGAGCTACAGGTTTTCTGGGCGGAAGAAGCGGAGCGCATAAGCAGGGGTGACCGTGGGGCCGACTTCGAGGACCTGACCGAATATTTAGACAGGCAAACCAGGAAAGCCAACGGCAGATTTGGTCGACTCATCGGCGACAGCAACGGGGCAAATGGACCTAGCCTCAGCCAAGCTCAAAAAGCTGCACGGGAACACCTGAAACATCAGTCTTGGACAAACTCGACTCTGGCCAGGCCAGAGTCAGGCAAATTTCAGTTTATATGTGTGCCGGCTGTTGTTAGCACGAACTGCGGCGATACATCGGGATTACCCATAGATGACTTGTAGTTTTGCTGACTAGGTATCAGATTTTATAGTGGCCATTCACGGGAGGAGGCTACAATCTTGTGATAGGGGGGAAGTAGAGCTATGTGTGCCTAATGACTCGATTTGGGGTGACCACTGGATGCAGGTTAAGGGGCCTGACAGGGGCTGTGTCTTGGATTAGAGACAGAGGAAGGGACTGAATCAAAGGTAGTCCGGGGATTGGTTGGAGGTTATCTCTCGTGCAACCAGCGGTCAAGTATATTCATATCCGACTTCAAAGTCACTGGCTTTGGTCATAGAAGTAAATAAGTCAGAGCACCTTAACCTGGTAGTTTTACGCTAAGTTGGTGGCAACGACGGTGAACGGAAGGGCACATCCTAGAGGTTATGAAAGGGCTCTATCAGTAGTCACATATGGATTCAAAAGAGTGATCACTTTTCGGATGTGCAGCTCTGCTTGTAGTCCAGACTTGAATGTAGTTTGGAAATCGACGGAACGGAAATTAGCTGGGAGTTCATTCATAAAATTTGCACATTTAAAGAAGTTTCGCCCTAAAGATTTCCAAGGATCAGGGATTGTTATACGGTGTTCCTTAATGCGCAGCTGAAGTGTTCAGTTTATACTACAGTGTTCTTGACTAAGAAAATTGGCTTGTTTATGGAGCAAATTAGGCAGAAATGCAAGGTTAAGTTTTATTCTCCCAGGCAAAAGAGGGTCAACCGCAGGGGAGTACAGCGTTGTCTGTGGCTAAGGTTCGTAGAAAGCCCAAATGGTCCTTTGGCAAATCGGCGCTGAACATTTCCAGTGTCCATAATGTCAAGTTTGTGCGTACCTCGAAATGCAAGTGCATATTACTCCAAGAATGGGAGAACGTGAGTTTGTATATCTCACACTTACTCTTCGTCAGAAATAAGTTTCTCTGCCACGAGCTCAGGGACTCGTTTGCCCGTGCAGTTATGTGTGAAGGGAGTTCAGAGAAATTGAAAGCGTAGTACTGTAGTTTAAGGTCTCTTATAGTTGGGGAGTATAGAAGTGGGACGCCGCCAATCTTCAGCGTACCATCAGAAATATTGCAGTTTAGCTTCAGATAAATGCTTTCGTTCGCTGAAAATTCCATTTCCAGAGGTTACACCAGAAAAATAAGAGCTTCATATCATCCGTAAAGTTATTTATTGCTACAGGCAGGTTTCCTTGTGCGAATTTGTGGACTATCTTCGTGTCATCGGAAAATAGGAAAATGTCGTCATGAGTGACGAAACGGCAAATGTTAATTACTCGAGGTAAAAATAACAGTGGTCTTAGAACACTACATTCAATACCGCACCCCCTGTTTACCGGGAAAGCCCGACATCTGGTCATCCACGCAGGTAACTTGATGACTGTCTTGTAGGTAGGATTTAAGCCTATTGAGTAGGGGTTTTCAATTCCGTCACCTCTAATCTTGTTCAGCAACTTCAGGTGCAAGACTCTGTCGAAGGCTTTTTTCACATCAGGGTAGACAATGAAGAGTGCTTTGTCCTTGACGGTGGCTATTGTTACCAAGCTCAGAAGGTTAAATTTGCGGGTTGAACACGACAGTGATCTAAGAAATCCGTGATGCCTGAGGCTGATGAGTTTAGAGGCAGAAAAACCGCCGGTCAGGTAGTGTTAGACGAGTCTGTCCATCAGCCTCAAGAAGGATTTCTTCCAGTGGCCTAATAAGGCTTTGATTCGGACAGACAAACTGTATAGGTTCAGCAGTGGGAAGGGAATATCCGGGCCACCAAGAGAGAACATAGCCCATGGTGGGCCGTCAGGCCCGGGGTGGTTGAACGGTTTGAAAGTGTGAACGTATCTGCTTATATTCGCAGAGGTGACCGTGAAATAACTGAGTGAAGAATTCGTGACAAACCGGGCGGCAAACTGAGTACAGGCTGGACTGAGAGCCACGGGAGTTGTGAAGAATGTGTCAAAAGTGTCAGCTATCTTTTGAAGTGGGTTTATGAGAATATCCAAATGGGTGATCTGTTTTACGCATGGAGTCGATCATGAAGAATGGGCCACTTGTAGCCGGGCTAGCTCTGAGCTTTGTTTATGCTGCGCAGTGCTTTGGTTCCTTGCTTTAATTGCAGGCCACGGGCCATAAGGTGAATTTTGCGGGATAGGCTTTCGAGTCGTAAGACTGTAGAAAAGTCCCTGTTCCCCCGGTACGGCCGTCAGAGCTTATCGCATTTCCGTTTTGGCTTGGTTGTGTGATGACATGATGGTCTGGATGGATGGCGGGAAGTGATATTTTCTCTATGCCTGGATATAAACTTGAGTAGGGAAGGTCAAGCGAGTACTGAGGATTTGCTGGTGAAAAGAACTGGCCCCATTTTTTGGAGCAAGTAAGCGAGGGGATGTTATCCCATTTAAAGCTGCGGAAGGAGGGACAGTTACATGGTAGGCTTTCGTTGTGTGAATCGGCCTGAAAACTGCAACCGACAATTCCGTGGTCACCGTCCGTGCAGTTGTTTGGTACGGGAGCAGAAACGTTTGTAAGAACTGGGGCAAATATCAGGTCAATAATTTTATTCTTTCCGTGAGGCTGTTTTACATGTTAGGCCCATTGGCCCAGGGGAACTCCTGAAGTGAATTGTTAATGTTTGTATGGTGCAGCAGCAAAAGACCATTTTGTGCCCAGGCACTGAAGCCACCTACTATCAACCTACCCCCAAATAGTAGGTCAGCGATATAATTATATGCATCGGTGATGGGGTTAAATGTCAAAGTGTCATTACCGGGGGGTCGATATATGCAATCTAGAACTCTGGGCATTTGGGATGGAGAAACTATAAACCATATAGAAACTTCAACATTCGTCAGCACGGGATTTTCCAGTAGAGTGGCAGATAGGTTTCTCTCCACATATCCCATGCAACCTCCACCCCGGCAGTGAATTCTTTGACTCCCAAAGGTTTGATAACCGATCAGTGATATTTGGCCAGAAGATGTGTGCTCAGAGAGCCAAGTTTTAGCGATCAGGATATTGCCAAAGTTTTGGAAGATATTGAGTCTTTTTATCGCCGAATGTTAGTTCAAGATGGAACGAGAGTTGAATAGCGCTATAGAAAGCATTTCTGTGGGGGCTTTGAGTCCCCAACGAATTTGGTATCTAGAATGGGCGTAGGAGGGCGGTGATCAGTGATTTGGTTACCCTTATAAGACTGGATGCTTGGTGCTGCCTCCATAGAGGCAGCCGTAGCTCTATCTCCGCACAGCTTATATTGGGCTGAACACTCATGAAGCCTAGCACAGGTTACCGCTGGGAGCTGAGGTGATTAGCCAACACTAGCTAGTAGATCTAGAGGGCGGGCTGACTCTAGGTGGACCCTTGTGGCGAGTGGTGTAGAAATCGCAGGAAAGCTAGTAGGGGCGCTTGGAGGTCAGTATGGGGGTGGAGGGGAACATGGGTGGGGCGACCACGGCTTTGATAGCGGCCTTGTGGAGCGAGTGACGAATGGCGGGTTAAGTGCGATTGGAGTGGGAGGGATAGAATGTTATGAGTAAAATTGTTTGAAGTGGAAGGCATCTCACAGGGCTCCACAGAATGAGTGTGAGGAGGACGAATGGCAGTGAAAAGGCTGACGATGAAGAAGGCTTTGGTACGAAAAGTCATTAGGCGTAGTGTGCAGTGGGGTCAGGGTATAATGCAGCGACGTTGGGTTGAGAGGGGGTAGAGTAGGATGAATTTGCGGTGGATTAAACTGGGGCTTATCATGGGGCGGAAAAGAGTCAGCCGTGGGCCACATGTTGTGATGCTGGTTGGCAATTACGCGAGTGGCTTGTCCTAGCGGATTCGGGCACGGTAAAGCTGACGATGGAGGAGCCACACTTGGCGCAAAATACGTGACATGGTACTTCATCCGCAGACATGATGATGGCGGCGTATGAGTTGATGCATGTGGCATTCAGTTGTTGGGTAAGGGCATCTTCGGGCGACCGGGTAGATGCGCTAGTGGGCTAGCGCCAGGGAGAGTGACCCAGTTTCGCAGGTACGCCAGAGGTGGAAGAAGCGGATGGGTAATTTTCGGGTTAGCGGGAGCGCGAGAGGTCATAGGTTGGCTGTCTATTAAGGCTGGCAGCTTGATGACGTCAGTGCAAGGGGGGTCCTGGTTATTACGAGCGACAGGTGAAGTGGATAACGTTGTCGCCGAAGCACTGGGAGACAACGTTTTTGCCGGCTGAAGGGCGCGGTGTAGCTTGTGGCAGTCTGGCACGTTCATAGCTAGTTCGCCAGAACGGTCAGGATGTGAACGGTAGCTGGCTGAGGAGAGGGGCTATATTAACCAAATGTGGGTAGACAATGGTGGAGACTGAGGTGCAAAGTAGAGCCGTTTAGGGGGCGTTGTGGTTTAAGAGGAGAACACCAAACCTGGTCCCACATTTTGCGCCGGCGCACGGGTCAACGAGAGTTATGACGGGTTAATGACAGCGGAAGATTGTTCAGAGGGATTGAACGGCACTGGATCAGCGGGTAGTGGAAAAAGTTTATTGCCGGCCGTCGATCTAAGGACCTCAACGGTTCTCTACCCCGTATATTAGTGCATGGTCTTGAAACTCCTAGGGAAGAAAGCTGCACCCGGCCTACTACTTCCAAATGGCATTGCGATTGGCTGTTTTTCCGAATACTTCGAGGCTCATAACCTCCAAAAAACATTCTTGAATATTCTATCTAGAAAAAGTGTTTTCTATAGCCTCAAACGGATACACCAACCACCCCAAATTCGCCAACTGTATCTTGCACTCCTCTTTTCCACCTAGGCTGGTCTCTGCGCCTTTTTCCACCCGGTAGTTGCTCGCCCCCTCCCGACTCTTGCCACAGCTTCACGCAACCGATGCTCGTCAACCATACCAAGAGCCGGAGGGCCCTTCGTCCGCTGTAAAGCCGAAAGCTTGTCCTCATCCTCCACCAGTAGCCGAACATTTCGGTTCTCCACCAAAGCACTCTCCCGAAACTTTTACCCTCCCATCTGTAATTCGCCTGGTGATCTTGTTTATGAACCACACGAGAAAGCTGAGGTTTTGCTCCCCGGTTAGCCTCGAACTCCACTTTACCCTATTATCATATTCTGCGGTTATTTTGCTTTCCTTTGCCTCCCATCTTCTACCTAGTATTAGCGTTAGGATGATCCGCCAAGCGCTGCGTTCTCTGAAAGTGTGCAAACCACCGCGTCTGGACGGTATACCACCCATGATCCCTAAAATATGTGCCCCTGAAGTGGTTCCTACATTATTTTTCATCTCTTCAATATTCTACCTTTCCGACCACCTGTAAACACACCTTGACTTTTCCTATTTGAAAACACAGCCATCTTTCTGGACGGAATAATTATCATCAAGTTTCTCTCACACCTATTACTTCAAAGTTATTGGAGGCTGTCAACGACCAACTGCGTGCATTTCTTGAACGTGAGGGTCGACTGAGCGATGGCCGATAGTGGTTCCGACCATGCGGTTTCACTGGTGATCTGCTACCTTTCGTCTTACAGTCCTGATCGGATACGCCGGACAATCACGGAGAAACACACACCGTCTTGCTCGACATTTCTGAAGCCTTTGACCGGGTTTGGCACGAGTGTCTTCTGAAGAAATCGCCCACGTTTAGATTCTCCCTGCTTTCGCATTGTGGACACCAAGTTTTCTCAGTAATAGAACCTCTTCCGTCAGAGTTGATGGAGTTCCGTCCCAGGCACTTTCCGTGAATGCTGGTGTTCCCCAAGGTACAGTACCTGCGCCCACCCTATTTTTATTTCTTAATGATCCCTCCACTACTTCTAACCCAACCCATTTCTTTGCCGATGATGCCACCCTTCATTGTTTTTATCGCACTATCCTCCATGCAAAACCGACGTCGATCGTGACCGCGGTGCGATCGACTTATCATTAAGCTCCGACCTCAAAGACACGTCCTTGGGCTCCCTCGATCACGCTGCATTTAATGCTTTAAAAGCCTCTCATCTCTCAACTTCTTGGAACATCACTCACTCTCCCTATATCCTTTGGTCCAGTTTTACTGCATTCCGTAGACTCTATCTCCTTTCTTGGTTTATCTATGACTTTTCCATGTTGATCAGCTTCCGTTTCCCAAGTCCCCCTTTGTGGCGCACACAAAATTGGTTTTCAATTTCGTGCTGGATGCTTCTTTACACCAGATTTTCTCTACGACATTCGAATCCACCGCTCATTTGTATACCGTATGAGGTAGGGCCTCGTCTACCTCCCCTTTTCTTCCTGACCGGTGCCATGCTCATTTGCCATTTTCTGTCTACCTTAGTTTTATTACCACTGTTCTCTTGGATTTCCCCTTTATGGTTTTAAGATCGTACCTTTCAGCCGCGTATCGAGTAAAGCCTGGACTTCAGGTTCTCTCTAGGCAGCCGGGTATTGTCAGGAGTAACTTTAATATTTTAAAATGAAGAAGACTTTGCGACGGACTCTATCTAACGAATTCCACGGCGGAGCCTTCCTCCAGGAATCGAAACAGCACAACAAAATTAATAATAATAATAATAATAATAATAATAATAATAATAATGGTTTATTTTGGAAACGCCCGAAGCATGCCATATGAGTGAACGTCGCGATCTGCAACTGACAGGGGTGGATGCGGTGGGGCGCGGGGCGTTAGAGCTTGCTATCCGCCATCTGTGCCTGCGGATGGGGCTGGCCTTGAGCTGGACACCCAACCCAGAAACACTTCGAAGTGAACACGGGAGGTGTGATCCACCAACCTAACTGCGCTCGCACATTGTTGCAGACGGCCTGCACTCCCGGTATTCGCTGGCCAAAACGGGGGATCCGACCGCGCCACCCACATTTGAGAATGGCATTAGTGATCACTGATGATTGTGTGGGGTCAGGGTAGCCACTAAAATAGTATGTGATCCAGGTGTGACGAACGTTTGAGCAATGCGTAGCCAAATTCGCAACGGATCCCGAAATCAAAAGACGATTATCCGCGATATTCTACGATACTAGATTACTACATGAACAATGACATAAAAAATATACAAACCTCAATAATACGATCACAAGGACTCAACAACGAGAAACCAAATAGCAGCGTGTGAGCAAACAGCACGTGCGTCACGCAGGTCCTGAACTAGGATGTGCCAAAGTAGCGCTGTGGGGGCGAACAAACAACAATTGGTCCAGAAAAACAACCACTTCGTGAAGACAAGTCAATAGTGTGGGCAAATGAGTGATGTTTGGAAAAACACTGAATCGCGAGGGAAAAGGGTGATTTTCCACGACCGGCTGTTACACCAAGGTCAATCAGGCAGGTTGAGAGAACTTGGACAAGAGAGCCAACGGAAACAGCTATCGACGGACGGCCGTATAGCGTTATTATCCATGTGCAACAGCCAGGGCGATAATCATTACAGCACCCGAGAAGGCCGACCGGTATTGAGGACCACTGGAAACGGAAATGAGATAAGGGAACAACACCAGGGTGTACCCCAGCTGAGGGTCATCGGCTAACAGGAGGAATAACAAGAGTGAAGCATGGGATCATAGATGCAGCGGGTCCTCGAGAAAGAATAAGGCCGTGAAACCTAGGACTGAAAAAGGAAGCGGTGAGTTTTGGATAACTGAGAGCTACTAGGTTCAGTGAAGGGGTTAGGATTTGACCTAGAGTAATCCGTCAGTAGAAAAAAATAAATTCCGCACGAAATTATGGAAGAAGCTAAGCTGGGGGATAGGGTGAGGCAGAATGGGTTATGTCGTAACTGGATGTTGCGTGCAGTTAGTGGGCCTCTTCAAGTTATAGAAACGAGATCGGGTTTCTCAGTCCAAAACTGCTGGGAAAGTGATGGAGTCCTACGTAGTGAGACCTAATGTGAAAAGGAGGCAAAGTAAGCAATATGATACCGAGGAGCGTCTAGCCAATGCCTATTCTATTGCTTCACGACGGGAGACAGAACAGATGGTGGGATGTTGAAGAAGCGAGACATGTGTGGATTGGTATTTCGATGAGGATACGCACAGGAAAGCCGGAACGATGAAAAAAGTCCCTATGGCTTCGTTGAAGTTGGTTTCGGGACCGCAAAAATGATACAACTAAATAACGGCAAAAATCTTGGAACGCAGTAGGCCTATTAACAGTGTGTGTGTAGAGTATTGCAGTGGCCTCCTTGGAAGTGTGAAAGCACCTGGAAGGACTTACTTCAAAGTGAAGTTGGCAGGGTTTGATAAGTCGATAGGGTAAAACAATTGGTGGAAGCAGTAATGTTTTGAAAAGGTCGGTGGTGAAGTCCAACTCAAGAGGGTCAAACAGACAACTTATAGTTCTAGAGAGTTTAGCGTTGAAAAGGAAAAATTACAGTCCCATGTTCTTGGAAGGCAAGGCGGTTCAAAGAAGCAAAGTGATATCCTAAAAGTCAAGGCCGTTCTCGTAAGACTGACTTTCGGTTATGTGAAAGTTGAATAAGCGCGAAGTGGTTGGGACGGAAAGGAGTCTATCTATAGCTCGTACGAATGCAACTTTTGGCTGAGAAGATCTAATGTGCAAGGGGAGTTTATACCAAACTCTGGAGTATACGAAGAGACAAACCTTGGAAGCAGAAAGTTACTCGCAGTGGGTGTGGCAGCGGTACACTTCCTGTGGAGGAGTAAGTATCGAGTATCTGGTGAGAAACATAAGTTGCTGGGAAAATAAGACTTCTTGGTAAATGGTTAATACAGAAATACCAGGTTGGGTTTGATGCGACGAAACCATAATGGTTAGATTTTCAGGTGTAAAGATTGGCCCCCACAGTTTGATTCTGGATAGTGCACAGTGTGACGTGAGAACACGTTTTCAAAGATAAACAACTGTTTTCAATGATTCGTTCTCAAGTCTTTACAAATCATATAGGAGATCGTTGTGCTGAAATGGTCAAAGAAAATTCGGATTGGACAGATTATGTGGGGGGTGGAGTTAAATCGACATTTCGATGCGCACGACTACGTTGTGACGGTCACATGGTTCAGAGCTGAGTGACTGGAGTGGGGTTGGTCCGCTTGCGGCCAGGGTAATCGGAGGGCTTGGACGAATTTTTCCTGTGTACACAGAGCGTGTGCAAAAAGACGGATGCCGGTCACCTCTGCGGTGGTCAGTGTGCGAAAGCGGACCTAGTCGTGCGGATCGACAAACCGACCTAACCCCATCTCCTCCCCCCCCCACGTACTACGTCCAATCCGAATGACCCTTGACCATTTGGGCACAACCACCTCCCACACAATTTAATTGTGACTACCACCCCAAAAATCTGCTTTGTGACCCCCCCCCCTGGATAAATTCAATAAAGTCCTGTGGGACTTTTGCCTACTGGAGAAGATTAAGGGACAATACTCGAGGGGGGGGCTGGCATACACTTTTTACATGCGAAGAATGCTCGCCTTAAGCTGAAAAGATCCGAACAGTAGATCGAGACATTTTTCGGCCCTCGCCTTTTGGGATACAACATGTTTGGAGAGGTTAAAGGAACAAGAATAGTTTAAGCCAAGGTCTCTCACCAAGGGCTGGCTGTTGACGGCTCAACGGCAAAAGCCTTAAGAACCCGGATCAGTGTGACATTTGCAAGTAAAATAAATACACTTATCAGCGGAAATGTTGATATTGGTGACGGTAATGGCATATTTTTTGGTATATTTTGTTACCCAGGTAAAGCACCATTGATGGAGAGCGGCTAAGTCAGCGGGGGTTTTAGGGATGGTAGTACTGAGGTTCACGGGAGAAAGCGTGTGTTGTCCACAAAAAAGAACGGCGTGCCATTAGGTACCGTCGGAACCTGTCACTTACGTGTAGGAGGAAGAGAAGGGGGCATAAAACCCTGCCCAGAAAGATGCCGATTGTAACAGGCTTAGGGCTAGAGATGTGCCCGTTGATCAAAACAACTTGTGAGCGATAAGATAACTGAGGTGACAGCCAAGGAATCAGTGGGTTGATAATGCAAAAGATAGCTGCTTCGTTAGAAGGTGAGGGTGAGGTAAGCGATCAAAACACCTCAGATAAACCCAGATAAAGAAAAATGAAGGACTTTCCCATTTCAGCTGAGTCAGTGACGGGGTTCAGAAAATCATACTGACAAGTCAAGCGGGGTCATGAACGAAGGAATCCACGTTGATTGCCGTTAGTAAGTTTGGGTGTCAATAAGTAATTAGTAGTTTATTCTAATACTAATTTTTCCATTATTCTGGATAAATGGGGGTGTAACGACCAAAACGCTCAAGTCCTGGTCCGGGTGAAGCCTGACCAATGATTCAATTATCGATTCACCGACTAATACGCTTCACTCGTTCTGGATGGCACCTTGGAGCCTCAAAGCAACGCGTAGCCCAAATCGATGCAGAACCTAAATCAAGAACACGATTGCTCTGCAAATTCTAAGGTACTATCAGTGAGCAAAAATATAAGTACAAACACGATCATACCTCTGACAATGAGCCTCAGTCACTATCCAGCCAAAAAGCTAGCCAAAAATAGGACAAAATTCTGTAAAATGAGGAACAGTTGGCCAAAAAGAGTAAATAATAAATACCTGTCCTGAAGTCCAAAAAAATAGAACAAGTTCTCCACGCTTAATCAGGCCCAAAGAACAATTTCCCAAGCGTGGCAGCCAAAAATCAGCGTAAACGAGCTCAACGTCTACGGTCAGTCGACGTGAGCGAGAAAGTGAAACCGAGGAGTAATAAAACAAGACTGTGTTGAATCAGTGCATCTCACCACCATAAAGCTGGCTAGGACAGTCTACCCTCTTTTATCCGTTCCCTAAACTGGGACGAATCGTTTTATCTAATGACCCAGAAGATAGCGGCTGCCCAACTGTATACTAATCTTCATTACTGCCTCGACAAAATCAATCCAGTCTCGGGGCCTATCATACGCGAACAGCGGAACTCTCTAGATAGTCTTAACGGTAACCTAGCCAAACTCCAACGAAGATTCACTAAGACGGAGGACTTCTCGTCGTATCTTCGAATAATACGTATATCCCGTACGATCAAATTGCTTTTGGATTCTTCTAAGAAGAAACAGGAACTAAATTCCTTAAGCCACCCAAACAAGGTGGAAGCACTGGCCAGGCTAATGAAGGTCAGAAACAAGCAACCTAATCAAGACATCCCATATTTGAACTATAGCAATAATTGCTTGCATGACCCTCTTTTGATTACGGAGGCTTTCAGCACCTACTTTGCTTCCTCTTTAACGACGGATGACGCCACATCCATCACCTTTCTAAATCCGGAGACATCAGTAACTTTCTCGACGGTAGTGTTCTACCCTGATGAGGTTTCAGTCCATGTTGCAAGAACAAGACCGTCCTGCAGGCCAGGTCCGGATGCATTACCACCGGCCATTTTTAGTCGAGGTGGCGGAGACTTTCCAATGTTGCTGACAAACCTATTCAATTTGTCACTCAGGTGCAGTGTTTTCCCTTCTCAATGGAAAACTTCAACTATCATACCTATGCACAAAAGAGGATCAAGTCTAGATCCAGTTAACTATCGGCCGGTAAACCACACCCTGGTAGTGTCCAGAATCATGGAGAGAATGATCAAGGAAAAGCTGACACGTCACCTTCTTAACCATAATCTAATCAACGCTGGTGAGCATGGTTTTCTAAAAAGCAGATCATGTGCGACATGCATGACAGATTTCCTCAATCTGGTCACAGAGGCTATCAATATTGGTGAATCGGCAATCGTGATCTTTTTAAACATGACCAAGGGGTTTGACCGAGTATCCCAAGTCCGGTTACTACAGAAGATCAAAACATATGGAATCGTGGACCCGATGCTCGCTTGGTTTGCATCCTATTTATCAGCCTGAGACCAGGTTGTGAGCATAGGCGGAAATTTGTCCGAATCCCGTCCCGTAACTAGTGGGGTGATACAAGGTAGTGTACTGGGCCCATTACTGTTCCTAATGTACGTTAACGATATATTTACCATTTTACAACGGGGAGTTCCCTTCCTGTTCGCAAATGATACCAAAATCGTGTAAACTTTTGAGCTCGCGGCGTTAGCCTCTACCGTAGATGACATTACAAAGTAACTGCTCGCTTTCAGCTCCTGGGGTGATGATTGAAAAATGAGTTTTTCCGCCGAAAAAATTAATATTATTACGTATAAATGTCACGTCCCCACTGGAAGATTTAGTATAAACGGCAAATTCATACCCAATAACTCTCAGGTACGTGATTTGGGTCTACACTACTCATGTACGTTTGACTTTTCGAAACACACAGCCATCCAGGTGGCTAAAACGTGCCGTACGATCGGGCTAATATACCAAACATTTATTTTGCCAGAAAGTAAACTAAATATTTTCAAGTCCCATGTCAGACCTCTTCTGGAATACGGCTCAATCATTTGTTCCAACATGCGACAAAGAGACCGTATAGCGTTTGACAACGTACAACTGGCATTCACGAAACAGCTCATAGGTTTTTCTTCGCCCTCTAATTACATGGAACGTTGTGAGCGGCTGAAAATCGATCCCTTATGGCTACGCCGCATAAGAAATAACCTTCTGTTCTTTCACAATATCTTGAAGAATAGATCATGTAGTTCAGCACCGCAGGTGAGAACCCTTTCTACTTATCCCTTACGTAACAATGAGCTCTTGGTTTCTGTCCCTTTGCCGAAGCTTGCACTTCGGTCAGACTTCTTCATTAACAAGTACGCTTCATTTTGGAACAAGCTACCACAACGAATTCGGGCACTATCACCGACATCGGTGGCTTTCAAACAGGAGACAAGCATATCCCTAACGGTGGACACGCTGACCAGGATGTACAATCCCTATATTTCAAGGGCTCAGGCCTTTGAGGTAGGTATAGGGTACTAATAAACCGAATAACCACTTTGAGCAACCTTGTCTCAATTAGACCCGCATAGGGTTGGCCCCCTTGCTGCGGCAATTACAAAACTCAGCGGTTCATTCACACGATCTAGGACGGCAAAACAATCTCAATTTTTCACCATCAAATACCTTTTTTGCGGCAAGCCAACATAGCGGCCCATGGCGTACTCAGGCACGAGGGCATCACGTTGTTAGGGCTGCAAGTAGTGCCCCACCCTTGTGCAAACTGGTTTTTCAATGAGCTTGAACCCCAACAAATAATCGCAGGCTGTAATTGACTCTACCTTCCCCCGCATTTTCTGTCCTATGTCAACCGCATTGGGTATCTGACTTCACGGATATGGCGAGTGTTACTGCGGCAAATCTGTGAGCATCCCTAGCTGTGATTGTCTCCCTGCACAGAGCTGACCACCGATGAGACGACAGAAACCTCAAAAAGAGATTGGCATAAAAGAGAGAGAAAAAATACCCTACTGCTTTGTCTTCCAGGCATACTAGCATTGTCACATGTGAGCCATGTCCCCAGGCTGCCGTTTGCTACGGACTGACTGGTGTGGTTGACCTATTCTCAACGCGGCTTGTTACATGCGGTCCATGTTTCGGCCGGGGCTTGGGAGCCGTGGTCACCCACCAAAAGCAGCTCCGCCTTCTCTGACAGCCAGATACCTGACTGTGAAAAAACCATTGAAAAATAATAATAATAACGTCTAAAAAGTGTGGTTCACTCTTGGAGCGGCACGAGCTGGATGCTGATGGATGTGTATCGTGCAGCCTCCCTCACTGAAGCAGGCCCTAGTGCCGCCTACCGTGGGCACTGAATGTAGACCGTTAGAGTTCGCTTCCCTGACGAAAATTTAGCCCCATCCCGTTCCCATCACTCACGGCTCTCCAAACCAGTTCTCACATAGGTGTTTTCCTGTTTGCAATATGCTAATGACGAGAAAGATATCACGGTAACCATGCAAACACCACCACATCGGATATCCTTGCTCCTAATCAAGTATAATCTCAGCACACTAGCACCACCGAGTATGTGCATAGACGAACTTACGGCTATGTTTCTCGGAACGAGACCAATTTCCTCTAGGTGTCCTCACCGACACCATCATAGTTTCTTCCACTTTATGGCCCCTCAGGAACCATTCAATATAGAGCAGCCACTATACCGGAAGAGACCGTAACAAATATGGTGCTATGCTAGCAGGGTATCAGTCCCATTAACTCTCAGTGTTCCTTCAATCCCACCTTACCGCCTCGGTGCTGAACTGCAGACTGCGTAAGCAAACTAGATCAAGGGCTGCCATTTCTAGATCCTTTTAACCTTAAAGCTCTAGGTTTTTCTTAGTATCCCAACACTGCCACACCAACTTGCGAACCAATAATCCTTTAGAATGTATACAAAATGGCCCAACCGTTGGACGCAACTCTGCTAGCCTGCAGCATTATAGCTCAGTCCCCGGCGAGTCTACTCCACCCAGAACGTGGAGTAGGTGCCACTGACCGCCTAAATGAACTTTATCTTTGCCCCATTCACATAAACCCAACCAGTTCATTACCGTTGTCGTCATATATTACCCTAACCCACAGCTGGAACCACTTCCAGACTGCCATCCCTATTTATTTCAGGTTTGTCGCCTCCCGCTATCTCAGTCGCCAAACTGGATAACCAAAGATGCCACTATGACTCGTACCGACGGGAACCCAAGTGAGATCTTTCATATCATCCGGGACTGCAAGCAAGCCACGCGGCAGGAAATACCCCCAACTGCCTATCGTATTGATTAGGGTTTTCTAACACAAAACCACTCCTGCTGATATCAACATTACAACCAACACAAGTAACAGTTCGCGCGCAACCTGCTAAAATACCAGTCTTCATTTACATCCGTCATATCTCGCCACACTGGACTGATTTACCGACACATCCTTCACCCCGCCAGGCGAACTATACCCATAGAACATAAAACATTACCAGTAATGACGCTGAATACAACGGAGGCTCAATGCGCCAACGTACATCTATTTGTCAGTGAAACAGCGTAATATTGCCCAAGTCAATGCGGAGATTTTCCACTTTAGTATCTGTTGCAACAGTCCGCTTTTCGCTCGATTCGTGTCCGGCTGGAAATTGATCCTCCACTTTTCCAGGACCCTCCGGCTGCACTTTCACATTTCTGAATGGTACAGGTTACTGATTCTAAAATTTAACTCACCCTCATATGGACCTTGGTTAGTTGCACATTCACCAGAGTACAAAAATAAACACTCATAAAATTGGTTTCATGTCTCCTTGTTTCATAACTCATTCTTTTTCTTGAACCCCGGTAGAACCGACATTCAGGGTTTGCATCAGCTTTATGGTTTGCTATTTTATTCGCATGCATCAATTTCCCCGAGTGTACTGCCATACAATCTCTTTTTCTTCCTATTTGAAACTTCGCTGTTCGGAGATGCCCGGTAAACCGCCGTTTCTCATGGCTTGTATCATTTCCGTTGATAATGCAACTCTAGCAGCACGAATGAACTTCTTATTCGATATCCCTACTGTGCGCCACCGCCCAGCGCGAAACCGAAATCGGTTCAAAGTTGGCGCGGAAACCATTATTGGAGTGATCCATATAAACTATCGCTGGCTATGTTTTTCTACGGCTGGCACTCTTGGTTTTTATACCTGAAGTTTGTGATTATTTCATTTCACTGAGTAACGCTGTACACCATGATCATGCGCCTGAGTGTGTCTCGACCATAGCCGAGAAATATACCATTATTATTATTATTATTATTATTATTATTATTATTATTATTATTAATATTATTAGAGTGGTTAGGACGATCGTGACGCAATGCAGTGAAAGTTGATGTAGAGAGAGGCGATAGGAGGAAGGACAAACCGGGTAGATGTGCATACCGTGGTACAGCGACAAAGTGGGAAGTGGAAACAGATGATAAGAGTCATAGATGAACAAGCTGTGGCGGAAAAAGGACGAGGAGCACGCAATTTTCGACCGACAGCATTGGATTCGGTAGTCCAAGAAAAGTTAGAGCTTGCCTTCCGCAACCGGTGCTAGTGGGTGGGACTGGCCGTGCGCTGGGCACCCAACCTGAAAAACACTTCGTGAAGTGAACGCTAGAGGTGTGATCCACCAGTCTGGTTGCGCTCGCACATCGTTGCAGACGGCCTGCACGCCCGATGTGCGCCGGCCATAGCGGTGGATCTGACCGCACCCCGCACTGTTGGGAGTGGCACGAGTGACCATGGATAATTGTACAGGGGACAAAACGACCGCGACGGGGGTGCGTGAACCAGGAACAACTGACCAAAACGTGAGACCATGGACAGGAGAGCCAACGGAAACAGCGAGTGGTAGACGACCGTGTAGCAATATTATCCAGGTGCACCTGCCAGGGAGATGGTAAGTACAGTGCCCGAAGTGGTTGGCCGTCACTGAGGAACACTGGAAAAGGAAAGGGGATAGAGAAGCGCAGACTGGGTGTGCCCCAGCTGAGAATCAACGGATACTGAGGAGAAAAAAGTGAATATGACGGATAAGAGATGAACGTAGGTGAGCAATAGGGTTATCTTATGATGGCAGGAGATAGGTTCGCTATGGATCAGTGAAGGCATTGGCCTTAGTTCGCGGGGTGTACCTAGTGGCCTGTGGCGCAGAGGTAGTAGAGTTACAGTGTGAGGCCTCTTTCAAAGGATAGGTCGGCGGAGACGAGCTCATTGGTGAGCAATATAGCATTGGGGACTGTTAAGTATGACAAAAGTGCGCACCTAAAAGCGAACGTTGAGGAGGCACTGCGTAAGCTAAGGGGCAGATTATTCCAGATTTTGGAATAGGCTGACAGAAAGAATCGGGACTTCAGACGGAGATTAGAATGAGGGACAGTGAGAGAGAGAAGGCACGGTGTCGGATCGGGTAGGAGCAAGGCGCAGCGAATGAGATGGGATAAGAGGTGTAGGCCAGGTTATGGATTAGCTTAAAGAGGAAAATCGGGTTGAGCCTCATGCGACGAATCCACAGAGGCTCAGTTTGTAGGAGCTCACAGCGCTGGCAGTATGTTAGGGCTAGGGATATGCCCAACAGCCTTTTGGTGAAAGTACGCTGAACGTTCTCAAGAGATACAATAGAGGAACGTAGCCAGAGGCTGGAGGTAATGGGACAATATTCTAGGAGCGGTCTCACGTGTGAGAGATACATAGAGAGGCGACTGGCTGGTATTAAGAAACACCGATTGATCAGGCCTAGGGTTTGATTAGCCTTAGCGATTTGGAACGATGCCTGTTCTGAGAAGTTGAAGGAACAAGAGTAGCGTACGCCAAGATCGGTAACCATGGGGTGTATGGGGATGGGCAGGCCGTCCAGATAAATTTGGCCGGGTGGTACGGTGCACTTGTATGGTAGAAGGAAGCTTTTCTCCGCAGAGAACTTCATGAACCACGAGACGCGCCAAGTTTGAAGAACGAGTAAGTCATGCGATATGTTGCACAGAGTCACGGATAGGTCACTAGGGAGGAAAGACTACACTTTTTTATATCGTCGGCAAAGAGGAAAGTAGTGCCGTGTCGAATAGAAGAGAAAATGTCATTGATATAAATAAGGAATAGTAATGGGCCTAGGACACTGCCTTGGATGACGCTGCTAGTAATTGGTTTGGCGGAAGATAGGTGGCCGTCGACGAGCACGGCTTATGATCTGTGAGGGAGATAGGAGGACAGCCAGGAGAGGAGAGGGTCAGTACTACCGAGAGATCGGATTTTGGCCAACAGATGAATATGGGGAACACGGTCAAAAGCCTTAGACATGTCGAGGTACAGGACAATTACAGAGTTGCCAGCGTCGGCGGCAGACGACAGGACATTGAGAAAGTCAAGATGGCAGGAAGAGCAGGAACGGGAGTACAAGAACCCATACTGACCAGGGTTCAGAAGGTTGTTAGATAGGTGGTACTGGACAATGTGTTTTTTGATAATTCTCTCCATAATTTTGCAGACTACTGGGGTGTGATTATTGGGCCAATAGTTATCTGGGTCGTGTAATACGCCCTTTTTAAAGCTCGGAACTATAACAGAGGATTTCCAGTGTGGTGGGATGAAACTGTGAAGCATGGAGGTGGTATACGTATTAAGTAACAATGAAGGGAGGTCAGGAACACAGAAACGGAGGAGGGCCGGTGGGAGATCATCTGGTCCCGGTTTCGGGGAAGGTTTAATGGAGAAAACTGATTTTTCAGTTTCTAGATGGGTGAAGGGAATCGATGGAAGAGACGCAGAGGTACAGGGGTGGATTGTAGGAGGATGAATACCAGGTATAACAGCCGGTCTTGGAAAATCACCCTTTCTCCCTCGCGATTCAGTGTTTTTCCCAACATCACTCATTTGCCTACACTATTGACTTGTCTTTACGAACTGGTTGTTTTTTGGACCAATTGTTGTTTGTTCGCGTCCAGAGCGCTACTTCGGCACATCCTTGTTCAGGACCTGCTTGACGCACGTGCTGTTTTCTCACACACTGCTATTCGGTTTCTCGTTGTTGAGTCCTTGTGATCGTATTATTGAGGTTTGTATATTTTTTATGTCATTGTTCATGTAGTAATCTAGTATCGCAGAATATCGCGGATAATCGTTTTTTGATTTCGGGATCCGTTGCGAATTTGGCTACGCATTGCTCAAACGTTCGTTACAATACTCAATAGATCAATTTGGAACGAGGAAAAACACGCAAAATGCCAAGAAAATGATCGAAAACATTGGAATCCGGACAGGAAGTAATACGGCAAACCACTGGGGAGGTTTTTGGTACATATGATTCTTTAGTTAATGCTAGATCGCCTAGTCCTGTCAATGCTAGTTCATGTGTTAATGAGAGCAATATTGATCATAAGGATATTGATTTATATAGGCTAAGAATACTAGACCTAGAACAACAGTTACTATCGGCTAGACCACAGGCGCAGGAAGCAGAGAAGTGTACACAGAAAGAGCGAGAGCATGAGACCAGTGACTTCGACACTTCCGATAGATCAGTGTGCAATGAGATAAGGAACACCACGCCGGTCGCCGACTACAAACCACCATCGATCGATCTGCCTACAGTGGAACTAACGGTTTTCGACGGGCAAGCTGAGCAATACTGCAAGTTTGTCAAGCAGTTCGGGACGTTCGTTGAAAATAAGGTAACCGACCCTGGGCAAAGGCTTCTCTACCTTAATCACTACTGCCGAGGCCGAGCGAGAGAAGCTATCGACGAGTGTACCATGCTCGACCCGGAACAAGGCTACACAAGAGCAAGGAAGACTCTAAGGGACTTGTTTGGCCAACCGCTGAAAGTAGCCCGTAACCTAACAGAGAGCGTGATGGTAGAGGCAAAGTGAACCAAGGGCGATGTCTCCACAATGACCGACCTGGTGATTAAGATGCAAAACTGCTCAATAGCCCTCGACCATTTAGGTTACAGGACTGACCTAGATGCCATGCACACTTTAGAGAACATAGTCCGTCACCTTCCTCCCGAACTACAGGGTCGGTGGGCGGAAGAAGCAGAACGGATTAGCCGAAGCGACAGAGAAGCCAACTTCGAAGACCTGACCGAATACTTGGACAGGCAAACGAAGATAGCTGACAGCAGATTCGGCCGACTCATCCGGGACAGCAACCGAGCAAACAAGCCCAGTACTAGCCAAGTCCGAACCCCTGTACGGGAACATCCAAAGTACCAGCCTTGGACCAATACACACGTCATTTCACGAGATGCTTCTGCGCAGTCCAATAGCCGATCCCGTGGTACTAGCCATGGACTACCAGAATGCCCCAAGTTCGGCAACGCCACAATAGACAAACGGTGGGGAATGGCGAGGATTGCAGGAGCATGTTTTATCTGTCTGAACACCACGCATCGGGCAGCAGCCTGTAGGACAGGGAATCGATGTGGTTACGAGGGCTGCACGGGCAGACACCATCGGCTGCTGCATCAGGCGAGAGAAGCCATACCCGAGGCGAGTGCCAAGCCCAGTGTGATTTGTTCAACGTCACGATCTGCCAGTAAACCGGTACGTTTAGGCGTAGTGGCCGCGGGAGTAGTGACCCCAACTGGGGTGGACAAAGCGTTGGCTTTCGTCGATAGTGGATCCGACACTACTCTAGTGAAAGAGCGGTTTGCCGACAAACACCAACTGGCTAAAGGTGCGACGTCGTTGGTAGTGAGCACGGTGGGCGGAACACAGGTAATGACCGCCGGTAGATTGAGGCTGCAACTCATCTCTCTAGACACTAACGAGGAAATTGAACCAACGGATGCATTCACGCTGGCGGATCTCCCCATACGAGCACCAAGGTCGGTCAACGCAATCTTGACTAGGTGGCCCCACACGCAGGATGTAACCGTTGTAGACTGGGAAGATGATGAAGTGGATCTCCCCATCGGCTGCGACGTGCCAGAGGCGCATTTAGTGCTTGACCAGAGAGTGGGCGACCGCCAGGCACCTTATGTCGTACGCACGGCTCTGGGATGGATGATATACGGTCCAGTAGGGGTACGTGGTTCCGTGAATTACTTATCCGCCGAAACAGACCGCATAGAATATCATCTGCAGCGGCTGTATGAAAAGGAGTTTCATGACATTGGAGACGAAAGACCATCGTTGTCTCAAGAGGATCACTCCGCTCTGCAAACGGTACGGCAAGACACAAGAGGCCTCAAAAACAGTTCGAGGTTCCCCTCCCATGGCGCACATCTGTCGATCCGTGGACTGACAACAGAAATTATGTTCTCCAACGAATACTACGACTAACAGGAAGCTTCATTCGGGACCAGAATCTGTGGGAACGATACGCGGATTTATTGAAGCGAAACGAAGCCCTCGGTTACGTTGAAAAGGTGCCTGCCAACACAGATAGCAAAACGGGTATCTGGTATCTGCCTCACCATCCGGTTATCAACCCCAAGAAACCCAATAAACTGCGAGTAGTTTCCGACTGTGCGGCCAAGTTCCAGAGCAAATCGTTAAACGATCGCCTACTACAAGGACCTGACTGGACCACACCACTGATCGACGTTTTGTGCCGTTTCCGAGTGGGTAAAGTGGCTTTGTCTGCCGACATTAGGAAAATGTTTCATCGGGTGAAGACTCCGGTAGGAGAACGAGATGCGTTGCGTTTCCTGTGGTAGGAAAAGAACGACCGGGGCAACACAGTAGTAAATTATAGGACGACCGTCCACCCCTTCGGAGCCATATCATCACTTTTCTGTGCGAACTACTCCCTTCGGGAATCTGCGAACAAACATGGCGATATAGTACATCGGACGGTGGTAGAAAGCGTCAGCAGGAACTTCTACGTCGACGACTACCTTGGGTCATTCGATGATGTGGAATCAGCTCTAGAGCAGTTCAGGGGTCTGACAAGATTGCTGGAAGGGGGCGGCTTCCATATAACTAAATGGATGTCGAACGCTTCAGAAGTGCTGAAGGTCATCCCGTATCACGAAAAGGCCGAAAGGGTAAGAGATTTGGACGGCTCCCCACTTCCTATCGAGCGCACTTTAGGGATACAATGGGACGCGGAAACGGACGATTTTGTTTTCGAACTGAACGTTCCCGAGCTGCCAATAACCCGTCGTGGCATACTATCTGCCGTCTCAAGTTTGTTCGACCTGCTCGGTTTCGTCTCACCATGGCTGATACCCGGAAAGATCTTGCTGCGGCGGCTGTGCCGTAAGCAAGTTGATTGGGACCAATCACTGGACCGTGGGGACCGGTTGGACTGGGAAGAAGTTTTGAACACCTTGAAGAAATTAGGGGACATATGAATCCCACGATGTTTGACTCCTGGCCATACGACACGGACTGGAGAACTACATGCCTTTTCCGATGCATCCGAAGTCGGTTATGGAGCTGTGGTGTACGGACGATGGTGCGCAGGAGATGGACAATATACCACGAGAATCCTGTTCGCCAAAGCCCGCGTTGCTCCACTGAAGTCGGTCTCAATCCCACGCCTTGAACTCAGTGCAGCCGTGTTGGCAGTCAGGATGGTGCAAGCTGTGAAGAGATTTTTCGATATCTACATTTGGTCGGTGAGCTTCTGGACGGATTCAACGATAGTACTTTACTACATCAACAACGTCCGGAGCCGGTTTAGTACTTTCGTTGCTAACCGGCTCACGATTATCCACGATGAATCAGCCACGCACCAGTGGAGTCGTGTCAGGTCTGGCGATAATCCAGCCGACCTGTGCTCCCGAGGTGCGAACAACTTCAGGCAACTAGACACGTGGACGAGAAGGCTAAACTTCCTGCACTTGCCCAAACAGGACTGGCCCGTGTTCGAATTAAAACCCCATACGGAAGTAGAACTGGAGATCAAAGGCGTAGTGATAGCGGCCAACGTCGTCGAAGCGACATCCATTTTATCGCGACTGGTCAGGTTTTCTTCCCGGATGAAGACGCTTCGTTCGTTAGTTTGGTTAACCAGGTTCAAGAGAAATTTATTGGTCATGGAAGGGCTACGGCCCGATAGGTCCCGATGAGCTACAAGCGGCAGAGTACGATATTTTCAGAATGATACAACGCGAGGCTTTCGCCCGGGAACTCAAGAGGGCGGAAGAAGTGGGGCCGACCAATAAAGACATGCCATCTCCAAGAGGCAAGCTGAAGCGTTTAAACCCCAAACTCATCGACGGACTGCTGCGGATGGATGGTACGCTGACCAACGCCCACCTGAACTTCGACACAAAGTATCCTATACTGCTGCCGGCTAGAAAACCTGTAGTAGAGCTACCGATTCAACGCGTCCACGCCGTGGAGGGACATGCCGGGGAAAGTCACGTGAAAAGCGTCATCCGAAAGCGCCTTTGGTTGTTGAGAGGACGAGAGACTGTAAAACGCGTAATCCGACGGTGTGTGCAGTGCAGGAGACGTAATGCCACAGCAGGCAAACAACTCATGGCCCCACTACCAGAATGCAGGGTGACTACGGGCTGGTGGCCGTTCAGTGACACCGGGTTGGACTATTTCGGGCCATGGAGCAACAGCCGCCCGACGACGAGACGCTGAACACCGTCATGACTGAGGTGGAGAGAATTCTGAACAACCGCCCCCTGGCTCCAGTAATGAACGGCGACCCCACCGACTTGGCGCTCACCTCGAACGACTTATTGACGTTAAGGTCGGACGAGGGTTTCCAAGGGCCGGTAAACCTTCGTGGGAGCTACCTCCACGGATGGAAGCAAGCGAACTATCTGGCCAGGATCTTCTGGAGGCGATGGCTGCGGGAGTACCTATCGGCTTTGCAGACTCGACAGAAGTGGCTGGCCAAAACAAGGCCATTCAAAGTTAGGGATGTTGCTATGATTGCCGACGAACGCGCACATTTCAGCACTTGGTCTTTGGGAGTAGTTATAGAAACCATCGAAAGCACTGACGGAACGGTAAGAACGGCGAAGGTGAAGACGGCTAAAGAAGCGCTCATTCGTGACATAGGCAGTATTAACCTACTCGAGAGCGAAGGCGGAGGAGCTGATAACCCTGAGGCCCAGTAGACCTTTTCACACTAGTCATCGAGGTGGATAAAGAAACACCATATATACCACACGGTCCCCGCCAAACACGTTATAGTGCTCGCGATCTTTCGCTGACATTACAGAAAGTTCTTTCCGATATGTGGTGATGAATGCGATCCCATTGTACATCCCGACACATACACCAGTGCACGACGCACTCTACACCCCGTAACCCCATCAGACATGTGACAGTGTTCGTTGTTTGCTTTTTGTTGACATTACCGAATGCCCCTAGCATATGTAGAAGTAGCTGAGCTTAGGTCACACGCACATGCCACATTTTACTCGTTTTCTTGCCACACAGTCTTTTGTTGACACTACAGAGAGTCCTCCTTTGATGTGTAGTCATACCTGTGATTTCATTGTACACCCCGGCACACACACACACGCACTCACACACACTCACTCAAGCACATACATCCAGGACAGGACGGCCCTTTACAAGGACAGCATCTATGTGGCCCCTTCACGCCCGCCATCGGTCATTTGGTCTTGTGGAAGATGTAGACTAGCCTCACGTCTATATAACCAATGGGTTAGGTGCGACCAGTAATAGAACGCTGACGACGAACATTAGGCGCGCGCACTGACAGCAGGGCCTAGGCAGGTAGAAAGAATCAGTACCTTTACACCGAACCTTTGACCCTGCTAAGGATCCAGGAGGATTTTGGTGGGCGGTGTAACAGCCGGTCGTGGAAAATCACCCTTTCTCCCTCGCGATTCAGTGTTTTTCCCAACATCACTCATTTGCCTACACTATTGACTTGTCTTTACGAACTGGTTGTTTTTTGGACCAATTGTTGTTTGTTCGCGTCCAGAGCGCTACTTCGGCACATCCTTGTTCAGGACCTGCTTGACGCACGTGCTGTTTTCTCACACACTGCTATTCGGTTTCTCGTTGTTGAGTCCTTGTGATCGTATTATTGAGGTTTGTATATTTTTTATGTCATTGTTCATGTAGTAATCTAGTATCGCAGAATATCGCGGATAATCGTCTTTTGATTTCGGGATCCGTTGCGAATTTGGCTACGCATTGCTCAAACGTTCGTTACACCAGGACAGCTTATAAGGGAGGGGAAAAAATGCTCATTGAAGACCTCAGAAATATATGCTGGAGTATTAGCTGTAGATGAGCCGCAGATGAGGAACTTGGGCGAGGTATGATTGGATTGACTGGACCTTTTACTAGGCTGGTTGGACGGGTAGCCAGTTTTGTTTGGGTGTGCTAGGGCGATGGCCTTTTGCCTTCTCAGATGCGAATCGGCCATGCAACGCAGCCTCAGTTGTAGCTGGTTTATGAGCAGCAGAATTCTAAAGTCGTGTGATCTAGCGAAGGTAAGTTGCAGCTTAGACAGCTTATGCTCTAAAATTGACAGGCATGAGCTGCTGGATTTGGGGCGTGGATCGGTACATGGATTGGCGGTATTTGGGCATTGTAGGAGGTTAGAGTAGAGAGAGTTCATAACAGTGAGGGAATCGGATGAAAGAAAAAACGTGTCCCAGTTAAGAGAGCGGATTATCATTGGAACTAGGGGCCAGTTACAGGATCGGTAGGAAGTCAGAACAGGGGGTGAGGATTGCATCGGATGAGAACAGCTGAAGCAGCTGAACTTGCACCTGACAATACGGTGGTCACTACCCGGGAAGTGATCAGTAGTCTGGGTGATCATATCAGGAACATCAATGGAGAATACTAGGTCCAAGATGTTGTTCCCCCTAGTAGGGCAGGAGACATGTTGGGTCCATCCACCAAGACGGACACAAGAAAGGAAGGTGGAGAGGGCGGGAGGGCTAGTATAGGAGGACTAGTAAATTGAAGGAAAGTTGAAGTCACCAGCAATAATTTTTGCCCTGGCAGGGTGGTCAAGCGCAGCAATAAAGACATCCACAGCAGAGTCAATTTTTGCAGGCTCCAGACCCGGGGGGACGTAGACGCAGCCAAGGAGGAGGTTCTGGCCGGAGGCGTGAATGGATAGCCATAACGAATCCTCAATAAGGAGAAGAGAGGGGTGGTCGATAACACTAGCGTGGATAGTGCATTTGACAAAGGCTAGACAGCCCCCTCCACGCTTGGACTGGCGGGTGTTCGAGAAGCATTGATACCCAGCTATGCTAACAAGGTCAAGCGAAGCATCATCTGATTCAGTTACTAGTATAATATCAGCGTTTGACGCAAATGCCAAAGATCGCAGGTGCGATATTTTTCTAATTATTGAGCGAGCGTTAATAAGAACTAGTAGGAATGAGTTCAGTGTCGGTGTGCGCAAAGCATGGATGCCAGGTGCAAGACTATTGGGATTGCTGTGGCGATAGGAGTTGGGTCTCAGTGAGGATAGAGCGTCAGTAGAAGGGGGAGGGTAGGCAGTGTTGGGTGGGGGACGGAAAGTAGGAGAAGCGTTAGCATTAGGCGCGGCCGATCGCTGTGGGTGATCAGTACGGTGGGTGTGCAGCACACCGCTGATGTGGGCCGGAGGGGTGTCACACGGTGCGGAGGGAGGGGGCACCATATGGCAAAGTGAGAGTTTAAGACTATATGTCGAAGCGGGGTGGACATGGGGGAGTGCGTGGTGTAAGTTGCTAAGTGGCATGACATCGAGTGGGGAGCGATCAGTGATATGAGTCTGTGAAAGTTTATCGATATGGTCCATAAAGCGACTAGCAATATGGCCACGGGTGCGGAGGGCACCGGTCAGGAAAAAAACGAGATCTTGACTGCAGGTAACCTACCTGTTGGGCAGAGTCAGTATAAGGCCGGCAGGTCGGTATGGGGGTGAAGGCATGTGGAGAGTAACTCGGACGTAGTGTGGGGTGGGGGGCGGGAAGGAGGTGGCGAAATTTGGAAAGGTTTGGAGGCCCATGAGGGGCGGGGGAGCCGGTAAGTGGGGAGGTGGGGCGAGGAGGCGGGATACAGGTACGAACCTAGAGTACCTGCTAGGGTATGTACGTGGTGCTTCAGGGTTGGATGATGGTTGGTGGAGGTGAGCAGGGAGGAACAGCGGAGGCATGCTGGGGCTATAGTATGGAGGGTTGGTGTCTGGGGGGGAGGGATATACGGTAGCAACGAAGACGGAGGATTGGTGTGACCCATGCGATCAGAGAGAGGGAAAGACGGTGGAAGGGGGTGCGAGGCAATGGAAGGGTGAGTGGCACTGGCAAGGCCCTGAAGGTCACTCCTGCATAAAGGGACGGTGGCGTTAAACGAATCCGGATGGTGGCCCAGTTGGTTATCACCTGGAGGATCCGAGAGTACGCTATAAGCAGAAGCCGATTGAGAGTGGGGATTAATGGGTGGGGTGATTAGTTGGGCAAGCGCGGACCTGGTAGGAGTACCAGGTAGGCTCATGGGGGGATTAGAGCGGCACTTATGAGGATAGAAACGAAGTGTTGCGTCTGAGCTGGCAGCTGGTGGGTAGTTGGTAGAGTCGTTAGAGCAAGAGCGGCGGGTGACAACACTTGTCAACGGCTCGGAGGACAGATTGGAAGTTGTACGGCGGGGGCTGATGGTTGTACCAGGGTCCTGTCTTGGCTCAGAGACTATGACGGGGGAGCACGGCCTTAATACTGAAGTGGAGTGCCGCCTGGAGACTGTGGTCGGGGAGCGGGAGCTACCGCTAGTAGAGGCTACTAGGGGAGATGGTAAAAAAGGGCCTTTGTGTGGAAGCGGAACCGGGGATGGGAAGTTAGACATATCTAAGTCGACAGTTTGCAGGCAGGCAGGGTGAGGCGCTGGGTTCGCTTTTGACTTCTTGACAGAGGGGCATTGGGTAACTTTCATGTCGGTTCCCGTGGGGTCAGCATGCATGGGCAAGGCGGAGTAACTTCTCAGCGAGTTAGAAAGTTTAAGTCAAATGCAGAATCTGACTGGCCCGATGGGGACATCTAAAAGCCGACAGGTAAGCGTCAGAGGAGCTGGAAATCGGCATAAGAAGCTGTAGTAGCGGGAGACGATGGAGAAGACAGTGGGATGCAACACAACGGATTAGATAGCGATGAAGCATTGACACTATGCAGTAGATGGTTTGGGGACAGGGCACGAAACTCACTGTAAAACAGGGAGCAAGCAGAGCAAGACGTAAAAAACGGATCAGGTGACAAAAATGATTTGGAAGGATGGGTATGGTAGATATGAGGCACAGATGAAGAAGGAATGGGTGAATATCATGACTGTCGGCGGAGTGATCGCGTGAGAAATGGCCTTTGAGGAACAGTAGGATGCAGAGTGAGTGCATATATATATATACGTATATATATATATGTATATATATATATATACGTATATACATGCATATATAAGAGGGGCGGGAGCAATAACAATGGAGTCCTATAAAAAATGTCAGTGACCGGAAGAAGCAGATCTAGATCTTATGGTATGGAATTAACTTAGGAAGATCCTGAAGAGTTTTCTTCATGACAGGTGAGCATGGTGGATCAAGATGGAGAGAGAAAAGAGTTCACAAGCGTAAAGGTGATGACGGCTGTGAAGAGTAGTTCATCAGGGAGGAAGATTAAGGGAGGTATCGAAGAGAACAGGTAAGAAAGCATCTAATAATCTGATCAGATTAGTCGAGACATTTGATGACAGTCGAGAATGGGAGGTGGTTTAATAAATGGGCTCACATTATTCGGCGGAAGCTGCCGGCGACGGAAATGTCTGGGCAGAGCGAATAAAAATAAAGAGTGGAGAAATGTGCCTTGGAGGTGAGACTTCCAGTGGTTCAAGGATGCAGCAGCTGTGATGGCGGACAGTGTGGGAGGGAGGAAATAAGCATAAGGAGTACCAGAGAAATCGGGAAATGGCAGATAGAACGGATTGAAACTTTAGGCGAAAACCGTGATTTCACTTTGGGTGGATAGTGAAAAAGCAGAACAGGCTGGGAGGCACATTAGGGAATGCCCGTGGCGAGCAATACACAAAACCGGAAATGAGAGCACGGACTGGATAGGCAGGTGAGACACAACCAGTCAGATCGTTTTGCTACAGGTGAAACTCGAAGAAGGCTGGGTGGAGAGAAGCACCAGGACAGGTAAACCGTGGATGAACACAAGGCACGAGAGATGAAAGCGCATCTGATTTGGGGAATGGAGCCGGAGGGCCTCGTGTCCGCAGGCAATTGTGCAAGTAGATGGAGCTGGAGGATGCTAATCGGGGCACTGCCCAATGGAAATATCCACAGATGAACCGCGGAGTCAGGCAAGGGAAATGTAGTGGTGGTGACTGGGTGAAATATGCGGCTGTAAGAGGTGCAAGGTTTGGAACGGCGAGCTCTAATATGGGAATGGGTCATGGGTGTGGGTGGGACTGGTGCCCAATGGCACAGAGCATGAGAAGGGAGAACGGGAGAGGATTTGAAAGAACGGTTGGGATTGAGTTGTAAGAATGCTATCGATGAGCTTTATGAGCAAAGGGTGGCACAAAGTGAATAGAGACCACGAGCCGGCAATGACTAGGTGGGTGGGAAAAGAAAAATTGGCAGTCGTCGGTATGGTAAATTCGGCCGGGCGAAGGTGGTGTGCAACGGGAGGCGACAAGATAGAAGCCGATTGGAGCGAGGACAAAATGGACAGATGTGCATACTTCGGAAGAACGACAAAAGTGGAAGTGATAAGAGTGATGACAAGAGTGATAGGCTGGCATACCGTGGCGGAGCAAGGATGGTGGGAGCATGCGATCTGCAACCAACAGCATTGGATGAGGTAGAGCAAGGCTAGTTAGAGCGTGCCATCCGCAACCGGAGCTTGAGGGTGGGGCTGGCTGTGCTCTGGACACCCAACCTGGAAACACTTCAAAGTGAATTCAAGAGGTGCAATCCACCAGCCTAATTGCGGCCGCACATCGTTGCAGACTGCGTGCACGCCTGGTGTGCGCCGGCCAAAGCAGTGGATCTGACCGTGCCCCGCACCGTTGAGAATGACACTAATGTTCGTTGATGTTTACGCATGTGGGGCATAATACAACTACGAAAGTACAAGATCGGCGATCAGGTGGCCAGGTTGCGAGGGGTCCCAAAGGGCGGAGCCAGCCGTTAGTATGAGACCATAGAGCGGCTTTATCCAGGTGTGCACGCCAAATTTGAGGGTAAAATGCATATACGGAGAGAACCGGAAAAGGAAAACAGACCAAGAATTACAGTCAGAGTGTACCCCTGCTGTAGACTTACGGTCAATGGAGGCAAATAAAAACCAATGAAGGAAGAAGCATAAGGGTCACTGAGATTATTGGAGAAGGGGGAGGCAGGGTGTAGGCAAATAGCGGTAATTCAGTTCTGCTTACTCATTACCAGAGTGGCCACAGCTAGTCAAGCTTTGAGAATTCAGTCAGATAGATGAAACTCTCTATTGTTGATTGTGTCCTCAATTGGAGGGAGCAGAGTCTTCGAAGGAGTTGCGCTTAGAAGCCGAGGCCCATCTCGTGTGCTATATCTTCAGCCATGCACATATTAGATCGGTGAAGTGCACGTGTAACTTTGAAATATGGAATGAGTGCCAATAGAAGTTGGGTCTTGGTCTGTGAAGCCCGAATGGTGACGGGCAACCAATTCCAGAACTTGGAGTAGACAAGAAGGAAAAAGTGTGACCGTATGGCCGAGTTAGCTATACTAGAAGGAACAGTAAAAGGCCCATGCCGAAGTGAGTAGGAGGTTTCACAGGGGAAGCTTACTGGGTTAAAGAAAAAAGACCTTTTATTGAAAAGGTTATAAAAGAAGACTAAACTTAGTCTTCAGCTGCGGAGCAAGAGTGGGTCAATATTCAGATGTTGGCATCTTTCTTTTTAGTTTAAAGACGTCGACCAACCGAGTAGTTGTCTGGCAAGACACCTTTGTACGCCTTCTAGCCGAACTCTGTCGAATTTTATTATGTTAGGAAGTATTATTAGGCGGTACTCAAGCAAAGGCCTGATTTGGGATTTGTGGATGCTGATGATGCTGTCCTGTAGAAAAAAGGAGCAGAAGCGAAGGGCCACTCCTCTCCTGGCCTTGGCCTCTTGAATGGCTGCGTGCTCAAAGACATTGAAGGAGCTGGAATAGTTGATGCCCAAACCACGGACGGTAGGTTGACTGGATATTCGGGACGCATCAAGAGCTAAGGCTCCAGGGGGAAATGTGAGTCTATGGGTTAGGACCTCGCAATTATCGGCGGAAAAATTTATCTTTCGAAGATGACACCAGCGTCCAAGTGAAGAGAGGTCCGCGGAAATGATGCGAAGAGTAAGGGTGGCACCATTAAATTAAAAAAGAGACCATTTTTACATCATTTGCAGATAAGAATGGCTTGCCGTGGAGTACTGGATCTAGTGCGTCAGTAATTTACATTAGAAGTAGATGAGGACCCAGTACACTACCGTGTATAACGCCACTTGTACCAGGTTTCGGGTTAGAAGTATGTCCGCTGGTAAGGACTACTTGGGAACGATGAGCGAGATAAGATTGCAGCCACGAAAGCAGTGGGTCAGTAATGCCAAATTAACGCAATTAAGCGGTGAGATGGGGTTGCGGAACTCGGTCGAAAGACTTCGACAGATCTAGGTAGACAACGACTAATGCCTGCCTGCTATCAATAGCCTTAATGACTAGGATGGTGAAACCAAGCTGATACGCGGTGCATGTTCTCAGTTTGAGAAGCACGTGCCTGTTACGGGGAAGATTGGAAGCGAGAAGGTGGGTAGTGATGCCGCCTTTGGCAATCGTTTCCACTATTCTAGAAATGATGGGAGTAGGACAAGTGGAAGGGTAATTAGCGAGTTTGTGGATAGATCCTTTTTCGTGCCGTGGAATGATGACTGAACGCTTTTAGTTCGACGGCACTAAACTGGATTTGAGTGACAAAGTATATAGGTTTAGTAATAGAAGTGGGAGCTTCGATCCACCGTCGACCGTTGCAGTTGGAGGTAACCCATCTGGTCCAGGATGCGCAGATGGTTTATGGCGTGAAGTGAGCCCGGAAGCAGTGTTTACTTCAAATGTTAGGGTAGATAGAGAAGAATTGGGGATAGCAAGAGGATTGGGGAGTGGGGCCATATCTGGGGCGGGGGCCATGGGATTGGTGAAGCGAGGGTCAAAGGCCTCAGCCACATCAGAAGGGAGGTGGCCGAAGTTTTATTCTGTAGCACAGCGTATTTATAATAGTACCTGTTGTCGAATTCCTAGAGTTGTGCAGGAGTAAGGGTATCAATGCTTTATAGAGATGCCTCAGGGCCTCGGCTTCTTCATTGCGAAGCTGGTCTTCCTTTAAGTCCCGGATCATATATCAGCAAGAAGTATTAGTCTAATGGGAAGGGAGAAGTCGTGGTTTCGGGGGTAAAGTCTTTGTATCCTACAGGTAATTTTTTTGGAGGGAGGCAAGTTTGGACTTCCTAGGGGAGGTGTTTCGAGCAGTTGGGCTAGGCTTCAAGATGCAGCTTTCCATATTAAGGTAAAAGCGATCAGCCGCTTGTTGGGTGTCAGCCGTTAGAAAAACTGCCCCACTGTTGGTTAATGATGAAAATAGGCAGAGGGCTCCGTTTTAAACGAAGAAATTGTTGACTGGGGTCAGATAGCCAGATGGATAAGGATGGAATAAAAGATTGGCGGCCACTATCTTATGGTCGCTACCCGGAAATTTATTCAGAACGGAAACTGAAAAGTGGGAAAAACTGTAGGTGAATATAAGATCTGGGACGTTGGCGTTTCCAGTAGGGGTTTCATAGTGTTGCACCCAACCCCCAATGAAAGCATAGGAGACGAAGTCTATTAAATTGGGAGGTGCTGTGAGGTTCTTCCAGGATATTTTAGGACAGTTAAAATCACCGGCTGTGATTTTCGCTGCCGAAGGTAGTAGCGAAAGATAATCAAAAGCTTCAGTGAAAGGAGACAAGTCTGTAGTAGAAGAGGAGGGCGGGCGATAGACATAACCAGTGTGCATGACTATAGTTGAGAATCGAATTGTGGGCCGTAAAGAATCCGGAAGTGAGTCGAGTACGGCATGTCTATTGAGGGTTAATGAAACGGCGTGCTGTACGTGCACTTGGCACCCACCTCTGAGTCTGGCAATTCTATTTACTCTAAAAACCTAGCAACTCTCAGGAAGAATTTCGCTTGTGGGAGAGTGTTCCGTTAGCCAGGTCTCATCAATCAGGATGGTGTGAGGACTTGATGTTATGACATGATTTTTTAGGTGACGAACCCTATTCAAGATGGACCGGGAGTTAAATAAGGTCAAGGATAACCCACTCATGTGGAAGTGAGTGTCTTGGCCGGGTATTGTAGGAGAGTTATTAGACGGAGAAAGTGCACGGGAAGGGACGTGGGTTGAAGCAATCAGAGAGGAAGGAAAGCTAGAGTTGGACACCTCCACGATGGCTTCAGAGGATTCAACCGCAGACGAACAGGAAATAATTAATTTTGGGGTATTACGGGGTGAACGAGAAGACCTTTGACCAAGTAGCCTCGCTACTTGTCCTGATTCGTTGGGATCGTTCAATGCTCCAGTATGATGATAATACGGGGTTATGGAATACACAAGCTTTCCCACGTGGCAACTTTGATAGTGGTTGGTTTTGCGTAGCAACAGCAGGCCCCAAGAGATAGGAACTGGGAGAGTGTGAAGTGGCTTCACAGCTAGTCGATGAAGCCTGTCCAGGTGGCGAAAGATAGTAATCGGCTGTGGGTAGAGGGGCATACGAAGGCTATTTTAGAAGGAGTTAGTGGGGATACACAAAATTGTGTAGTGAGCTTTCGGAGTTCAGCGTTCTATCAAAGGTGCAAACAGCTGGCAAAGAGCTGGCATTGGAAAGTGGTTTAATGGGGCCAGAAGGAAGAAGCGATTGTGGAATTGTGTGCCACAGGGCCTTGGAAGTTCACGCTGGGGAGGGGGGTCGTGGTTGTATCCTGCGAGTAGGAGGACTGTAGTAGGATTAGCAGTGGTGAAGCAAAACGAAAATTTGGTACGGCATAGGAACTAATGTGATGAATGGTGGAGACACGAAAAAGTTACGAAATGATGAGGTAAGCGGATGCAGCGTTGAATATTAGCTGTGAAGTGGGTTGTGGGTAGTCTTGAAGTCTTGAAGTCTTGAATAACTACACGGGTTCGAGGCTTTGAGCCCAATTGTCCCGGTTCTTCAGGAAATCTTTGATCTTCTGTCGGATTCACCGAGCTGAAACGAGAGCAAAAAGAACGGGGGGGCGGGGGTGGCAGCGAAAACAAGATACATATAACCTCATTCAGTGTCACACTGTGGACAGTGCCTTAAGCTGAGTGGGGGTGCGGCATTCATGAACATATATGCGATAAAAGACAACTATTTTGTTTTTTTTGACAAAGGAAATTATTGGGAGAGACCCAGGTAGAGGTCTAGCTTTTTCTTGAAGATAGTTTTGTTCTGCGAGAGAACAATATCTTCCGGAAGTGCATTCCACATAGTAATAACCCTATAGCTAAAAAAGTTAATCCTTAGTGAGGTGCGTGGCCTCGGTTTGAAAACGTTTCTGCTGTGACCACGGAGAGAGGAGGCTGGACAGACGGAGAAGAAGCAATCGCTTTGACTTGTTTCAAAAAGGTGAAACATCAAAAACAGATCACCTCTTACGCGTCTTACGCCAAGGGGATACAGGTTGAGGAGTGAGAGGCGGACGGGATAAGGTAGATGGGATAGACCACTTACTGCCTTGATGGAGGCCCGCTGAACCCTTTCTAGGATCTCACGGTCTCGGACAAGACCATAGTGCACTATCTGACTACCGTACTCCAGCAGAGGTCGGATATAAGTGCCGAAAATTATGGGGAAATCATCCTTAAATATGCGCGGGAAGGACTTCCGAATCATGTTTAGGACTCGAAAGGCAGACTTGCTCGCAAGTTCGTGATGATGAGAGAAGGATAAGTTACAATCTAACCAGAAACCGAGCACCTTGTGTCGGTCAACCCTTGGCAGAGTGGCTGCTCCAGTATTGGAAAACGTGTGACCAATCTCTCTGCCGAAAGACATGCTCACACATTCGTCCTCATTAACTGGGAGGTTCCAATCCTCGGACCAGCGTTTTGTTTCATAAACTGCAATTTGCAGGTCTTCAACGCTTGAACTCTAGAGGGTTACATCGTCTGCGTACATGGCAATGTTCGCAGGAAGGGCTGTCGGTAGATCGTTTATATAGATCAGGAAAAGAAGAGGACCTAAGACCGACCCTTGGGGGACCCCAGTTGTTACTGGGGAGGGTTGAGACAAAACATTCCCGACTTTAACCACAAAGGTGCGGTCGGTAAGGAAGCTACATAGGATGGCCAACATGGAGCCTGTGATCCCGTACGTCTGCAGCTTATAAAGAAGAGGGGCATGTGGGACCTTATCGAAGGCCTTAGCAAAATCGATGAATACAGCGTGTGAGAGCTGGCCATCATCATAGGCTTTCGTTAGACTATCCATGACAGTAAGCATATTGGTGATGCATGACCTGCCAGGAAGAAACCCATGTTGGGACGGGGAGAGGATCTTATTTCTATGAAGATAGGAAAGAATCTCACTCTTAAGAATTCCCTCAAAAATTTTGCTAGGGATGCTAGTGAGGCTTATGGATCTGTAACTAGAAGCAAGGTGTCTACTACCCTTCTTATAGATGGGTGCGATCACTGCTTTTTTCCAGTTACGGGGGAAAACTCCATCGTCAACACATCGCTGGAAAAGTGAGGCATAAGGAGCAGCTAATGTATCCGCGGCTTCCTTGAGAATACGGGGGTGGATTAGGTCAGGACCCATAGAGCAATATTGGTTGAGCCGTCGGAAACCTTGAGCGACTGCACCAATGGGAATAGTTACGCGGTTAAGGGTAGTGGTCAGAGATAACGGGTGCATAGTAGGGTGGGATGATATGGGAAAGGAGCTAAAAATTGTACGGAAGTAGTAGCTGAATGCCTCGGCTACTTTGCTAGGGGAAGTGATTGGAGATCCGGCACTATCTTTGAGAGCTAATGGCGTCGGAGCTGTGCCCCTTAGACGGCGCATGTACTGAAAGAAAAATGCCTTATTGGTCCGTGCTCGATCACGTACAGATCGCTGGACTGCATTCTGATAGGACCTAATCTTGTCTTTGCATATGTTCCTTATGATCCTGAAGTCTTCTGCATCACGGGCAAGGCCTGTGGCCTTATATCTAGCAAAGAGGCGTGCGCGTTCGTCTAGAATGCGCCTAATGGGGTGAGGGAGGGTTCGCTTAGCGGTCTGTGGGCGACGAATTCTGGGGACAAAATGCCTATCAGCTAAGGAGATTAACTCTCTGAGATTCTCTGCCATTTCATCCGCAGAGTTACCTGGGTTAGTTAAATTTAGCTGGGAGCGAAAAAATGCACAGACTTGGTCAAAGTTGGTCCTTTTGAAGGATCTCAAAATTTTAGTTTCTGAAGGAAGAGGAGGCCATTTCACAATACAATCGAATCCAATGAGAATGTGATCAATTTTGCCGAGGGGCGGCAAGTAATGCACCACATCTATTAGGAACCGATCATTGGCGATTACCAGGTCTAGTAGGGACGGGGCGTTGCCTGTGCGATATCTAGTCGGATCTCTTACGTTCTGCACCCATGAGTTCTTGAGTACGAGATCAAGGAGGGGTTTACCGAAAGTGATATCCGGGGCATCAGCTCTTTGCCAGTTTGTACTGGGAGAGTTGAAGTCACCAGTGACTAACAGATGGGTGAAGTCTGTATAGCTTTTCAGGGAGACTAATAAGTCTATGAGACCTATGCTGTCAGTTGAATTGCATGCGGGAGGACGGTAGACAACACCAAGCAGTAGGGTATCTGTCCTAGAGAGGTTAAACACGGCCCACAGACAATCAATACATGAAAAGGTTGGTGTTGATAGTAAGGTGGGAGGAGGGATCGGATTATCGTAGTATATGATGATCCCGCCGGCACGACCTCTACTGGAGTCCCGCCTTACTGTGAAGTATCCCGGAATGGATATTTCGGCACCAAGTATGTCAGGGGTGAGCCACGTTTCTGTGAGGGCTATGATCTGAGGCTCCTTATCTACTGCAAGCTGCTGAAGCTCCGGGATCTTATTCAACACACTCGGGCAATTGGTGTAAAAACACTTGAGCACATGCTCAGGAGTTGTTGCATAATCGCCAGAGGCAGCTGGTTTTGGATTTGAGGAGGGGGAAAGAGGGGAATTTGAGGATGGAAAGGAGGTACGGGTATGGCCCGTATGAAATCTTGTGCTGCGGGGATTCGGCCGGGAGAAAATACGCCTTGAGGATTTACCTTCTTTGGGGACAGAAATTACAGGCCCCGGCTTAAGTGACATCCTACTGGGGTATATGTTCGCTTCTAATTTTTGCATGACCACCGGAGTGTGGACCGGGGACTTAAGGGGGTTGCTACCTAGTGAATTAGATGTTGAGACCGTTAGTAAGAATGGAGGTCGGTCTGCCGGAGTCTGGATTTGGGGCCATGGGCTTCCGTTGGTACCGACACTCTGCAATGGGGGCTGAATACAAACCGACACAAACTTTTGCCCCATGGGCGATGAGTCAGATCGCAACGACGAGATTGTGCCCTTATAGAAGCTGCTTCTTGGCAGTTTGTTTGCGGAGGCGTACGCTTAGGGCTGACGGGTCAGGTTTGTACGAGAAGGACCTGGTAGTGGTATGGTGCGGTCCGGCGGATAGGTTTAAGTAGCTGCTAGAAGGTGGGGGCGAGAACGACCATACACTGGTTTATGTCACCTTGGGGGAGTGAGGCAATGTTGTTAGGTTAGAAAGGCTACGCGATTCAGGTGGCTCCTTCTGATGCATAGGGCTAGGATGTCTGGCAGGACTCGGTGGATTCAAGCCCTAGGCATCTGTGACATTATTGAGGAGTCTGGGATCTTGGAGACTGGTGGATTCAGAGAAGGTGAAGATGCTACTTCAAGGTCTACACCGGACAGTTGTAGGCTGGCAGATTTTAGTTGCATAGGGTTGGTTGGGGGAACTCCGGCGGTAGGTGTCTTTTTGGCGGATTCCTACCCTGGATGTTTCGTATTGGCTTCGAAATCTTTGAAGATGTACCGTCAATAGAGTTACACGTGGCAACTAAATTACAGTCCTTGGTTATCTTAGGGGGCTCGAGAATTTGAGCCAGTGGAGTTCGAATTCTGATGGCCCTGTAAAGAGCTTCAACTTGTGATTCGAGTGAGATACCGCTTTGTACGAGGCTGTCAATCTTACTATGTGCGTCATCATAGATGTTCGCTGATGAGACTGAGAGGGTACAAAACAAAGATGAAATTCCTTAGGAAGCCAACTAGGATGATTACAAGCTAGGTTGGCCCGCTGATTTCCCTGTATGGACTGAGGGGAATTGAGTTTTAGCCAAGGAGAAGGCGATAACTAAAAGAGGGGATTTGGCCAACAAACACCAAATATTTCACAGATGGGCCGCGAAGGGCGATTTGTAGTAGATATAGATTTAGATTTTCTAGTAAAAGTTTTTTAATTTTTCGTGGTAATCAATTATGGACGCACGGTGGTATGTCGCAGTTATTGCCATGGGCAATTTGACTCCTCATTGTGAGTAACTATAACAACTAGGCGCGACACCACACCAGGATTTTGGAATGGGAAAAATTATACAACCTAATTTATTCGTCAAGTTGGCATTGACCTCAGCAAGCCTAGCTTTGACCAATTATCATCTCCGTCTCATTGATTCATCTGTGCCAGTCACCCGACGCTTCATGGATAGCCGGAGGCTAACCTCCGCAAAACCAGTGGTGATGCTTCTTCAGAAACGTCTTCATGGCCATGGAGTTACCCGGCATAGCGTAATCGGCGATACAGTAATCAGATGGCCGGCACACATAATGGAGCCCGTCCGGTTCTGTTATTGGCAGAGGCAAGTTGTTAAGTGATAGCCCCACGAGCGTTGCCATTATCTGAGTGTTTATTCCATCCTCTATCCTTTCCTTTCGCAGCTTGCGACCGCAAATCCCAAGAAGGTTTTGGCATCTAGTCTGTGTCAGTCTCACAATAAAGGGGAAAAGCCATCTCTGTCAGTCTGGGACCCAAAGGGACACGTGTAAAGAAAGGTGGATCAAAGAGAAACGGGAAGCCTATCCCACAGTGTAGATTTTTTCTCCCACTCCTCCGTATAAAAATAAAAATAAACTCCTGACTGGGAAAGTCTTGGGCTAATGCTCCCTACCCACTTCATAACAGATGGGTTCGTGATAACAACCTAGACCTGAGCCTACATACGGGAAACTCTAAGCTGTTGAGGTAGCCATCTGTTCCCTTCGTCTGGACCGGTGCGGGATGATGGCACGTCACCCGAGCTCTCCACGTATGCTTGCCGACCACGCCTTCCTCGGCTTCAACCATTTTGGGTTCCCTGCAAAACCCTAACCAGCTTCCCGATGCCTAATGCAGTGGTCAATACACGGTTCGAATAGTTGTATTGTGCGGCCCCCGCTCTTGCGACTCCCCGGTATTGATAAGCCTACGGTTCACAACTGTTGGCCAAACCCCGCTTGTATTGGTTGTCGGAATGAGGAAAGTAATCATTCCACTTTTATAGTTTACCATCCACAGCCTCACGTTTTTCATGTTCCCCTCGAGCTCAGGCACCACTAATAATGTCGAAAGTCAACTATGGTTTGTCTGCTACGTTGCGACACAATTACACAACCAAAAGTTTACTGACACTAGCTCCATTACCACACTGTATTGTTCTTTATTGATAGGTGCTCACCTTCACTTAATTCTCCCTTCTCAGGCTATTACTCAGCCATCTCATCGTGATCTTTTTGCACTTTCGCCGTAAACTCGAATTTTACCGAGACGTTTACTATTCTTCAGCAACTAATACTCACTGATCTGCGCATATGCTTTTAATATGTAAGAACCCCATCCCACCCGGAATCCGTATGCCTTTGATTTCTCATGATCCCTCGGAAAACCAGCACGTTCGCATCCACGTGAAAAGGCCGCAACTTAGCTCCGAGTATTTTACTTCATTTTTGCCATTTTTTCCGTCCTCACCCACAGCAGGTACAACAACCAGACTGCTGTCTCCCCTTTTCCCATTCCTCTTTCTGATCCCACCCTCTTCTATCGTTTTGTTCCTGGTTCTCCCCCTCCTCATCCACCACCCTCCAGCTTAAATATTTCGCACTCTGGCTAAGCCTGCGCCTAATATCCCTCTATATCTCTATTATCATCCAACTACCCTACGGAAAGACCGCAGTCCCCTTTCGTTGATTTCCCGTAGATCGGCTCATTGGCCGTCAAGTAACAAAATGATCATTGTCTGGTTTCTAATAAAACGATATCCATAACCCACACCTGGAACATCCTCGAAACTGCCGCACTCCTGATCTCCTCCGGGTCATACTGGCTACCTGGGTAGCCATCAGCCAGCTCGACGTTACCCCCGGACTACAGTACAGGAGTGAACGAACCGGTCAGTCGGATTGATCATGGTGTAAGCCTATGCTCACGCCTGCTAACACTATACGAGGAACCTCACATGGCTGACCAGTGATCATAATCTTTTAACCAGAGTTATAATCTATCATGGCGGTCTTGTCGGGCCGCAGAGTGGTTTCCTGACACCATTAATCAAACCACCCCCCCCTCTACACCCACTCCCCTACTCCTTATGAACAGTTCAATTCATTCCGTGTTGCGGTAGGAAACCAGTGGCCTGAATCGAGCCCTTGCCTTTGCATTCCCAGCCTACCGTCCTCAATTCTTCAGCCTAGCTTCTTTTTGCCTGCTACCCTTACCATTTGCTACCTGCTGTCAACTGCGACCAAGGTCTTTATGAAACAAAATAGCCAAACATAACCTGGGTATTCGTTTTTTTGCCACGTAAGCAGAAATTTGTCTTAACTCCCTTCCAACTTCTGCTGCCCATTCGGGCCTGGCCTCCTTCCAGTCACCGCTGTTTTCCCCCTTCCCGTCATCCCTGCATATCTACTTGGTGGCTTCAGAAGCTTCTGTCTCCAGTAGTTTGTTTCTCAGACTACTCCTCTCTGAAAGTCCAGTCTACTTCTATACATCATTCATGCTCTTCAAGAGTACGTTTCATTCCTGGTGAAGTTTTGCCATCATGCGAATTTCCATATGGCGCTGAAGTTACCTAAACGAAAAGCTTAACTTTGTAATCACATCCGACCCACTTGCCACCGTATCACAAGCCTTTTCAAAATTAGTTATCCATTGTTAGATCAGTCTTTTGTATGTCTGGCTGGCGTCTCTGACTGCAGTTTGATAACTCCATTTGGACTCACTTTCAACCGTGTTTTGGTTACATTTTCACCCGTTTCATCGTTATCGGTCCCTTAAATATCCATTTGGTTCCCCCTCACATCTTTTTCTGAGCGCCCCGACCCACGGCAGACAGTTTTCGGCACCCATAAGACATTCTGTGTTATTCCTGTCTCAACTCTCTGCCCACTTAGTGATTTTCGACGCCTGCGGCCTTATTAGTTCTTGTAAACACTGCTATTTTAATCTTATCCTGTAGCACCTATATCTGCACTTCCACCGTTTTCCGAACCTCCACAATTTTGTCCGCGATTCTGAAACCAATAGATAACTCCTGCGTTAATCATCTCCTCTTTAGTTCACCCAAACACTGCCCAGGTTTATCGTTTTCTTTTCGACACGGTGAAAATCTTAAATTTCAAAATCGCAAATACCTCACTTTGTTATGTACCGCTGTGTCCTCTGATCATGTCTCATGCATGTGTCTTGACCACGGTCAACAAATATACCATTACTGTTATTATTACAATTACAAAGTCCCCGGTTTGGCTGATCTTGTTGCGCTATTCACGGAAAGCAGCGGGTTTCCCGCTGCACCATGAAACGGGTGGAGTGGCACCATACGAAGATGCCAATACCAGATTCCATAAAGCCGGCTTCTTAGCTCCGCCAAGCTAAGTTGCGATCCACTATCGGTGACTAGTACCTGTGGAATTCCTTTTGGGCTCAGGTATTTCTGTAACACCTGGATTGCAAACCGGGTGGTTGGTGAAGTCGTCAGCAGCACTTCCAGCCATTTGGAGTGGGATTCGATCAGTACAAGGGCGTGATACCGGTTCAAGAATGGGAAACGCAAGTCAGCATGATCCATCCGCCATGGAATGTAGATTTCTGGCCGTAGGTTCTAGTTGTTTGGTCCCGGCTGAACTGTTCAGACATGCAGTTCCTTACAGTAGAGCAAATATCCGCATTTGATTCCGGCTACAAACATATCTATCGAGCCGGTGACTTCATTTTGTCCACGCCCAAGTGGTCTTTGTGCAGTTCATTCTAAACCGACTTGTGAAAATCAGGTGGAATGACAAGCCGGTCACCTCGAAAAGCGACGCTGTCGGGTTGGATACCGAAGCCCTTTCGCAGCTTGAAAAACTGAGGAAATTTCCGCTTACCTCGGCGTGCCAGCAGTTTCTGATCGCCGAAATCACAGAAGAGTAACATCGTTTTGCCAGCTTACCAAATTCTTCCCTCTACACAGGCGCAGCCGAAGAAAAGTAACTAAACTGGTCCGCCCCTGCGCATTGTGGGTATGGAGACAGGAAGTCCGCACGCGGGATTGTCTTGCCGGGTCGATGCAGGACTTCATGGTTATGGGCTGCCAAGGCATTGCTCCATCGCTGGATCATAGCAACCGCGGACTTGGCGACGGGAGTATCCGGGTTATATGAGAGCCGAAGGGCTTGTTGGTCGGTGACTATCTTGAACTTCAGTACAAATAGGTACTTGTGTGGTCGGAGTACCGCCCAGAAAATGGCCGAGGATTCCTTCTGCCTCTGGAAATATACCTTCCTGTGTGGCGCTGGGAAGACGCCAGGTGCTGATGATTAGACATCCATCCCATTCCAGGGCTGCTCCCATCCCCATGTCGGTCGCGCCGGTGATCAGCGTAGTCGGCTGGGAAAGCTTACATGGGGCTAGCACTGTTCGGTCGACAATACCTTGAATGAGACCGCGTAGTATCTCTTCACACTTTTCGTTCCATCGCCACACACCGGCCGACTGTGTCTAAAACAGTGTTATGGCCCTTGTTGCAAAGTTCGGAATGAACCTGGAGTAGTATTGCGGGCATTTAAGAATTGGTCTTGTGTCTGACTTTTCGGTGGCTTGATGCCACTCAGGTGCTTGAAACGATCTGCATCGGGTCGATATCCATTTGCATTGACAGTGAAGCCGAGGAAGTCCAGTTCAATGATTCCGAATTTGCACTTAGGGTTTTGATCAATACATTCCCCTCCGCCACTCTGTCCAGCAAATTTTGCAATCGGCGGTCGTGTTCTTCCCTCTTGGGTCCGGAAGTAAGCGCATCCTCTTGATATGCCATCACCTTCTCGATGTCATGGATTACCTCGTCTACTTCAGCTTGGAAATCCCGGGCAACATGTGCGGACAGAACAGAGGAAAACTGTATTGGAAAGTGCCTCTTGGCGTGGTACTGGTTGGCAATGGTTTGGACTCCATGTGCTGCGGAATTTGTAAGCCAGCATCAGCCAGATCGACGTTTAAGAAAAACTTCCTACCGAGCATGCTTTTCTTGAAGTCCTCGGGCTCCACCATAGTTGCAGCCCATTTCCAAAGACGGGGATTCAAGGCCAATTGGTAATGACCATCAATCCGTATGTCTGTCCTTCTCTGTCCATTGCCACCACAATCGGAGTCGCCCAAGTGGATGAGGGCACACGCGAAATGACACCGTCTTGCAATGTTTTGGTAAGCACCTTCAGAAAACCCTGCTCTGGCAGTACGGCGACACTAGGCGTTTCAAAAATACCGGATCGCCATCCACTTCAATCTTAGAGGGCTGAACCACCATGCCACCTTTGTTATTGGAGCATTATGCTATCAACTGATGAAGAGCAAGCTGAGTCACCGGATTGTCGGACGTCATTTCCAGGGTTGAGGGTAGCTTTATGGCACGCAAAGCCTACAGGTCCGGGATCGGCGGACCGTCTTTGGAAATCGGGCATCATACCGGGGTATAATCGCTCCCCTACCGAACCACTAGTGTGACCACACCCAGAAGTGGAATTCGATGTCCAGTAACAACCTGAATGCACACGGCAGTGGGGTGTTCGGGTACACTGAGCTGAGTCAAATGGAACACTGACTTTGGAATAATGAGCTTGCTGCCCCCAGTATCCACAATAAATTTATGTCTGAAGCCGCGTTGGAACTGGACTGACGTGTTCAGAAATCAGTTCGGTCCACTCAAAACCTCCAGTGTGTATACCGGACTGCCATCAGTTTTCGGACCTTCAGAGGTTGCACCCGTCACATTGCACCTGTACTGGCGGCACACCTCTACCAGGCTTTCCACAAGAATGGCATGCCGCGATAGGGAAGCAACAGTTGGAATGTAGGTGGAATTCGCCACACGGGAAGCAACGGTTCTGTTGTACTGGTGTTCGTTCAGGAATCATTTTTTGGTCAGCCTCGGCTGCGGGGTTTGACTTGCAGGGGCTGATCTACGGGGACGAACTTGTTGATAAAGCACTGAGAAATTTAAAGCCGTCTTACTGGCCTCGCCGTCGAATTGTTTGCAGGTTGACCGAGGTTTGGAGAACATGAGGTGAGGCTTCAGCAATAGCTTTTTTGCAATTACGGATGGTTCGCACCGTCAATGAGGCGGTCAAGCAATCGGATCTCCAACTGATCGCCGAAAAAGCAATTTGCAGTCTGTGTCTGAAGTGTCAAGGTGAATTCGCGGAACTTCGTGTACGGGCCACGAACCAGCCAACCGACCAATGGAACTTGGCAGGCACGGTCACCCGGGAATCGACAGGAACATCCTGGCCTGGCAGTAGAGACTTCAACTAGTCTAACCAAACTAGGGCAGGGGCTTCCGTATGTGCGAGCTTTTTCTTCAAAGAGTACGATGGAAGGCCGCCAGCTGTCAAGAGGAATGCAGTCTGGTTCTCCTCCTCACATCCTTTGGTATGCTTCACCATAACTCGAAACGATCAGTCCAGTTTTCAATTTCGGATGCACTAGCATGCGGGTTCGGCTGTTCAGTACTGGGCAGCTCCATGACGCGACGCCAGTTGTGATAATCGTAATGACAGTCGGTATTGAAAATGTCCCTGCCTAGAAATACGCGAACCGAGGTAGCAAGAGGGTCAAGGCTGCGAAATCGCACGTTGGTTGCACGGCAGAACTAGTTTATATGAATACTTCCAGTCAGAGAAAATAATTACTAACCTCGAGGAGGACCCTCCACAGGGAGATTTCGTCGGGCTGGCCCGCGGAATTCATCTGCTCAACATCACATCTCCCTGCGTGCTGTGTTTTGGTACTGTTTTTACTAAGGTGCCTAAGGCAATAACTCACAAACAGCCCGTCGGGATGTTCATATAACCCCGAACAAATCATCTTATTTTCTGAACAGTAAAATCCGAATTTACCAACTGTCTGACAGGTCCACCCGTGTCAGAATTCTTTATCACGTCATGCCTAAATTGACCATCATTCGTTTTGTTCACCAAGTGGCTCACCGCATCCAATCTGGAAGCATCGATGGCTCAAACTTTCTACATCCTAGGTAACCTGTTCAGTACCACTGGTAGATGCATACAGCGGAGTCAGTAGCAAACGTAATGCTCCTCAGCAAAAACTTTCCTTAGAGAGACATTTAGGTTCCACGGACAATGCCCCAGCTACGTTTTTGCCACCTGCATGTACCGCCGAGCCCTCAGAACATCCTAACACTGAAAGCCTATTATCGTCTAACCGCTCCCTGGACACTGTTGCTTCCAGAATCCATGGCAGAATAACAAAAATCCAGAAATGCCGTGGTCTTTAACTTTCCAGACCGTTTGCTCCTTGCCCTGATCAAACAGACGTTACTAATGGCCAGCGGTATGTCACACCACGAGTGTTACCGCAAACGTTTCGGGAAAGTGTTACAACGAAGCACGTGTCCGCTACTGTTTCAGTTTTGGAGGGGAGCGCTGGCATGGAATTCATTAGAGAGATTTCATAGCTTTCGCTGTTTACTTCTCTCAGAGCGTCTTCTTGATACTTTAGAATGTCACGTCTAGTAAGGAATTTTCCAATGGTACCCTATCCTCTCATACACCGGGCAATAGAAATAGTAGGCTCGTTCAAAATCCCGCAGCATTGAAATAATGCTCGGTTGACCTCGGTGGCTTTTCAGACCCGACAACGGAAAGAACTGCAACTTTAGATCAAAGTATTGAGGATATAAAGCCCCAGCTCCTAAAGTTGGACGATACCGTATCTAAACTTGCCCCCTCTGCTTTGCACCGCTGGTAGCTCTGAACATTTTACTCCCCATCCGGATGGCAGCTTGCATTTTTATTGACTCTGCTGCTTCCAAAGTTCTATGTCGGAGATAGAACAACCCTAGAGCATATGAGGCATGCACCGATGAATGCTTCTGGAATGGCCCACCTTCCTTGTAAAATATCAAGGCTGCTTAAGTGCTTTCAGCGATCTAGCCGTCCAGTCCTTATGCGATTTGCAGATGATTCGTTGACCTAGGACTTCATTCGTATGCGTACAACTATAGATTCTTATTCCCCCTATAGGATACTAAAAAATAACTGAAGACAAACCCCTCTTCAAAGAAAAATAATGAGATCTATCTCAACTTTCCCCATGAAAATGACTCCTGATGATCCTAAGCCTTGGACAGTGACAGTCGACCGCTCCTCCTCTCCTTCTTACTCCACCATAGGTTCATCCTCGCACGCACCTCCGGCTTCTTCTTTCCAACCCCCAGCGGCATTCTCATCTGCTCCTGCCCCGGGATTCTTTGAATTCGGGCCCCTTTACCGGTGATCTAGACATGTCCTTTTCTCCCCTTTCTCTGCCGCCTAGTAAAAAACAGCCACTATTACCTAGCTCTACCACTCCATCGCCTGTTGTGCTCAACCCCAACTTCAATCCGCTCCTTGTTTCCCCTGACGATGACCTACTTGCCACCTGGAGGAATAGGTCCACCACTCGAACCACCCTCCACATAAACCCCTCTTCCATCCAACAGTCTCCTGTTGTTTCATTTCGCCTTGGCTCACCAAATCTGGTTTCGACCTTAGGGGATACCTGTTGTTCCTGAGCATTGGTGGTCCCTACAAATTCACCTCATTCGCTGCTTGCCGACACTTGAATACAGTCTTCACTCTCCGTCCATCCGCCCCACATCGTACTTCCCTCCTGACAGCTACCTCCGCTGCTACCGATTCTAAATGGCCCTTATTTGGTGTTCAGTCCATCTTGCCCTGCCCCTTTCATGACAAGCAGCTTAATCTACCCTTCTAAATCCCGGATACTAAAACAATTTCAACCCGGCCCTCTCCGCCTCCCCCCAATCAGTACTCTGTTCCGACTGGCCGGCATCTCCCAACTGCTCCTCATCATCCTTGCCAGCTATCGACCTCGAAATTCCACAGGTGTTTCCGTTTGCTCCGACGTTTCCGCCTCCGTTCATGCCCCTTAGTTTCACCACTCAGCAGTCCTTCTCACTGTACCAGTTGTTCCAGCTTCGGCTGGAAGCCGCTCCACCTGAAACTGCTCTAGCCTCTGCGTTCCTGTTCTACTTTGACTCTGGTCTCTGCTCCTTCCGATTAGATGGCTTATCTTCCTCTATGTTGCACTGCCCCTGAGTAGCTTGCACTACTCCCCACAAGTGGCATATCTCTACCCCTATTCCACTATCGTCATTTCCCCGATAAACTCATGCACCCAAAAAAGTTGTCCTCAAATATAAATACGACGCTATCTCGATAAACGAATCCTGGCCGTCTGAGAGCACTCGCAATCACCAAATATCTTTGGTGGGGTACAACCTTCCAAGGACCTATGGGTTAAACCGGCTTGGTTGTGGTTGCCTTGCCTATGTCAAGGGAGTCCATGCCACGACCCCTCCTTTACACTGTGCGCTCGATTCTATGCCCGGTCGTCTCCGGTTCACTATCTGCCCCAAAAGTACCGTTCTTTACATTGGCTGCGTGTTTCACTCGCCAAGTTTCCCTAGTTTATTGTTTCCACTAACTAGATTTTTCGAAAGCCTCTCATTCCTTTCTTCCGGAACCTAGCTTATTTCGGATGACTTTAATCTCCCTCAAATTTGTTGGTCTACCCTCTTGGCTCCTTCTAATCTTATAGACCCAATTTCTGATATTGATCTTGGTGGTTGGGCACAAAGTTTCCGAACATATCAGAAATAGTAACACGCTAGATCTGGTATTTACTCACAGCATGCCTTTAATCGATATGTCAGTAGCACAGAATCTCCTCGGCAGTGATCACGAAATGGTCGTCTGACATTTGCCCCTTAGTGGCCCCCTGTACCAGCACAACCCTCCAGCGATACACTCCTATGCAAAAATTGGACTTTGCCAGCTAAGCTCATTCGCCAAAACGTTCCTTGAGACCCTCGGATGGTTGTGGATATTTCCTACTCCTTCTTCCCCACAGTCTGAACGAAATGACCTATATTTGGTAGGCTGTACCTCAAAAGGTCCCCTGTCCGGTCTCTCCACAAAAAGCATCTCAAACTTCCGAAGCAACCACTCGATTTTGACGATTTTTCAATTTTTATTCGTTTGAAGTTTCCCCCTGCACTTATTCAACTTCAGGATGAAATGCTACTTCGTTACTGAGGAGCTAGGGCATTGACCATCCAAATAAATTTCAGCTTCTTCCTGTGTCGTACAAATCTAGAAAAGCTAAAATAAAATCTTACCTCTAACTTCTGGTTCTAGATAATAACCCATCAATTTACTCCCCACCTTGCACGGACGAAGACTTCAATGCATTCTTTGCCTCAGCTACCGTTATTGCCCCCGTCTCTATCAATTACTGACTCCGTCCTTTCTGTTACACCCTTCGGTGCCAGAAGTATTACTAAGCTATCATCTTGTAGTAATCTTTCCCCTAGATTATGCCCTGATGGCCCCCACCAGTTGCCGTTGTCAATGGCGGCCCGGATCTCCCCCTTTTAATGCTTAACCTATCCTCTCTCTCATGGTGCCACCTTATCTGCTAAATGAAAGCGCTCGGTAATCGTTCCCCTCCATTAGAAGGGGCCTTTGCACGAGATATCTAATTATCGCCCCATAAACCATCGTTCCAGAGACAATGTCAAAGTACTGTAACGACCAGAACTCTCAAGTTCTGGTCCGGGTGAAACCTGACCAACGATTCAATTATCGATTCACCGACTAATACGCTTCACTCGTTCTGGATAACGCCTTGGAGCCTCAAAGCAACGCGTAGCCCAAATCGATGCAGAACCCAAATCAAGAACACGATTGCTCTGTCAATTCTACAGTACTTTGACATTGTCTCTGGAACAATGCGAACAACGAGAAGCAATAAGTTGACCACTGGACACAACCGATCTGAAAATGGGGTCGGATCGGATCAAATCGTCGCTGGAACCCGGCAAGTCCCTCCTAATAGTTTTTCTGTTCATGGCTCCAAGGTTACAGTATCTAGTCGGCATAGTTGCTGTTCTAAGTCGAACTTGTTGCTTGTCGAACTTAGGGAACGCCACCTTAAAGATAAACTAGCACAGGATTTGAAGGCTTCTGAAGAAAGCCAGAAAAAAAAGTTTCTAAGAGTTAAGCAAAATCTGGAGATCGCCGAACTCTCAGAAAGTTTAGAAAGAAGTGCGTCTGTTCCATCCTCGGACTCAAACTACTGTGATAAAAGAGCGCGTGAGTACGTTCAGATGCACGCGAGGTCGATTTGTGATGAGTTCGTAGGTACTGCTGTTCAGGGAGACGAAAAGCTTGTAGACAGGACCTTAATCGTAAGTTATGGAATGCGGCTTTCCACTTTGTGGGTGGGATAGACTTACCGAAAGTAGGATTGTTTTCGTTCGATGGTCGACCGGCAATGTACTGGAAGCTCATTCGACAGTTTCATGTGTATGTCACCTCGAAGATCATGGATGACGGCCAACGCTTGATGTATTTGCTTCATTACTGTAAGGGCAAGGCATTTGAAACAGTTGAGGAATGCTTGATGCTGCCTCCCAGCGAAGGATATCGTAGAGATTGTGGGGCACTAAAGGAATTGTTTGGCCGCACGCACGAAGTATTGCCATCACCATTGGTCTTGCAAGCCATAGAAAGCAGTTTTTGTGTCGATGATTGCCTTGCATCCTTTGAAACCAGCGCTGGGGCTACTGCTTTTGCGACAGGGATAACTGCGTTATTGATGCACGCTGGTTTCAAGCCGAGAAAGTGGGTATCCAACTCACGGAAGTTTATAGCCATATCTCCAGACCCTGATTTAGGTGCCAGTTCCGTTCGGCTCCCTCAGCCGAACGACACCGGTCAGAGAGCACTGGGCTTCCAGTGAGATACGGTCACGGACGAATTTACCTTTCAGTTCCAGTTGCTTAATAGGCCCTTGACAAGGAGGGGCATACTGCCGAACGTCAGTTCCCACTTGGGCTAGTGGCTCCGTTAGGCCTCCCGGCTAAGCAGTTGTTGCAGAGGTTATGCAGGTCGGAATTAGGTTGGGATAGCCCACTCAGTCCAGCAAATACGGTGCTGTGGAATAATTGGGTATCATTTATGAACCGCGTCGGTAAAATAAGAATACCGAGGAGCATTATTAAAGAGACCCAAAAAGGAATAAGATGCACTGAGCTGCATATATTCTGTGATGCTTCAGAAACCGGATACGGTGCAGTGGCATACGAGAGGCGAATTCCGGCGGACAGAGCCCCATACTATGTGCTTCTATGTTGTAAATCGCTAAGAGCACCTATCAAAACCGTTTCCATCACGAGGCTTGAGTTTGCGGCAGCCGTCTTAGGTGTTTGATTGAGTGAGATGTTAAAACGAAGCTTGGCAGACTGTTTTGACGGAGCGTATTTTTGGACAGACTCAATGATCTTCAGGTACTACATAGAGAACACCGGTACGCGTTATAGTACCTTCGTTGCTAACCAATTGGTAATTATTCATCAGTATACTAACGTTTCACAATTGCGGCACGTGCGATCAGAAGACAATATTGCCGATCTAGCCTCAAGAGTAATTTCAACCAAAGAGGAACTAAGGATTTGGTTGAGAGGACCCCCGCCTTTAAACAATTATAATCCACCGGGATCTGTATTATCGGTTTCACCGGATGGAGTGAAGACTAAGAAAGGGCCGGCTTTGGTGAATACGGCCAACCTGCACACTGGCATCAACCTCACGCTTTCTCGGTACTCTGATTAGTCCAAGCTCTTAAAGGCTGTCGCTTGGCTCATCCGGTTTACTTCCTATATTCAAGTAATGTTCTCAAGGAGCAAGAGGTTACTGAAAGTGGGCAGCCTGTCCGCCGAAGACATAGAAAGGGCCAGGTTCAGAGTGATAACAATAGTTCAAAGGGATTCATTTGGAGGGGTTTTACTGCGAGAACCGCTCACAGATAAACTATGCAAGGGCGCCTTGGGTACTTTAGAAAAGCTATGCCCCATTGTATTGGGAAACCTTTTGTGTGTTGGTAGACGGCTAAATTATGCTGAATATCCGAGTGCAGTTACACATCCAGTTATTTTGCCGAACAGACACCCAGTGACAGAACTCATTATCCGCCACCACCATAGTTGAGAAGGACAGTGGCACCGCGCAAGTGCTTGCGGCAATCCGCGAGAGATACTGGATCATCAATGAAATCGGCGCAGTCAAACGGGTAACAGGACGATGTTTCACTTGTCGAAGGATGGCCGCTGTCGCCGGTCAGCAGTTGATGCCTCCTCCTCCCGGTCGTGTGGAAAGAGGGCAGTATTGCTTCAGTTCGGACGGACTACATTACTTTGGTCCAATCCTTGCTCAAAGAGGCCGAGGGTCGGAAAAAAGATACGGCCGTCTATTCACTTGCCCGCAAACTCGAGCTACTCATTTGGAAATGACAGCTAGCTTAAGCACTGACTCGTTCATTGTCACTCGTCCGTTTTGTTGGTAGACTTGGAACACCAACAGAAATCTATGGCGACAACGGGTCAAATTTCGTGGGTGCAGTTACCGAGCTCAAAAGCCAGTTGAAGCTTTGGGATAGACGGCGCATTAACGATCACCTAGCCAGTCAGGGTATAAGTTGGCACTTCACCCCCCTGCATCGAGCCACCGAGGGGGCGTATGGGAGAAAATGATCCGTTCGGTACGCAGGTTGCCATCAGTGCTTTTGAAGGAAAAGATAATGAATGAGGAGACGTTACATACTTGCTTTGTTGAAGTTGAGAGGATATTGAATAATCGACCGATGGTCCCACTTTTGTCGGATGACCAGGGCAGATTGGCTCTGACTCCAAGCAGTCTACCACTGCTGAGGGGCGATTGCGGTATGTGAGTTAATGCTAACATGAGAGAACACTATTGTAGACGTTGTAAACAGGTCAACCACTTCGCGAATAACTTTTGACGCCGATGGGTGAGAGAATATGTCCCGACTCTGCAGGCCAGACACAAATGGCCTTCAAAACATAGAAATCTTGGAAAAGGGACATTGTTCTAGTTGCTTGAGAGACCTTTGCGAGAGACAAGTGGCCCTTGGGGATAACGGAAGACGTAGAAGTTGATGCAGATGGACTCGTGCGGACAGCCGTGGTCCGCACTGGCGAAGAAAAGCAACGGAGAGACGTAAGAAAAATTTGCTTGTCAGAAGGTGCCTACTAGAAGCCGGGGTCACAGGCTAGGGGTATGCAGGCGTACTGCTGTAAGTCCTCGCATATCCCAAGGTAAGGGAGTTAACAGGAGTATTGTTGTAAGTCCTGTGAACTCCGGTGTCTCGGGGTCGTAAGTACGGAGGGGGGGGGCGGAACAGATTGCTGTCTGAAACTTCCGTGAACAACCGGGAGGAATTTTGGCGGCCGGTGTAATGTCCATGCTGATTGAAAAATTCCTCTTCTGCTCACACTCCTATACTCTATGACCAGTTATGGACTGTCTTCTGCAACTTATTCATGGTGACACTGTTTTGTGGTCGACAATTATTCTAAGCCTGGTGCACTTACTTTTTCTTTTTATGGTTGTGCTTTCTTACTGAGATTAATTTGAGGACAGATTTTTAATAATAATAATAATGGTATATCTCTCGGCTATGGTCGAGACACACACTCAGGCGCATGATCATGGTGTACAGCGTTACTCAGTGAAATGAAATAATCACAAACTTCAGGTATAAAAACCAAGAGTGCCAGCCGTAGAAAAACATAGCCAGCGATAGTTTATATGGATCACTCCAATAATGGTTTCCGCGCCAACTTTGAACCGATTTCGGTTTCGCGCTGGGCGGTGGCGCACAGTAGGGATATCGAATAAGAAGTTCATTCGTGCTGCTAGAGTTGCATTATCAACGGAAATGATACAAGCCATGAGAAACGGCGGTTTACCGGGCATCTCCGAACAGCGAAGTTTCAAATAGGAAGAAAAAGAGATTGTATGGCAGTACACTCGGGGAAATTGATGCATGCGAATAAAATAGCAAACCATAAAGCTGATGCAAACCCTGAATGTCGGTTCTACCGGGGTTCAAGAAAAAGAATGAGTTATGAAACAAGGAGACATGAAACCAATTTTATGAGTGTTTATTTTTGTACTCTGGTGAATGTGCAACTAACCAAGGTCCATATGAGGGTGAGTTAAATTTTAGAATCAGTAACCTGTACCATTCAGAAATGTGAAAGTGCAGCCGGAGGGTCCTGGAAAAGTGGAGGATCAATTTCCAGCCGGACACGAATCGAGCGAAAAGCGGACTGTTGCAACAGATACTAAAGTGGAAAATCTCCGCATTGACTTGGGCAATATTACGCTGTTTCACTGACAAATAGATGTACGTTGGCGCATTGAGCCTCCGTTGTATTCAGCGTCATTACTGGTAATGTTTTATGTTCTATGGGTATAGTTCGCCTGGCGGGGTGAAGGATGTGTCGGTAAATCAGTCCAGTGTGGCGAGATATGACGGATGTAAATGAAGACTGGTATTTTAGCAGGTTGCGCGCGAACTGTTACTTGTGTTGGTTGTAATGTTGATATCAGCAGGAGTGGTTTTGTGTTAGAAAACCCTAATCAATACGATAGGCAGTTGGGGGTATTTCCTGCCGCGTGGCTTGCTTGCAGTCCCGGATGATATGAAAGATCTCACTTGGGTTCCCGTCGGTACGAGTCATAGTGGCATCTTTGGTTATCCAGTTTGGCGACTGAGATAGCGGGAGGCGACAAACCTGAAATAAATAGGGATGGCAGTCTGGAAGTGGTTCCAGCTGTGGGTTAGGGTAATATATGACGACAACGGTAATGAACTGGTTGGGTTTATGTGAATGGGGCAAAGATAAAGTTCATTTAGGCGGTCAGTGGCACCTACTCCACGTTCTGGGTGGAGTAGACTCGCCGGGGACTGAGCTATAATGCTGCAGGCTAGCAGAGTTGCGTCCAACGGTTGGGCCATTTTGTATACATTCTAAAGGATTATTGGTTCGCAAGTTGGTGTGGCAGTGTTGGGATACTAAGAAAAACCTAGAGCTTTAAGGTTAAAAGGATCTAGAAATGGCAGCCCTTGATCTAGTTTGCTTACGCAGTCTGCAGTTCAGCACCGAGGCGGTAAGGTGGGATTGAAGGAACACTGAGAGTTAATGGGACTGATACCCTGCTAGCATAGCACCATATTTGTTACGGTCTCTTCCGGTATAGTGGCTGCTCTATATTGAATGGTTCCTGAGGGGCCATAAAGTGGAAGAAACTATGATGGTGTCGGTGAGGACACCTAGAGGAAATTGGTCTCGTTCCGAGAAACATAGCCGTAAGTTCGTCTATGCACATACTCGGTGGTGCTAGTGTGCTGAGATTATACTTGATTAGGAGCAAGGATATCCGATGTGGTGGTGTTTGCATGGTTACCGTGATATCTTTCTCGTCATTAGCATATTGCAAACAGGAAAACACCTATGTGAGAACTGGTTTGGAGAGCCGTGAGTGATGGGAACGGGATGGGGCTAAATTTTCGTCAGGGAAGCGAACTCTAACGGTCTACATTCAGTGCCCACGGTAGGCGGCACTAGGGCCTGCTTCAGTGAGGGAGGCTGCACGATACACATCCATCAGCATCCAGCTCGTGCCGCTCCAAGAGTGAACCACACTTTTTAGACGTTATTATTATTATTTTTCAATGGTTTTTTCACAGTCAGGTATCTGGCTGTCAGAGAAGGCGGAGCTGCTTTTGGTGGGTGACCACGGCTCCCAAGCCCCGGCCGAAACATGGACCGCATGTAACAAGCCGCGCTGAGAATAGGTCAACCACACCAGTCAGTCCGTAGCAAACGGCAGCCTGGGGACATGGCTCACATGTGACAATGCTAGTATGCCTGGAAGACAAAGCAGTAGGGTATTTTTTCTCTCTCTTTTATGCCAATCTCTTTTTGAGGTTTCTGTCGTCTCATCGGTGGTCAGCTCTGTGCAGGGAGACAATCACAGCTAGGGATGCTCACAGATTTGCCGCAGTAACACTCGCCATATCCGTGAAGTCAGATACCCAATGCGGTTGACATAGGACAGAAAATGCGGGGGAAGGTAGAGTCAATTACAGCCTGCGATTATTTGTTGGGGTTCAAGCTCATTGAAAAACCAGTTTGCACAAGGGTGGGGCACTACTTGCAGCCCTAACAACGTGATGCCCTCGTGCCTGAGTACGCCATGGGCCGCTATGTTGGCTTGCCGCAAAAAAGGTATTTGATGGTGAAAAATTGAGATTGTTTTGCCGTCCTAGATCGTGTGAATGAACCGCTGAGTTTCGTAATTGCCGCAGCAAGGGGGCCAACCCTATGCGGGTCTAATTGAGACAAGGTTGCTCAAAGTGGTTATTCGGTTTATTAGTACCCTATACCTACCTCAAAGGCCTGAGCCCTTGAAATATAGGGATTGTACATCCTGGTCAGCGTGTCCACCGTTAGGGATATGCTTGTCTCCTGTTTGAAAGCCACCGATGTCGGTGATAGTGCCCGAATTCGTTGTGGTAGCTTGTTCCAAAATGAAGCGTACTTGTTAATGAAGAAGTCTGACCGAAGTGCAAGCTTCGGCAAAGGGACAGAAACCAAGAGCTCATTGTTACGTAAGGGATAAGTAGAAAGGGTTCTCACCTGCGGTGCTGAACTACATGATCTATTCTTCAAGATATTGTGAAAGAACAGAAGGTTATTTCTTATGCGGCGTAGCCATAAGGGATCGATTTTCAGCCGCTCACAACGTTCCATGTAATTAGAGGGCGAAGAAAAACCTATGAGCTGTTTCGTGAATGCCAGTTGTACGTTGTCAAACGCTATACGGTCTCTTTGTCGCATGTTGGAACAAATGATTGAGCCGTATTCCAGAAGAGGTCTGACATGGGACTTGAAAATATTTAGTTTACTTTCTGGCAAAATAAATGTTTGGTATATTAGCCCGATCGTACGGCACGTTTTAGCCACCTGGATGGCTGTGTGTTTCCAAAAGTCAAACGTACATGAGTAGTGTAGACCCAAATCACGTACCTGAGAGTTATTGGGTATGAATTTGCCGTTTATACTAAATCTTCCAGTGGGGACGTGACATTTATACGTAATAATATTAATTTTTTCGGCGGAAAAACTCATTTTTCAATCATCACCCCAGGAGCTGAAAGCGAGCAGTTACTTTGTAATGTCATCTACGGTAGAGGCTAACGCCGCGAGCTCAAAAGTTTACACGATTTTGGTATCATTTGCGAACAGGAAGGGAACTCCCCGTTGTAAAATGGTAAATATATCGTTAACGTACATTAGGAACAGTAATGGGCCCAGTACACTACCTTGTATCACCCCACTAGTTACGGGACGGGATTCGGACAAATTTCCGCCTATGCTCACAACCTGGTCTCGGGCTGATAAATAGGATGCAAACCAAGCGAGCATCGGGTCCACGATTCCATATGTTTTGATCTTCTGTAGTAACCGGACTTGGGATACTCGGTCAAACCCCTTGGTCATGTTTAAAAAGATCACGATTGCTGATTCACCAATATTGATAGCCTCTGTGACCAGATTGAGGAAATCTGTCATGCATGTCGCACATGATCTGCTTTTTAGAAAACCATGCTCACCAGCGTTGATTAGATTATGGTTAAGAAGGTGACGTGTCAGCTTTTCCTTGATCATTCTCTCCATGATTCTGGACACTACCAGGGTGTGGTTTACCGGCCGATAGTTAACTGGATCTAGACTTGATCCTCTTTTGTGCATAGGTATGATAGTTGAAGTTTTCCATTGAGAAGGGAAAACACTGCACCTGAGTGACAAATTGAATAGGTTTGTCAGCAACATTGGAAAGTCTCCGCCACCTCGACTAAAAATGGCCGGTGGTAATGCATCCGGACCTGGCCTGCAGGACGGTCTTGTTCTTGCAACATGGACTGAAACCTCATCAGGGTAGAACACTACCGTCGAGAAAGTTACTGATGTCACCGGATCATGCACTGCCGACTCTCGCCAATAACTCTTTTCTCACCTGCCGTCATTGCTGGCTTCTAGCATCTATGCGCTTATTGTTAGCCTCTGCTCAGAACGCCTATTGATAGTTTCCTCAAACCTGTCGTTCTGTTGAATCGCTCCTCATGCCCAATGCCATGATGCACCAATCGCACCCGCACTCATGACCAATCCGCATATTAGAACTTGCCGCTCCAAACTTTGCATCTTTTACAGTCGTATTTATTATCTAATCACCACCACCATATCCTCCTCACTTGGCTCCGCGATTCCTCTGTGGTTCTTTCCAGTATCCTGATTAGTATCCACCAGTTCATTTGTCTGCCGGCACACAGCTCTTCAGCTCCATTGCCCCAACTTCGTTGCGCATTCATTTTTTGTGGCCTTTTTGTTCTATTACTGGTTCACTTATCTCGGGGCGTCCCGCTTCCTTGTCCGCCTCCTTCGTGACTCATCTGCAGTAAAATGATCTGATTGGTGATTTCTTACCTGTGTCTCCTCGGTCATCGCTTTCATCCCTTGATCCGTTTACTGCTCGCTACAGGCATTTTTCTGTACCTTTCAGCGTGGTCCGCTTTTCCATGTTTCACCATTGTAATTACAACGTTACTCCACGGTGTTATTTTACAGTTCAAAATTGTTTGACCTGTCACTACCCGATTACTCTGGTCCGTCACTACATCCCGCACCTGCATTGATCTAATAATTAGACCCATTCTTACCTGTTTTCCTTTATCCTGTCTTTCATCTTCACCCTTGCATGAGCTGCTCCTCACAGTCTTCATCACTTCTGTGCTTCCGCACTCTATTTTTCTCTCCTTTGGGCTGCCATGTGCTCTCGTGATGAAGTTAATCCACCACAATATTCCAAAGTTGATTCTACAACCAGTTGGTCTAACATTACCTACTCCTCCTATTGACTGATAATTTCTTTCTAGGACCCCATTGTTATTGCTCCTGCATCTCTTAAACCTATACATATATATATATTTATAATAAATCTATATATATTTATATATAAACTTACGCATACATATCTATATGCATGCGTTCTGCATCTTGCAGTTCCTCACCTGTCATTTCTCTTGCTATCATCCCAACGACCGTCATCATAGGCATCCATCAACTCTACATCTGTGCCTCACATCTACCGTATCCAATCCTTAGAAATTGTTTTTGTTATCTGGTCATCCCTCAACGTCTTGCATTGCTCGCTGCCTGTTTTACGGTGAGTTTTGTGTCCTGCCCGCCGACAATACACTGCAAAGTACCAATGCTTCATTGATATCTAATCCATTGCAGTGCACCTCACCTTTTTCTCCATCGTTCCTCGCTACTGCAGTTCCTTATACGGATTTCCAGCCTTTTTCATGTTTACCAGTCGGTCTTTTTATGTAATTGCCCGGACCAGCCATTCAATCCATCTGACCTTGACTTTCAAGCTCACCGGGCGTCCATTAAAATCCGCTCTTGAGCTCCTTTAAACTCCACACAATATCTATGGTGTGCATACGTTTATCCTATATTCATCCTACCCTATTCCCCCGTCTGAGCCGTTTTATCCAATATTTTTATGAGAGTTTCCATATTTCCATGAATTATGTCTGTCCATTCCATCACCTGTATCAATAAGATCATGCACATGGCATGCTTCGGGAGTTTCCGAAATAAACCATTGTTATTATTATTATACCTCCCTTCATCTTCCTCCCTGATGAACTACTCTTCACAGCCGTCATCACCTTTACGCTTGTGAACTCTTTTCTCTCTCCATCTTGATCCACCATGCTCACCTGTCATGAAGAAAACTCTTCAGGATCTTCCTAAGTTAATTCCATACCATAAGATCTAGATCTGCTTCTTCCGGTCACTGACATTTTTTATAGGACTCCATTGTTATTGCTCCCGCCCCTCTTATATATACATGTATATACGTATTTATATACATATATAAATATATATATGCACTCACTCTGCATCCTACTGTTCCTCAAAGGCCATTTCTCACGCGATCACTCCGCCGACAGTCATGATATTCACCCATTCCTTCTTCATCTGTGCCTTATATCTACCATACCCATCCTTCCAAATCATTTTTGTCACCTGATCCGTTTTTTACGTCTTGCTCTGCTTGCTCCCTGTTTTACAGTGAGTTTCGTGCCCTGTCCCCAAACCATCTACTGCATAGTGTCAATGCTTCATCGCTATCTAATCCGTTGTGTTGCATCCCACTCTCTTCTCCATCGTCTCCCGCTACTACAGCTTCTTATGCCGATTTCCAGCTCCTCTGACGCTTACCTGTCGGCTTTTAGATGTCTCCATCGGGCCAGTCAGATTCTACATTTGACTTTAACTTTCTAACTTACCGGGCATCCGCTTGAATTTGCCCCCGGGTTCATTTAAACTACCTACTTTTTCTTTTGTGTGCTTAAACTTATCATGCCTTTATTCCCATTTAACCTCCATTTCGAACCTACCCATCCCACCTTTGTCAAGCGTATTTCTACACAAATTTTGCCTGTCCGTTCCGTCGCTCGTAAAAGTGTGGGTATACACCTGGCACTCTTCGGACGCCTCCGAAGTAAACCGTATTTATTTATATTATCAACTGAACAGCTGTAACTAGCTCAGATTTCAGTATATCGATAACTGGTAAATGAAGGAGGGGATTGCTTTGGCGGAAACTCGGTTATAGGCTGTGGCGAAGCAACTTCTTGATCAGTTCCGGGTGAGTGTTAGGCAGAAAAATAAAGCGCTGTGTGAAGAACAGATTGATGGCGAAGAACTGTTTCAAACTCGCGAGCCTCAGGCATAACAGCGAGTCAAATTCAGGTGATGTCCAAGGGGCAGGATTCATTCTGGAGGAGCTTTGAACTGTTTTTCAAATTGCAGGTAAGGTATAAGTACGCAAGTTTTAGTTTGATATGGCCAGGTCTGATGAGGGGGAGAAGAAAACTGAATAGATGGACATCAAGAGGCAGGGAATTAATGACCATGCCGTGGATATGAAAAAAGCGACGATAGGTTTGGCGGAGCTGGAAAATTAAGGATTGCCAGATTCACCAAAAAGGTGAAGCAGAACGGAAGTACCGGGCTAAAAAGTACACCATTCCGTGAGGCACCAGAGAAAGAAAGAGGCTGGAAGTTAAAGCACGGAAAAGAAAAAGCCGTCATAACTGGGGGTTGAGTTCAGTTAATGAGGCACTTCATGGATGGTTCCCGGGCGGTGCTTTTCGGACTTTACTGAAATAGAACTAAAAGCGTAAATGGCAAGATCAGATTAGGAAGAGAAGCAAAGTGAGTGGGTGAGAGACGAGTGAGTACATGAGACGAGAGCGCCAAGTCTATGGGCAAAATGACAATGGGGCGCTCGGAAAAGGGAGTTCGAAAGCTGCTAGTAACCTAACCCAACTTCAAAAGACTTTTCTTCATTCACACACCAATCTGAAAGTAGGATTACAGTTTGTACTGCGAATCATTTGCTTATGTAGGTCGTCCGCGTCTTAGATGGCCTTATAGAACGTATATTGTGGGGTAATTTGTTCCATAAAGCCTAATACCTGACCAGAAATAAGTTAGATCTTAGAGCAACTCCAGAAGCGAGTAAGGTAACCGCGTTTTCTCAATCTTGAAGAATACTGTGAATCCGTTAAGCTTCCGAACTGCAGCGCTGATATTGTGGGTCGATTAACAACAACACCATGAAAAAATGTGAGGTCCAGCTTCATGGGTCTAAGACAGCAGATCTAGTTTCAGACGTTCACAGCGTTGGCTCCAATTCAGTTGAGTGGAAAAGCCAAATATATCTTTTGCCATTAGCCATCCAACCTTTTGATAGCTATTCTATCCCACCAGCGCATTTTGGAGTAGATTATGGAAATGCACTCCAAAAATGGTTTAATGTGGGTCTCATAGTTACTGAATTTGCTTTCCGGAAGGTGGAAAGTTCCGAGGAGCAGGCCTATAAGTCTTCTGGCCTCCGCAATCTGAGTGGTATTGTTCGGAGAAGGTAAAAAAGGCCGAATACCGCAAACGTAAGTCTTGTAATAACGGAATGATGAAAACTGAATGACTGTCAATACTAAACGTACCTGGGGGGACGTTGCAACCGAAGGTAAGAAAATTGCTTACCCCAGCGGAAAACTTCATTAATGAACTAGTGCACCAAGAACCAAGAGCTGTTAGATCTTGCAGCATATCACATTCTAAAATCAAAATTATACATGAATTTAATGCCGTCCGCGAGGAGGTGGGGATTGCCACGACGGAAGACAATAAAACGTCATTTACGTACATAAAAAAGGGCGGTGGGCCCAAAATGTTGCCTTGTATGTTACCACTGGTGACAGGTTTTGGTTTGAAGAAGGACCCATTTATCTTAACCAACTGGTGATGTTCGGAGAAATAAGAATCTAACCAACCGAGTAACGGGTCCGTGATGCCATAAGATTTGGCCCACGTTAGGAGCCGAGTGTGTGAGACTCGGACGAAAGCTTTCTTCATATCAAGCAGGATAATAATCATGGACATGCCTTTGACAGCCGCTTCCGTGACTGAGTTCAAGAAGTTAACTTGACAAGTAGAGCACTAACGGTTTTCCAGGAAACCGTGTTGAGCCACAATGAATGAGTTACTTTTTGAAAGATTGGCCATTATCTCACTTTTAATGAGCTTCTCCATGATCTGGGGGATAATCGGCGTGTGAACGATGGGACTATAATTTTCGAAAACTCGAGCGGATCATTTTTGTGCGATGGGACAATTTTAAAGCTTTCTCAAGGAGCGGGGAACAAGCTAAATTTCAAAGATAAGTTGGATAAATTAGATAAAAGGATAGCTATGTCCGGACCCCCTAGAGCAAAAGCAGCCGGTAGAATACTGTCCGGGCCTGGGCGGTAGGATTGTTTCATAGGGACTGGAAGCGCAGAAATATCGTCGGGATGAAGTGGAAGCGTGGATAGAGTCCCAATGGGTAAGCATACAGAGTTTACTTTAGGAGTGGGTAAATTGGCCGTTGGGGCTGAAGCGAAAAATGTGTTGAACGCCTCAGTCATTTCTTCCGATTTATCCAGATGGGAGTTATTGACTGTGGTGAAGGGTATAATCTTGTAAGGTTGGGGGTTTCTTGCTTTCATCAGCTCACTCGGGATTTCGGTCTTCTTGGGGTGGCAAAGAGCTTTTGACTCTTCTTGAGTAAGCAAGAATTCAGTTTGTGATTTGATTGGCACTGGCAGTCGTTTCGTTTGGATATATACCCATAGCTTCCGAGTTTCTAGTGTGAGTCGTGGAAGTATGAAGAGTTTGCACCTCCCTCGTGCGAGTCTGATTTTCTAGCGTTCGTCAGGACTGGCTTAGGCGGGGTGATACGGTTTAAACGCGGAGTGAGAGTAGAATATAGCTCGTCTGCTACCACCTGTGGATCGGTCAAAAGAAGAGATTTATCCCAATTTTGAGATCTGATTATGTTTGGAAGGCTGCTCCAGTAGGCCAAGTGGTATTGTCTGGCAGGCGGTTTGGAGGAAGTGACGACTTTGTTACGGAAAAAGCATACGAGACAGCTCCGTGGTCAAGTCTGGGGAAGCTGTCTTCTACAGAGGTGATCACTTTATTAAGCCCTTGAAAAACAGAGGATCTAGAGTGCTATTTATTCCAGTGGGTGAATAAACGTGTTGAGTCCAGCCAACAGGGTGCGTACAGGCAACAAAATCTCCATCACGCCCTGGGTCAGAGTTCGATGGCAAACACCCCCTTGGAGAGTTGAAATCACCTGCGACACATTTGCGGCCGATAGAGTAGGCGGAGGCAAAAAGGCAAGCGTCAATAATGGGTACAATATTGTCCGTGGTTGATTCGAGCGATCGATAAATGCATCCAAGCAAGAGTTTTTGTGACAGCAGTTTAACTGTGACCTAGAATGAGTCAACAACGGCGTCAAGGACTGGGTGTTGCATCGGAGAAACAAGAAAAGATTCTTTTAGGTATGCTAGGCGATCTCCTCCTTGATGATGTATTCTAGAATTGCTAAAAACTTGTAACCAGATATGGTGAAGTCCAGGTTGGGAATGTTTGCTTTAAGCTATGTTTCCGTGATGAGGATGAAGTCTTAGTTAAGCAAGAGGACCAGGGCACCTAAAAAGTGAATTTTTGCTAGTATTGAGAGGATGTTGATGACGTAAACGGACAAGCATGAAGTGCCCTCCCGTACTGGAGCAAGAGGTAGTCGTGCGAGCCTTGAGGCTGGAGGGGATAGACCTGGTACTGATGAGTTGGATGAGACAGTCCTGGGTGGATTGCCGTGTATGTAGACTGGGGGCTGTAGAGAGAAGTGTGACCAATATCAGAAAGGCCGGCAAAGTTTCGAGGAGAGCTGATAGGGGAGGTGGTATGATTGAAAACAGTTATTTCTGAATTCGGCTGGGAACATGTGGAGTGGCCCGTCGCCGCGAGACCAACTGAGAAGGCACGGGGAGATTCGTTAGGAATTAGTGGGGAGTCAGAAGCGGAAAACCCGTGTTGAGCGGACGGAATTCAGAAATATCGTCTGCAGTTAGAGAGGGACCTCGGTTTGTGGAATAAATACGAGTTGGTGGATTGGCGGTTTTATCACCACTGGGGAACTGGTGGGGGCATTTCAACTGGGATAAAGCTATGGTATAGGGCCATGTTTTGGTCAGGGCAGATAAAGGGAAATACGGGTGTCTTGCGTCGGTACTAATTAGCAGTTAGATGTGCCCCCGGTCGGCTGGGTAAGGCGAGAACCCGATTCGAATGGGTAGTTGACCGTATACCTCCGTGGTTGGGTTGGGGTAGGTAAACAGCCGGGATAGAGAGAAGGGCTGCAGTGGGATGAAGCTTTAAGGAAGGTCTGGCAGCTGACTTCGACCGGGTGAGACATTGAGCGAGTACAACGAAATTTGTGTGCGGTTTACTGGAGACTGAGAAGGTCGGAATTGTGGTGCCAGAGATGGTGGTGGAGTGCATAGGGGCAAGTTCGCAATATGATGGTGCATCGGTAGGCAGGGTGGTGGTGACACCTGGGTAATTGATCGCTCCAAGCTGGGGTTAGTTACATGGGTCCTCAGATGTTTACTTAGGTGCCCGTGCGGACTACTGACAGAGTGAGCAAGGAGTTTCGGTGGTTATGCCGATGTTGGAAAATGTGGTTGGGTTTAAAATTGTTCAGCTCTTACATGAGAGGTCCAAGGTCGATTTTTGACGCAAACTGGGGCGTGATGGTGTCGACGATGAGATGATCTAGGCCACTGGAAGCAACAGGAATGGGAGATGAGGTTGTGTTCAATGCCTTAGGGGACGACGTCGGCGCTGATTGGGTGGTACGGAGTAGATAACTGGAATCAGTCAACTTCTCGGATTGTTTGGAGGACAGTTTATTATCTGAGCGGCAGCTGTCTGTCAGGGGTGATTGTATAATCCGGCTATGGGTATGTCCTATGGATAATGGTGGAGATTGGGTTGCAATGTGGAGCCGTTTGGATGGGGCTGAGGAGTTGGCGGAGAGCGGGATAAGTCGAGGTCTACATGTAGACCTGAGAATGCATCCACTTGTGTTGCACTGGTCGATGGGGATGACGGGAATGTGTCATCTGTGGTGGGCTGTTGAAGGGGCCGGGTGGAGCTGGATCGGAAGAATGTGACGACGCGGGATCGGCGATTAGCAACCTAAGGACATCACTCTGCATTGGGGTCTAGTCGGCGACACTTTATGCCTTTGAACGGAATGACTTTGGCAATGTTCCCTCTCTTTCTGACGAGTTCCTCTTTTTCAACCATAACCCCGAATAGCTTAGTAGAAGCTTAACCGATAACAGCAAGCAAACCGACATGGAGCAGCGCAACCTACTCGGAGAGTTATCCCCAGACAACTTTTCCAATCTATGGTCGAGATCACGGACCTGGATGACGTATCGGTGCATCGGCTCCTTCCCAGCCAAATCCATTTCAAGGCAGCAACCGACGATATAACCAACCGCACGGCTGAGAGGAACGAGTGTAAGTCAAGTCTCGCAAATCGAGCAACGCGTAGCCAATTCAAACGAATCCCAAAACCAGAACAAGATTGATTCGTAGCTTCTACGGTACTAAATTGAAATGCACAAAGGATACAAATATATACGAACCTCAAGTATGCGGCCAAATAGACTTCACAGTAAAACCCAAAGGTCCAAAGCCCCGTGGCTCAAGCACGACAGTCAGAAACGGTTCAAGGCCAAATTCAAATGTCTCACATGGATAAACAAACGTGAAAATGTGTGGGGTATGAGCGAGCTTTCCAAGATAATGTTAAATATAGTCAAATTCACAAGGCACGTTGAACATTTAGAAGGATTTTCAGTATTCGTTCGTTACACCGAGGTTCCAGAAGCTGACAGTGTTGATGACAGCAAGCTATCCACCAAGAGTAGATATAAAATAGTATCAGATGAGCGTAGGATAAGGCCTGGTGGTCTAGCAACGAGTAGAAACCTGGCTAGACCAGTATTAGAAGCGGTGAGAAACCCCCAAGGGCTGCAGAAAGCCGTGCTCAGCTCTCAGGCCCCCAGACTGACAGTGGTAGAAAAGCCGAGCGAGTGTTAGAAATAGTTGTAATTGAAAGGGCGCCGGAAAATGAAATTTGGCAGTACGGTCCGAAGGTCGAGGACAGCGTGACCCTTTCCAGTCTCGATGTTGTGGAAACTCCCATAGGGATTGATTTGCAGCTGTCGGAAGCTCTAAGTCACCAGCCGGCGTCACGCACACCAGTGGGGACGACCGATGCAAAAAACACGCTATCGTCTCAGGCTTTGTGCCTGAGAACCAGGCAGGGGCAAACAATGAGAGACACTCAAGCGGCGGTTCAAGCGCAGTGGTGTTACGTACTAACGCGTGTGGTGTAAGAAATAAATGGATGAAACTCTCCAAAGGCGCTGGGGAGTGCAGCGCTCCAATAGTGGCCGTCAAGGAGACATGGCTTCGTAGAGAAGACCATGTGCCAGGGCTAGTGAGTAACCGTTTTGCAGCCTACAGGCAGGATAGAGAACACGATCGTCCTGGCGGAGGAGTAACCATCCTCACTAGGCCAGGTACAAACCACCCTGAGCCTCAGACCGCGATGTGCACTCTTAATGTCCAGTTGCGAGCAGTTACGATCGCCATCCCAGGCAGAGGGGTTAACTTTGTCTGTGTCCAGAGGGCATCAAGTACAGACCGTGACGAGGGTTTTCGCTTACTGCGGATCCCACTTAGCCAGACAGTGACGCACAAAAGAACCTCATAGTGAGTGGCCTCAACCTTCCGCATATTGACTGGGTGGTTGAAGCCTGCGTGCTGGGATCGTAAGAGGAGATCTACGTAAAACGGCCACGTTAATGTGTTGCACCAGCGTTTTAGAGGAGATACCAGGTATAGGTCTGAATGCGTTTCATCCTTGCTGGACCTAGCAATAAAAATCTCTCGTATGATGTATCTAGATTGCAGTACTGTACACCACTGGGCAAAGGTGACCACGCGTGTGTCAAAATCATCCCTTGCACGCGGAAAACGGGAGATCCCTCAGGGCTGGTCAAGAATTTCGGTAGTATGAGCGTGCATAAGCTTCGCAATAGGGCGATGGGACTGACGTGAGACACGGTGGAGGGGAATACTTTCGAGGAGCGCTGGAAGGTCATAAAGAGATCCTCGACTGCCCTCTGGGAGGAGTTTGCGCTCCTGAAACGAAGGGGCGGGGGTGGCAAACCTAGAGAGTGGAAGGTTGAAACTGCCAAAGCCATCGAGCGTGGAAACCGTATCTGAAACCCTAGCAGGGCTACCGACGGTGGGCTGGCTTGGAACCGTTATAGAAAGCTTAGAAACTAGGCTATGAACCCTATACGAACTTCTAGGGGAGGGTATGGGCTCATATTGGCTCGATGCGCAAGGAAACAGCCGAAGAAATTCTATGGCCGCTACAGTCAAAAGGCTCAACACAGGATGTCATATGTCCACTGCCCACCACGGACCACGGTACTGCCGCTGGTGACCAGGACATAGCAGGCGCCCTGAGGGAATACCCGAGTAATGTACGCAGGATGGATGGTGGGGTACCAGTCGATCCGGCCCTGATGCATCCTCCTCCGCGGTTAAAAAAGTTAAATCTTGGAGAGAATCATGCGTAAGTAAGAATTATACAGTCACAAATCAGCGGGTCCGGATGGCATCCACTCAGCCATCATCAAGCCCTTGTCGGATATCGTGGCTCCATCGGTGTGCAAGCTGCGCAGGTCCATGATGGACCAGAGCAAGCTGCCTCAGGACTGAAAAACTGCGGCCCTTGTGGCCGGCCCAGCATGGATTCCTAAAAAATAGATCTCGTCTGACCAACCACTTGTGCTTCTTAGACGAAGGACTGGGAGAATGGATGAAAGTAAGCAGGCATGCTACCTAGACTTCAGCGGGGCTTTGGACTCCGGTGATCATGGACCCTTTCTGTGCAAGTTGGAGACTTTCGGTATTGGCGGGCCAGTACGTGGGGGGCAGGCAGACTTCCTCTCCCACAGGAATTTTTACTTCAAAGTAGGGGACAGGTGCTCTAGTTTGGTTAATGTCACCAGTGGCGTACCTCAGGGATCCGTCCCGGGCCAGAAGCTACCCTTGTTGTTTGTTGGCCATCTGGTATCCGCCCTGCTATCGCCTAGCTTTATTTTGCCGCCGGCGTGAAGATTGTTGGATCTGAGGGTAGGGTCGACTAGGGCAGGGATACAGAAACCGTCCTGGATTGGGAATACAAGTGGGACTTACCCCTGAAAGCTTAACGAAGTCATTTGTTGTCAAGGTCAACAGAAAGCCTTACGGTAGCCCACGACCAAGGACTGTTCACCATAGAAGCAGCCGGTAGGGTTTCAAGGTTGGCTATACCTTACCGAGCTGTTTCCTTGTTACGCGCGTTAGCTAGTCCTTCTCAGCACGCTTGGACCACCTATCCGTTACAGCGGTACTCTGCAATATGCCACCACGACCACCAGGGCAATGTCTCCCACAACCCATGAGAAGGGGAACACTATAGGTGGGGAGAGGGTCGTTAGCGTATACAGGAGAAGCTTGCGCGTAGCGTGCTCGGGCAACGTTAAAGTGGCCACCGCGCTTGGAGGCGAGAGTTCAGATAAACACTGATATGTATTCAAATGACAATCAAGGATGAACGTCACTACATGGTTAAAGACCTCGGGGTCATCATGAGCAGTGACTTCAAGTGGTCGGACCAGTTTAACGTTTATGCAAATAAGGCTTATAGTGAGCTCTTTAGACTGTGATCAACCCCGCCTTATCGGAAGACGGAAGTATTCCTACCTATTTACATGGCTGTAGTACGAACTCAGTATGAAGTTGGTGCTCAGACTTGGTCACCCTTCTACAGAAGGGATGCCGTCTGCCCAGGAAAAGTTCAGTGTCTGGAGACGCGAAAGGTTGAATGGTGGGGGAGGGGTCGGTAAGATGTACGAGCATAGACTGTGATCTGAATCCTTTCTCGTTAGAAGGAAGACGTCGACCGAGTCTCGTAGAAACGTTCAAGGTAGTGAAGGGCACTCCTGGCCTTAGGCCGGACAGTCTATTCCAAGTGGTTTAGGTTCCAGAACAAGGGGCATGAAAAGAAGCTGACGAAAGTTCGAGCTAGGTTGACGACTGGATTGCACTTCTTCAGCAAAAGGGTGGTGAACAGCTGGAACCGTCTGCCTGGTGAAATGATAGACCTTCAGGCCGCCCAGTCCTTAAAGGGAGCCCTGGATAGCAAGGGGTACGAGATATTTCCTGAAAGTGAGCTCTCAGCATGTTCGCTAGATCGATGACAGGTGGTTTACAGGCCTATGTGATTTACGCGGACTCGACTCCTGTCCAACGAATGGAGTGCACTGAAAGATAAAAACTGATGGGTTTCAGCAATTATATTCGTTACCCTGTATAACTGACAGGAGACGGGAGACTGAACAAGCTAATGGCCGGGGCTGACAAGCTTGAGTGCACCTTGCAGCTGGAGTCGTGTGAAGTAAAATGGCGATGCTGATGTTTCTGCCGACACCAGGTGGACTTAAACAAAAAGAATTTAAGCAAGTAATCGATTGAGGGAACTGAGGCTGGACTGAATTCCTGACCTTTCGAAGAGCCTGATCAAAGTTTGCTTGATCATTTTCGCACCTCAATTGTTTACCGATGAGAGTCACCCACATGTCTCACGGGACTTCTCAAATAGGCCTAAGCGCCTGACCGAAGAACATTATCATACAGCACTAGTTGAATCGGGTCTGGATGTGTGAAAATGTTTTGAAGTACTGTTGTCCCGAGTGTAAGCCACCCTATGTGTCTGAGAAGAAAGGTTCGAAGAGGAAGATTGCCTATGGTCGGAGGAAGACGCGGCACCGGAATTGGCTGCTCCTGGGGGGCGGTTTTCATTACCCATTCATAAACAAGGGCACCTAATCTCTAAGCTGGCAGTTGCATTTTAGCGAGTTTGGTGTCTGTGAAAATGCTGCAATGGCACCGTGGCCCGTCTGGGGTGTATAACAACTGACTCTCACGATACTCAATTTCTCTGGCAATCAACATGCGGTGAGGTTTTACGTTTTCCTCTTATTTTAGCGGGGATTCGACGAAATACACTGAGCAGTGGAAGGCGCATAACTGGTGTGAATACCATCAAAAGAATTCTGGACGTTTGACTGACCATGGCCATTACTTGTCCCGTGCAAGCCGAACCAAGGGGCACAGTCCCAAGCTAGAGAGGACATACTAGATGCTGGAAACATGGGCTAAAGTTTTCAGCGTTAGGGTTGCACCTATGTGGAATAGACTGTCAGAGTATGCTGTTGAATGCAGCAGTGTACGAACTTTCAAGAAGGCCCTAGATTAGCACCAGAACACAGCGTTCCCACGGCTAGCTGTGTGAACGACGGATAATGAGTCTGCACTGGCCATTACCTGTCCTGTGCAGACTGAACTGAACTGAAGTGAACTGGAATTTTTGTCAATGAACTTACCTCTGTGAAGGTGATGATGCTTCGCAAACTCTGCCCGCCAGATAAAACATTCAACGCCCAATGTTTGGAGCCGAGGAAACTTGCCGATAGCACAAAGATCTGGATGCATGATTGGTCTCAGCCACTTTCGCACTGTAGAAACTGAACTGAACTGAACTGAACTGCATTATTGTGCACCGCTGGGAAAGAGTGACCACGAGTGTGTCAAAATAGTTCTATGCATGCGGCAACCGAAGGTACCCTCAAGGCTGATTAGGAATTTCGGTAGTATGGACATAGATAGGCTTCGTAATAGGGCGATGGGTTTGACCTGGGACGCGCCAGAGGAGGCTACTGTGGAGGAGCGCTGGCAGGCCATAAAAGGATCCCTGACTGCCCTACAGGAAGAGTTCGCACCCCTAAAACGAAGGAGTGGGGAGGACAAGCCCATGTGGTGGAAGGCTGCAATAGCCAAGGCCATCAGACGTAGAAACCGCTCTTGGAACCAGTACAAAGCTTCCGGCAGTCAGCTAGCCTAGAATCGCTATACGAAGCTGAGAAACGAGACTGTAAGCCTTTTGAGAACTTCTAAGCGGGAATTTGAGCTGAAATTGGCCCAGTCTGTAAGACAACAGCCGAAGAAGTTCTACAGCTATGTACAGTCTAAAGACTCAACAAGAAATGCTGTAGGTCCGCTATCCACTAGAGAATGTGGTATTGTCACTGACGACCAGGGCAAAGCAGACGCCCTGGGGGAATACTTTGGTAGTGTACATAGGATAGATAGTGGGGTACTAGTAGATCTGGCTCTGATACATCCTCCTCAGTTAAACGAGCTAGATCTCTCAGAGGAATGCGTGCGTAAGTACCTACAGGAGTTAAACAGCCACAAGTCAGCGGGCCCAGATGGCATTCATCCAGCTATCATCAAGCCGTTGGCGGATATCATAGCCCCATCGGTATTCAGATTGTATAGATCCACGTTGGACCAGGGAAAGCTGCCTCAGGACTGGAAAGTCGCGGCAGTCGTGGCAATACATAAGAGTGGGCCTAAGTCGGATGTGCAGAACTACAGGCCGGTAAGCCTAACTAGCATTCTCTGTAAAGTCCTGGAGAAGATCATCCGTGCCCATATCTGCCAGCACTTACTGCAGCACTCCATGCTAAGCCCGGCTCAGCATGGATTCCTGAAAAATAGATCTTGCCTGACCAATCTCCTGTGCTTCTTAGATGAAGTAACTCGACGACTGGACGAAGGTAAGCATGTTGAGGTATGTTACCTCGACTTTAGCAAGGCGTTCGACTCCGTTAATCATCGTCTTTTGCTATGCAAGATGGAGACTTACGGGATAGGTGGGCCAGTATATAGGTGGCTGGAGGACTTCCTCTCCCACAGGACGCTTTATGTCAAAGTGGGGGACAGGTGCTCCAGTTTGGTGAACGTCACCAGTGGTGTACCTCAGGGATCCGTCCTAGGCCCGGTCCTATTCTTGTTATTTATTAATGACCTAGCATCCACTCTTCAATCGCCCAGCTTTATTTTTGCGGATGATGTGAAGATTGTTGGATCTAAGGGTAGGGCGGACTTGGGCAGGGAAATAGGCACCGTCCTAAACTGGGCATAGAAATGGGACTTACTTCTAAACGCTCAAAAAAGCCATTTTTGTCAAGGGCAACAGAGAGCCTAACTGTCGCTCATGATCAAGGGCTGTTCACCGTAGAGGCAGCCAGTAGGGTTAAAGACCTGGGGATCATCATGAAAAGTGACTTCAAATGGTCGGAGCAGTGCAACGCGGCTGCGCATAAGGCTCGTGGGGAGCTCTTTAGACTGCGATCGGCTTTGTCTTGCCGGAAGCCGGAGGTATTCGTACCTATTTACATGGCTATAGTACGACCTCACTTAGAAGGTAGTGTGCAGGCTTGGTCACCCTTCTACAAAAAGGACGCCGCCTGCCTAGAGAAAGTCCAACGTCTCGCCACGCGAATGGTTGAAGGGCAGAGGGGTAAGACTTACGAGCAGAGACTCTGTGACCTGAATCTCTTCTCGTTGGAAAGGAGGAGAAGTCGAGGAGATCTCATAGAAACGTTCAAGGTAATGAAGGGCTTTTCTGGCCTTAGACCAGATAGTCTATTCCAATTGGCCGTAGACTCCAGAACAAAGGGACACGAAAAGAAGTTCATAAAAGCCCGATCTAGGTTGATGGCTGGATCGCACTCCTTCAGCAACAGGGTTGTGAACAGTTGGAACGGTCTGCCTGGTGAAATGGTAGATCTGCAGACAGTCCAATCCTTCAAATGTGCCCTTGATCGCAAGTGGTACGAGATCTTTCCTTGTAGTGAGCCTTAAGAATATCAACTAGATGGATGACGGGTAGCACTGTGGTCCTTCTGGAGTATGTTTTAGCAGACTTTTTCCCTCATTGCATACTGTCTCAGTGAACGCTCACGATGCATAATGTCTCTCGCAGTTGATGTGCGATGAGGTTTTCCGTTTCCCTCTCATTTTTAGCGGGGATTCGACGAAATACACTCGGCAGTGGTGGGTGCATAACTGGTGTGCATACCATCGAAGGAATTCTGGACGCTCGATTGGCCGTGGCCATTACCTGTCCTGTGCAGACTGAACTGAACTGAACTGAACTGAACTGAACTGAACATTTCGAGTAAACTGCGCTACGACCTCCGGCAGACTTTTTTTTCTGGATTCTCAGTCGTTGTTCGTGATGTATCAGAAGGTTGCTAGAATTGTAGTGAGATGGAGCCATTTAACATGTAATTGGCGCATGGACCATTTTCCCCCTTCATATTCCGTTCGTAAGGGAATAATTATCACTGCTTGGATTTATTTGTGAAGTAATTGTAATTTCTTCCATAGGAGTGGCTTCGGATTGATGATAACTCTCAGTTGAAATTTTCATTGAGACGCATTGATCCATTTTTACGAGGTCCATGAAACGAACATTAAGATAAGAAACGCATTGTAAATATGCCTTCTAAATATGAGCGTACTTTGGTCCAGATCTGGGCCAAACGTACAACTTAAGTGGTACTATCGCAGTAATTATTATGATTGTTTGAGTTTATTCCGGTAGTAATCCGCTTGTGATCAGTTAATTGAGTAAAAGATGAGTAGTCTTGTCAATAAAGACTATCTCTAGTTTTCCTTATTTTATTTTCCAACCATGGCTGCCTGATGAAAATAATCTGCAAGTTATGACGAATGTCTAATCTAGCACACCTGGTGACGATGCTATTTACTGAAGCAGCACACCCATACGGGTCCCATATGGACCTTGTATGGGCGATTCGTAAGGAAGTGGTGGGCACTACCATCCCTTGTAGCACACAGCCTGTTCGTAAAATCGGTTTTCGATCGGTTTGTCTAGTAGCCATTCTACAGGGATCAAAAATAAATTGACACGAAGGAAGTCGACGACCGAAGTTATGTACATTGCTTATTAGGCATTTTATTTTCAATATATGGGTTTAATACATTGAAATGCCCTGAACTACCAAGTTAGATCGTTCTATTTCATGCCCTTGAAATAAGTAAAACAAGGACAGTTATTAAGAAAATCATCGCATCGTAATATTACAATGTTTGGGTAGCGCTACCGGGGTCTATATGGACATGCCCACATTTCCGAAAAAAACGCGCGAGAAATTTATACCAATACGGCTTTCAGATAGAACTTTCCGTTCCTTTACTTAAATAAGCCTATGTGAATCTCCCTATCCTGTCGTTCTAAACCATTACTTTGCCAAGTATGTTCGGAAAGAACACCGTGATTTTAAAAAAATACATATTATTTGTGCAAAAACAGGATATAAGTGGAAAGTAAGCTAAAGAAAACAATGAGAAACACCTTTTGTGAGGGATCAGAAGGAACGACTACCAGAGGAACACGATGCTGACTCCGTGGCTTTACGATGAACATATGTTTTTGGCCTTCGTGCGATCACAGGATTTGTTGCTTGTTTTTTAGTAGCAGTCATGTGAATATTGGGTTTGGGAGTAGCGCCAGTGCTTGAAAGCAGCCCTTTTCCGCACGGAAACATGCGTAGGTAAACCGTTCAGGGATTTATATCTCCCGGGGTTCGAACAAGAAAAGACAAACATATGCTGGCTTATTCTCACAGGAACTAGCCGCGTAAAATTGAAAGTAAGCGTACCTTGAGGTGTAGCTTTTTTGACGTTCCTGGCCGAGGTATTCGAATCGGAAGTGAAGCAGCATTCAGACCGAAGATAAGAGACCAGGAAGTCACACATTGGTCTCCAATACGCAGCGTCGTAGCACCAGAAAATTCGTCTGAAGGGGAGATTGGTCTGGGAGTAGAAAGGTTTAGTAGGCACTTGGGAAAATGATCTAATTTATCGAAGAGAGAAGAGGGAAGAGTTGTGGAATAAAAGGGTTGGCTGAATGTTAAAAGAAGGTCCAGGGTGTGTGAAAATCACCACCACCATCATCATCATCCTACAGCGGTAAACATTAGGGCAAGCCCCACCGATCACTGCCTTTCCTACCATGTAGCACGTAGAATTAGAAAGTAATAATACACAAGATGGACAGGTAGTGGACTTACAGGGGTGGGAAAAGAAAAGAGCTCCCTAGTAGCCAACACGGAATACACAGTCTAACTGTACAAACACATCGATCAACCGTCCTGATTTGTCAGGAAGTGACAACATAATCACCACTGTTCATGGTTCGCTGCCATATCCTTCAGTATCTCCAGCCAACTGGTTGAAGGATCTTTTGGATCACAACCACGAAAACGTGAGGCACCTAGTTTTTCTGAGTTCACTGTACATTTTCTCATTTTCCGTTGCCAAGTCACCTGCTGACCTCCACGTGGCTCCTTCCACTCCCTAGGAGGAACGGAGAATAGGGCACGGTACGGTAGGCGTATGTCTGCCATATGTAACACGTGCCCCAACCAACGAAGTCAACTAAGCTGGATATGCTGTGATAGAACATTCTCGGAACCGGTACCCAATACTCTATTTCTGACCTCAGTGCTGCTCACTCGGTCATTCCATCTATCGATCATCAGGACTACCGGGGGACCCGTGTGGCGAAACGGATTAACCGCAATGGTTTTTTAGTGACGGCAGATGCTTCTATTTTGCGTTCGAGGGTAGTAATACCGGGTGAGTGTGCAAATCGGTCGCTGTTATAGGATGGTTATGTTAGAACTAGGGTTATTTATCAAGATATCCTTCTCAGCCCGCAACAAAGATTCAAAAAGAGAACAATTATTGGTATTGAGGGAACGGTAGCGAATGCAGAAATAGTGATTGTACAGTGGAAATTTGGGTTTTATCCACGAACTGAAAATGTCCGTTGGGAATGTCAAAGTCGGACAGGCGAGATGCTGTGATGGATTTGCGGATATAAACACAAATCCTCGCCTTACAGAAAAATGTTTAAAAAGAAAATAGTTGAGAAAATAAGGATGGGTTGTCATCGAAAGGAGAATTTTGAGTTCCGTGCAAAAATAGGACCAAGGGGGGAGGGGTGTCGGAAGAATTGGTGCACAAAATGAATGTCACTGTTTAGTTCACGAATGTTTACGAGTGCAGTATGCGAGTCGAGTAAACGTCTACGATAGCGAGTGCGCATTGGTTTGGTCGACCGATATTTCATTGTTCTTATCAGTGATGAGAAAAACCGGCAATCCAGCGACAGAAATTAGAATGATGAACCACAAAGGCTTTTGAAACTGGATCCCAGTCAGCTGTCGTCTGTATGTAGTTCGGTTGAATGGTTCTGTGCACGCCATCAGTGGCAGACTGAAGCCTCTGCGCTTGTTTTTCGGTTTTGTGTGTGCTCCAATTGACTAGCTCTCCTGGGGCCACCATAATTTGTCTCAACTGATCTACGATAACGATGAGACTGCATCTTGATGTGTTGTTATGGCTTGCGTGCCTCTATGACCCAAAGAGCTATACAGGATGGCTTTCTAAGCCGGAGATGAAATCATGTCTGACAGGCCAATGGGTAGAGGCCAGACGAAGTCCAGTCTCCTGGTCCTCCAGGTTGGGGGTCGATTTGAACCGGCAACTTAGTTAAAAATCAGTGGAAAAATAATTGATCCAAGCAAGTTGGCTTCCACTCAGCCACCCCGCGGTCTTGCGGCCAGGTTCTCGTTAGAACTAACGGCTTTGGTTGAGAACCCTAATCATTTTCCTGCCTTGCGGCTGGATACCCTAGTAGTGGCCATCCAACATTTCCCATGAACAGCACGACTACAAAGAATTCCATACTACATCGGTCGTCTCACAGGATAGTCATGACCGCGCTGCTCATTGCATCGAGCGGGGTAGGTAGTGATAAGTAGGCTACTACTCAGAGTTCCCTTTATTCAACCTGCCTTCTGTCTCCATCTAACTCTTTTTGTCTTCTCTATCCACCCATAGTGCTCCCACTGATATCAGCCCCGATACTCGCCACGAGTTTTGTCCCATAGTGCCGTGAATAACTTCAATATCATAACTCATATTTTCTCAAGCCTCGTCAGTCGCTGAATCTCAGCTCTTTTAACGTGCGTACACTAATGCAGGCCGGTCAGCAGGCGTGCCTGGCCCTCGCAATAGATTCTCTGATGATTGATGTCTGCTGCGTAAGTGGAACGCGTATCCAGGATTCGAGTGGTATAGTTCAACTAACTGCTCCTGGTATTTCATCGAGGTATTTCCTGCGCATTATAGGAGAGGAGGCAGTTAAAGCTGCGGGTCAACGTGGTTTAGGAATGGTCTTGACTGACAAGACTGAAGCTGCCCTTTTAGACTGGATCTAGGTTAATAGTCGTTTATGTGCTGTAAGACTCGAGGGGTCATTTGTTGTTCTAAAGGATAGTTATGTTAAGAGCAGTTTGTCTGTGATCTCGGCACATGCTCCAACAGATTGCAGCTGTGACACACAGAAGGATGAGTTCTGAAGTGAACTCACTACTCCCTTCCGCAAGAGCAGAGACTCCGGCGTTGTAGTGCAAGTTGGTGATTTTAATGCACAAGTTTGCAAATTTGGTGTGTCAGAAGCTTGTTTAGGTGAGCGTTGTGCCTTAGTCGCTCAGCGTACAGATAACGGGGATAGGCTTCTCCAGTTTTGTGTGGACAATCGGTTATTCCTAACTAGTACGAATTTCCGACACAGCTGGCGTCGCACAGCGACACTTTGAGTCAGATTGATACCACAATAAGCTACCAGTGGCGCAGTTCTATGCAGAACTGTAGATCCTACTGGTCGACGTACGTAGAGTCGGATCATGTATTAGCTTTAATGGGATCATCGCTCCAGCTTCATGGTCATGCACGCAAACCGCAAACCCGGTTAGGCGTGCAACGTTTGTGTGATCCAGAAGTTTGCATCAATTATGAGCAGAAATTATCACATGAGCTGGGATCTACGATGATCAGTAATGTAGACGAGCACTGGGCTCATATCTGGCAGGTGATGCACATTGTAGCAGGTTTCACCTGTGGTCCTAGATCTGATGTCCATCAAAGACACTGGATCTCTCAAGAGTCGGTCAGTCTAATGGAGCGAAAACGTCAGCTCTCGGACCATAAGGCGTGAATATAATACGAAGAAATATATAACAGCAAGTTTAGAAAAGCCTTAAGGATGCCCGCAAAAATTGGTGGGTCGAGGTAGCCGAAGAAACGGAAGTAGCAGCAGCTTCAGATAACAGTCAAAGACTGTTAAAACTTATTCACGATACCGGTGGATGGCGAACCCCTGTCAGTGAAACGATATGCGATAGAAATGGAGAGCGTATTTGTGCCAAAGAGAAAAGTTTGGACCGAATACTTCAAGGAGCAGTTTAACTGGCCGCGCGCTAGTTACTCCTACCTCAACAAGTGCTAGGGAATGGAAGAAACCACGTGGAGGTCAACAAGTGATGTGGCAGCGAGGAATGAGGAAATGTACAACAGACTTAGGAAAAGTATGTGCTTCACGTCTTCGTGGTTGGGGTCCAAAAGATCCATCTACCAGTTGGCTGGAGACACTGAAGGATATGGCAGCGAACCGTGAACAGTGGCAATCGTGTTGTCACTTTCTATCGAATCAGAATGGTTGATCGATGTGCGTTTGTACAGTTAGACTGTGTATTCGGTGTGTTGGCTGCTAGGGCATTCTTTCCTTTTCCCACCCATATAGGTCCAGCCCCTGTCCATCTTGTATATTCATACTTTCTAATTCAGCGTGCAACATGGTGAGAAAGGCAGTGGTCAGTGGGTCTTGCCCTACTGTTTAACACTGAACGATGATGATGATGATGAAGTGCTATTCCTTGGGGAGTATCAGTTGAACCCACTTGAAGTGGAAGTGGGCCATGTATTCGATTACTAAAGCGTGAGAAAGCGACCGGCCCGACGGACTTCCTCCAGTTTTTTTCAAAATGGATTTTAGTGCGTTGATAAAATCACCTACCACCCTGTTTGGCGACTTTTGAAACGAGGGGCGTACTCCGTTGTTATAGAGCGAGTCATTGTTCCTGTCTTCAAGAAGGGAATACGCAGTGACTGTAGTAACCGTCGTGGGTCTGTTTAGTTCCGACAGTCAGCAAGGTATTAGCCTTGATTTTGCTGCGCCGTCTGATACCGGCTCGCGAGAGGAACGCCCGCGAACAACAGACCGGATTCCGCCCAGGTTGAGAATGCATCGACCAGATTCTTACTCCTCGCCAAATAATTGGGACGCCTCATACACACACCACCGACCGACAATAGTGATTTTCCCTTACTTGAAAGGCGTCTTCGATTTGGTTAACGAAATTGCATTACTCAGTGTTGTTCACCGAAAAGGTGTGCCACAGAATTTCGTGAATCTACTGAAGTCATTGTACTCTGATACTTCTGGTCGCGTAGTGGTTTACGGTGAACTATCCAGTCCGTTCGAAATGACCGGCGAAGTTCGACAAGGATGTCCGATTTCGACATTCCTGTTCAACTTCGTCATGGACGAGATAATGGAGAATGCGTTGCAAAATCTTCAGGATGTGAACATCGAACTAGGAAGTAGTGAAAAGCTGAATGACCTAGATTACGCGGACGATTTTGTCTGCCTGTTGGGATGCGCGGAACATGCGCAGCGCATACTGGACAGTCGTATAAGTTCTATAACTTCATTCGGCATGCATTTTGCACCTTCAAAGTGTAGATTGATGTAACAAGACTAGGCGTCAACGGTTCGAGCTTGATGCTCGATGAGGAGGAACTAACAATTGTCGGTCTCTCCACTCACCTCGGCAGCAATGTGACGACGGATGGGAGCACTGTAGTAGTGGTGAGCACGCATGTATCCAAAGCTCGAGCGTCGTACGCTGGACTGGGGCACTTGTGGTGCCGTCTTGATATTTCACTAAAGTTGAAAGGTCCTGTGTATTGAGCCGCGGTGCGTTCAGTTTTATTGTATGGTTGCGAGACACTGAGTCTGCGTGCAGGTGTTGACCGCTTTGAGTTTTTCGACCACCGATGTTTGCGTAGTATCGCTAAGATTAGATGGAATGACCGAGTGAGTAATGCTGGAGTTAGAAATGAATTATTGGGTACCAGTTCAGAGAATGTTCCATCATAGCATATCCAGCTTAGTTGACTTCGTTGATTGGGGCACGTGTTACGTATGGCAAGCACACGTTTACCATACCGTGTCCTGTTTTCCGTTCTTGCTAAAGAGTGGGAGAAGCCACGTGAGGGTCAATAGATGACTTGACAACGGAAAATGAGAAAATGTACAGTGAACTCAGGAAAATTAGGTGCCTCACGTCTTCGTGGTTGTGATCCAAAAGATCCTTCAACCAGTTGGCTGGAGATACTGAAGGATATGGCAGCGAACCATGAACAGTGGTGATTATGTTGTCACTTTCTGACAAATCAGGACGGTTGATCGATGTGTTTGTGCAGTTAGATTGTGTATTCCATGTGTTGGCTACTAGGGCGTGCGTAGGTGCACTTCCCGTTCACTTTGTATATTCATTCTTTCTATTTCTACGTGCAACATGGAGAGAGGAGCAGTGGCCAGTGGGGCTCTTCCCGAATGGCACCCGCGTGATCGGTGTCAGTAAAGGAGCTGTTCATGGTGATCTTTGGAAACTAGGTAGGAAATGGCTTCCCCTATGTCACTCGGCCTTTTATTTGAGGTAGCAACTGCAGTCCGTCTACAACCAAGTGCTATCTGTCTGGTAACAGGATGTTTTATCTTGCAAGCCGGTGGTCGAACGAGCGATTCGTAGTCCGTTTGGATAACGGTCTTCCAGTCGAGGATGCCCAACGCGTCCTAGTGAAGCTTACCCCACTCAGGATAAATGAGTAAGGGACAAGAGACACTGACCCAACTTGGTGGCGGGCTACATTCGCGCACATCAGTTTGCTGTCTTTGGGATTTTGTGGCTTTTATCTACAGTTCGCTGCCAGGGGAAAGACTCGCCACTTCTAACAATACCGCGTTGCTTCTGTCTGGCTGCTCGCCATCGGCCTGTCCTGAAGGAAGCGCTTTGCAGTCTTGTCGGCAAAGCCCCCGGGGCCATCGTAGCACGCAAACCCGATTATCATGGTAAGGTAGCAGCATCGATCAGTGACCAACAGTGGTGGGGTTCGAACATCTGACCTTCGATGTGGTAGACAGACGCTCTAAAGCACTAGATCACCACCGTCAGGCGTGGTAAATATTGTTCCTTTTTGATTTTCCTGGCTTAGGTTACCGGTCATCCCAGTTTTACGCTTACGCGTAAGTTCAGAGAAAGGAGTAAACCTCATCACACAAGAGACCGTTGTACTATCGTGTAACTCAGGCAACCAAGACCGCGAGACTAGAGTAAAGAACCCAGTGAACTACATACAAGTGAGGTGTGGTGATGATTTGGGCGGTAGGGCCCACGATCAAGGTTGGAAGGCAACATTTAGTTGCTAATATCGTGCATCTGGCTCGTTTTTGAGTTTAATCTGTCAGATTCTTGGTTCAACTTTGGATGAAGATAAACTTCATGTTTCATAATGTGTGGTGAATTCTGTCTGCCGCGACTCATCGATTTCTTCACTTTGGCGAAACCTGATGTAGCCGGTGATTATCTTCCAGTAATGCATTTTTACGGGATACCGTTCATTTATCACTTGCAACTCCTTTCAATTATTATTTTTTTCTTCAGACACCCTGCTGATGAAAGCTTTGATCTGAGGAGAAATGCTTGACGAAGGGCAGCTGTGTGAGGTCACGTCTCCACTTGGTTTGGTCTATCCAACAAATGGTTTGTCGAAAGTAAATGTAATCAGATCCGTTGCGGAGATCGAATCGAGTTCGCCTCAGAAATTTCCGCAAGATCGACCTCCTCGGCCTTTTTCGAATCCCACGAAATCTCTTCAGTTGGGTCATGTCTTTCATGATAACAACAATTTGGGACAAACATACAACACAGACATCACCCAAATTAGCCGACCCTCCAGCACTCCAACCCACTGCAACCTGCGCCTTGGTGTCCCAAAACATCAAGCTTCTTATCTTTCTAAAATGAGTGGGACTTTGATTCGTGAGACAAAAACGATGGACGAAATTGTGAATGATGCGGGTTATAATAAATCGTTATCCCAACAAGGTGCCCATGAAGATCTTTCTTTGGTGATAGAAACGACTGTTCCTTGTGTTTCCCCGGCTTTGACAACAATTTCGTCCGTGTCACAACTTCTGGCTGATGATTACACACCAACAACAAACCTCCCAAACGTATTCTCACCGTTTCGCCCAGCTTCCAACCTCGGAGACAAGAAGGTAAGTACTATTTCGAAATCAGATTAACTAGCTGCTCGTTACCAGAACCCCCCAAAAGGGCGAAATTACCGCAGCCATTTGAAGCGCCCACATTCTGCGGTGACCCTGGCTTCTAATTCGCTAGATGTTGAGGCAGTGGCATTGCGCCCTTCTTCGGCGCCGAAGCGTCTACTGGAAGACGTTTTTGAGCCAGTTTCCTCCCTCTTGGCGAGTGGTACCACTTTGTCGTTCGACAATATGAGCTCACAGATGGAGATTTGTGGTCATGAAAACAATCGAAATCCGCCGCCGAAGTCCACTTTGGAAGCTTTGGTTGCCTCTGATTCGCCACTCCTGTTTTTCTCATCTGCATTTTCAGCAGACGCGGATAAAGATCCAGTACAGCTCTGCAATCTGTTTGGTGCTTCTTCTCCACCACAAAAGCAATGCACGTTGCCGTCACTTTCTGACCAGCCTTGTCGCATTAATATTTCTCTAGGTCTGGAACCAATCAATGTGGACTTCCTGCCGAATGATACCGAATCAGATGGTCTCAATGCAAATTCCGCAAACTCAGTATCATCTTCCAAATCCATGGTCTCTTTAGACTTGAGCGAAACAAATATAACGAATGCAGACGAACCAATTGAGCTGAAATCCAATTTGAATGTTTCGCCGGCTGATCTCACTTTAGATAACGCCACCTCTCTTACCACGCAGTTCAACGCATACGTGGAAGCAATGCGTAGTTATGCAGCCGAGCTGTGCCCCGTGGACTGTGTAATCATGCTGGAACGTTGTCGTCCATTCAATTGTGATACGTCTTTCATGAAGTATTTTCACGAGCAATATTTGTGTCCCATACTGAGGTTAGTTCCCATCAGTGCAATGTGCAGTATTATCCATTACCGTAACTTTTACTTCGGTATGACATGCAAAGATCACAACTAACCTGATCATATTATGTAGTTATGATTATCATCTGTTTCCCCGTTTGGAATTGTCAAATTTACCACACAAATACTCCGATTGTCTGTTTCGGAGAAGAGATTGCTTTGCGGACAAGCCTTTCAAATACGTACATCACAGTACTAATCGGAATATGTTTCATCGCTTTTAAATATTCCGGAACCAGGGATGTTAATGGTCGAGTGGTTCAAAGCATTTGATTACCACCTCGTAGATCCAGAGTTCGAAACCCCACCATCACCGGTTACTTTGGAGGTAGACTGTAATCCCCACTGTTGTCGGGCTCGTTTCAACACCTGATCTGTTGGGACCTCACGTAGTTCTCCACTCCAAATCTTAGGGTGTGGTTGCCGGCTAACCCTAGTAGTGCAGTAGACCTTTATGGCTCTGGGGTATATACCCCCCCACCACTGTACTCATGCGCAAGCATGTGATAAAGATCCGAAAAACAATGCCTGATGCTACCACGCAATATTATTTGAATTTCTTCAAGTATCTTGAAGACGGATTGGTCCTTCTTGATATTTGTAGCACAATGTGTTCTGCACATGTACATGAGGAAATATCTCTACGGATCAGGGGTACACAAGTGTTTTTACCCCTGATCCGATATGACAATATTTGTTCTTTATCACCGCTTTTATTAAATTGGCAAGATCGTCCAAATGTAAGCTGCGGATGGCAGAACTAAGTATTGTTGGTTGAGCGATTATCTTCATGTGAGAACAAGCTTCCCCGGTCTAATCAGTGACCGTGTAACTCAGTGGTGGGTCTAGTACAAGTTTCATACCCGTTGCTTCTTTTACGCTAGGCAACACAATGTAGTGACCGGTGGTGGTCGAGTGGTTCGAAGCATTTGATTACCATCTCGGAGGTCGGCGGTTCGAATCCCCACAGTTACCAGTTACTTTGGTGGTAGACAGTAATCCCTACTGTCGTCGGGCTCGTTACCACACCTGATCTACTGGGACCTTATGCGGTTACCCATCACTTCAAGTTTCACGATCTGGTTGTTGGTTATCCCTATTAGTGCAGTTGGCCTTTGAGGCTATTGCGCTCATGCACAAGCATGTGATAAAAACATTTCGATCGAATTTACGATTCTCGCGCACGATTTCTACTGATTGACGACCTTAGCAATTGCTTGTTCGTCTGAGGGCGTGTTCCCATTAATTTTTACCACAGTCTAGTCACGTTGCTCTGGGCTCTTTGGCATGTACTGAAATTTTGCGAACGCATGTGAACCATATTCCCCGGGTATCAGTGGGCTGTCGCAGAAGCTACTGACCGAATAGCTTATAGTTTATTATGGTTCATTATCGTGATTGAATGAGTTGTTTAGTGAAATAATTGGGTGAGAGAAGTCGGTTACTTTCTCAGGTCAATTCTCCTTTTTGGTTTTTGTGAAATTTCGAATCTTAGATCGCATTTATTCATTTCATCCATTCCAGTCTCTCTCAATGTTTACCAGTACTCTGTTATGCTCGTGCCATTTGTGCGATATTCCGTGTCTATTTAAATCAATTGAATGATGAACAGTGATCGTCTCGTCATCTAACCGACTGTCGACCGTACAGAATTCAACCAGTAAGACTGAAACAATTAGTGATTTTGCACCGGGCCACGAACTGACCATCCTCTGTCTCCAACCAATAGCCGTCATCCTAAACAGCACATTACAAGGAGGTCATTTGAGTGATGCGGTAAGGCCACATGTCTATCCATCAATGCAATCGATGGATGTTAAATGATCTGTATTAAGGATTCTTTCGAACTGCTAGATACTCCACCTCAAAATAGATGATTCGGTTTTTTCCAGGAACATTTGGTTGTGTTGTGTAAATACACGCGTCTGTTAAAGCTTATGATAAAGTAATCAATTCGGTTCAATTCCTGCAGCGTGCAGTTTGTTCCTGATGGTAAAATGGATATCCGTTTTCTGAACTGAGGTCTCTTGGGTCCCATCCATGTCTTTCGCAGCCACTTTCACCATTTAAGGTTTTCACACGTTGACCTGCCCCTAACTACTGCTTGCTCAATAAAAAAAACAATGCACACAAACGGAGCCACTGTGGAAACATGCGCAGTTTTCCAGTCTCTTTGAATTTCAAAACCGAGGACTACTCGCGCTCCTTTCATGAGCTATTGACTTCTTAGGAAGTTTAGAACCTTGTTTGTGACTTTTGGGGCTTTTCTGTGCGCGCTCAATAGGGCACAGGTCTCGATAGGATCGAGCTCACGTACGTCATTCTGTCCTCATTTGATTTTGCACAATACGACTGCTGGCGCAGACGGGGTTGAGGAATTGGACGTGCTGGATTCTAGTACAGCCAGAACTTGGCATCAGTCAGCCATTAGGATGGGGAATCTGAATACCTTAAGCACAATTCAGTGCCCCTGCGGAACAACAAGTTCGGTTGTATTTTAACAATTTTGGAGAATAAATCGGTAAATGGGATGAAAGCTGCTGTGATGGACGAGTGGCTTCGATTTTGGCAAGATCAGATTTAACAAGCGTTAACCAGATCCCTTACTAACAACTGAAGTTTCTGCAGCCATCATCCTCTCCAACTTCTTTCTCCTTCAGCCCCTTTTACCCTACATCCATTCCTCATCTTGACCCGCTTGTTTTCTACTCTGTTACAACGAGACATGTTCGTTTGATGCTTCCTTTAATTGCCACGTGTCAACCAGTTTAAATCGCATCTAACCAATCCAGCCGGAAGAATTACACATGAATTGACCCCCATTTTATATTTTCCATTCTTTTCTGGAACTACCTCCTGTTACTAAATGTCCGCCGATGTTTCTCATTCCCAAAACGGGCGGTCGTTTCAACCCCGGTAACTGGTGGTAGTCGAGTGGTATGAGCGTTCATCACCTCGAAGGTACGATGTCTGAACACCACCATCACCACATGTTACATTGGTGTTAGATAGGAATACACTGTCGTTCAGCTCCTTGCCCCATATTGTTCGTTGTATTCTTACGTAACCCACCAGCTCAGTTTAGTTCAAACAGCCATCAACCACTCACTCAGTGCATTGGCTTTAATTGCTGTCTCTCAGCGGCAACTTCCATCGGAAATAACGAACGGAAACCAGAGTATAAAAAGAGTAAGAAGAGAACTACAGGAAGTGTAAAATCGACAAAAAAATTATGAATCCGAGAACGACACTGATCGTGACTCGTAACCGTATCTTGCAGTGTATCTAACCACTGAGTGCGAGGATCTCCTGAATAGCCGGTGAATTCTAGCACACCCTACATGGCCAAGATAAATCGTTGAGCTTTTCATTCCTTTCTTCCACGTCATGGACTGGCCACTCCTACTCATCTTCCAACCACTACAAGCCTCAACCGAGGACTTATTTCCGGATATATGCGCAACACGAGTCCCAGCCACCTTCCACGTCATGGATTGGCCACTCCTACTCATTTTCAAACCCTTACCCGCCGCCTCAGCGAACGTTGCGCACCGGGGAATCCCTTCAGGGGACATGCGCAGCACATGTCCCAACCACCTTAGCCTGGTGAGCTTAAGTGATTCATCTAGTGATTTAACTGGTGTACCTGAGATAATCCGCCAAAATTCAGCATTACTTTTACGGTGTTCCCACCAAATTCTACCAATGCTACGGAGAAATCGGTTTTCAACTACCGACAATCTTTGTATATTCTCCATCCGCAGTGGCCATATCTCCGAACCATACTGAAGCACTAACCTGACTACTGCAGTGTACACTCGACCATTGATAGACAGACGGATTTCACGTCGACGCCACAGATGACTGAAGTTAGCAAATGTTAAGCGAGCCTTCTTTATACGCGAGGGCATTTCATCCGATATCCGACCTCCGGGTGAGATGCAGCTCCCTAGATAACAGAATTTGTCTACCAGGTATATAGTTTCTCCAGATACTGAAAGGTTTTGTGTTGGACCAACCCAATCCTGCAACAACATCTTGCACTTTGAAGGTGTAAAACGCACATCGAATATTGCTACGCAGTTACTCAAGCTGTCCAGAAAAGCTTGCAACTTACATGGATCTTCACTTAGAAGAACTATGTTGTCCGCATATTCAAGGTCTGACACCTTTCCACCTGCGAAAAGCCCAATACGACTGCTCTCATCTGAAAAAATAGCGGTCTCTAGGACCATATTATTCACAAAGCTAAGAAGAAAGTGAGAGAGGGGACAACTCTGGCGTACACCAGTTTCATGGTGAATTTAGCTGGCATATCAAGCTGAATTCAGACCCGCCAACAGAGGCAGAGATCCGCAGTGTACACTTGACCATTGATAGATAAATGGATTTCACGTCGACACCATAGATGACTGGGGTTGGAAAATGTTAAGCAAGCCATGTTTATACGCGAGCGCATTTCATCCGATATCCGACCTCCGGGTGAAATATAGCTATCCATCGATAAACCTTGAGTGGTTCCTTTGCCGCTGTTGTTTTTATTACATACTCGCGTATGAGTGCAGTGGAAGGAGTACGCCCCATAGCCTCATATCCCAGTGCACTATTAGGGATAACCGGCAACCACACCCCGAGGCTTGGAGTGAGGAGGAACCACATAAGATCCCAATAGGTTAGGCTTGGATTACTGTTTATCACCAAAATTCGACAGTAGGTGCACCTCTTACTGTTATGTTTATTCACGTATTACCAAAGGATTGAGCGATGATCAATGACCGATGCACACCAACGTTATTCAGTTACAGTTTCAGCAGTTCAAGTCCTCGAGGCGAAGTGCGATCAAAAATTTCCATGTGTGAACTTGAATTTGATTGGTTCCCAAGAAATTATTTTTTGTCGCACACTGTGGTGGACTGAGTCGGAAGCCGCATTCACGTCAAGGAAATGTCTGCCTAATTTTATTAAATAAATGACCTATTGGTAGTTCTGTATGGCTCTCGATTTTGCGTGTCCTTTAATCCACTACTCCCAACCTATATTGTTTCCTCATTCTGCATAATAATGTTTGTTTTTGTTTTTAATTTTAGCAATCTGAACGGTGGTCCTCCACTAAATGCGGACTTTGGTCGTGATGTGAGTGTACTTTTGGTCATTCTCATCTGGTTCGATAATCTCTATTCGGTTGTTCTCTGTCGTTCTGTTGCAACGTATGATTTTCACTGAGGAAATTCCGAAAATCTCCATACAAATCAACTTTGTTCACATATTTACCGAATAGCTTGCAAAAGCGAGCATTCAACAATCGTAATTTGATATTAGACTGATGCACTTCAAGAATAGAGTAGAACGAATCTGTAGAACCATGATAATGCATTTAAGTAGTAGGTTACTCGATTTAGTCAATGTCTTCATCATGCGGCGTCATCCCTCAACTCACCATTGAAGACCGTGGAAGCATAGTACTATATATATATATATATATATATATATATATATATATATATATATATATATATATATATTATAGAGAAGTAGACTGAGTTGCGACTTTTCGATCCTAACCAGAACTTGTTGTCAAGCGTGAACTTGGTTACCATGATAAATTTGCCTGGAACTTGAAAGTTCAAACTTAGTTAAAGGGTTGAGTACAACCGATTTTTAAATTAATGGGGGCAAATTTCACCACAGTTGGTTTTTGTCATTGATGAATAGGATGCTGATCCAGCCACGAGTAATTGCTTTTTGCTGAGTTTTTTAATCCTATGTATGTGTGCCAGACACAAAGAATCGAACACGCCATACAACACACACACACACACTTGGAGAATACTGCATTATCTTTCGCGGTCCAACAGACATTCCTCCGTTGATAGTTCAGACTCACAGGCAGACACTGTCGGTTCACTTGGAAAGCATAATTTTCACACGAGGCTCATATGAGCGTGGTCCGTTGAACTGCCATCCTATTTTTGCGGGAATGAGGCAATGTGCACTCAGAATCACATAATTTTACTACTTTCGCAAACAAGAGAGAGGGATATTGAATAACGAGAACGAATCAAGCGTGCGTGTTCCTGTGACAGACAATGATCGTTATCATTCCGCAACGGATGCATTTTTACTCCTCATTGTTTCGAAGAATGGTGTCACGATAAGATGTGGTAGGAAAAAACCAACACATTCGATCTCGATAAATATGGCTACACGAAATAAACCCATTGACGTAATCAGAATGCAGAATGTAGGCGAACATTTGTTTTCGGTGATTTCATTCTCTGTCAGATCCGTGGTGGTCGAGTGGTTTAGGGCGTCTCACTATCATGTCTATGGTCCGGGGTTCAATTCCCCACCGTCACCGATTACTTTGGTGGTAGATAGTATTCCGCTGCGTTCCGGCTCGTTACTATGCCTGATACAATGAGACCTCGGGGTTCTCCACTCCAAGTCTTAGGGCGTGGTTGCCGTTTATCCCTAGTAGTGCAGTGGGCCTTCCTGGCCGTGGGGTATGTGCTCCTTCCACTGTACTCATGCGCAAACATGCAAAAAAAAATGGCAACGAAAATTGTAGAAACGCTTGTCAAAAGAGTTATAAGTGTCTTATTTACTGTTTCGAAGAGGAAAGGATGAGATGGTAAAAAAGGACGCACAGAAAGCATTACATCTATCTAATGAGAGGCTTTTTCAGTAAATTTTTGTGCGCTATTGCGAAGAACCGTGAAAAAAAGTAAGCTGTGTCGGTTTTCGGTCAATCTGAAGGCAGCATTAGAAGTCGAACGAATTTGGTCTGCTGTTGCATTTGAGAAATTCAAGTTGTATCGTTAGTAGTTTCGGCTCTGGGTTTACTATATATGCTCTATGGTGAGAATCAGAGGGCACACAAAAACGCGACTCTTCATGGGAACCTCACAGAACTTCATTACGTTGAATTCGTGGTCCTAAAGCTCATCAAGTCGGTTGATGTGGTCTGCATCAGTCACGTTCAACGTTGCTGTTGCGTATCGTTATCCACGACGCTGAACAACGTAAAATTAATCGAGCTCCAAAACTATGCTTTTGGGTTATCGAGTCAAGTTTTTTTTTTGGAAGATTGCCTTGTTGCCGTGTAATGCGTTAGGTCACACCTCACATCAGGATATTCATCGTATAGACGTGGACATATCGATTTATTTGTTATGTGATTTTGCATTTTTGGAGAGACGGACACATAAAAGATTCAGTTTCCACAGCAGCTCTGATTTGGTTGTGACGGAGAGTTCATTTTCACTATTGAAGAAAGTGTAACGCACTTGCTTCACATTAGACATTGAAGGCAAGATTGATGCACATCTTAAGCACTCGGTAACTAGTGCGTTATCATAGCTGGGGTGATGGACCCTGTGTCTTATAAGTTCCGAGAGGGGTTCATATATTACTAACTAAGGAATAACATACAACTTAGAAATATGATAGAATTCTACGTGCAAGCAAATGCCCGTAATTCTCCTACTTGCGGTTCATATTCCCACGTGTTGAATTGAATTTATTATGCAGTTCTGGTCACCGAGAGAGCAAAGGTAATTCGAAATGCCTCTCGTTTGTACTAGTCACGAAGTGGTCTGTGCAGACCACATAAAACGATTGTCTCAAAGTGTAGCGCTGCGTGTAAGGGTTAGATTAAATCCGAAAACCGTGATGTCAGCCAACCTTTTGGCAACACGCGTGAATAGAACTCGAAAAGTTGGAAGATGTAAGCCATACGAAAATATATCCAAATCACTGGAGGCCGTGCGGAGCGACCATTTCGGTCAGAGAGCGACCACTGGTATCTAGCGCACGGTAACATATCTTGTCACTGCTCACTCGATGTTCCCACCGAACGCTAGCAATGCTTTGGAGACATCGGTGGTCAAACACGGAAAGTCGCCGTGGCTCCTCAATGCAGTGTGGCCGTAAAGCAACACACTAGGTAACTGTGTTGTACACCCTTCCTCAAGGGAAGTCGGGTGTCATGGTGCCGCCAAAGGTGTCGCACGTTGTTGAAAGCTGCCCTAGATCTCGCTTTTCGTGGTGCGATCTCCCTAGCCCCACCTCCAACTAAATTCAGGTTCTCGAGGTACTTACAGTCATCAACTACTTCAAGCTGATCATCACATAGAATGATTGCATGCGCAAGCCCTGGTTTGTCTTGTAAAAGTACTCGGCACTTAGGCGGAACGAAGCAAAGACCATATATGGACATTTCAATCGCCAATGGGTGTAAAACGTATTGCCTTGTCTGTGGGTTATTATTCAGGAGAATGATATCATCGGTGTGTTTAAGAATAAAATCTGAGTTCTCTGGGAGGAAATCAACTCCACCGTTTACTAGAATAGATAAGGAATTCTGTAAAATCATCCCCCGCCACAGAGTTCATGATGGGGATATCGGACAACGTTGCCGTACTCCGCTGGAGACGACAAAAGTTAACGAAAGCTAACCATGGACCATATCCCGACCTGAGGTATGATGATGCAACTCTTCTAGAATCGACACATACCTCTTAGATACTCCATCTCCCATCAAACAATTCGATGGCGCAGTTCTGGTAACAGAGTCGAAAGCCGCATGAATGTCTGAAAACGGTGCTCTAGCAACTGTCAGGATGGAGATTTGATCAATGCATCCACAACCGGTGCAAAATCCATATTGCTTCTCGCGAGTCTGGTCTTCACGCGATTGGTACAAACTGCGAGGTCTGACAGACGCAAGCAACCTCGACGCTACTGTGATCAGGCCCATAAACCTGTGGTTGGCGGAGTTACTGCTTGAGCCCTTTGTGAAAGTAAGAATAACAATCGATTCCCCCCCCCCCCCCAGGAAGAGAACAGATTTTAGGATTCGCTACCCAGCTATACTTTGACATCTTTAAGCAGCACTAGACGTAGGCTATCGGAGCCCGACACCATGTGACGTCCTAAAGCACAGATTATCTTGCGGATCTCTGCCTCTGTTGGCGGGTCTGAATTCAGCTTGATATGCCAGCTAAATTCACCATGAAACTGGTGTACGCCAGAGTTGTCCCCTCTCTCACTTTCTTCTTAGCTTTGTGAATAATATGGTCCTAGAGACCGCTATTTTTTCAGATGAGAGCAGTCGTATTGGGCTTTTCGCAGGTGGAAAGGTGTCAGACCTTGAATATGCGGACAACATAGTTCTTCTAAGTGAAGATCCATGTAAGTTGCAAGCTTTTCTGGACAGCTTGAGTAACTGCGTAGCAATATTCGATGTGCGTTTTACACCTTCAAAGTGCAAGATGTTGTTGCAGGATTGGGTTGGTCCAACACAAAACCTTTCAGTATCTGGAGAAACTATATACCTGGTAGACAAATTCTGTTATCTAGGGAGCTGCATCTTACCCGGAGGTCGGATATCGGATGAAATGCCCTCGCGTATAAAGAAGGCTCGCTTAACATTTGCTAACTTCAGTCATCTGTGGCGTCGACGTGAAATCCGTCTGTCTATCAATGGTCGAGTGTACACTGCAGTAGTCAGGTTAGTGCTTCAGTATGGTTCGGAGATATGGCCACTGCGGATGGAGAATATACAAAGATTGTCGGTAGTTGAAAACCGATTTCTCCGTAGCATTGGTAGAATTTGGTAGATAATCTCAGGTACACCAGTTAAATCGCTAGATGAATCACTTAAGCTCACCAGGCTAAGGTGGTTGGGACATGTGCTGTGCATGTCCCCTGACGGGATTCCCCGGTGCGCAACGTTCGCTGAGGCGACGGATAACCGGTTGAAGATGATTAAAAGTTGTCAGTCTGTGACATGGAAGAAAGGTATGGAGAACCCAACCAGCGGACTTGGCCATGTAGGACGTGTTAGACTTTCTGGGTGGGGTCTAAGAGACCCTCTCACTCAGTGGTTAGATACGTTAGAGAAAATGGTTAGGTGTCGCGATCAGTAAATCTCTTGTATCCACAAACTCTCTGTCGACTTGGCATTAATATTTAAGTTCTCTTTGTGTTCCTTCCATAATCCTGTTCGTTTTCATTATTCCCGATAAAGGCTGTCGCTATGAGATAGCAACCAGAACCACCGTACACAGTGCATAATTACTGGTTGTTTTACCCGAATCGAACCGAACTGTCAGCTAATTTTTGATTTTAGTGTGCTTAACCCAGCGTTCAAGACGCCACTACCTTGTCACCAGTTTCGCAAATCATTTTACTCACTCCTAATTGTTTCTTACTGGCGGCATGCCTTAGGCGGGGCGGCTTGCATGGTTTGCCCGTGGCTGCTGCATGTCTCATCTCAGATTTATTGAGACCAGATCTCGTGGTTCCTCAGGTCGTGGTGAGTTCACCTCTCAAGAAACGGTGTCTGCCGTTTTGCTCACTACCAGCCGGGATCGACCGATATGCGTCTTGAAGACACAAGGAGTTACCAGAAATCCTGGATTTCTTGACACGACGTCTCAGACCACAAATCATCATGAAGTAAGAATACAGAGAATTCTCAATAAGCGGCAAGCGCTGATCAACGTTCTCGGGTGAAGCTTTTGCTAGTTTTCCAGCTAGTGCATTTTGAAAGTCAGATGAGCTGTGTGGTTTAACTTTTCATAGTCTAACTGACACTTTATCATGCGCTTTGAGTGCTCACCGAAGCACACGAACAGCCTGGCGCACACTAGAGCATGATCTAGCCCACACCAGTAGTCGAACACGATTGTTAAGCTTGAATGCGACCGCACCACCTGTAGCTGATTGCGATGTGGTTGTTTTGGGTCCATGGCTGGGTCAGAGAGGAGATAAGCCAAGTATCATATCAGCGATTGGAGCGTCTGACTACCTTACATGAACTTACAAGTCTGACCGTCTACTGGGATCCAATCTAGCATCACGGCTTCTACTCTAACACTCAGGACTACTTCAAAGCTCGCTTGACCAGATGCTGCAGCCTCAGGATCCCTAGAGAAACGCGGCCAACGTTTTACAAAATAATTGGAACGGGACGTCAGTCGAATATATTTATCATACCCGCCTGATTTCAGACTGAGTGCCAAACAAGCATGGTACAGTCGAGGAGGAAGGGATAGATAGAATCCGATTTCACGACTTTTGACGGGCGAAATACTGCCGGGTTGTCCAGGCCAAAACAGGTGGTTTTCTTAGGGGTCCACAACCGGAGTCATTAGTTATCCAAAGCTCGACCTGGAAGGCAAAAAGGACAAAGCGTGGGGTCCGTAAACCACCGGGGACCGGTGACTGATTGTCCAGTTCATACGCCCTTCGGATGAGGCCAAACATTCTGGGTGCTTAGTACGCCCCTGCGCTACAGACGTCGGTGAGTATACCGTCAGTCGAATGATAGTACTGGAGTCCTGAATGAGAGTTTCTTGGATACAAAATACATCGGTGACAAGGGTGTCGACTGTACGGGTTGCTTTGTATGCAACAATGTTCCCACGCCTAATGTGACTAACTTAAACGGACATCGTCGACGTTTGCTACTTAGTTGTTCGGATATCAATCGATGCAGGGAGAACAGAAATTAGGCTTGGACCTCTACTTTGAGCGTTGCAGTTAGTACGAACAGCCGAAACTCCCGTTGGACAGGAATAACATGAAGGGGGTGGGAAATAAAAGGGACGATCGGAGATGAACGGTAATGTGGTGTGAAATTGTTTGCAACAGTGTGTGTGGCATCATTAAGCAGGGAGCAGTGCAAATCATTTGAAGTGTTGCGGACTGATGTGCTGCTCGGTCACACAGTTCATAGGAAGATGACTGACGGGACCTCACCCGTCTTTGCTCGAATAGTTTAGTGCATTCGCTTACCACCTCGAAGGTCAGTTGTTCAAATCCCGCAGCCGCCGGTCAACTTGGTGGTAGACAATGATCCACTGTCGCCCAGCTCGTTATAATACCTGCCCCATTGAAACCTCATGTGTTTCCGCTATCACGATGAGACTGCACCTTGACGTGGTATAATGGCTTGCGTGCCTCTTCCACCCAAAGAGCCAGACAGGATGAATCCTTAAACCGAATATTCAGTCGTGCCTGGCAGGTCAGTGAGTAGAGGTCAGACGAAGTCCAGTCTCTGAACCAGCTGGTAGCTAACATCTGGTTCTAAACACTATGTCCCACTCCAGCGAATAAACAGAGAGAGAAACAATTTGCCGGTTTAAAAACCTCCACTAGATGGACGTTGGAGTGGAGTACTGGGAGTTTCTCTCGATAGTGGTAAATGCGGAAGGCTGCGTCTGTTAGCAATAGTACTGGTCCAAAGAAGCCTTGTGGAAGTGAGCTAATCAAGGAACCCGATGGCTCACTGATTCACTCTCAGGAACGTCGTCTGAACCGTTAGAAGGAGCACTTTAGGTAACAGTCCAGTTGGCCCACTTCCGAATACACGTGCAAGAAAAACAATGCAGGTAAATGTCACTCCTACATCAGAAGTGGAGGTCATGCGAGAGGTAGGTTGTTTAAAAAGATACAAGGCCGCCGGACCGAATGGGTTGTCTCCGTTTTGTCGAGAATGGTGGCGAAGTTTTTGTTTTGGCCTTAACAAAGCCTCTACGAATAATCTGGTATAGAGAATAGATTCCTGGAGAACAGTGTGAATTGGTTATTGTTTCCATTCACAAAATGACAGATCCTCTTGTGAAAACCACAGAGAAATTATCTTGTTAAGTATCGCATCCGAGGTACTCGCCAGAATCCTTCTTCATGGAATATCCAGCTCCCGTGAAAGGCGTACACGTAAGAATCAAGCCGGTTTTAGGCCCCCGTCGAGGTTGTATCGACCATATTCTTACCCGTCGACAAATTTTAGAGCGCAGGCACCTTATGTAGGCCGACAATCTGTCTTCCTCGACCTGAAAGCAGCGTTCGATTCAGTCGACCCCACAGTTCTCTGGTGCTGCCTGTCATTGAAGGGTGTGTCAGAGAAGTCTATTTCTCTTTTCCAATGCATGTAATCGAACAGCCGAAGTCGAGTTCACGCTTACGGCCACCTTTCACCCGAGTTCGCCACGAGAAGTGGTGTTCATCAGGATTGTCCTCTTTCACCTTTCCTCCTCAGCTTTGTAACTGAGACGGTTCTTGAGATATCCCAATCCTCGAGTGGGAATAGCGGCATCGACCTTGGCTCAGGCAGTAAAATGTCTGACTTGGAATACGGGGACGATATTGTTCTTCTGAGTGAAGGTCTGGGTAAGTTGCAAGCTCTATTAAATGGCCTGAACAACAGCGTAGCAATGTTTGGGATGCGTTTTGCACCTTCAAAGTGTAAAATGCTGTTGCAGGACTTGGTGGGTTCAACACCAAACCTTGTGTTGGCAGGGGAAACTCAAGCTAAAGTATATACATTTTGTTACATGGGCAGTTACATTTCAGCAGGTGGTCAGATGACAGCTGAGGTGACGTCGCGCATTCAGAAGGTGCATTTGGTTTTTACCAATCTCAGTCGTCTGTGAACCCGGAACGACCCGGTTGGCTGTCAACGGTCAAATGTATGCTTTAGCAATTAGGTTCGTTCTCCTTTACAGCTCAGAAACATGGTCATTAAAAGCAGAAGATGGACAGAGAATTTCAATTTTTTAGGATCAATTTCCTTCTAGTATTACTCAAATATGGTGGGGATACCGTATCATCAACACTGAAGTTAGGCGTAGGATGTTGCGAGCCAGTGGTCAGACACTGAGTCAAATACTGAATCTCAGAGGGACATGTGTTACTCATGACCATTAATAGACTTCATCGACGTACGTCATTCTATGAGACAGGTAGTAGTTGGGAGGTAGGTGGAGGTGATCAGTTCATGACATGGGAGAGTTATGAAAACCTGGACTTGTTCAAGAAGGACGTGCTAGACTTGTGGGTTTGGGTCCAAGAGATCCGCCTACCATGTTGGTCGGAAACATTAGGCGATACGGCTAGGTGTTACGAACAGCGACGTAACTGCATTTAGTCTGTTTCTTTTTCTTCATGATTTCCGTTTTTCACTTTGTTTTCGGCTCTTACTTTATGCTTCTATTTCTTTTGCCCTCAGCTTGACGATACTGTGAGGTAGTAACCATAACTAGAGCACAAAAGTGCGAGGTTGATGGTTGAACTGAACTGAACTGAACCGTTTCCGCACACAATATCTCAGGGTCAAGTTGTTGGTTATCCTCAGTAGTGCAATGGGCCTTTAAAGCTACGGGGACACTCCTCTCACTGCACTCATGTACGAGCATGTAATAAGAAATAACCTTTTCACTCCCAAGTGCAGTCTGCAGGACCGCAAGGATGTTCTAGTCGATCCAGTGACTAGTAATGTATCATGTGCCCCCCCCCCATGAGTGTGAAGTACGACAAGAGCCATTGACCACATTTTTTGACGAACTACATTCGCCATATCACAGTGCTGTCCTCAGATATACAAATATAGATGTATGTGACAATTTGAGAGGTGGCGCCTGCCACGCGGGAAACCCGCCACTTCCTGGAGCACTGTTACCGCTGCTTGTCCGCGACAGTTTATTCTGTGAAGCTAAACTCAACGCATTTCACGATTTACCACCATAATGGAATGGAGGCCATGCAGCTATCAGTGATCTGGGGCCGTGCTTGGTAGCGTGCGGCTCTGCTCTTACTCTGGGTTGATAGTAACTCCGAGTTGATTGCTAGGTAACGTTTTAGCAATGTACTCAACATTTATGAGTAAGTCTGGATTGGATGCAAGAAGATCAGCATACTTGGTGTTATTTTGAAGACGAAATGAAAAGTCAAAGCACTTGTAAAGGCTCATTTTTGGCCGGATTGATAAGTTTGTTTATTCTTTGTTGCAAGGGCGCCCGAACAGATTTAATGGAATGAGGCACTGAGGATTATGTCGTCAGCGTATTTAATAAGCAAACAGTCATTGCGCTCAGATATGTAAGCGATGTAATTAGGAAATGGGAAAGGTGACAGTATCACACAACTGTTATAGAAGGGAGGTTTAAAGTGATTTTTTCATGAAATCCGGTGAACTGTTCGCCAATGGAAAATTGATCAAGCGATAATTGTATGTAAGATATGCTAAATCTAGGGTAGTTTGAACCTGTTAACACAGTTGAACGCGTCACTATAGTCAAACAAAAGCACACTTTGACCGTCTCACCTGTATGATCTAATGATGCTCCAACAAAATGAATGAGTGAAGCTAGAGCAACGCCAGATTGGGGCGGAGTAACACATTTTTTTCAGACACTGAGGACTGGTAATGTACGGGCGACTGGACATAACCGGGATGGACTTTGTTCGGGCATAGGCGTAATAAAGGCTACCCTCCAGCAGGCGGTAGTGTTCTCTTAAGTAGAATATTTGTTGAAGAGTTCCGATATTATCGGAGACAGTGTTGTTGCACATTTCTTTAGGATTATCGGCGGTAGGCCATCTCGATCACTTGTTCTGTGCATCTAAAATTGTGTTAATTCTTTGTATACATCTGAATGAGGAATTTCCTTTGCCAGTACAGTTTTGTTGGGGGTTTGCAGATGAGTTCACTGCGACTTCGGAGTGAGCCGCCACACTGAAGCATCGATGAAGTTTTTCGACGCCTACCAAAGGAGAATACCTGCTTAATTTTACGCCACTAACCGTGTGATGTTTTTCCGGGTATCACGGTAGTTCTCATTAGCGGTTATTGGTCGTGTTTGCCGGACGTTGCACCTGCGTAGTTCGACTTTGATTAACTTGCAGAGTATTGTGACTGCAGTATGCTCTCTAGCCTTGAAAGTCCGTTCTTTTATGCGGCGTGATTGTTTCCAGCATGGAGAAAAATATCTACTGGGACGGTTGCATACAGTTTCTGTGAGACAACATAAATTGAAGCGAAAATCCAAGTAGTTCGTCAAATGTGTACAGGATTAGGACAGGCTGAACTGAAGTAACATAGATCGGAATTGTCTATCATGTCCCTGAGTATGGAAAGGTTGTCCAAGTGATACTAGTCTCATAGTCTTACGGCCATAACTCCGATGGAAGAGTTGGTCGTTAGTCTTACAATAAAGAAATAAGAAGAGCTTCAACTGCTGCACGGTCGGAGCTCCCTAGCACGGGAAAGGGGGAGGGGTGCTAGAAATATAAAACAGGTTTGGATTGTTCTCAAGATATGAGCATCCAGTCTGTGAAAAAGTACTGATATTGCTCAGGCCCGAACTTGACTAAACTCACACCAAACCACACACAGGTGGTGGTCGAGCGGTTTAGAGCGTTTGCTTACCATCTCGGAGGTCAGATATCTGAATCCCCACCATCACTGGTTACTTTGGTGGTCGTCCGGCTCGTTACCACACTTGACCTATTGGGACCTTATGTGATTCGGCGTCACCCCATGTTCCACGGTCCAGTTGCCGGTTATCCCTAATAGTGCAGCGCGCCCCTGTGGCTATGGGGTATATACCCTTACACTGCACTCATGCGGAAACGTGTAGTTAAAAAAATTGAACAAACTTTTGGAGAAAAGGTTAGAAAACTCACCAGGTCCCACAGTAGAGCAAATTGAAGAAGTGTATATGTTGACCAAGATAATCGATCAGTGATAGGTGGGGTATTCGAGTTTACCTATAATGATGAAAGCATTGCTAGACAACACAAGGCGGCGAACCAGCTCGGTTTCACTGATTCGTAATCATGCCATTACATCACATTTTATCTGAACAATGTTAAGTGAACGAAACAAAAATCAAGATAGGGCGATGGGTCAAAAAATAAACATGTAATGGTGTAATTACGAATCACTGAAAGTTAGCTTGTTCGCCACCTTGTGTTGTTCCCCATGTATTCCGTGGGATTATTCGGACAATGAGAGCACTGTTAACAACGACCTGACTTTTTCGTCCACCTATATATGCTACTTATATCAAATAAAAGCATTGATATGAGCGGTGAAATACGTGACCAGTTTTCTGGAAAACCCAAACCAATGTTCATCTGCGTTTGCAATGACACTGGCTCCACCATGTTTTCGATTACAGACAGGGTGGTCTGTGCAAAACACTCTCAGGTTGTCAATGTCAGGGTGAAGACTAGCTCCCACTCGATTGTATTTCATGCCTGCGCACAAAATCAAGCCATTTGGATATATTTCCGAGTAGAGAACAAACTTTGCAGCTGGTGATGATGGGTAAACACATTTTTTGACATAATTTGCTTGTTCAAAGCAACCGTCCATCCAGCGCGGTATTTCTGTGGGTAGTTTTTTAAGTTGTTTTTTTTTAAAAAAATATAACATTACTTTGTTCCTAATAGACTTTTCAAGGTCACACACACACACTAGTTCTTCCTTGCTTTCAGTTTTACTTCGAAAATGAAATTACCTTTCCTTCACGTCTTACAATGCTGTCGGAATCATGTTTCCCTATATTTGTGCAGAGTTGGGCGTATCGACAGGAACCGGAGGATAGTAGACAACTTCCCCGTAAGGAAAATCTATCATGTCGAGGAATCTCAATAGTTAGCGAACAGAAATAGTTCATTCTCACAGCGGCATAGAGGGAGCGATAAGTAACTTTGTTCAGTCAGTCATCGCATCCCTGACTGAGAAGCTATAAAGTCAATTGTTTATCGATTGGAAATCGTGCTAGATAAAGGTGGCATCTGTTTACCCATGGTTGTCATCGAGATCTGAACAAGTCTTCGTGATTTATTGATTGCGGTTATCCGCGTCCTACTTGGCAGTCATCAGCTGATTTGCCACTACCCTGCTCAGATTCTCCTCACTTCTCCCCCCCCCCCCCCCTCCACCAACAACGTGAGTGCATGGCACCAAAATCTTCCACCAAGATTGGGTAAGTAACTGGTGCCCCAGCAAAAGCGGTTCATACATGCGTGGCAACTTTGTGCACACAATTTGAATGGGGGCTTTCAGCGGTGTTCTGACCGTGGTTGTTTTGGGTCTGGGTCTCTGCGGAATTTAAAACCCACCTTATTGTTCAGTTTCAGTGAAATGCCGGACATTATTTAGTGAACTTGTTTCAAGATATTAGCTATCCAAAAAAACAAGATAAAACCGGACAGTTTTCTTCTATGCACAGATTCTCTTCACTGTGGTGCCGTCGACGTTTGCACAATCAGTTAAAATCCACGTCTCATCTAACATTTTTTGCTCAGTATCTCGATCTACAACTTGGCACCTTTGCACACAGTTAGGGGGCGTGGGGGGGGGATTATGCAGTAGGTTTGGAATAATCACAAAAATAGTCTTACTCAGGAAACACTAATACTGATAGCTAATTCAAAAATGAAGACTGATAATCAGATCAATGTTCATCTCGTGTATAGCAATCCCAGTCGGATAACCTAAATGCTGATCATCATGACATCCATATTAGCATCAGGCACAACCCGTGCACGACAGGAATTGGATCAAATCCACTATTTTATCAGGAGCTTTGATTACTATTTGTGTTTGCACAACGTAGTCCAATGCAGTTGGAACAACCGCGTCATCACTTTTGAGGCGAAGCATCAAGTAGTTCGAGGGAATCGTCAAGACTGATCATTTAACTTCCACAGATTGCATTGATGGATAGTCATGTTGCCCTCCCTTGTTATTTCAATGACTTCCTTGTAACGTGCTGTTTACGAAGACGGCTGTGGGCAGAGACAGAGGGTGGTCAGTTCATGGCCCGGTGAAAAATCATTAGCCCTTTCTTGAGACCCGTTAAGTGACGAGAGACAACAAAAGACAACCTTAAAAATGTTTACTCATGCTCCTAATTTTTTTCGTTTTTCCACTGGATCCGGACGGAATGCAGCGGCCAGTCACAGCTTCCAATCGCCGTATGCATGTTTACCTGAACTCTTCCATTTTCCACCTGTCTGCATTTCAGGCTTACACCTCACTCTATTCCCTTCATGGTTTCTACTGGCGCAAGCCGCTTGATTTTGTAACATGGGTTCCGGACACTCCGATCATCTATCGTATATTGAAACAATTATCCACGTTGCAACACGAAGGACGTCATGCGAATGATCATAGCAGCGATTCCTTGCAAGGTATTCCCGGACATGAACTAGTCGAGGCCGCTGTACGCGCATTCGACGCCATTGATCGGGTTCGTCGCGGTCTTTGTCGTCAGGTCCAACGCCATCTTGTGCTTCTGGTTGTTTCTCCTATTGATTTAAAAGAACTTACGGAGTACGAGTTTGTGAATGCGTCGCACACGAATCACTCCGCATATGCTTCCACTAACCGATCACACCTGACGAGCTCATTGGAAAATCTGCGTCAACGCGGTGTTGCACTGAGTGCATTTTCCCCCGTACGATCTCCCAGTTTGCTGAAATTGTTCGAATTGGTCAATGGTGCTCCGGCTTCCACATTCTACGATCGTCGATGGCTAACAGTTGCGTTATCCAGTAAGTCAGTGTTTATGCTTTTTCACCAGGGCTCCATTAGACGGCACTAGTTTGGTTCTCGTTTTCTCGTTAAACGAGCATCATAGAATTCACTATTTTTTGATCCTTGTAGTCTAATCTGCTTTTTCTTATGTGCGGTCTTGTGCGCAAATTCTGTCGGAAAATCCCGTTATGTCCGTTATCCAATGAGACACTAGAACATGATGGCAAGCGGTATGGGGAATTGTATAGATTACTAGGAAATATACCGGTGAAAGTGCTAGTGGAAATCCGCTAGTACTCATACGTGCTTTCACTCTGTTTTTGTCCGTGTCGGACTGGTTGGGTCGCTAAGACACCGACTGACGTGGCTGGTTTGATTTCGTTGAATTTCGTGGACTGCTTACCATGACCGTTGGACCTGGGCATGCATTTTGCGTGGCGGCGAATGTGCCGGGCAGCTCGACATGGAATATGACGCTCTCACTGTCATATTCATTGAAAATGTATTTCAAAACCGGGCAACTCAGACATCTGGACTGCGGATATTTCTAATTCTGTAGACTAAACAACCCATGAAGTGTTGTCTACAGCGTAAAGTAATGGAGCTCTAAAAATGTACTTTGTCGCACCCATGGACGTACTCATCTTTCATTTTGCCCGTCAACTCTTTTTCGCATTCTTACATCCAAAAAGATAAAAATCCCCCCATCCCACCTTCCACAGTGAATTGAGTTGTTGTTTTAGCGTTTTTCAACATATTTTGACCGGTGGTGGTCGAGTGGTTCAATGCGTTTGCTTGCCACCTCGATTGTCAGAGACTCGAATCCCTGCCACCACCACCGGCCACTGATGGTAGACAGTATACCCCACTATCGTCCGGATCATGACCCTTTCCCTACCTACTGGAACCTCATGGGGTTATCCACTCCCAGTCTCAGGGTCCGATTGCTGACTACCCCTAATTGCGCAGTGAAGTATGAGGGTATAGAGTATTTACACCTTCCAATGCAATCATGCGCAAGCATTTAATAAAAAATGAGCCAATTTTACATCGTCGTCTCTTTGTCGGATGCACATTTTTAAACTCGAGACAGTATCACCTAATGGTCTGCACTCAAGCTTTGCTAAGAACACGTCTGACAAGAGTGGTTCAACGGCTGAACTCATTAGGCCTCTTTCCTCCCTCTTTCCGTTTGAGCAGAACGGTGCATTGCAAGTGAATCCGGGGATGAACTCTTCCGGTCTGAGCACCTGGATCCCTCTATCCGCAGTTTATTCTGAAATATGAATTAGTGAATGTGTTCTGCTGTCTTCAACAGTGGAACGTAATATGTGCAAGGGCTCATAGTTTGATGAGAGCGTAGTTTTGTTGAACACCTCCAGTGTCTCATTTAATCGGCAAAAAGTGAATGATGAGTTGTATCGCGCTGTTTTTTTCAAGTCTCTGAATCCTGTGCTCTCTCTCTCTCTCTCTTGCATTTCCATAGATTTTTTTCTCATTTGACCGCATGGTCATCAGTTTTCGGTCGTGGCATGATCGACCCGTCCCTCGTTGTGAGGTGCAACCAAGAATTCATTTGGAGAGAATAGCAACTCCAACAGGTCAGGACAAAGCAATACAGAGATTAGTGGTTAGCCGTCTGAGAGGTGTTCAGAATGTTCCACACTGCAGGGTTAGATGTGATAGGTAAATCACACGCGAATGAGGCTGGATCGATTATTCAAACTGTTCTAAATGATGCCATATATACAGCAGCTCTTGCGCTTCATTACCACCTGTCCCTCACCTTTATCTAGTCTTGGAAATTACAAATCCGGGTTGCGAGCAAGTCCTCGGATGTCTGCTGTGTACAGTCTAGTCACAATACACCGCTCCCTTTTTGAAAATCACATGCACATTATTTTTTAAATTCTGATCTACTGATTAGACTGAGTGACAAATGTGAGTCGTTCATTCGCCACACCTTGTGACTTGATTGTGCAGCATCTGGTTGATTATGCGCATAAGCGGAGCAATCGGGGTTTTGTCTCGTAAAATATGCAGACTGCTAGATCCAATCTCACTGTTATAATGTTGGGCAACGCTTGTTGAAGTGGACCAGCAGAGTTCCCTCACTGTTGGCTGCTAAATTTCTAATCATTACCTTGAGTAGATTTTCAGTATAGACGGGGCATATGAGTAGCCACAATTAGAGTTATACTGCAAGAAGAATCGAACCAATTGGTTTTTAGCGGGGCGCTGCTTCTGTGTTCCGCCAATGGCGTGTGCATTAGTGTGGTTGCGTGCAGAGTACTGTGCTTAGGGAGAAGGTTTGGTTGAATGGTGAACTGTTTCATTGATCAGGATTCCACCGGTTACTAGATAGGTATTAGACAAACCTCCCCAACCTCTGTGGTATCCACCACTGACAAGTTAGATGAACTCTGTTTCACACTTCAGTTTCAGCAACCGTTAGTCTTGCACTGGATGCGATAGTTTTTACCGTTGTATCCCGGAGGAACTGTCGAATAATAGTTGGTGGTTAGCGGTCACAGAAATCATAAGAAACGAGTACAGCGAGAGGGGGGATCACCAAGATGAGAAGAGAACATGGATGTTAGGCACTATTCACGAATATGTACAACAATCAGCACAGCCGATTTCAATGTCTTTTTTGTTCCAAAATCTTTTTTTAGAGTTCTAAAACAAATTATTGGTTTAACTTGGAAAATTTTTATGCTTCCTCTCCATGCACTCTTTTCTCTCAAGTTTTACTAGTGGGTAATTCCGTTTCAGTTCTACCGTTCGAAGTGTCCGATGTTCATCGATTGTATCAACAGCAGCATAGATTTCAGTATCTATTTTTGCACAAATCCTATCGTTTTATACCGTTTTCCGATATCTGAGAATGATTACTTCAAGTCGATCATATCTGCTTACAGTGGCTCGCTCTACCCAATTGATGCTGTCGAGAAATTTATGATTTTACACTTGTTTTCGTTTGATCACACGATCGTTTTTGTTTCTCTCCGACCCATTCCACAAAACTCTGCGCCGTATCTTAGAGAGACTGCTAAATTCGGATTCTCCCGAACGACGCTTAGTCGGTCCGGCAGCAGCTGCGTTTCACGCCCAGGCTGAGGCTGAGATCAACCTGTTAGAAGAACAAAATCAATCAGGCAGTTCGACATTCAAGGACACCAATAATAACAACGACAATGGTCACTCATCTCCGAATTCACCACACTCTCAGGGAGTCCTGGAACGTCACACCTTCCAAACACAAGTCCTTCCGGTGCGGCTTATTCCCGCGACTAATGCAAATACGTGGTTTTATCTTTTGTATGAAATTACTCGGTCTATTTAGTTGCGAATCTATCCAATTCGTTTATTAATTTTATTGGTAGTATATATATATATATATATATATATATATATATATATATATATATATATATATAATCAGCCATCGTAGGTAGATTGAAATTCCAGTCAGAACGTATTCCTGAGTTCTTCAGTCACTACCAACTTTCAGAACCCGCTGAGTTGTCACAGGCGGGGCGCAAAAAGCAGACAATCAACGAATAATGTTATGTGCACTACAAGGAAGTCTATGGAACACACGAATTTCGTTGCACAGGCTATTTAGCGTTTGAAGACAAATACGCTATATAGAGTACCGTTGATTGCTTCAGATCATTCTATTCTCGGTCTCCGAGGTCAAAGCAGGAAGCGAATTGCTTTTAATTCCTTTCGGCCTTCTTTTTAGAAGATGCGCGTCTCTAGATTTTGCACTATCCCGAGTAGAGCCTGAAAGTCAGCGGGCACAAGAGTTTGAAGATGTTTGAAACCTTCGAAATTCTATGTACTTAGAGGCTTGATGGTAGTATCGTTTCTGTCGTATTTGTATCTCAATCCGATCTACGCCAGTTCCGTCCATACTGGGCTCACATACTTCAAGGCAGACTGTCTCATTGTGATACGGAAAACGTCTCTTCCGCGCTTTACACGGTTTAACTTGTTGGTGTAGCGGTTGACTAAGATGTGGCTGCTGCCGAGAGAAGCAACTTTTTGAAGCCACAGCTGGGGAGGGACCTGGGGCTGTAGAGATAGATGCTCCATGAAGGCGACAGATCCCCATTCAACTGCTACTGTGAAATTATCACATTTACAAATTGTATTGTTTATGACCAAATAGTGTATGGATGTTCATACATCGCCAATCTTACAGATTGTTTTGACGTTCGGTGTCGCCTGTATGAATTAGTAGCTCTTCTTCAGTTCACACCTGTTTATTTATTCGTGCGACATGCCCAATCTCTAATTATTTTCTTGTTTGATCCAATCATTTGATCCTTCACACAGCTCAACGATACCGGATCACCCAATATCGCCCAGCCCCGTGTGGTGCATGTTGTGGGTCCCGATTGCGGGGTGATTAACAACAATAGTAATAATGATAACAACTCGTTATCGGTATACTCAAGCAACAGGCCTACCGTCTCTACTACTGCCGCTTTCTGTACAATTTCACCTACGGGAAACTACTCATCATCAAGCGGGACTGCGACCATCACGCACTCTGTTGGAACTCGTTTCGCCACGGATGCACATCGGTTATCCGAAGTAAGCGTTATTTTCCCCATTGAAGAAATTGGTTGAAAGTGCGATCAGCTAACAAAGTTCCAACCCAGCTATGATGTCGGTGAAAGGAGTTCTTATGCCGATTTGCTTGTTCACTTCCGTCATTATCTGAATGAAATGGACATTTTTTATTAAATACTCGCGCATGAGTACAATAGAGGGATTATACCCGATAGCCACAAAGGCCCACTCCAGTTAGGGATGACCGACAACCTGATCCTGAGACCCGGAGCAGCAGAGAACCACATAAAGTCCCAACAGATCAGGTTTGATAACGAGCCGGACAAAAATGTATACTGTCTATCACCAAGGTGACCGGTGGTGGTGTGACTCGAACGTCTGGCCCACAGCGTGGCAATCGAAAGTTTTAAATCACTCGACCAACACCCGCCGTTATTGTACAATTCGCACAACTTGATTTGCACGCAAAAACCCATCCGATTGATTTGGTTGCCGAGTGTTTTCAATTGCTCAGGTCCGACCTGTATGGTGGTATCGAGAAGTTGGTGAAAATATAACCTTAACAACGTTATCCACAAGCTACACCGGAAGCGTAAAGATCACGGTTTATTGAAAAGGAAAATACCATCTGTTGAATGAATCATCATGTAATGCTTATCGATAATCACAGCATAAATTGAATAACAAAAGACAGAAAGAGTTACTTTTCTTGGCTGACTATCCTTTGGGCTCCACCTTTCACACACAAACCTCAGGTCATCCAATCAACCCTGAACTCGGAATCACCAGACTCAAGTTTCGCTCTTTTTAAAGCTCATCAGTGGTGCATATCCTCCGCCGTACCCAGAATTTGAACCCGGGCACATTAGTTACCCATAATGCTCCCAGTGACAACACGCCATATACTCGCAACGGTTTATTGTTAAATAGTGTCGTAAATAATCCTCCGTCTTGTAACTCACATTTTCTCAAGCTTCGTCAGCCTCTGAACATCGACTCCTTCAACGTGTGTACACTCATGCAGGCCGGTCAGCAGGCGTGCCTAGCTCTCACAATAGATTCTCTGATGATTGATGTCTGCTTCGTAAGTGAAACGCGTATCCAGGATCCGAGTAGTATAGTTCAACTAACTGCTCCTGGTATTTCATCGAGGTATTTCCTGCGCATTATAGGAGAGGAGGCAGTTAAAGCTGCGGGTCAACGTGGTTTAGGAATGGTCTTGACTGACAAGACTGAAGCTCCCTTTTAGACTGGATCTAGGTTAATAGTCGTTTATGTGCTGTAAGACTCGAGGGGTCATTTGTTGTTCTAAAGGATAGTTATGTTAAGAGCAGTTTGTCTGTGATCTCGGCACGTGCTCCAACAGATTGCAGCTGTGACACACAGAAGGATGAGTTCTGAAGTGAACTCACTACTCCCTTCCGCAAGAGCAGAGACTCCGGCGTTGTAGTGCAAGTTGGTGATTTTAATGCACAAGTTTGCAAACTTGGTGTGTCAGAAGCTTGTTTAGGTGAGCGTTGTGCCTTAGTCGCTCAGCGTACAGATAACGGGGATAGGCTTCTCCAGTTTTGTGTGGACAATCGGTTATTCCTATCTAGTACGAATTTCCGACACAGCTGGCGTCGCACAGCGACACGGTGTTCTAACTCTACAGGTACTTTGAGTCAGATTGATATCACAATAAGCTACCATTGGTGCAGTTCCATGCAGAACTGTAGATCTTACTGGTTGACGTACGTAGAGTCGGATCATGTATTAGCTTTAATGGGATCATCGCTCCAGCTTCATGGTCATGCACGCAAACCCGGTTAGGCGTGCAACGTTTGTGTGATCCAGAAGTTTGCATCAATTATGAGCAGAAATTATCGTATGAGCTGGGATCTACGATGATCAGTAATGTAGACGAGCACTGGGCTCATATCTGGCAGGTGATGCACGTTGTAGCAGGTTTCACCTGTGGTCCTAGATCTGATGTCCATCAAAGACACTGGATCTCTCAAGAGTCGATCAGGCTAATAGAGCAAAAGCGTCATCTCTCAAACTGTAAGGTGAAAAAGACACGAAGGCATACGAAAGCAAGTTTAGAAATGCCTTAAGGATGACCGCAAAAATTGGTAAGTCAAGGTAGCCGAAGAAACGGAAGTAGCAGCAGCTTCAGATAACAGTCAAAGCCTGTTAAAGCTTATTCGTGACACCGGTGGACAACGAAGCCCTGTCAGTGAAACTATATGCGATAGCGATAGAGAACCCATTCGTGGCAAAGAGTAAAGGCTGGACCGTTGGACCGGAGACTTCAAGGAGCAGTTTAGCTGACCGCGCGCTAGTGTAGTTACTCCGACCTCAGCAACTGCGATTTCTTCGGTGGTATCACTTGAGCCCTCATCGGAAGTGAAAGTGGAGTCGTGCATTCGATTACTTAAGCGTGGGAAAGCGACCGGTCTTGACGAACCTCCCCTAGTTCTTTTCAGACTGGGTGAAAATGCTTTGATAACATCTCTCACGACGTTTCACCGTGACATTTGGAACGAGGAGCGTATTCCGTTTAGACGGAGCGAATCATTGTACCCATCTTCAAGAAGGGAATTAGCAACGACTGTTGTAACCATCGTGGAATTTTCTTCATTCCGATAGTCACTAAGGTATTAGTCTCGATTTTGCTGCGTCGTCTGACACCGGTTCGAGAGAGGAACACCCGCGAACAACAGGCCGGATTCCGCCCAAGTCGAGGATGCGTCGATCAGATTTTTACTCCTCGCCAATTAATTGAAACGCCTCACACACACCACCACCGACCGACAATAATGATTTTCCCTGACTTGAAAAGCGCCTTCGATTTGGTTGACGAAACAGCATTATTCAGTGTTGTCGACCACTTCACCTACCTCGACAGCAGCGTGACGACGGACGGGAGCACTGTAGTAGAGATGGGCACGCGTATATCCAAGTCTCGAGCGGCGTACGCTGGACTGAAGCACTTGTGGCGTCGATCTGATATTTCACTGAAGTTGAAAGGTCGTGTTTACTGTGCCGCAGTGCGGTCAATTTTGTTGTATGGTTGCGAGACTTGGAGTTTGCGTGAGGAAGATATTCATCGTCTTGAGGTTTTCGACCACCGATGTTTGTGTAGTACCGCTAAGATTGGGTGGAATGACCGAGTGAGCAGTGATGAGGTCAGAAAGCGAGTATTGGGTATTAATTCGGAGAACGTTTTGTTACAGCGTATCCAGCTTAGTAGACTTCGTTGGTTGGGCACGTGTTACGCATGGCAAACACATGTCAACCATACCGTGCCCTATTCTCCGTTCCTCCTAGGGAGTGGAAAAAACCACGTGGAGATCAACAGATGACGAGACAGCGACGAATGAGAAAATGTACAACAAACTTAGGAAAAGTAGGTGTTTCACGTCTTTGTGGTTGGGGTCCAAAAGATCCGTCTACCAGTTGGCTGAAGATACTGAAGGATATGGCAGCAAACCGCGAACAGTGGTGATCGTGTTGTCACTTTCTGTTGAATCAGAATAATTGATCGATGTGCGTTTGTACAGTTAGACTGTGTAATCCGTGTGTTGGCTACTAGGGCGTCCTTTCTTTTCCCACGCATGAAGGTGCACTTCCCGTCCACCTTGTATATTCATTATTTCTATTTCCACTTGCAACATGGTGAGAAAGGCAGTGGTCAGTGGAGCTTGCCCTAGTGCTTAACGCTGTACGATGATGGTAATGATGATTTCTTATCCAACGAAATAGTTTCCGGGGTCATCCTGTGAGCGGAGTCGAATGCTGTTCGGATATTGAGAAAAATGACTACGGTTGGTCTACAGTATGTGTCGCGGAGCTCAGCTATGTGACACACGATGAAAATTTCACCAACGAATCGGCCGTTGGGACGAAAACCTGCCTGTTCATTGGTGACTGTTGAGTTGCTAGATCACAGTTATCACACTGAAGTCTCTATACAACGAGATTGGATAATACAGATAGGATTGCCAGTCTTACGCCGCACAGATCACACAAGACACCCTCGTCCTCGTAGGAGTAAGGCACACTTGATCACTGATGATACCCACAATAAAATCCAGCTGGGTTTCCCGAGACCCGCATCCGCACAATAGTATGGCTCGCGAACAAACGCATTCAAGTAAACGATCAAAACGAGGGTTGACCCAAAAGTCAACGCAGGCGATTTCTAATGCAAAATATGCACGTCCATGGGTTCTGTTTTTAACCCAGAGACCTTTTTTCTATGCTTTGTTACCCAAAGTGAGCGGAGGACAGTTGACTATTGGATGAGGTGCCCCAAAGGAGTATACATGCTTTAACTATTTACTTTATTCGTGTTTCAGTCGCTGCAAATGACCATAACTTCACTCCGTCTAACAAGTACCTGTTGTATTCCCCATTCGGCAGCCTCGTATTGGCCGTTCGACTCCGTTCGTGAAATGGTGCACCACTTATTTATAATAAATAATGAACCAAGTTTGAAACTTTGTACGCACCATGTATGATGCGTATATTCAATCGTGCGTCTTTTGTTGTTCATTTTCGCCGAAATCGATCGTGGTTAGAAGATAAGCTGAAGTCGTCTGTTGTTGTGTGAAAAATTGAACCAGTGGTCACTTGCACAGTTGAATCGCGAGTCTTTTTCCATCTACCCGGTTTTTTCAGTAGCCTTCAGTCATTTTTTGCGCTTTGATTTATGCCACTTAAGACTGGTTTATTTCTAAGTAGCAAGCGAAACCGGTGCACATATTTACGGTGTTGGTGGTTTACGGGGACGCCGCTAGTGCACTGTTAATGTCTAACCTATGTGGCACAAACTTAGTCTTTAATGGACTCCGGAGTATCAGAAAAACACCTTCGGGGGCAGTTGACTATTGTCTGTTTCACTGTTTTTTAAGTTAAACTATAATTCTTGGTTGGTACATATCCAACATTCGCAAAATACTGATCACACTGTCCTAAGTGTCATTATTTATTGAATCACCGAACTCAGGTGGTTTCTGGTATTTTATTTTCTAAATATTTGCGACTTCTTTCCTGAGCGAACTGATTTGTTCATCTGAAACTGTTCCCTCGTCCACGGTTGCTTGTGCATTTGAGAATTCAGGCGAACTTCAGAATTTCTCTTAGTTCGTTTGCCGTGTTTCAATGGAAAGACAAAAATTTATATTTTTTTGTTTTGTTGAGCTGGCAGTGTTCTCCTCATTTTCGAATGCGGTTTTACATTTCTGCCGTTTGTTGATCCAACGCTCGGTCGTGCTTTACATCGATGCTCCCTAATCGCGCCCTGTTTGTTCCTCTCCACGTGACAGCATTCTTGCAATCCCCTGTCTGTCGGCTATTCCGGTCCAAATTCAGTGGATCAACCAGGCAGCGTATACGGTTCAGATTCGGTAGCCACACCGCAAGCGCCCTCGCTCAGTCTAATGTCACCCCAACAGTCTTATAATACCGGAAGTTCGGTTACAACGCAAATGGTTTCCCCCGTCAGTAGCATGGCATTGAGTATGTCTAATCCAACTCCGAATTCTCATTCCCAACCATCTGTTCAGTGCGCTCCTTACCAACAACAACAACAACAACAACAGCAACAGCAACAACATCTACCACTGCAGCACTCACACCTCCATCATGCAATACAAACTCACGTAAGTGTCACCGGTCCACCTATGTCTCCGTGTGCCACCGGACAAGCTGCATTCCGTTCGCCCTCAAATGCGAATTCCCCGTCCGCCCCTCAACCGCTGCTTGGATCATCTGGATTACCTTCTCCATCTGCAGCATCATCTTCCGTTCGTATCCGGGGTCGACAGTACTCGCCCCAGATGAATTCGACTGGACTTACGCAGACTGCCAGTACCGCGCCACCTCAGCGTCACGCTTCGCCCCATTCACTTCTCACGACCCAGCAGAACGCCCCCCAAGTAAGCTATGCATTTATCTCATCTGTCAATATTGCATATCCTTCGGCGTTGTGCATTCATACCTCACCTTGTGGTCCCGTACGTGGGTAGAATGGAAGAGCCTGCAATCATAACGACATGGATCCAAATAAGCGCTGCGGCATTGCGATTTCAGACAGATTTCAGTAGAAAATCCTTAGTCTAAAAGCAACACAAGAAAATCATGAAACATTGAAGTTCTCAACAACAAAAAAACCTATTATTTCTCGTAAGTCCTTATGGATCAGGATTCTCATCGAGCACACGTTTCATTATCCATGATACCGGTACTTAGTCAAAATCTAGTTCTCCGCATCCATCTACCATGCCTTCGGAGAGATCATTCGAATAAACGAACACGGAGTGTGACAGTTTACCGGGTGGGAAATGCCACTTGATCGACACTGAGGTGGAATACCTGAGATTATTTCCAATGATGGGGGAATAAGTGCACGTAACTCAACAACACTCTCCCCCCGAATACCGCCCCGTCATTGTTCCGCTTGCTCAATTGGATGCACGAGGCAAAGGACCGAATTCGAAAACGGATTGGTAATTAGTACACAGGCTGGGCTGAGCTCCCATGCTGGTGCTTCGGGCAGGTTCCTGCATTGAATCGAATTGCAGCCTCCCGGATTGCAATCTACTCCCTGCAGCAAACACTTTTACCGTGCAAAAATTCTTTTCTTCTGACTATCTCCCTTCCTTTAATGCAATATTTCAGCAAGAAACAGTTTGAGCGATCCTGGCCAGTGTTTCTTGATGGGGAAGTGTTGTGCCACTGCCCTGTAAGTACAGCTGTATGATCAACTAGACCGCATAAGATTACCAGAAAAGAGCCTCTTGTGTGATCGTGGTATGCGTTTGATAATAGGGCTTATCAGTAATCCCATGGCGCAGATTGAATAACAATGAAATGGACAAAAGGACCGGTGATTAGGCTGAATCATCTAGAAATTCCAGCTATCCGATGTATTTCGCTGTATTCTAAAGGTTCATCCTCTTCCAATTGGGGGCCATACTGTCGGATATATATATATATATATATATATATATATATATATATATATATATATATATATATATATATATACGGGAAAACCGTTAGTGTGATTTAGCTTTTTAAATTGACAATCTGATGGGATGTCAGTCATTCGGAATGATGTCCAAGCCCTTGAACTAAAAGCACAGATTGGTTGAACGCGTTATGTCGTTTAATCACTCCACTTGACGTTTGTATCGGGGATCACATAGAGTGTGATCCTACCCGTTGCCACACCCCGCTTGTTTACAGGCAGATTTGTCTGACATGAAAAATCGATCACGACCTGAATGCATGTGAAAGAACGCGCCAAAGACCGCGAATTGTTTGATTAAACGAGAAATGAAACGGTCGACAACTACGCAAGCCATGCAAACAAATAAAGTGCGAATGCTCACCAACAAGTGTTGTGAGTTAAGCAGATGTTTTCGATGATGGTGGAACTTGAGACGTACAGTTATTGTTGAAATTCAGGTGAAAGTATAGTTTTTGGAATCAATACATCCCCGGCGTTACAAACTGATACAAACGTTCCATGTCATTTTGAACAAAGTGTATCAACGTACTTCGCCAGCATTCAAAAAACTCGCTGTAATAGTCAAATCAAGGCCTTCGTGGGGCAAAATGTTGTGTTTGAACCACCAGAATCTCCACAATTCCACTACTGTAAAAGTAAATAGAATTGAATGAATTTGTCCACGGAAATAACATTCCCGTTTCCATTGGAGGCACAACTGGATTCATTACCTGGTAGCAAAGTAGTAATGCTCCTGGAAGAACTTCAAATCTGACAGACTGGAAAAATGTATTTCTTCAGTTCGATGAATTCTTTATTGTTCACAGTGTCGTAGATGATACCTCAGCAACTTGGATGATCATGATTTATTCCAACTGAAATCAACCGGCGCTTTGAGTTTCACATCTTGAAGTTATGGGGATGAGTTTCTTTTTGATTTTTTCCCATTGATACCGTTCTTGTAAGCTTCCAAGTGTGATTATTGGTCACGAAAAGGGAGTCAAAATCGAAAACAAATCGTTGTAAGATTTGAATTTCTTTGCAACTGCCACGAGCGTGTAGTGCTGACTTTTGGTCGGTCATAAGACAAAGCGGCTCTTTTTGCCTCGACCTTCCTCGTGATGATGTGCACCAATTTACCCAGAAATTCCCTCTCGCACCGGTTGTATTCATTGCTCTTTGGCTGTCATTTGCTTTCTCTCAATGAAAACCCATAGAACACCATTATCCAAGCGGACTTTGTCGGTTTGTTGCGCACTGCAACTTGCAACATCATTGTTTGCGAAGAGGTTCTGAACAAAATATTTCGCGGAAAAACGTACAAAGTTCGTTATCGTAACCATATCACTCTCATTTACTAGCGCAATGAAAATGGACGGGCATTTCTTCATCATCGCAAAGACACGGGTCGTCTAACTGACCACGCTCTATTAGCCTGGATTTCAAGGTCATTAGTTCCAAAAGAGTCAACTGATTTTTTATCGTGAGCCTAACATCAACCACGAGCTCGCTGACAAACCACCAGATAATATAATGTTTCTCCTCAATGTGTTTCCATTGTTTTTGGTTCTTCTTTCCGCTAAGAAGAAAGATAATCGACGCTTCCACAAGTCCGGTTGCTGCCGGCAGGATTAGTACTATTGTCTCATGGAGGAAACCACATGCGGTGAATTTTACTCCCATAACATTTAAAATTGTTCATTTCCAACCGTCCGTTAAATGTTTTGTCAAGCATCAGCCAAATCAATCATACTAACCAGGGTTACGCAATTCCAACTTCCCACAGAGTATTACAAAGCTCACGTGAACAGTATTCACCTGTAGAGAATTTTATATTTCCAACCTTTGTTTGGTATAATATGAAAAAAAGTGAATGTGAAGCTCATAACGAAGATAATATCTTTCATTTGGATTTCGAAAACACCTGTATAATTGGCCTCTGCAAAAATAAACTACTTTTAGTTTTTTACGACCTGCTCCTGCATGAAGGCAGTGGATGGAGTATACTTCATAACCATGAAGCCTTACTGAACCACTGGGGATAACCGGAAACCTGACCTTGAGACTGGGAGTGCTGGTGAGCCGCACCATCATTCGGCGGGTTGCAGCCTCTGACTGTTTTCATTCTTCCCGTCTATCTTGTTTGTGTTTCTGAGCCCCGTGGTCACGTTGTCCACTAGATCAGCCCATCCACAACAATTTTACACACCGAATACTCGTTGTTTGCGTATTGTCACTAGTAAATTGACAAGTTTCGTTTTATTGTTATTTTTTGGACTCATTAAGCTATATCAACACAAAGACAGCTAATCCTTTGATTTATTCATTTTTTTACTGAATCGTGAGGAGTCCATTCTTAGAATCACAAGGTGCTCAAGTATAAAAATGATTTGGCAGGAGAGTACCGGGTACACATACCTAATGAGCGGCAACAACCGCGAAACCGGTCGTGTGCTTCCGGGGAAATTTTGTCCTGTCCTCCAGATACAGTACCATGCTACTTACGTCAATGATTATTTCCCACTCTAAACTTATTGATATTCCTTAAGCATTGCGTAGTAGCAGACATGCTCACTGGTCACAGTATCTTTGCGCTGTTCAAAGGAAGCACCTGTTATCAACATAAGACATTCATGATGATCTTTCGTTGATCGAATGGGGAGGCATTCGGGGTCGCTTGTAAGAGCCGATTCACTCACACTTCTTGGTTTCATTGTGGTTCCGTCATTTTTGACTTGTTCTTTTAGTCTATGCGCAGTCACACGCTCAATTCACCTGACACTATGTCCGCGAATCTTGGAGCTGGTGGACGAAATGCTTCTGGTTCGCTGAATTCCACCGGTTATAGCGGTCAACCTCCGGTGCCTACAATGAGTCATTCCAGTCACTTCACGCCCAGTCCATACTCACATCCCAACGGCATGGGCTCGGGGCCCAGTCAGTCCACATCGATGAACTCCTTAGCCCTTTCGAGCACAGCTCATTCACAACAAACATGCTCTCCGTACTCGAATTACGATGCAACGGCAGTCACAGCTAACTGTCGACATAGTGCTTCCTCTGGATCACTGACAACTTCTCCGGTCAATCCACCTTACGGCCAACTGATGACTACTACTGTTGCATCAAACAATACTGGACGATCTTCAAATCTCAACATCTCGATGAATGATTTAAGCTACCGGGAACTGGTGTCGGATAGCAATTTCCGCAGGTATATTTTGTCTTTCGATAGCCTTCACACATACACACACACACACACACACACTTCCAGTCTGGTACCCAAGTGATTAGACTCCTTTCGTTATCATGCTTGTTTTACTCGCATTGTCTACATCGCATCGATTAGCTTATGACAAAAGCAGTTCTCTTCTTTTACTAAACCACGAAGATCGACTAACTTGAGTCAACGCAAAACATTCACTAGTTTTGTAGGTGCTACACCACTTGTATGAGTTTTGAATCCCAGCTCACTTGTTTGCGAAGATGTGAATTTGCAATGCTTTTGCCATTTTCACTTGTTTCAATCAATTCCAGAGTGGATGTTGGTCAGCCTCATATGAGTGCAAAGTCAGCACAGGTTCAAGCCATGCGACGGCAGCAACAACAAAAACAAAAACAACAACAACAGCAGCAACAACAACAACAACAACAACAACTGCCCCCAATGGATTCCAGTATGGGTACACGTTCCGTGCTTTGGGAGGGTGAAGCGCAACTGACAGACTCAAACACAGGCTTCAATGCGATGCGCCTCACTGTGCGTCTGATTCTCGAACGGACGGTTTCGCGCGAAATCAGGTATGTTCGAGTTTTCCACCGCTTGTTGTGTTTCCATTTCAAGGTATACGCTGTGAGTTGTGTAATGTTCATATTGATGTTATGATGCAAGTTAGGATGGTTATCAAATGCGATCGGTTGAATTGGTTTGTCAACTGCGGGTTTCGCTTTCTTTGTTGCGTTCTTCATCTGTTCGGTCCTCTATTTTTCGTCACGGGACTTGCCGGGGTGAAATGATGTTCGATTGAACGAGATGGTCGAGTTAGGGTGCCTTCGGAATCAGTCACTCTACTATCCCGTTAGGTCGATCAATTTTATCGACTCCTGCATTGTCAATTTCAACCTCGTGACCTATTTGCACATACTAGTCCCAGATCTGTGAATGCGGATCGGCTTTGTAATTCTTTAATTATGTACCCCGTCGTTTCCTTGTCACATCTCAGACTCGGAATGTTACCAGCCACGAAATGACCGATCGTGCCGGTTTACACTCGATCTTTATCGTCGTTAGGAGCAAACTTCAAGATGCCGACCAGTTTGGATGCATCTTTGGCGCTTATTCGACTGCCCCATTTACCCGACGTACATGTTATGGTGCAACAATGGTCCTTGCACTATTTTTATTCAACACTTGATCGGTGGGGATCGAGTGGTTATTTAGACCGTTTGCCTATCACCCCAGAGGTCAGCGATTCGAGTCCCCATCACTGCCGATCACTTTGGTGGTAGACAGTAATCCCCACTGTCGTCCGGCCCGTTGCCACCCGTGACTTATGTGGACCTTATGGGGTTCTCTGCCAGTCCAAGTCTCAGTGTTTGGTTGCCGGCTATACCGAATAGGGCAGTGGGCCTTCGTGGCTCTGAGGTATAAACTCGTTCCACGGTGCTCATGCGCTAGCATTTAATACATAAACGTCCCGACGCCAGAGTTTGTGAAACCGTTGAAATGCCTCGTCAGCTGCGATCAACTTCGACAATGTTGCCGGATTTGTATTCCCGGATTTTGTGCGTATCACAGTGCCAGCTAGATGCAACGTTACACACAAAACCCAAGGTAGTATAGATGCTGGTTCCTCACATTGTCTAGTTCGTGGTAAATCGTTGTCTCTGTTTGCTGTTGCTGAAGTATCATGTCACGCATGACAAAACAGAACCCAACACATTCAATTTGGATGGTGATGTTTTCTGTATTCTGATAAAAAAAAACACCCAAAGAGCAGTACATATATTCAGTGAGGAAATTCCTCTGTAAAATCCCAAACTCCATTACGGAGAATGATTGAGCAAAGTTTGTTGTATCATCTTTCGGTCAGTCTGATTACTATATGCCCGATGAAGTTGGACAAGTGTTGCAATCACGGAGAATTTCAAATCGAATCGTGAGTCCTTTCGGCTGTTGATTTGCTTTGGGTGCTCCAGGATGAAACTCATAGGACTCACAAACCGTGACTCGTGGGAAATTCTTAAGGACACTCATTGGAATAGGTCTAATGGCTTGGAGGTTGTAACACTGTTCACACCAGCGGATATGGACTGCAATAAATCACGATCAATCTTGTCACAAGAGTGTTATCCACGACACTCTGAAATACGCAAAAATCATCGGGCTCATAAGTTGCGTGTTTCCGGTCGGTCAGATCAGATGAATTTCCTGGAGGACTACTTTTCTACCGGGCAATGGCTCAGGTCATGCCTCACACGAGGATGTTCATTTTATAACGGTGAGCTTACCTAATTACTTGTTATATACAGTCGCGGAGCCGTTGATACGCTGGAAGTTCCGTTTCCATAACTATCCCATAACAACCCCGATTTGATTATGACGGGTAATTTATTATCAAATGAAGTATCATCGCGTATACAAAAGGAGCGTTTGGCTTTTGCCAACCTCCGTCATCTGTGGCGTCGGTGTGACATCCGCTTGTTTGTTAAGGGTAGAGTGTACAATGCGGCGGTTAGGTCCGTTCTTTTATACATTTCAGAAACGTGGCCGTTGAGGGTAGAAGATAGACGAAGACTGTCGGTGTTCGAGCACTGATGTTTCCGTAGCATTGTGCGAGTATGGTGGGAACACCGTATCAACAATACTGAGGTTAAACGTAAGGTTTTGGAAACCAGAGGTCAGTCTGTGGATCAAGTACTGAATCTAAACAGGTTAAGGTGGTTGGGACATGTGTTATGTATGCCCACTGATAGACTTTCTTGGCGTACACTGTCCCCTGAGGCGATTAGTGATTGGAAGGTAGGTCGAGGTGGTCAGTCCATGAAATGGCAAAAAGGTATGAAAACCTTGACGAGTGGACTTGGCCGAGTAGGACGTGTTAAACTTCCAGGTTGGGGTCCACGTGATCCGCCTACCAAATGGTTGGAGACATTAAGTGATATGGCTAGGTGTAGCGGTTAGTGGCGTAGTTGCATTCGGACTCTTTCCTTGTCGTCTTGATTTCCGCTTGATACTTTAACTTTTTTGGATCTTTATCACTATGCTTCTATTCTTTTTGCCCTTTACTGAACGATGCTGGAAGGTAGCAACCGAAACCAGGGCACAGGAGTGTGAGGTTAATAGTTGAATAAACTGAAACTGAGACTTTTCGTAGTTTAAAGCTTTACGCCGCAGTTTAGGTGCATTCTAAGGTTGTTAACTTGTAGCGCGAGGCTCTTAAAGTACGGAAAATACTGTAGTAATATCACAGCTTGGTGAATGGTCTCTATGTCGTAGAAGCTGAGAATAGAGACAAGTCAACATACTATTCACCGAAGAATAATGCACGTCGTGTTCGCAATTAGCGTTAGAACACGTTATAGTTACACTGCATTTTTTGTAGGCACGTAAACCCAACACTCGTCCGTAGCCGGTAAACAAGCAGGAAAGCGCGTAAGTAAAATCACCGAGCTGAGCTACATGCATGCCGTAGCGTACATTCGCCTTCGGTCGAGCAAGGTCAGTCGATAAGTAGCGGGATCGACCGACGTCAGGGACTGAGGTGTGAATAAATATCAACAGGCATATGTCCGCGCACGAGAAGGATATTGATCAATTGTCCGCGTAGTAGACGTGACTATTTAAACTGGAAGCAACAGTACACGTGGAACATTATGGTAGAAATTTGCTTTTAAACGAATATCTTTTATTTTTCTGTTTGTGACCCATATTTTATCTTGTTTGTGGGTCGATGGCGAATTTATAAACAATTCTATCTATCGTACTATGTTTCTCACTGAAAAGAGGTAGAGATGACCCGACTTGCTTTCGCTTTTGCTAGTCACTACCTCGTCAGCGCGACAGGATTCTAGCCTAAGGGGGTAAGTCCCCTATTTAGACTCACAGAAGGACTCGGCTGAATCATCATAGAAATCGCGCCGTTATAGAAATGCTCGAATATCAGTGTGTTCGCGTGTGTGCTAGCGGCGTTCTAGATGTCGTCTTGGACACGTGGAACATAAGCCAAAGACGCCCGGGGGCTGGTCCAGTAGTAATAGTAGTAGTATGTCGAACATTTCGGATACGAATTTGATTCTCTTCGACACCTGTCATATTGTCGATAGACAGAAATCCTTTGTCGCCCGGCTCGTTACTACCACTGACGCATTACGAGAATACCCATGCCAACGGTTCCGTTATCCTCGATACCGCAGTGGGTCTGTGAGCGCGCCCCTTCCGCTATACTTTTACACAAACTTAAAATAAGAAAAGACGTCAACGGTCTTGTACCTTTTTGTTTCAATACCCTTGATAGCCACATTTTCAGATACACATGAGTGCAAAGCATATGTTTGTGCGATAAACGTGGAGTTTTTCTCTGAGGGGTAGAAAGGAGCTTATTTTGCTCCATCATCATCATGGTTTCGGAGTTGCAGCAAATCTCCTATTGTGTTGTCAGTTGAAAGCTTGATGTAATCTTCAGTCTGGGAAAGCCGTGGCACTATCAGCTCGCATCACCGTGATTGTTAAAGAGTCGCCGCACAATGCCGTCCGATCAAATATTGGGGTCAACAAGGAGCCAACTCGTTCCTGTTTGCGGTCTCTTAATAGATCATCACGTGTTGTATGGTCTGAGTAAATCCTTTCCTTTATTTTACCTTTCAAGTTAGTCCATCTGAGGGACAGTGTGCTTCTAGGTTGCTCAAGAGCTTATCCTAGCCTGAATGCGATTTTCACTTTGAATTCATAAAGATTTGATTTCCTAATTGATTGACTAGTCGGAAGAATAATGTACAACACGGATATTTTTCACTGTAAAATTTTTGATGTTTTCATTTTGGTTGCGGGTTTATGTATTTAGGAGCATAGAGGGTTTAACAGACAGGTCGTACAGTATTAGCGCAACTGACTTCAGCTTCTGTAACCACCGGGGGTGGTTTTGCTTGAGTATCTTGATCAAAGGTTGATTATCTGCACGTGGCACACAGCGATGGACCTTGTCAGTGTTCACTCGGTTTTTCCACCAGGTGCAAACAATGCTTCGGAGACATCGGTGGTCATCAAACCTCCTGAACCCAGGGTGACCGTAAGGTGAAACTCTAGGAATGGCGGCGTTGTACATCCGTTTTCCAAGGTAAAATCGGATATCAAGCGATGCCACAGGTGCCGTACGTTGGTGAATGCTGCTTTAGATTTCCGTTCTTGATGTGATCTTTATAACCGTAGCCAGGTTATTGAGGTACTTGCAACTGTCGACTACTTCAAGCCGATGATTGATAATGAATAATTGCAAACATAGGCTGTTGATAATTTTCCGAAAGTGCTTTGCACTCGAAGGGTCTAAGGTACTAGTCGTTTCTGAATGCCTCGGTCACCAAGCAGGTGAGGAGTTGGTCGATGCAACCACAACCAGTTCGAAATACGGCCTGCTCGTTGCTAGTATTCTATTTATCCGTGTGATAAAACCTGTGGAGCTGGATAGACGCTAACCGCTTTGACACTGTTGAATTGAGGTTAATTCCCCTGTAGATGTCGCAGTCATTACGCGAGCGTTTCTTGAAGATGGGGACGAAAATTGATTCCTCCTCGTCGACGCAACTTATGGGACAGATGGACATTAAAGACCAGGTGAACTGTGCCCTAAAATGCTCTTCCCACCGTTCGAGACATCGCTGTTGATTGTGACTTAGCGAATTTTCAGCTTCACAGATTGTTGCACTCACCCCCTGTGGCTTCTTGCCGGTGACTTGAATGAGATAGAACAGCTTACGGGAATTTCCCATAGCGGAAGCACATTACGGCCACCGGATTTCGTGGTCCCTGTGGATACTTACGTTAAGTGCATGTCTCGTTTTGAGTCGCTCTTCGTTGTACTCGCTTCCAGCCGGGATCGACTGGCGTGCGTCGAGAAGGCGTAGAGATTCAGCGGAATTCCAGGGTCTTACGGCACGACGAGGCAGGCTACAGCTCATTAGACCAGCGGAATACTAAGCATTCTTTTTTACGGCCGCTGTTTCCTTGGAGAGAATAAGCCGACTTCGTGATCATAAAGTTTCATGAGTGTTCGGTACGAGGAACGTCCTCGGCATCACTCGGCTTTCTTCTGAGGGTGTATCTCTAGCCGCTGCACAACCGAACGCGGACTGCAAGGCGACAGCGTGTTGATGCATGGATGCCGGTGACTCCCTAGGAGTTCGTTTGCCGTTCGACTGAATTGAATCCAACGCAGGGTCCCATGCAGCTTTGGTTTTCTTCACAGCCCTTAGATAATACAGTAAATCTCGTCCGTCCATTTAGGGGTAACTATCTTCGCTCGCCGAACACCGTTTCACCGGGGGTTTTGGATTTCGGTTACCCTCGGCCTGTCAAGCGGTTTGCCTGGGTGTGACCACTGACGCATACTCCGGCTCCGTGGAGTCAGTCAAGAGCTGGGTACCTGATGGAAACCAAATGGGTGGAAGATACCCCAATGGCGCGACAGTCTACCAAATCAGAGGTTTTACGCTTATCAGACACTAAGCATTACTGATAAGCGACCATTGCTGGCTAACGTTACCACGGACCATATCTAACTTTTCAGTGAGCGCGTTCTAGAAGACAGATGTGCGAGATAAATCGAAGTGGTTATCGCAATCTAAACATCATTACACTATGCGTATAGAGCGCCCACCGAAGAACATGGGCAGCTTAGTGCAGACTAGTGCGTGGTCGGAATCAAGCGGGGTGCCCCAGTACAAACGACAGTCTTATATACAACCCCGCCATTTGTGGCTTATAGCGATGTTGATTTGGGTCCACTACTGACTTAACGAGGGCGAATGCCACGTGGCCTACCGGCGATTAGAGCGTTTGAGGTTCGTACTAGCGGAGAGTAGGCGATGATCAGAGCACAGAGTCAAAAACCATCTTCCGAGCAACAGGAATTTAGTACTAATGGGTCTCCCAAATGCGCCTCGTCCGGTGACAGCCGACCGACTCTAGCATTCATATCTCCTGTCAAAATCACGATATCAGCCCGGTTTGCTTTGCGTAAAAGGTCGTTGAGCTTCTGGTAAAAATTATCTTTGCATCTGTGCATAAGTGACTGTCGACTGAGGTCCAGTCTAGCAGCGCTGCTTCAGCTCTTCCACTGAGAGCAATGCCAGGGCTAGCAAAAGCAGAAGCCATGGCTTCAACGTCCTCAGAAAGGCGTAAGTGGAACTTCACAGAGGGATTTGATGAGGGCGTCAGTCGAATAATGAAACTGTAATCATGAATGAAACAGTAATCGATGGCAAGTATTCCAAGCGTAGGAGCCAAATCCGACTGTTGTCCTATGCGCATCGGTTTTCTCATGTTGAACATGGCTAGTTTGAATGGGTATGAAGGACGAAGGAAAGCACCAGCCGGTAGTAGCGGGTTCGGTAATATTGGGAAGCTAGTCGAAGAAGGACAAGGGAGAACATAGGCAGGATTTCCACCAGTGGCGCTACAGCTGGCACAGTCGACCGAAGTTCCCGTGGGGTATGATGATGGAGAAGAAGGTGGGAGGGGAGTAGACATAGGAGAACAAGTGTACGGTGTATGAGAGTGATCGTGCAAGCGTGTGAGAGAACGGCCAATCATTGTATTAGTCATGTCTTTTATGTTTGTCTGCGTTGCAGGATGTCGTACTACTCGGTCACTTAGTCCAGAGTAGGCCCTTTTATTCGAGGATGCATCTCTAGCCTTTGTGCAACCAAGCACGTCTTGCAACGCAGCAGCATTGGTTCATATGAACCGGTGGCCAATTGTATAGTTCATTCGTCTCTTCTGGAAATCTCCGGGAGCCGGTGACTGATTGTTCAGTTTATACACCCTTCGGATGAGGCCAAACATCCTGGGTGCCCAGTGCGCCTCTCCACCACAGATTCCGGTAAGAAGTGTTGTGCGCCTCATTCACCATCGTGGTTGGTTTGGAATCGGGGTTTGGGCATCTCCTCTGGACTGTCTGTCAGTCAGCCAACCCGGTGGAGAGCTCCGGAGTTTCGCCTTCGTCCTCATACTAATGAGAACACCTTCACCACGAGAATGCAATGAGTAGGACTTCCTCAGCAGAGATTGCAGCAGGCGCATGGTCATTTCGGAGCATTTCAAGAGGTGTTCCGGACGATTAGCTATCCCGGAGCCTGAGACACCTACCCCCAATCATACTGAGGCATTTGGAGGTAATGTACCCTGGACTCACCTTGAAGATTCTTATGGACCCTGCACATCCCCATTAGCATGACTTATTTCCATGCGGTTTCACATCTCTCTAAACGTCTCTAATTTAAGCTGTTCGTGTAGAATATGTCTCACGCAGGCCGCAATAAACTCGTCCCGGCACTTGCTACCCTTCTATTGGAAAGTAGAACCAAGTCTGTCCGGTACCGGATTGTAGGTTCTTAAACGTCTCGCACGAATTATGCGGTTCCAATGTACAAGCGAATATGATGGGACTGAAAGGTAGGAGGAACGCTTAATTGGAATTAAAATGTTCGCATTGATTTGTCATTAATTTGTTGGTAGTATCATATTAACAGTCCTCGCAAAACTGTCAATTCTCGGTTGTAGATTAATCCAGGGTCGATGTACAAAGATTTGGATAAGTGGATCAGTTCTGGTCCAGAGTAAAATGAATAGGAAACGAAACTAAGCAGAACTCACGAAATGGAATCAATTTGTGTTCCTTCATCGATCGAGTGTACTTTGATCGGACGTGAACTTATTATCACAATCCCCCACCCCCACCCCGCGCCGTATAAATGTATCTATCTAAACTCTACAGTGCGCTGTTTAGCACGCGTTCTGGTTAATAAAATGAACGTCACAGAGAAACTTCGCGTTGACCTCGGTGGCTGAGCCAATTTCTTTTTGCTTCGAGCATTTTTGACCCCAAAATAACAGTTATTGTTTCCTTTCTTAGTTTTTTTTTTACTAAAATGTGAGTTCGTTAACTCGTGTAAGTCAGCAATGCAATACAATGTAGCCATTGTTTGCACGTGCAGACTGGCATGTTCCATTGAGCATCGAGGACGGTAGACTGGTAGTGCATCAGCGAGTGGTAACACGTTTGGCGACATCTTAATGCCAGTCACGGAGGAACGTGAGAGCGAGGAAAGCAGGCGTTTCAATTTTTCAACCATTATCCTTTTTGTTTCATATATATATATATATATATATATATATATATATATATATATATAATCATATGAATGGAATTAGTGAACATTGGGACTAGACGGGCACCCTACTACTCCGCTCTGATACTTGCAGTGACAAACTTCGTGCGTATGCGGAGTTGTTTAAAGTTGGTGATTGTTTCATGGTGGGCAAAATGTTTAATGTATGACACGTAAAAGGTACGAGCACCTTCATCATTGGTACGATACGTCAGGCCTCCTTCATGGGGTTCACAAAGACAGTTTACCTGGGAGTTCAAGAAAAAAGGGAGATATGAGCTATAAATCGCGTCCGGTTGCGTTCCCATGCCCGTGGTGATCGAGTGGCTTAGAGCGTTCGCTTACCATCTCGGAAGTCCGAGGTTCGAATACCCGCAATCCGCTGTTGTCTGGATTGTTACCATACATGACCTATTGGGACCTTATGTGGTTCTCCACTCCAAGCCTCAGGGTTTGATTACCGGTTGTCCCTAATAGTACAGTGTGCCTTTGGGCTTATGAGTATATTCCCCTTCCACTACACTCGTTCGAAAGCATGTAATAAGAAAAAAAATGTGTAAATCCTATAATACTTCCGCGCCTTATACACACACATTTCATATATATATATATATATATATATATATATATATATATATATATATATATATATATATATATGCATCCTTTTGCTAATTGCCCCTGTTCCTTACATGCCACCACTCTTTTTCACCCTTCACCTTCCCCCCCCCCTCCACAGCCAGCTAAACATGCAACAACTCTGGGGACCAACTGCCTTAATCACAGTGATACACGCGCATCAGGATAGTCCGGTTGTGCATCGACTTTCCAGTCCTTTGTCCAGTGGTTATATATTGGCTCATGTGCTCGTAGAAATCCCCGTATGTTTCCGTTCTATTTCTATTATTCATATGTCATCGCTCATGCAATTTTTGTATAATTTTTATGATTTCCGATTTCTATCCCCTCTCGCGTACGTTTTCTTCCTAAAGTTCTAAAAGTCTATATGAGCGGCACGAACAAAATAGATCATAATGAATCCCATTCTAACAGTTTCGACTTTTCCACAAACTCTCACTCTCTCATCAGAGATGCTCGGGTCACATGTTCACCACGTGAATACACTCACAAAACTGTGCAATGCAGCTTCAATAACATCCGGGGAATTTCTAAAATGATTTCGCTCCACGCTGATTTTTGATAGGAGCGGACTTTTTTTTCTGTCCGGACTGCATACTTTTTACGTTTATTTGCTGGATGTTTCAATACCTTCGATTTATCATATGGCGTGATGAGCTGCGGGAGTTTGCTTTTTTCAATTCCCATCCGTTTCTCCTTTCGAGGAGAGAAATGTGTCCAACCAGCGGCTGTTCTCATCCCTTGTCGCTTCCAACCGCGAATTTGAGCGAGAACGCTACCAATATCAGCTTCTCCTTAGTTTGACCACCGCGCTGCTTCCAGTCATACTTGGATACACGAACAGGTGGATAGTGGGTTGGCATATGAAACACGTGTCCGAGTCACCGGAAGCGATTAAAAGCGATTAACTTGGCCAGAAGACCGCTATCCTCCCTAACTACAAAACGATAAACTGTTTTTTATCATCAAACGTGAGCAGTGTTTTGTAGACAACCATGGTCGAACACATAGAGTTGACAATCGCCCTCAGCGCGAAGTGGCCAACTCTCTTGGTTATAGAACAGAACACTACGCATTATGACATGGTGCATCCATCCGTTCAGTGTGAATTGAGTGTCTTGTCGGCCCCACAAGTATCGTGGAATAACGAAGTTCAGTCTTGTGCCAGTCTCCCCCCCCCCCCACACTAGTTTTGATTCAAATTCCCAGTTACTTAAAGATGTTGACAATTTGTAACTGATCACCACTGAGGGTGATTGCCGACTTGAGCTCCTGTGGGTTTTGTAGAAGCACTCTACTCTTGGGTGTATACCATACGTCTATGCCAAACGATGTAGAATGTATGCGGTGGCCTGAGGATTATTATCCAACAACGCGTTTTCATTGACATATCCATGGTTAAGTGCCCTGTTTCTGTTCGTCGCCGCAGTTCGTAGTGTTTTACCCCGCGGTTGCGAGACCTGGCCATTTCGCGTTGAGAATGGTCGACGTCTTTTTGTGTTCGACAACGGATGTCTGCGAAGCATTGTTCGCGTCTGGTGGGAGCATCGAATGAGTATTGACGAGGTGCGCCGTCGTGTGTTGAACACGGATAGCCGCTCTCTTAACGAAGTGATCGCTTCACACCGCCTCCGATGGCTCGGTCATGTTTTAGCGAATGCCTGCCCATCGTCCGCCTTTTTGCGCTCTATTCGCACGTCCTGGATAAGGCTGGAAGAAGCGACGCGGCAATCAGGCTATGACTTGCCGTAGACGTATGAAGAAGCTAGGATCAGCATTGGCTTCCTTTGGTTCTTCCCACCTCCCTGGTTGGGGCCCAAGGGACGAGGACTGTCGTTGATTAAGGACATTCAGAGACGGCTCAGAATAAAAGTCGATAGTGCGAATGCGTGCCTCGTGACCACAAATAAGTTCCTTTTCGAGGTGGTGACTTCTCGTTCTAGGTCAACCTCTAAGTCTCTTGCTGCGCATAACCGACGAGCAACTGAAATTTGATCAGTCAGTTTATCTTCGGCTCCGGTGCTGATCGTTATGCCATCGGCCGCCTGACCAGATGTCACAGCTCCTGAGTCCCCGGACGATGTTCACGGAATCCTGCGGAAGGTTTGATGGTGATATCCATCTAGCTAATGAAGTCGAGTTTTCGTCGAACGGTTTAGAGCGTATGCATACCACTTCGGTCAGAGTTTCAAACCGCGCCACAGCCATTCACTTTGGTGGTAGGCAGCAATCTACCATCGACCGACTCATTACCGCACCTGATCTCTCTTTATTACATGCTCGCGCACGAGTGCAATGGAAAGGGTCTATACCCCATAGCCACGAAGGCCCACTGCACTGTTAAGTATGACCGGCAACCAGACCCTGATAATTGGAGAGGAGAACCACATAAGGATCTTATTTGGTTCTCCTGCACTCCAGGTTTCAGGATCTGGCTGCCGACTACCCTAATCATGCAGTGGGCGCTTGTGGCTATGGAATATCCCCCCCCCCTCCCACCGCACTCACATGGTTGCATGTAATAAAAAGGAGGACATTTATAATCACTGCTACCAGTTGGATCGCACCAAATGATTCATTCTTGGCTTTGCATTACGAGCACCGTTAATACTACTGCCGTCAACTGAGCAACTTATAATGGTGATTTGTGCACCAAACGGTTTGCAGATCCAGATATCAGCATCATACTGTTTTGATGAAATCGTCGCTAGAGTTTTCATGAAGTGCAATGAGAAAATACGGTTGACTAACAGGCCTCAGCAGAATGTTTCTTGTTCTAGGCCTTCTTTGGTTTATCCTTGAAAAACTGAAATTTGAATGATGCCCCCGAATAAGTAAACTTAAAATTTAACATCAGAAACATCTTTGCGGGCCGTTTTAAAAAGGCTATCTTCGAGTGAGCCGCTTGCTATTTCACCGAGCAGTGTATCTCTAATTCCTCACCATACTTCATGTGTTTATCCCCCCACCCCCTTGGTTGTCTTTTTTCAGCACTCAGAGGAGGCCTTCGCTCTTATTACCGCTCTTTCTACTCGAATCAATCCAATGGCGTTGCCGCTGGGTATCTTGTCACCCTCATCGAACGCAATGCCCAATATGCTTGCCAGCGGCTCGATTGCACTCGTCTGTCTTACGTACAATCCGAAACGATCCTGTGTGCAAGGTAATTATTGTCTGCCAGTGTGCCGCATATATATATATATATATATATATATATATATATATATATATATATATATATATATATATATATATATACTGCATGTGTGTGTGTGTGTGTTGCGCTCACTGTCCTCGGCACCAAGCATAAAATAATGCATCATCTATGCAGATAATGTTCAGTGCATGCTAACGTCTTATCTTACTTTGACACAGTGGTGCATCTGCATCATGGCGCAATTTCCGTCGTTCACAATACCGACCATGTATGTGTGCTCTCCAGACAGCCAAAAACATGAACACAATCTGATTGATCATTTTATCACTCAAATCCCGTCTCGTTTCTCGGTCGATGTAGACCAGTGTGGGAGGAGGAAAAGGAGGGGTGGGTGGGCAGACGGCTGATTTGATGACCCCGTATTTGTTTATGCGCAGTTGTGTACCGTCATATCTGCAAAACAAACTATACTGCACTATGCTACACCATGTACTACAATTCGATCCCTCGTGAATAAGTGGTACGCATTGTTTGCACTTACTGTGGCTGCGACACGCACGGAAGTCTTACCCCGCCTTGAGTTTGGTCATCGTTGAGGTCTTAACACTAATTTCGTCGTATCCAGTTCGTTATATGTTCTACCGTCTATGCTTCTTCAGTGTACAAACATGTGTACAACAGTATCCGCAGTTTTCGTTATCGGTGTTTATCGTAATCCAGTCGGTGCATTCTTCATCAATCGAGGAAACAGTTCTGACAGCAATCCAGAATTGACAACTTTCGGATAACCTTACGGACGGGAACCGGGCATTCCCAATTCTGTGGATGTGATAAATGAAGCAATACTGAATGGCAAGCTAACCAAATTAGATGGTCCTTTTCGGATAAGCATCATCAGTGCGAGTCATTTTACGATGAAAGTTGGCTTTAATATGCTTGATAATATCACATTCGTTCAGTATGTTTATCACAAACTTTGACACAGATCGTTACTGTGAGATAAGTTTACCTATCCCAAATTTTCTCAAATTCATTCGCTTTAGTCCGGTAGTCTTAGCGATCGATAAAAAAGCTAAATATCCAAACTTCCATTTTCCATACATGGCTGCCAGGTCTGATACCGGCGGATTCGGAACAATTTCAACAAGATGTATCCACTCGACAGTACGTCAAGCCGCCCTCGATTGCGCTCTTGGATGGCTCTGGTGGCGCGAATTCAGCCTCCGCGGTAATAGGTAGACCCTATGGTGGTGGATCTCGAGCGGACGATAAACATCCGTCTATGTTGCAAACGAACATGTCCACGGGACTCTCGGCTGTCTCGTCCCGGTCATCTTCGTCACCATTCCTATCGTCCACTCAGCAGCAGTCAGGTTATCCGCAATCTCAATCTGATCAGCGAGTGAGTTGACTTTTTCGCCGTACACTTTGGCCCGTTTCCATTCACAAGCACAACACCAAGGCCTAATTTTATCATTTCACAAACTTGTTATTTCCGATTATGCCAAGTTCTGATCGATTGAGGAAACGCATTTTGCATTGACCCACGAAATTTTGTCATCTTGTTCTCCTTTAATCCCTGGGCAATTTTTCATTGCTGCCCGAGTATTGCATTCAGGGGTAGAAAACAAACTACTATAGAAGCTGGGCTCACTTAAAAGTTTTTATGGATGAGTATGACGTAATAATGTATGATATACTTATTTTTCATATCGAAAAGATCTGCATTATTAGTCAGCTGAGTGCCATGCCAGGATCATCATCATCATCATCGTACAGCGGCAAACACTAGGGCAAGCCCCACTGACCGCTGCCTTTCTCACCAACTTGCTCGTTGAATTAGAAAGTATGAATATACAAGATGGACAGGGATTGGACCTATATGGATGGGAAAAGGAAAGAATGCCCTAGTAGCCAACACATGGATTACACAGTCTAACTGTACAAACGCACATCGATCAATCATTCTGGTTCGATAGAAAGTGACAACACCATTGCCAATGTTCACGGTTTGCTGCCATATCCTTCAGTATCTTCAGCCAACTGGTAGAGGGATCTTTTGGACCCCAACCACGTACATTTTCTCATTCGTCGCTGTCACGTCATCTGTTGATCTCCACGTGGTTTTTTCCACTCCCTAGGAGGAATAGAGAATAGGACACGGTATGGTTGACATGTGTTTGCCATGCGTAACACGTGCCCCAACCAACGAAGTCTACTAAGCTGGATACGCTGTGACAAAACGTTCTCCTAATTAATACCCAATACTCGCTTTCTGACCTCATCACTGCTCACTCGGTCATTCCACCCAATCTTAGCGGTACTACACAAACATCGGTGGTCGAAAACCTCAAGACGACGAATATCTTCCTCACGCAAACTCCAAGTCTCGCAATCATACAACAAAACTGACCGTACTGCGGCACAGTACACACGACCATTCAACTTTAGTGAACTATCAAGACGGTGCCACAAGTGCTTCAGTCCAGCGTACGACGCTCGAGCCTTGGGTATCCGCGTACTCACCTCTGCTACTGTGCCAGGATCAGTTGCTTACTTTGATCTTCAGCACTTGATACAATCTAACGAGCCAGTGTCTATGCCAGCATAGGTCGACAATCAGTCCTGATGTAAACTGTCTGCTGCGATAAATGTCTTGTTGTGACAGTATTTACATTCTGAAGGTGAAAGGCATATTACATATCGCGAGGCTATTCCAAGCACACTATGGCATCTGTTTTAGCCTGGGCATTCTGGCAGTTTTGCGCCCGCAAACAAATTATGGAATCCTCCCCCACTGTGTCATGTTTTGTTTGGCACAGCCTGAAATCAAGCGGATTTGAAAAAAGTGGCGGCGTAACGTTGTGACAAACGAATACGATATTGTCTGCATAGTTGAAATCTAAAATTCTGTCCACCAGGTAACAGCTGAACTCCTCTGACCATTCGATTTTATCGTGTCTCTTTGAGGGTTGCATTTACTGATAGCTTCGGTACTCATTCCAACATAGCAGAGCCTTAAAACTTTATTTTACTTCACTGCGGCTGGCGGCCTGGCTCCTTGGAGAAGATAAGCCGGCTTCATGAATGTCTGATCGCGGTTGTCCATGCTGGGCGGTTGGCAGCAACGGCCTTGCAGATGTCGATCCAGTTCAATTTCCATTGGTGAGTGCCGCGCACCATACAAAGGCCAAGTTGGTTTATTTCTTCGAAAATGGTATCCAGCCAGGTTTTTAATTGTTCTGCTTATCGGCGACGCCAGTTTAGGCATGGAGATCGTGCCAGGACAATGCTGGTTGGAGCGTGGACAGGTTTATGGAGCACGTGCCCAAACCAGTGCAGTCAGCGGAGTTGTATATGTGCTGATAGACGGGTGACGCGGCAGTGAATTCGATTGTTTTCATTCGAGATTTTGTCACTCCATCTTACTTTTAAAATAGATCTGAAGCACCAGTGATGGAAAACTTCTAGTCGTCTGATGTCTTCTTAATGACCAGGTTCCGCAACCGTATAGTAAGACTGGATGGACTGCGGCCTTAAGCATTCTGAGCTCGGTCTGAAGACTAATCTTGTTCCGTCGCCACAGGGTGTTTCGGAGCTGTAGAAGCGTAATTCGGGTGGCGTCAATACGCCGTTTAATATCTTCTGCTACATGTCCGTTTGGCAGGATAGTGGAGCCTTAAAACGGCAAGTCAAAGCCCGGAGGAACGAAGACAGAACCATCGAACGTACGGAAGACAACCCGAAAAGACCGGTAGTGATTCAAAATGAGAGTTTACCACCGTAGCACGTAGCACTTGATCCGGTTAGTATCTTCAGATGGATCATTTCAAATACATAAAACGACCCTACCGCGTTCTTCATGACCAAATCCAGAGGTCAGCTCTACAATATGTCCTCATGGATTATAATTCTAAGTTCTAATAAATCTTGTCATCGGACTAATCGCTTGGTTGTCATCATATTAGAGGTTCAGGAGGTTTCTCCTTCGTGATGGATTTCTAAAGCAAACTTAGCTAGGAGATTTCACAACTCACCTCAGGAATTGTTAAGTTGCTCATTGAATGCCCATTTCACATTGACCGGTGTACTTCTTTGTTAATGTGGATTGTAATAAACAGCCCAACTCAGATCTCGAAGCTAGAGCTAAGTTGATGAATAAGAAACTTGGGTGCATGTCACGCAATTGCAAAATCAATTTATTGTGCTCCGTCGGTTTTTCTTGCATGCGTGACTGTTTGAATAGCGAAGCTAAGAAGAATTTGTATAGACGAATAACGGATGAACTTCGCGAGTGTAGTTCTGCTAGGTTGCACAAACCACTACAAGTGATTCTCATAGTAGACCGTATGCAAATCCTAACCGTGATGAGTTTGGTAGTCGGTCTTGATTCAGTGACTGGTGATTCATTTCATAATCCTCGGTCATGGATGCACTCACTTACTCATCCATTAAGAGGTACGGTGTAACGCGTTCGTTGGCTTCGTGCACGTTCACATTTGGATTTCAACCATAATTTGTTTCCCCTCCCCCCCCCCCCTCCCCAGACTGATTACACAATCGTGATAAGCTAATTTGACGACTTCAGCTTTAATGGAGAATGTCTCCGATAAGCGGAACTACGCGGTAGTTGGGGCTTACACACGCGAAGTTACTTAAGAGATGTCTATCTATACAAGGTTTAAACGCGTGCTAATCCGGAACACTCTTTGTGTTTGAATGTTTCGTTTGTGGTAATCAGCTATTTCAACCAGTTACGAACGCACATTTCTCCTTCCTACCCACAGTCTTGCCGATTTGAAAGGAAACCGTTCCTTGCAAGTAAAACTAAAAGTAGTTAACATGCCGAAATTCTCCCTTTGATCTTTTTTCCAATTCTGCTGTTTCAGAACCTTGTTGCCGAGTCGGCAGCTGCTCGTGATACCCACTCATTACCATCGCATATGATGCAACTGGGTCAATCATACACTGGTCCTAATTCCGGAGGAACAGCGCATTATCAACCCGGGACAAACGCGTCTTCTAACAATAGTGGTCAACAACCGCCTACTCCGGTAGGAAGCTCGTCATCCTACGGTCCCACCAACAATGCGAACATCAAGTTCCCATCAGGCATAGTATTTGGGTCAGAACAGCAACAGCAAGGAATGCTTCAGCGTGACACATCCTCCCCTCGTACTGGAGGACCGACTCTTCTTGCTGATCCTCAACCCCCGCCTCAATGGGTGGGATCGCAGGCCATGGATCCCTATATTCAACCCGTAACATCTCAAGCGCAGCTGCAACAAACCACCCAAGCTGTAACACACCATCCCCAGTCGATGCGCGGAATGAAGACACAGGCCCAAGTGAGCTGGAAATAATGTATTCTGAACGAGCACAAACTATGTATTTTCATGTTAGTAATCGTTTAGGTTAATTGCTTCACCAAGTACAAAATAGGAGGAGTATTCAGGCTTGGTGCCCCACGCACAATAACGGTTTAGAAAAATCCATTGTGTGCAACAATTTCCGGACTTTTGAACCTCTCACCAAGCACCAGACGGACGCGTGTGTGTCTGGAAGACAGAAGGGCTAGGTCAGGCGTTCACGTTCTGTTGTTGCTCATCATCAAGTTGATAATTCGCACACCTTTTGGAAGAAATCTAGGGTCTCCATCACGCCAGTGACCGATGCCTTGCTGGATGGGTCTATTCAGGGGGGGAGGGGGAGGACCCTGTCCGGTACATGAGAAAGTACAAGGACCGGTGAGTGTATTTGATCATTCAAATGCGCCACGACACAGTACTGTTCACTCCACATATTTCTGTGTTCTGTGAAAGAAGATACCTGTCGGCAGAGTGACGTGACACGTCCTCGAGCATTGCAGTCTGATAGTCCACGGTTGCCTATTAACGACTGACGACGTTTGATAAATTAATATGATTCACCACGCTCAACTCATCATTGACGTTTCATAAGTGGAAAAAATCTCGAGAAGTGAATACATATTGTTATATTGTTTGCAGCGCAAAACAGCAAGACTCTTATGCATCTGTGGTAAATATGATTCTAATCACAATTTTTCACAGACTTGTGCACCAATTTCTCGAAGTTATTATTGTTTCACATCGGCTTGAAACCAAGCATGGTACCAACGCAACAACAAAAGTTACAGCCATGGGGGTGGGGTGGGAAGTACAACAGACTATAACAGGCAATCTTAGTACCACTAACATCTTCCATGGTTGTTTGCTTTTTGGACTGTTGTACTACTGAGTCGCCTAGTTCAGAGAAGGTCCTTTTATCCGGAGATGTGCCTGTTACATTTGCGCAGCCAAGCGCTTCCTACAAGTCAGCATCGTTAGTTCGGATAGCCAATGGTGAATTGTATGGTTCATTCGTCTCTTTCGGCAACCTAGTTGGATAAGTGGAACGCGACAAGGAACTAGTGATGGGCGACACTCCCCACATCACAGTACCATGAGCATGTTTATGTGGCGTTTTGGAGCGGGGAATGCTAGCTGAACGGAAATCCCATTCTATTTTGGAGCACTAGGGCTGATCTTCCGCGGCCTTTCTATTTATCGAGTCCACCTGATTCACTGGTGACCGCGGGAGCGGTCTTGGGACTCGCCTAGTAGCATTCGGTTCTTCTCTATCCGAACTAAACAACCGGTATTGATTCAACATGAGTGGTTTTGATTGGGTAATAGGTCACACGTTTTTTTACAGTACTTTTGAAAAATTTAAATAAACATGACGCAGCGAAAAAAGTGAACCCCGCTGTCCGGTGCATACCACTATTAGAAATGGAAAATTGGCGGAGTCGATAATTTGTTCACTTATGGATACCGTTTTTTCGAGAGGGCCAGGGCAAGAGAGTACGAAGCAGAAAGGTTACACAGCGAGTTTTGGTGGTAAACAGTAATCCACCGTCGTCCGGCTCGTTACTACACCCGACTTATTGGGACCTTATGTGGTTCCCTATCATTTCACGTCTCCGGATTTGGATGTCGGTTAATCCCTAATCGTGCAATAGGCCTTCGTGGCTATGGGGTGTATATCCCTTTCACTGTACCTATGCGCAAGCTTGTAATAAAAAAAATTCGTTTGGTCTTCCAAGATTTTACGGTTCAACGAATTAACACCGATTTGAAAAACTCTATTCGACAAGTTGTTCAAGATATTCGACTGTTTGTTTGTGAACATCATTTAGAGGAGAGCAAATAACTGTGCTGGAATTCAGAAATCCCTTTCAGTTTAGAATCCGTAATAGTAATAATAGGAAAAATAAAACAGTTGTCCGGTCATGGGAGTTGGCATTCGGGTTCGAAGTGAGAAATAGGTCGTCAGTCAGGCAAAAATTGCTTTCGCACTGGCCCGTATCCAGAAAAGAAGGGTAGCAAACGATGCACCACCACCCCCTCCCCCCTCGCTTCTCTCAGTGTGTCTGGCGATTTTCACAATGCGAGAAGCGCTCCACACAAGATAGGTGTGAGATTTTCCTAGTTCACAACTGTGAATCCAGTGTTGGAATATATTTGAAAAACACAGATTGGCGAACAAGCTCGTTTTCAGTGATTCTTAATCATGCCAATACAACAATGTATAGGACTAGATGCATAGGGGATACAATATTGGAGATTTAAGGCCGACGGTACTGCAGGGGAAATGCATAGTTGGCGACATTTTGTCCACAGTAAAATGGCACCCGTGAAAATCAGCTTTGGGCTGCCTGGGCAGCACTGGTGTTCACATCCGAGTTCACGGAAGTATATGTTGCATGATGATTGTAAGATGTGAAGGTTGTACAGGCAGTGTCTCTTGTTACTCTCTTACTACAAAATACCAGACCCTACAGGCTGCTTGGAATTTCGTTTCCAACGACTACTCAGGTTGGGTAAGAGTACCTGGATTTGTTTTTCTTTTGTTGTTTTGTTTTGTTTTTTGCATGTTTTGTTTCAGTCTGATGGTCTGAAAACAATTCTGGTTTGTTGCTGACTTTGTTCAGTCTTCAGTGGCACTTTTGTTGTTGTTGTTGTTGTTTGGTTTGCTCTGGTTGGGACAGGTTTAATTTACTGTGGTTTTTTCGGCTTAGTAAAAGCACACGATGGATTCTTTTTATTAACACTATTCTATCATTTCCTTTCGTTGTGTTCATTCATAGTAGGCGAGTATGTTTGTAATGGCACATTTCATCAATTGGGTCAACACCACGGGGCTTTTGAAAGTTGCGCGCGCCACGAGGTGGAGCTTATCAATTTGAGATTTCTCAGATTTTCTACGTTTACTCATCGGAACACTAAACTGCAGATCTCAAGCGGAAATACTCTAATATTACTATACTCTTCCTACTTCCTTTTTTATTTATTACACAACATTGTACAACAATTCATGAAGGGGGCCGCGGCCAATGGAAAGCTGCCAAATGTGGAAACAGTTAACCATGACCGTGTGACTTGACTTGAATTGAATTCAATGGCACTGATGATCCTAATGATTCTCGAACAAATCGAGCGTTCGTATCAGCGGGTCGAACAAATACGCGTACCACCTAAGTTGACACAGATAACAGCTTTCGTCAGTCTGGGAAATATCGACAGGATAAAACTGGCATAGGCCTATGGAAGGCCTATTTTCGTCGAGCATAGTCACCCAATGTGGTTATCAACAAACTACTTGTTATTGGTCTGCACTTTCCTTGGAGGAAGATAGGATTTTGTATTCCACAGCCCACGTCCGTGACGAGTCTGGTTCAATCTTTGGCAAGCAAACAATCGGGTCAAGACCTCGACTAGTTGAAAACTGCGTGCGGTGAAGCAGTCCAGAAAAACGTTCTTATCCACCTTCTTCTCGTCACTCGTTTCTATGTTTTTAGTGTTGGTACCATGCCTGACCCCAGGCTGGTTGTGATATGTTTTATCTTTTTATTAACCTCCTTTTACTGTGTAATAATGGTACAGTAATTCAGGAAAGGGGTCGTGGCGAGTTGTGGTGTGACCGTTGGCAGAAGCAGGATTCCAACCGCGAACAGAAGGGTTAAAAGCCCCCCCCCATGATGACCGTTTGACCAGTATTATAAATTAATTATGCGTGCACATGCTATACAACACACACTTGAGTCAGTCCTGATATCGCGTGTTTTGTTTACGGACTTTTGGCTATTATTAGAGGTGTTGCATCACTCAGAAAACGCTCCATGTGTTCGGCTCCTAATGGTTGAATCGATTCCCGTGCTGTTCATACTGTATATCACTGGGGGCACAATATAGTTGTATGGTCGTCCCTCGTCGTACCGCGGATTTTAAAGAAAATATATGAACAAGAAACTAAATGTAACATCACCACTCCGCCTATTTTCACCTACCGTGGGGATTTCCGGAACGGAACTCCCGCGACAGGCGAAGGATCACCGTATATACACTCGTCTACCTTCAAACATCAGTAATGCAACTGCAGTTAAGTCGTCTACTGAGGTAAGTCGATCCATAGCGTCTGTAAAGCGGTAACTGCAAGTGCTGTAGAAGAAACCTGTTAGTTGTATTCTTTGCATCGCAGACCATCCGAAGCCAGTCAGACTATCCATTCACTCACTAACCTAGTAACTGCTATTTCATTTCAATGAGAGCATTCGTCTGTTCTAGATGTTAAAACTGATGATTATGTGGAATTTCGAGACCAGTGGATCGATTGCATCTGACATGTCGTTGAGAGCACCAAAACGGTCACATCCTTGATGATCTAGATAGGCTTTCAAACGGGCACATCAACGACGTGAAAGCATCGGTAACTAGTTAATAATGTGTGCAATTATGATGGCTTTTTCAAGCTTGGGGTTCTTTAGTCCTTACGACCGTGAATTCAAGACCGATGTAGCTATTCAATGGCCTTATATAACACTGTCAACTGGAGAGCGTAATACTTATCTATTTACCTTCGCCTTCACTGCGCACGAAGCTCGGACCTCACACTTAGCTGTTCCCGAACCGCGTTCGTCAATTCTGTTTAGGATATATTCCCAGCTTCTGGTTCCCAGCAATAATATAATGACAAAACCACTTGCATTTTCCGCACCTGAAGTTCACACCCTGAGCCGGAATCAAACTGACGACTTTCCGCTTACCGGACAGTTTCTGCCTCATAGTCTATCATTGGATATTCACTCGTGTTATTCGCGTCCAACTAACGGCTTTCTTGGTGACTTAGTCAGCAACTGCCTGGTGAGTGGAGGGTTGCCGATTCGATTTCGTCTCGTGGTGTGGACTTTTGGGTACGAAATATCCAAGTGGATTTTCCATTATCTACATCATTCTGGCAGCCCGGGTCATAACTAAATAAATGAAATATCAATGCTCAGCTCCCCATTAAAAGCGATGTTAGCACTGTACAGCTGTTCCATTCTTGTTAGGAATCGGAAATGAGGACGCTTTCATGGTTTTCAGTGGTATATCGACCGTTAAAACTGCATGGGAGGGGGGGAGGAGAGAGAGTCATTATTTATGAATTCAATCTCCAACTACATATGCCATCGCTGTTCAAGGCGCCGCAATGATTAGCGGCGTGGAGTGTTTTCACCCTTTGAAAACAGTCGGACCCACTTCTCAAACAGTATCGTGTTGCGGATCGTCTAATAGTCGATTATTCTTGTGCGTAAACGTTTGTAAAACAATAACAGACGTGAAACGGGTGTTTCAGAATCTTTATCTTGTCCTCAGTGTGTTTCTACTCGATTTTGTAGAATCAACGACACAAATGCTACCACTGGCTTGAGTATTCACGCTTCGGATCATTGATTCAGCACATTGTGCCCATAGCATTAGTGTTGTTTTCTCCCTCTCCGGACTCAAAATTTGATAGCCGTTTACTCTCGGCAATCATTCCTCACGATTCTCCTTTTTCAATTCAAAATTGTCTACTGTATGCTGGATGCAGTGGTTCTTGATCGGTGGTGATCGAGTGGTTTTGGGGTGTTTACTTACCATGTCGGAGGTCAGGGTTCGAATCCCGCCATCACCGGTCACTAATCCAATGTTCTCCAGCTCGTAACCACAACTGACATACTAGGACTTCATGTGACTGTCCGCCATTCCACGTCTTAGGGTTCGGTTACTGACTATCTCTGATAACGCGGTGAACATTTAGGGTTATGGAGTTCACTCCTTCCACTGTATTCGTGCTCAAGCATGTTATAATAAGAGCCATCTCGCAGCCAAACTCCTTATCTGATATTTTTTAAACATTAATGTAAAAACGATACGTAGAAAATCACAAACGATAACATGACAGACGTAATCAGACGAACGTCATCACTGGTGAAATACCGTATGTCTCGCAAGCCCTCTAAGCATTACGTAGTTAGATCTCTTGAACCCCACTCGGGAATTCTGTTCTCCCCTACCGATTGTCAAGTTCACTGGTTGGTGTTTCCGTTTCTTCGCTCCATGTCATGCACTAGCCACTATCTTCCCAGCACCTTTCATCCCAGTGTGCATAGCAAGCCGAGGAAGTCTATCCGACAGCATGCTTTGCTACACACCTTTTTTTATTACATGTTTGTGCATGAGTACAGTGAAAGGGGTATACACTCCTTAACCACGAAGGTCCACTGCACTATTAGGATTAACCGACGTCCAGATCCTGAGACGTGAAGGTCTCAATAAGTCAGGTATGGTAACAAGCCGGACGATAATGGATTATGGTTTACCACCAAAGTAACGGGTAACGACGAGAATTCGAACCTCGGACCTCCGGTATTGTACGCAAACGCTCTAAACCACTCCACTACCACCTTAAACGTCGTATTCTGGTCATATTAAAAATGTCAACTGATTTGCCCAGTGTACCCCAGTGCTCAATGCCTAACCTCATCGTTGCTGACCCAGTGTTCCTAGCCTCAGAGGTTTTTTCGTATTCCACTCACAACAGCAAGGTTGGTCGTAATTGTTGTGAAGTACGCCCGATTCTTCATAAGCAAACCTGTGTTACGACAACCTCTGGGTGAAATGCAGCTGTCCAGATAATAGAATTTATGTTTGCAGTATTGTCCTGACGGTCGTTGGGCCCTCACTGCTGTTACTTTCTTTTTATGTTTATAATCAAGAAAACAGTTATCCAGTGGATTTGTATGTGTGTGTTTGTATTTGAGAGTTTGATTTTCTCTATTTTCTAAATGATGCACTAGACTCACAGTTAACACCTAACCGTATTTCTCTTTTTTCTGTCATCTCCCACGGATATTGATTTACAAAGCCTACACGAGCAAAACAACAACAACAACAACAAGCTGCACAGCCACCGCAACGAGTCGGTTCGTTTGGTTCAATACATTCCAGCCCCGGACAGTCATACGCGTTTCAACAACAACTAAGACCCGGACAAGACCGTATGGCATCTACGTTCGCCAGTGGTCCCGTATCCAACATGATGGTTCAGTTAAATGACCCCCTGGTATCGGACTCACATCATCCGCCGACTCACCGTAACTCCTCCCCTCAGTTGTCCATGCAAACCGGACAGTCGCAACCGCAATCGAATGCCGGTGGTAGTAATAACCAACTGGGCTCAGCGAGCAACAATACCACAAGCACTATGAACACCGGTAGCAGTGGGGTTGTTCAGTCCAGTGGTCGTTTCATGCCCACTTGCATGGACTTCTCTCAGACCCAGAGTACCATGCCTAGCACCGGACAATTTGCTTTTCATCTAGCTCCACAGATGTCTTCTCAAGCATCGGGTTACACCACCTCAGCGCCATTGTCCTCTTCACCGTCCGTACAGCAACAGTCATTCGCATCTCGAGGCATGTACGCGAACACAAGCGGAAATATGGCGTACAATAATACAGCCACTATAAATCCGACTGGTAGCAGTAACAACCCGATGTCTTCCGGATGCTATTCTGTTCGGGGTGGGTCCATACAGGGGAGTTATCAGGTCCTTCCCGATTCATCTACGCCACCAGTCAATACAAACAGTGGTGGTATGGGTTTTGTTCCTATGAGTGGTGCACAGTCCTCAGATATGAAACTAGGCACCATGGATGCATCTCTTTTCCCGCATACCACTGTATCAGGCCGCATCCAACCTGTGGGATCATCGTTGTCTAATTGCTCAGTTGTTCCAATGGACTCTGGAGCGCCTGCGAATCCTTTTAGTGGCGATGTAGTGGGCTCCGCGCAGCAGCAACAACATATGTTTCATCAGCCAGTTTACGGTGTGATTCGAACTCTTCCACAACAACAGCAGCAGCACCTGCAGCAGTCACAACATCCTGGGTACGATTTGTGTGAATCAGGTACTACTCCCGGATATTTTTAAGTGAGCACTATACAACACGTCTGTGAGATCCTTGTGATCGTGGGCTGATGGTCTTTGCTGTTATTCCTTATTCGAACGAGCTGTGATCCCTGTCCTTATTATCGCACTCTGGTCGTCATCATGCTCTTCTTGATTTTCGGACACCTCGGCCTACGTTGTTCATGTGTGCATCAAAACGTTAGACTTTTGACCTTATATTTTCCACAACCAGTTTTACTCGGCTATAGGGCTCGATTTTCCAACCAACTGGTTATTCCGATCGCACTGATCTATCATGAGCTGTCTTATCGGCTGTCTTCTCTCATCTCTCCTTAATAATTCGTTCTAATCAGGAGGCGCACTGCGTTGTACATAAATATGTATTTGTCTGAAAAATTGATCTACTCTTTATCTAAAACATGTCCAATCAATTCACCCTGTTATGCCTTTTCTCCATATTGGCTCCGTGATGAATAACGTTCGTTTTGATTCGGCTTCTTCTAGTTTTGTTGAGTCGGTCTGTGAGCGTTCTATTTTGACGAACCCTAAAGCGACGCCCATGCTCGCTTCACTCCTCCTGTCTCGTGACCGGTCTTGACGTGTTCTCATCAAACCCACAGTTCGGTTCTGGTCCAATTGACTTTTTCACTATTGAAACCACACACTGTCTTTCTGTGTATTTGTCCTAGTTCCACATTCTCCAACCCTCAAATATGACGCTACCCTGTATATCTGTTGATATGATTGTTTGGTGACGAGTTTGTCCAGTGGACAATTGACTTGGCGTTCAGCAAATTTATACATATATATATATATATACATATTTACACATCCATGTTCATATGAGGATGTTTCAATCTTTACAATCAACCATTCTAGTGATCTGAGTTTCACGAGGCTGTCACATTGCCGCCCTCACTATATATAGCCTCACACTCACGTGCCCACAGTGAACGAAGTGCGCACATTGATGTTTGATTATAGTCTCTTTGTGTCAATTGTTCTTCACCATCAACACCACATTTGCATTGTTTTTTGGATTTATCATGGCATACTCGCCTTGCACGGGCTTGTGTATGCGTATACATTGTTTGATTTGTTCCTGGTGGTGGTCATTTGTACGTTTGGTTCTGTTGCCACTACTAGTTGTGTAAATTATTTACGTTCAAACTAATTATCTTTCAACACTTCCCTGTGTGTTTGTGTGTGTGTGTGTGTGTGTGCGTACACAAAAACAAACACAACAGTGATGCTGATGCGATTAGGACCAGATTTTCAAACAAAATACAAAACACGTTCTTTTTTTGTCAATTCTTGTAATACTTCCCTATACAGTTGAGTTCGAGATAGCACAGTCTGGATCTGAGCTTGACCAACTTTTGCCGTACACTATAATGCAGGACTGCTGTCGACGCGTTAAACTAACCGGAGGCAGCCGAGTGGTGTAGAGCGTTTGCGTACAATACCGGAGGTTCGAGTCCCCGCCACCATCGTTTACTTTGGTGGTAGACCATAATCCACTGTCGTCTGGCTTGTTACCACACGTGACCTATTGGGACCTTATTTGGTGCTCCATCACTTCACGTCTCAGGGTTTGGATGTCGGTTATCCCTAATCGTGTAGTGGGGCTTCGTGGATATGGGGTATATACTCCTTCCTCTGCACGCATGTAAAAGCCGGTTCGATTCCGGCTCGCGGCGTCCGACTTTTTGGTGTGAAGAATGCAAGTGGATTTTCCAAAAACATACGATTCAGACTCCTCGTGCTGACAATATATTCTCTGAATAATAAAAAGAGTATGATTCACCATGCACCATTGATCAGCAACCAGTTTTATCCTTCAAAAACCAGTTTTAATATCAAATAAACCATCAAGAGTAAGCCCAGGTAGCCTAGAGTGGTAAGGTGTTCGACTTACAATCGTTCACCACGGGTTCGAGATCCACTGGGGGACCTGAGGAATGTGTGCCACTGCTAAGATTCAAAAAAAGCATGAAACTACCGTGCGACGTTTCCATGGTTTCTAATGGTGAGTTGAGCGTTTATACTGCCTGAAAAATCACGGTAACTACAAACTGGATCTCTTTCTGTTACTAAATTCGACCATCCTTTTGTCCATGGCCGAATAGATATCAGATAAAATATGCAACGGAAATGCGAATAGTTGTTCTTTACTCTCGGACCACCATGATACACTATGTGCTATACAGCTCTTATTACACCAGCATCTTGCGGAATCCAGAACGTGTCAGCACGGCGTGGCAATATAAAATTTTCTCTCAGCGATATGTTCGCGACTCTGACCGTGTTTAGCGGTAGAGTACGGAACGTGTAGAGACAAAGAACACTAAGGTGTTCGATGACGAAGGAATTATTCGACAAGTTCGACGCTTTGCTTGTTTTCTCTGAGTAATACTAAATGGATCACTCGACGACAGGTATCCTTAAAAACGCGTTTAGCTCACCCATATAGCATTCCATTTCAGTTCTTTCAACCAGAAACAGCACATTTCTTTACTCTGGTTTTGGTGACTTCAATGCTGCATCATCTAGTTGACAGTGAAACGAATAAACGCACTAAGTAATGGGTGAAAACTGTAAGGACAGATAGAGATTTCAAACAATACTGTGCCAATAACAGCAGCACCTAGTGTATCCAACCATCCGGTGGGCGGATTTCGTAGACCCAAACTCGTAAGTCTAGCACGACCAAGATTTTCATCACTATTTGCCATGTCGTGCACTAAGCACGGCATTGCTATTATTTGTATACCGGCTTGAAACCAAGCATGGTACCAACGCAACAACAAAAGTTACAGCCATGGGGGTGGGGTGGGAAGTACGACAGAGTATAACAGGCAATCTTAGTACCACTAACATCTTCCATGGTTGTTTGCGTTTTGGACTGTTGTACTACTGAGTCGCCTAGTCCAGAGAAGGTCCTTTTATCCGGAGATGTGCCTGTTACATTTGCGCAGCCAAGCGCTTCCTACAAGTCAGCATCGTTAGTTCGGATAGCCAATGGTGAATTGTATGGTTCATTCGTCTCTTTCGGCAACCTAGTTGGATAAGTGGAACGCGACAAGGAACTAGTGATGGGCGACACTCCCCACATCACAGTACCATCAGCATGTTTATGTGGCGTTTTGGAGCGGAGAACGGTAACCGGTCAGAAGTCCCTCTGTATTTTGGAGCACTGGGGCTGATCGTCTAAGACCGCCTATTTAGTGGGTCCACCTTATTCATGGTCAATCGCGGACACGACCGTCCCGCTGTCTGAGAACCGGGGATGCGCCCCTAGCCACCTCAGCTAGTCCTCCACGAGAGAACAATGTACATTGTGTGAGTCAATCCGTGTTCTTGCGTTTACTGTCGGACCTAGCTTCACTTGGTTAGATAAGGCCTTCTTCGGAAACCAACCTGTGGTTCCACCCAACCTCACCATTACCATTGCAGTGTTCCCACTGTATCTGATCAATATTGCGAAGACAGCGATGTTCAAATACCAATAGTCTTCGTGTCTTCTGCCCGTAATCGCGACGTTACTGGGCTTTATAGAATGACTGGCTTAACTGTCGTAGTATACACTCGGTTGTTGATGAAACAACATATGCGAAATCGATGGCATTGATGGCTCAGATTGGAAAAAGCCAGATGCACTTTCCGTATTTGTGTAAATCGGCGATTGCATCGATTCGTACCGTCTGAGAATCTGTTCACTTTTCTAAGCTGACCTCAGGATTATTGGTAAAGCTTTGCCTCCCCTGAAAAAGGACGGATACAACCCATTCGGCCCAGCAGCTCTGTATCGTTTTGTTTGACATTCCTCTGATTTAAACTTCATTGCTAACGGAGAAGTGGTGTCTATCTGCATTGTTTCTCTTACGGTTGTTTGCAAGAAGTCAACTGTAGACATGGGCCAACTGAACTGCTCCGCCCGGTGTTCTTGAGAAAAACTGTGAGCTGTCGGATACCGTGATCACCTCACTTACATCTGGCTTCGGTGATTTTAATAGAACGGTAAGGTTTACGACCATTGCCAATGTCCGTTTTCCTGTTTCGCAGTCCACCACTGCTCGCTGTCATTCCCCAGACTCAGCCACTTGACACTTGACATTTGCGCGTCTCATTGAATGTGGCATCCGGAAGTGCGAGCAGCTAACGGAGCAAGTTATCCATCGTTTTGAGGACTGATCGAATTAGATTCTTGTGGGACCTTGCTTGATCTATTGGCAATGTCTACTTCGATCCGGGGACCTGGCTACATTGGTAACAATGTAGAAAGCTCTGTTTATAACCAGCTCTGCGGGACGGTTGATTTTAATGCTGGTGCAGCTATAGAGGAGATATAAACAGAAGTGAGCGCGTATCAAGGAATGATGTGTGTCCACAGGCGGGAACCAAAACGAACGACAATTTTAAGTCGATTCACGGCAGCGGTGACCAATGCCATTGTGGTCAATCAGCTGGGAAAGTGTGCGGGGACATCGAGTAAATCTGCCTTTCTTCACTACAAATTCCGGCTCGTCTACGGTCAGAGCACAGAGTTAAATTAGACAACTTCCGTTATTGGTTTAACCCGCCGGGGTAGCAAGTGGTCTCCCAAAAACAGCCTAATTGGGTTTTACAAGTCGCCTGTAATTTCCATGACGCACGAGTCGAAGTGGATGAAACTGATCACGGCATCATCATCCTACAGCGTTAAACAGCAGGACAAGCCTCACTGACCACTGCGTGGACGGAGTGGATCTACAGGGGTGGGAGAAGAAAAGATTCCCCCCCCCCCTGGAATACACAGTCTAACTGCACAAACTTAAATTTATCAATCATTCTGACCGGATAAAAAGTGACAACCCGATCGCCACTACTCACGATTCGCTGCCATATCCTTCAGTATCTCCAGCCAACTGGTTGAGGGATCTTTTGGATCACAACCACGAAGACGTGAGACACTTACTTTTACTAAGTTCACTGTACATTTTCTCATTCCCCGTTGCCAAGTCATCTGTTGACCTCCATGTGGCTTCTTTCACTCCCTAGGAGGAACCGAAAACAGGTCACGGTATGGTAAACGTGTGCTTGCCATACGTAACACGTGCCCCAACCGAGCTAGATATGCTGTGATTTGGGCATTCTCTGAATTAGTACCCAGTACTCGATTTATGGCCTCAGCATTGCTCACTCGGTCATTCCACCCAATCTTAGCGATACTACGCAAACATCGATGGTCTAAGACCTCAAGACGTGGAATATCTTCCTCACGCAGACCCCAAGTCTCGCAACCATACAACAAAACTGAACGCACTGTAGCATAGTACACACGACCATTCAACTTTAGTGAAATATCAAGACGGCGCCACAAATGCTCCAGTACAGCGTACGCCGCTCGAGACTTGGATATACGCGTGCTCACCTCTACTACGGTACTCCCATCCGTCGTCACATTGCTGCCGAGGTAAGTGAAGCGGTCGAAAATTGCCAGGACCTCCCCATCGAGCATCAAGCTCGGAATAGTTGACGTCCAGTCTTGTAACATCACTTTACACTTTCAAAGTACAAAGCGCATACCGAATAGAGCTGCCATTCTTGCTAGTCTATCTAGTGCGCGCTGTGCATGTTTCCTAATTTCGAAAAAACAGACAAGGGCGTCAGTGTATTCAAGGTCACACAGCTTTTCACTATTTCCTAGTTCGACGCCCACATCCTGAAGATTTTGCAAAGCATTCTCCATTATCTCGTCCATGACGAAGTTGAACAGGAATGTCGAAATCGGACATCCTTGTCGAACTTCGCCGGTCGTTTTGAACGGACTGGATAGTTCACCGTAAACCATTACGCTACCAGAAGTATGAGAGTACAATGACCTCAGTGGCATACCTTTTCGGTGAACAACACTGAGTAGTGCTGTTTCGTCAACCAAATCGAAGGCGCCTTTCAAGTCAGGGAAAATCATTATTGTCGGTCGGTGGTGTGTGTGAGGCGTTTCAATTAATTGGCGAGGAGTAAAAATCTGGTCGATGCATCCTCGACTTGGGCGGAATCCGGCCTGTTGTTCGCGGGTGTTCCTCTCTCGATCCGGTGTCAGACGACGCAGCAAAATCGAGACTAATACCTTAGTGACTATTGGAATCAAGATAATCCCACGATGGGTACTACATTCATTGCGTATTCCCTTCCTAAAGATAGATACAACCAATGACTCATCCCATCATGACGCAATACGCTCCTAATTCGAAATGTCACCAAGCAACGTGGTGAGTGATTTCATCAATGCGTCACGAGAGAATTCATCTCTCGCCTCAGGAGAACAACAGTCAGCGGGCGCTTCAGTCTGTTGCAATTGACACGACTTATTACTGGGATCTAGTCTATTAGCGCAACCCTCACGCTCGAAGCGACCCCGATGCCAGTCTGACACATCATCCACCAAACACCAGACCACCTGGCATACGAACAGTGAAGCGAGGCGTGACAACGCTGTATTTAGGGTGCCAAGTGGGATCTTTTATGCACGTTTCGGTGATAGCATACGTTAATTTTGAAGGTTTCAAGAGTTCTTCCCATCTGACGGTGTGCGTACGTTGAAGGTTTCCAAGTGAAGTAACAATGTGCGCTTGAGAACTGTGTTCGATGGATGTCCTACGGGCATTGACGAGATTCGAATTTGAGTGTGGTTTTTGGAATCAATACATCCCCGACGTTACAAACTGATACAAACGTTCTGTCATTTTGAATAAAGTGCATCAACGTACTTCGCCAGCATTCACAAAACTCGCTGTAATAGGCAAATCAAGGCTTTCGTGGGGCAAAATGTTGTGCTTGAACCACCAGAATTTCCACGATTCCACTACTGTTAAAGCAAATAGAATTGAATGAATTTGTCCACGGAAATAACATTCCCGTTTCCATTGGAGGCACAACTGGATTCATTACCTGGAAGCGAAGTAGTAATGCTCCTGGAAGAACTTCAAATCTGACAGACTGGAAAAATGTATTTCTTCAGTTCGATGAATTCTTTATTGTTCACAGTGTCGTAGATGATACCTCAGCAACTTGGATGATCATGATTTATTCCAACTGAAATCAACCGGCGCTTTGAGTTTCACATCTTGAAGTTATGGGGATGAGTTTCTTTTTGATTTTTTCCCATTGATACCGTTCTTGTGAGCTTCCAAGTGTGATTATTGGTCACGAAAAGGGAGTCAAAATCGAAAACAAATCGTTGTAAGATTTGAATTTCTTTGCAACTGCCACGAGCGTGTAGTGCTGACTTTTGGTCGGTCATAAGATAAAGCGGCACTTTTTGCCTCGACCTTCTTCGTGATGGTGTGCACCAATTTACCCAGAAATTCCCTCTCGCACCGGTTGTATTCATTGCTCTTTGGCTGTCATTTGCTTTCTCTCAAAGAAAACCCATAGAACATCATTATCCAAGTGTGGTGTGATGATTTTTGCCCACCGCCCCTTGTTGTAACACGATTTTTACATTCCTAATGCGGAAAAGTTCTGAACCAAGTCTTTCAGGGAGAAAAGGTGACAGACTTTCTGTCATGAGCCTATCACCAGTCGCGAAGCTGCGAATAAAACACCAGACGTTACAGGTTTTTCTAAGTAAGTTTGTAGTTCTTTCGTTTTTTCCTTCTAAACAAAAATCCAATCGATACTTGCACAAATGGGATTGTTCCTGGCCTCCTTGGTGAATCTCACATACGATGAATTCTACTTTCATAACAGTGTGGCCGATTCCATTCCGGCTCCTGGCGTTGGACTTTTCGATGTGAAAAACGCAAGTGGATTTGCCATTATACAAGATTCAGCTTCCTCGTGTCAATAATACATTCTATGAATATATTTCAATGTCCGTTGGACCATGTTCAGCCGTGTGCTTTTTGTCCCTTTTGGAAAGTGAACGACGAGGCTATCCCAGTGAATAAAACCAGGACAGTTGTTGTGTATTGATTGGAATAGTGGTTCGCGCATTACCGACTATTTACTTGCGTTATTCACACCCGACTGTCCACATCGCGATAGCTCAGTTGACAGAGCATCTGCCCGGCAATCAAGATGTCGCTGATTCAATTCCGGCTCACAGAGGTATGCGTGCAGTTTGATGAACAGCGGCAGAATTTGAACCGCGTTCAAACCACTATCATTTAATTACTCATTCGCAAAGCACATTGGATAAGCCAAGTGGAAATCGATTTTCGGCCCCAGATTTGAATATATGACTCAATAATAACGTTTCTCTATTGCACGCAAGATTGTTCCACTGCAAACTGAAGCCACAAGATTACTTTTTGATTACGTGCACGCGCATGAGTGCACGGGAGGTTCATATACCGCCGGCTGCGCTATGAAGAACTACCGACCACTGTGGCCCTGGGAATTGGAGTGGTAGAGAACCGCATAGGATATGAATAGGTTAGACGCTGTAACGATTTTCGCGACGGTGGACCGCGGTCTACCACAAAAGTGACCGGCGGTGGCGGGTTTCGAATCTCTGACTTCTGCGGTGGTGAACGCTCGATCAGGAGCAAGAGCAGATGAACTTCTATAACATGGTTCACTACGCAGAATGAAAGCTCAGCTCGTCATTGAAACCCACTGTACAGCTGTTTCATCTTTAGTAGGAATCCTCAGCACTACACGTTCACCGAGCGCCAATGGGACTAGAATCCGAGATGAACGGTTGTGAATCGAACACCTTATCACCAGGCTACCCGGGTTGGCTTAGAATGGTTTGTTTAACAATAACTCTGTCAGATCCAGCGCCCTTATCTCTAAGCTTTGCACGGTAGAATAGCGAACGACTCCTGCGGCGAATGACTTCTCCGTAGAGGCCCGAATGAAACGAAGGCATTTCGTACCTACCAACCTACACAGCGTGGCTACTTCATCAGTTTACGCTTTAGGAGATACGATTTGTGCACTATGGTCATAATGAAGTGCTGATGTCAAATCGCTAAGAGACAGCTCGGGTAGCCTGGTGTTAGGGATTTAAAATCACAATCGTCCGTGTGAGTTCGAGCCCCAGTGGGGGCTCGGCTTATTTGCACTATCTTAGGGTTCCTCACAAGCACAAAACAGCTGTGCAGCGCTTTGGTTTACACTGGTGAGTTGGGCGTTTATACAGCATGATGTCTGATATTACTTTTAAACTAAAATTTCGGACTGCTTCAGAGCACCATATTAGGAAAAGCTTCTACGTTCATCCAACTACTGGGTGACTCGACGCAATTTAGATTTTATTTATAACCCTCCCCTTCAGCTGAAAGCCCCTTCAATAGAGCTCGGCTAACGGCGAGACAACATTCATGGGAACAAACCACTGAGAAATAACTCAGAGTACGCCAAACCTTGACCAAAATATCGAATGTTATTGGATAAAGTAGGTGGCGGTGGGGGAAGTTGACTAGATTCGTCATGTGGTGTTGACGGGGTTGTCATCTTTGTCAAGCCTTAAACGCTCACCTTTCAGTGACACCTGTTAAGTAGAGCATCCATTGGTGACTTAAAACCCGGCCCTTGAAGTACCAAAAGCCCGAACTGTGGTCAATTTATCCTTTGGTATTTTGCTGCAGTTATACGGGTCATGGGATGCACTCTAGGGCAACCATTGCACAAGCAATGGCCAACTTCTTTCAAATCAGCGCTCACTGGTGGTGAAAAGTTTCCCACCTAAACGACAAGTCTCGTGGTCAGGAGCTTTTTCATTTGGTGTACAACATAGATAAAAAAAATTTAAAGAGACAGAACCAGCAGATCGTATGGTACCAAAAGTGGACTTTGATCAGCGGTACTGATTACGCGAGCGTTTTGTGTTCTGAAAAAGGTATTTCACACGATCAACAATGTATTATTAAACTATTTTCCCTAAAGAACACATTTCATTCTGTTGAAATTTATTTACCTACATATTTGCAACCTTGTGTCTTTGTTGGACAGATTACCAAATATTTTTATCGATATTCAGTCACCGCTGAAAGGTCTTAAAAATACTATACAATTACTCCATAACCAATTGGAATCGTCAAAGGTGCATATACACACGGCTTTGTCTGTAAAGGTTTTAGAACTAACTTTTTGTTGCAGAAATCGGAACATTGATACAGGACTCGATCGATAACCAATTCAGGTCAATAAAGCCTGTGTATTTATGAGGACATTTGAAGCCTATCGATCGCATTTCTGTCTTTCAACTTGGTCTGCATTGTTCACCGCGCCTCAGGTCTCTCTTGAGAAATTTAACGATCCAAATTGTTCTGACTTATAATGACTGTCAACGTCACCTACCGGTTTCTATAATTACTGATTAATACTATATATATATATATATATATATATATATATATATATATATATATATATATATATATATATATATATATATATATATTCCTTGCAGACTGAGTGGACCGTTGCAATTAATTGGTAACTAAGAGGCAAACAGTTGATCGTTTTCCGTTGAATCAGATAAACATTCTCTTTTTCGTGCAGATTTGCAACAGCTGGTTCAAGAGCGGTGAGAATATTCATCGTCCCGCTCCGTTTTCAAAGTACACTTTGGTCAATTTATTTACTTAGAGTAATACGCCTCTTAAATCCACCGTATTAAATTCGTGAGTGTAAAATCTGTGTGTGAAGCTGGAAGATTTCCCAGAGAACTTCCACTATAGAATGGTTTGAGACAAAGAACATGGTGGAGTGAAAGATGCCTGTTTTAGTCTATTTGGCGCTTGTAAGTAATGCACAAATGAACTTCATATACTGAATGCTACCAAGATGGCTCATTAAAACCCTTCTTTAGGAAAAAATACGGCTTTCTTGAAGATCACCTGTATACTTACGACCGGGGAAGAGTGTCCATTCTGTCTGTGTCTACTCATATTCTCGTGTAACTGCGCAAATTGTTCACAGTGGAACAATACCTTATCGGGATGCACACCTGCACTCACACGATTTGAACATGCATAACACACGCAGTCGTTTCACGTATCACGTACACGGTTACTTAGTCAAAATTCACTCTTTTATCGTTTATTTCCAAGTTTTGTAACAAGACTGCGTTTCGGAAATATGTTTCACAAATAAACAGCCGCGTTCTGTTGGACCGACAGTTTTGAATTCCAGTTGACGAGACACGTAGCCCGTCAGGAATGGATACCACCTATGGAAATTCACCTTTGAAACATAAGTGTTTTTTATGAATCTCGGAAACAGTTTACTAACATGTTCGGAATGATAAAGTAGAATTTCAGGCATCCAGTTGCACGTTTTTAGTCCGCGCCTTTGTTTCACTAGGAATTACTGATTCGCCGTTTTAAAAATCGTTCTCCAAGTGAGGATTGGCATGGGTACGTGTACTTGAACAACCTAGCGTACCCAATGGGTCATCTAACTCTCACAATTATCCTTCGTACTTAGAACACCAGATTCCATCGTCACCAGGCTTAGTATCACTGCCTGACCTAACGAAGTGCCAAACCTATTTCCTGTAATGTTGTAAATGACAACATGTTTTTTTCTCGTTATTCGTGTGAAAAGTGGGGTCCTAATCGGATTTGGTGTGCAAAAAACGAACATATCCAACTTGGATAATGGTGTTAGCCGCCTTGGGATAGAAACAACAGCCAGTGAGCAAGGAGCATTTAACCTGAGAGGAGAGGTGATAAATATATATATATAAATTCCCATACGCCTTTGCTCACTAAGATAGAGAAAAATGAGTTGTTTTAGTCTTCAATCCATCCGAAGTTTGCAGTATACGAACAACGAAGATAGTTAAATGTTACAGCCACGAAACCATCGGAATCACGTTGGCCATCGATTTACTCTAAACGAAATGTGGTGAGAATAAGGGAGCTCATGAATGAGTCAATCGCGAAAGGATATTTCCTAAGAAAGTCATTTTGGTGACGTTGAGGTTGTAAAACTCAGCACACCGGTGGACACGGGGCGAGAAGAACCATGATCAACCTTGTTGATGGGGCGCTATTAGAGATATCTTCAACGAAGTAGAATTCACCGTGCTAAAATAATGAAAGTTCTTCGTCTGACAGGTCAGGAGTTATTCCGACAAAACTGTCGTTGTAGAATGAAGCACCAGATCGTATTGTAACAAGGACAACAAGACGGATTAGGACAACTGTATTTCAACGGCCAAATAAGTCAAGTTCATGAAACACACACAATCATTTATATTGTCCCTTTTGCAGACCGCGCGGCACCAACATTGCTCTTGCTGCTGCTTGAGTATTTCGGCTACGTTCTGGCCAGCTACCCGTGGCCGATAACTTGGGCATCATCTCTATTCGACTAGTCCGATTGTCCCAGTTGACGGCTTGATCGGTAGCCCCCCACCTGGGCTATCTTGCTGGTTTTCCGAGATCCCGCTGCCTTCCATCTGTTAGTCCTTGTGCCTCCTTTTGTCTGCCTCGAGAAGCCTCCGACATATTCGCCATCTGTTCTTTTGTCTGTGGCTCTCGGTTAGTTCTTCCGTTGACCTTGATATTCACGCCGTTGTCTTGCCCCAGCATTCCCCGCTACAATATCTCATACGAGACTATATATCTTGTAGACGTGGACAAGCCTATCCACTTGTTATACAACACTACAGTGGCAAAAACCCCTGGAAAATCCAATGATTTAATTTCCACATTCTCCTGCTAAAAGTTACGACCTGATCAGGATCAGGAATTTATTCCTCTTGTGTAAGGAAGAATTTATCGCAAGCTTCCCATACAACTTAGCAAATTTTACAAGAGTGCAACCTTGTACGTTGAAGATTGATTACTTTGGAAAACTCCGATGTCTAGGGGATTTGCGCAGCACCTGTGGCTTAGACTACCGAGAAAACGAGAAAGCAAGAAATCCAACTTCGAGGACGGCACCCCATGTGAGATCTTCAAGACCTGTGAGCAAAATCTGTAAAAACCTCTAACTGTGCCATTCCGCCAGATTTGGGAGACAGAAATATTCCCTAAAGACTGGAAAAGCTGCATTCTTCTCCCGTTACCACAAAACCGCAATAAAAACATTTGCGCGAACCACAGGGAAATCAGCCTGATTGACGTAGCGGCTATGCCTTTCTCGAATATTCTCCTAAGACGCTTGGTACCCGCAAGGGACGCGCAAACACACTTCAGCCAATGTGGCTTTCGCTGAGGGAGAAGCTTTGTTTACCAAATCTTCCCGTTGTGATGAATCCTCGAAAATCGTTACAAATTCCACAAGCAACTACAATCTGCCTCATTGATTTTCGAACCATCTCCGATTTCGTTAGGCGAGAGTCACGGTGAAGCATACTAGGATTCAGCGAAGTGCCCATAAGTTACACAGGACTATTAAGATTGTATTATTCGGCTATGTGATCGTGTGACCACGCCTTTGGTGAAACGTCTACAGACTTTCCGCTGAACTCTGGCCTCAGTCGAGACTGTCCCTTGCCACAAGTCCCATTCAACTACGCCGTAGACTGGGTGATGCGTCGCGACCTCATTGGCCACTGAGGAATTCAACTATGCCGGGAGACCTGGATAGTGAGTCTTGAATTTGGTAATGATACTGAAGTTCTGGTGGATGAGTGCGACATTCTGCAGTCAGTTCTTGACAGCATTTAATACGAAGCTGGAGAGATCGATCTAGAGGTAAACACCACGAAAATCAATATTTTCACGACTTCCCCTGACCCGACATGTTCCATCCTCGTTAACGGCCAAATATTGGATCTGTTCCGCAACTTCACGTACCTTGGACTTACCACACAATTTAACGACCAGGCCAAAGATGAAACCAAGCTTCGCATTGATTGTGGAAGCACAGCATGCTGGCAACTTCGCAGACCACTATGATCCTACAGCGAAATAATTTTTCACAGGTGCCTCCGATATAGCCACGATAAAATGGTTTGATCACGTCCCAAGCTCCGTCGTCCGACAATGCTGCTCAAATACATGAATGCTATCCTTGTTTCTACAACAGCACCGTCTCCATTGGTACAACCACGTCCTCCGTCGATCCCAAACGGAACGTGCAGAAAGTAAACTTCTACGATCTCCTTATGCAGACTAAAAGTGTCTCCCTGACACTGAGCTAAAGACTCTGACCAATACCGTCAAAGTTGACGAGTAGAATATATAAGCCTCCAGTAGATCTTTGGATTTCGTGTGTGGATCAAGAACTTGATTTTTCTGTGTGCCGAACTTTCCGCCTGTCGCAAACCATGGAAAGTCGCCATCAGCAACATTCATGAAGCTGACGTATACTTGCGTATGAGTTGTTCTCAAAAATTTAATAGTACGTAAACCTCTTTCTCGTCGGACAACACCATATCTAGTTTCCCAACCGCTCCTTTCATTTCTCTTTTTCATTCAGAGCCAGTGCCCGAGTCTTAATCCGAATATACTAATACACCTCCATCGGTTATGTAGCAACAGACTATGTAATTAGTGCACTCCATTTATTTGCAAGAATGTATATACAACCAGAACGCAACCGGTGAGTAAGCCCCGAGCTAACAAGTAAGTCAATGAGCAAGCAAGTAGGGGCTGAGCAGCAAGAACTGTCACGTGAAAACAGGTGAGGTCAGTCGTTGCATAGAAATATCGATCAGTCACTGCTGTCCTCGATGAGGCAAGACAAGAGGTCAATACCAAGCAAGTTTATGTCCATGCGTGAAAGGGATACTGATTGGTTGTCCACGTAGTATACGTGACTTTACCCAGACACAACACCATCCTCTTTTACTTGCCGTTCCTTTTCTGGTTACGTTGCAATCGGAAGATATGCGCGGAATCTACAGTCAATCATCCATTTCAAACCGATCTGAATGGTATTGACTCCAGATTCAGCTTCGATGTTATAATAATTATTTTCTTCTGTAACCTGGTACCTATTCTGTTCCCTTGAAAGGAATGGTGAATCCCTCTACTCCTAAATGCAGCGACCCTTCTGATCTAAACAACTACAGCCCCGCTTCTCCAAATCCTGTCATTTCGAAAGTCTCGGGGACCATTATCCCTGACCACTAGTATCGCCAGTTTGAGCGCAAAGGATTTTTGATTGACTACCAATATGGATTCCGATCCAGTCGGTCCATCAGTAACCTAATGGTTTCGTCTCATACATCTGGTCAGCAGCGTTCGATAACCCAGGAGAAACAAGTCTGGTTTCGGTGGGCTTAGAGAAGGCTTCCAGTCATGTCCGGCACGATGGTTTACTGATCAAAATACCAACTTTCGAGTTTTTCCCGTCCCTTATTTCGTGCATGCTGGGTTTCCTTTGTAAACAAATTTATTTCTGTCCGAGTCGACAGGGGTACAATTGGAGCTTTCTAACGTGACTGCGGGGCCTCTTAGAGCTATCCACTGTTACCTATTCTCTTGTAGCCTAGCGTTAAGGTTCTCCTACACACCACTTGCAGTCTCATTTATGCATTCTCCGATGATATCTCTCTACACTCCTCAGATTCCCACTCCAACACACGCCATGCTACCACCAACATCGGTCACCACTGTTCCGATCTTAGATGTTTTTCCACTTGGGGAGCCGCAAACCGTGTTTTCCTCTGTGCGACTAAAACGTCAGTTCACTCAGTCGCCCTCAACCATACTCGTTCCACAAACCTTACTCCTCTGCGGGATCCTTCAGTAATCTGTTTCCCATTCTGATCTTCACGCAAATCTCCTATTGTTCCACGTACTTCATCGGACGATTTCTCAGACTTTTCAACTTACTTTGTCTCACACTTGCAGTCACGCGTGGGTGAAACTGTCATTGTCTACGTTTTCTTTTCCCTACAGGGACCAAGACAAGATCATACAGTTGACCGAGGATCCAGGCTTAACGACCAATCTGAAGACACATGAGCACAGCCAGACCGTTGCTTCATTGTTGTTTTAATGCTACTATGTGAGAATTGTATCTACTCGACCAGTTTTACCTAATGGAATAGCTTGTACCCGAACTACACGCACTAGAAACCGACGACGCCAGACAAGAAGATTAGCAGGAATGTGTTCTGTCAGATTTGGTTTGTACAAACTCGTCTGTATACAAGAGAAGGTATACACCCGATGGCAGATAACGTGCAGACTGATCAGACTGTTACCTCTCAGTATCTGCACCATCTGACTGTCAATGTCCGGCGTCACCTAACTGGTTAGATACTGGGGATAAAGCTGTAGCGTACTGGGTCACGTGTGGAAGTATTCCAATCATCATACACTATTAGTTGAAATTTTGTTCCTCAGAAGGCTTTCGTATGAATTCGCGAATAAAATTGGTCAACAGACAGCAAACCAATGACCAACTCGGATTATCCCGATCGAACCGGTTTTGTTCTGAGAGGGGGCTACCGAAGCATGATCATCAGCCATAATGAATGCCCTGATAAAACAATACAGTCTGAATGAAAAATAGGTGAAACAGCTCTCGCTCTTGGTTTGATAGAGAAATAGTTTATCGCTGTCGGATGCCATGGCTGCACCACTATCTAGAAATTTCGATGCAAATGAGCAATTACTAAGACGAAAAAGACAGTCAGTAGTCAAATGAAGCTTCTGGATGAGATGAACTATTTTTGATGATTGAGTGTTTTTCTCACATCTTTGTAAGGTCTTTACATATAACGGCAATCATACAAAGCTAATAGAAGTTAAAAATGGGCCGAATTCTAGATTGAATTTTTAATGACTTTTGATCACTGAGCTCAATCTGAGCTACAACCAACACCAACTTCCAAAAGTATTGAGACTGAATTTACTCCCTCGAAATTCGCCTTTTCCACGATTCATATCACTATTTATTATACTGGGTCCAAACAGCCAAATTTCAGTTAACTCCACTAAATCTCGGCTCTGCCGTGTTCAACCTATGAAAAACTATGGCCATATTCAGTGATTCCGAAAATTAGAGATCATGCAATGGCGTGAACACGAACAGCAGCGACAGACGTAGGGGTAGTTAATTTCAGTCATGAGATAAATCAGGCAAACTTAACCAGATTGTTACGGTCACGTGGCCGGTTGAACTTCTTGCAGACGCACGTAAAAGGTCTTCCACGTGAAGCATGTGTAGTAACGCGAGTAGTAACCAAGGTGAGTATCCAGTGCAATTCGGAGTGAAATCACTAACCGAATGATTTTTACGAGGCTCAGTTATGAGACTTTTCTGTTAGGCAACAGGGGATCATGTTTTTCCAAGCGATTAAGGTTAAACAACATCGTTGCTTCCAGTGCATCCCCGGCTGTATCATTCTGAATGCCCTAATTAACTGTTTCCCGGGCCGACAGTTGTATTTTCAGTGAGAAACATGAACGCGGCTGTGCACCGTACTTGTCGATTTAGACACGGGCTACTGCTGCTGTATGAGTAACATGATTCTGTAAATGCAAATATGGACGGGTAATTAGATTGCAAGAGACAAACCCATTTTTCCGGTCGCGTATATATTATGCAAGAAACCCTCGTGATCAAGTTCAAAGAGTTCATTTGTGATGCTTGTCAGACATGATCTGCATTGCTAATATTGAGGCACTATGGCGCGTCGATCGGCAACAACCTACGGAACGGCGATATTACTTCTGAATTTATGTTCGAACACCAATTAACCGGTTGCAAAAGATGAGTATGTACGATAAGTAATGTGGTTGCAAAATAAGGACCGTCAACTGAAGCTTACTCCTAATTTCGATTGCCAAGTCATATTATTGAATGTCTCAAAGAAATAGAAAAATAAACACAGAAAGGTGTATTATAAATCATGACAAGGAAATAACATATTCGTATACAGCTCCTTGTCTGATCGCACAAGTGGCACGACTAGATTTGTTATTATGATGACTGACACCACAGATGTAGGTTTCGTGTGCATTTTTAGTGACCTAGAGATGACTGGATTCTCGTGTATAAATTCACGAATGGCAATTAAACTAGCTCTAAGCTGATCTTGTGTTGCGCTTGCTTCAAGGACAACTTATTTTTCTTCTTATCTTTTCATTTACTTCCTTTATTATGTAATATTGGTACGGTACTTCAGGAAAGAAGGTCGCGGCCAGTTGGGGAATTACCGGGCGCGGGAGCGAGATTAGAACCCTAGACAGAAGGCTTGAAGGCACAGTGATGACCGTTTGACCATCGCCAGCTGCGGGCCACACTTCTGACTGTTCTGTTTACGGACGGTTGAAGCCTAGCTCATTCTGTGTCCGGTGTCACCCTAACTCTAAGACGTGACCGACAAACCACGCTGTTTCCATACACATTGCCGTTCACCTATCCCACCGACTTCTCACTGTCTATCGGCAACCGTTGGAATGTTTTCTTGTTCCTCGTTCCTTTGGCCATTCTCGGGATCTAATCAGTACCTGGTAATTCGGAGTACTAAACGTTCGCTCCATAACTCACTCTCGACTGAACGGCTTCGTCCTGAGCTCAGTACTCTGGAAGAAGTTTTCTTCTCATACCCTAAACATTTTTGGTATCATTTGAGGGACTACTGAAAACGACCCCAACTTCTGCGTAACCTAGCTTGTGATAAGTGAATCTCGTTCGGTCGTACGCTATAGACAGACATGAAAGCACTTCTCGTAATCTTGGACACTTCGAAGACCACTTGATTATTTCTTGTTCAATTAACGTATTTGACTTTGGGTAACTTGCTCGATAAACTTTACGTATTCTATGGTCTTGTGTTATCTGGTGAATCCACTGACCCCTGGAGTTCATACCTCTTACAGGGTATCACGTGATAGAAAAGGACCCAAGGCATCGAATACTGGTGGCTTCACGTATGATTCTACCAAAAGACTCATTGAAGGGACGGTCGGGTGTAGTAATATTGCTGTTCGTAGCAAATGTAGGAAATTGCGATGAATTACATAAGGGGTGGTTGTGTTAATGGGCCACCAGCATGAACAAATCAGGGTTACCTGAATCATAAATTCATGCTTTAAAGACCTTTGTGTTTTCAGATCGGAATATTTTCTAACATCAATTCGCCTGGAGATTCTGGTCGGCAAGGGTGTTTCCAATGATACTCAAAAGAAGCTATTCAATGCTGAGATTTCTTCTTGGTGGCAGAGCTAACTGGACCATTTTCAGATTATTGGGCATCTAGTTGGAAGCAAAGAGGGTCCGGTAAAAAGCAACTATCACGTTATCCTGCCAAGCAGTATATCGCCATTACTGATTGATTGCCCATGTGGCATGCATAAGATCTTCCAAATAATGAGACAGAAAAAAAGCGACGCATCCCGGCGCAGTGAGAATCCTGTCATAAACTGAGGTGCTCTGTTCCTGGTATTATAAGGAAAAATATTTCTCAGACAGCAAAACTGCTTTGTGCGTATGAATGATGAGACAGTGGTCATTAGGAATTTCGTTGAATCTTCGCAAGGGTCCATTCGACCTTCTGGCATTACTGCGACCAGCTCAGCGGCTGTCAATAATTCAAGCGGCTGAAATTCATTGGTTTACGCCTCATCAGGGTTTTGCCGTGTCCCTTGCATCCCCAAGCCCCGGCGGTTGTCCAAATCGTCTTGGTCAGTTACATTTAATTTGCCCTGGTCGCAAATTGTTGGGTTGATTCTATCCCTGTGGTGATCAACCAATCATCCTTCGTCTATCACCTGTTTCAACGCATATTTCGCACACACGTCAAGCCCAAGTGCTACTTCCGACACATTCTCGGTGTAAGCCAGCGTGCAGTCTTTGTACCTAGGTCGTGTAAGAATACACACGACTGGCACTCCACGGTCTCTTGTTATTCTCCTGGATGAACATAAATCGTAGAGGCTGAGGTAGTGTGCCTCCAGTATTTCCTGAAATTCCATGTGACGGAAAATAAAACCCATAAACTGCACTAATGGGGTGGTTCATACAAGCCTCTGGTCCCACGCTCATTGCAAAGCCTCTTGAAAGCACGTAAGGCGAGCGTAACAAGACGGCTTGACTACAGCGGATGAAGCGTCTCAAATCGCCTTCCATCCAGTGCCGTATTCACATACACACAAAAAAGAACAAAGACTCGACCAGCTAATAGAGTGCGGTCATAGACGTAAACTGATTATGGTTGTGCAAACGAAGGCACATCATGTGCACCATGCCAGAGCTGTAGCGTCTCTATGTCTGTTCCGGTCAAAAAGCGAACCGAAAAAACACAGTTGAGGATGAAATCAATCGATTAACGGCCTCTGCTAAGGCCGAGCGTGGTAGAACTGTCTACGATCACAAGCCGGAACCCCTGGTTGGATTGAAGGCCTGAATTCAATGTCGCCCGAGAGATTCCACCATCAACGGGTAGGCAACTGTTGGACGTTGTGGATCACTTGGTTTATTTCGTCACGTTTCTTTTAGACATGATGGAAAATGCCTTATCGTGAACGACGGTAACAGGGTGCACAGAGTGGGAGTGATCCGCTGTCACATTTGACTGAGAATTGCAACCAAGTCATGAATCAACGCAGACCGGTCAATATGTTGTTTATTGAAGTATAAAACTATGCCCCACTCTTAAACAGTAGTGTATGTTGATGTTTAAAATGACAATAAAATATCCATATATTCAGTGAAGCTAACGCTCAAGATATGACCAGCTGGCCGGTAGGATACTTAGGATCTTAATTTATCACCTGACGTACCGAAAACTATTACGTCGGCATAATTTACAAGAACATACTCACAATGACCACGAATGGAGGATGCATACATAGGATGGAAACAGAATGGTGCTTAGGAAAAAGTCTGTCGCTGAATGCAATTAAGCACAATTATGGCAGATAGTACATGTAAACAGTTTGAGAGGGATAAGGAGGTCAGAAAACAAGGCTTCGGTTGATAGTCGTCTACCACCGTCCGCTAAAACGTGGCAACCTTTCCCAGATCACGCACTTGAATGCATCTATATAGCTTAGAAAACAAATGCTGAGAGCTTTACATTTCCCATACAATGAGGGGCAAAACACACTGTGTAGCAGACAAAATGAAATCTGGTTTTAATGCTCGAGTAACGATATTCAAAGTAACTGGGGTTGTGGCTAAGTAACACAAGGAACATGCAATGCCATAAGAGTCTCTAGAAGGTCTTAGAGACCGGTAGTACACATTAGTTGCATTGCAATTCGGACATATGTTTCTTTGGCACCAGTGTACTCGATGCCATTTTCCAATTATCCGGTCTAGTTTTACAGAATAAATCAATAAAATTAGTGTTGCGTAGCTGAAAGGAGATGAGGGAGCATCAACCATTGTCCTCAATCCTTTTTTCGACTGCGTGACATCAGTTCTCGTGACTAACAAATCACGTCTTGGCGTAGACATAGTTCGTAAATTACGAACTTCAGTCCCATAAATGTAACCTCATGAATCACGAGGATGACGTAACCGAAAACGAGCGTGCTCACTATTCGTGTTTCCCCTGCATGATAGAATGCGATTCTTCAGTGAACCTAGAAGTCAACTGGAAAAGCACGCTATCATGGGAGATAAAATGAGAGCAATTCGAGAGAACCGCCCTGGTGAAAACCCGTCTACGGCACTGGGTTTTCCGCATTTATTCCTAATTAGCTACACAGAAACTCCCAAAGAATGAACTACATACGGGGCCGTTTGGAAAATGCGCTGTGCCATAGCAGTTGAGTACACCCAGTAGCGTGATTATTTTTCATGTCCCGGCAACCTTAACTGCCACAGTGCTCTCGTACATGCAGATGACCGATTTAATTTATTATTTTGGAGTTTTACAGCTTTGTTGCTCAATGAAGAACATCCAAGGAGTAAGTTCCCTACTTCGACTTCCCCCATGGTGTGTACACACTGTACACTGTCATAATTGTCGCGGAAAAAAGCTGGAGACTTGTCAGTGTCCATCTAAACTGCATTCTGCACCGGGCTACTTTTATGCTCGTCAGTAGACAAGTTATCGAAAATCCACTTGGGCTGTGAACGTCCGGCTTGATTGTCTAGGCCACATATTTTACATACTGACAAAATTATCACCAGTAGAAGCTGCCGTGAAACCGATATTATCGATGGATAAACATCAGCATGTAGTCGATTCTTCGGAAGTCTATAAAGAGTTACTCTAGTTTAAAAGTTATGAAGCCAGTGGTCCAGATTGCTTTCCGACAGTCATATTGCACGCGGCAACAAGTTAATGTTATCAATACCAATTCCGTCTGAATATATCGGACAATTAGAAAGTTGGATCTGCAGAGATAGCGAAAGAATGAAAAATGCGACCAGTATGCAGCATGTAAAATACCTCGGAGGCAAGTAAAATCTTATTGTAAAAAGTCCTTGATTGGAACCATTTTTTGTATTACCACTGACGCAACAAATCACATACTGTAGTCTCCATAATGTCACACTTTTTTCTCTCAGTCGTCGGAAACCTTAAGTACGTCAAGCTGTGTTCAATAATAAAATGATGGATTCATTTGTGTTAGCAAGAAAACTTGCTACATATCCCAGTGGCAAGCGGTATCCCACCTTCACTCAGAGGCCAGTTGACCAACTGCTTTAGAGCAAGTCGTTTATACCAGTCCAAGGGAATTTCGTGATTTTCCCAGATGGTAAATTTCGCGCACTTCTCCAAACTTCTGCTGAAATCTGTTAATCGGTTCATATTCTAGGAAGACCCTAATTGCTATCCAGGACACAAACAAGGTGTTTTCTTGGGCACTAGCAGTAGTTTTTTATCTGATCCATCCTCACACAGGTTGATAACCAAATCTCAAGCCTCTTTCGGTCATCTGATTGTCCCGATTCAACTTGCGACCCAATCGCGTTGCAGCGAAACTTTGATGGGGGCAGAAATATTTTCGAATGCTGTCAAATTATCTCATTTCAAGAAACAGTGCCGGGGATTTAAGGTGGCGTTTCCCAGTTGCAATCCTTTCCCGACAAATCCATTTGACTTTATTGTTCCGCTATCACTTTGGACGGTATTCTGGTTTAAGATTCTGCCATTATGCGAGGGTCCAATTAAGTTATATTACGATCAAGTGGTATATCTTGCCTTAAATTAGTTTCCTAACAGAGGAGCACTTCGCTCCATGTGACAAACCCGAACCGCACAGCAACACCTTCAAACAAGCGACCTATTGAATGTTACTCAAACGGGCAGTGGTTATCGTAGTCCTTCCAAGTAACCTTTTCACTTTACTGACCGTCTCAATTCGGCCCTAGTTTTTCGTCCCTCACTTACGAAGTCAATTCAGTGCATATGTGCCTTAGAGAAGTAAATGAACAACCGTTTGGTTTATCCGTCGTGGCAGCCGTACCCGTCTCAGCCCTATCACAGGTCAGCGTGAAGCATGTGTGATCCAGACCACTGCACCTTTTGATCGTAGAAAAAGGTTGTTGGAGAGGCTACGAAATCTGATTCGCTGTGTGAGTGGTAATACTCATAATGATTCACCCTGGGAATCTTTTGTAGAGATTTTACTTGCCTCCGAGGTATTTTACATGCTGCATACTGGTCGCATTTTTCATTCTTTCGCTATCTCTGCAGATCCAACTTTCTAATTGTCCGATATATTCAGACGGAATTGGTATTGATAACATTAACTTGTTGCCGCGTGCAATATGACTGTCGGAAAGCAATCTGGACCACTGGCTTCATAACTTTTAAACTAGAGTAACTCTTTATAGACTTCCGAAGAATCGACTACATGCTGATGTTTATCCATCGATAATATCGGTTTCACGGCAGCTTCTACTGGTGATAATTTTGTCAGTATGTAAAATATGTGGCCTAGACAATCAAGCCGGACGTTCACAGCCCAAGTGGATTTTCGATAACTTGTCTACTGACGAGCATAAAAGTAGCCCGGTGCAGAATGCAGTTTAGATGGACACTGACAAGTCTCCAGCTTTTTTTCCGCGACTTAAAAACACTACATTGTTAAGCTGGAACGTTCCACAAATGTCACGCTGATACTGTCAAAAACTACCAGTCAGATCTGTTGGACCTTTTGCGTCGTGTATATTTCGTCAAGTTCATTTCAGACAGGATGAGAAATGTTTTCCGGCGAACCACGTAAAAGGTCAGCACAATGTACACATGGTTCGACCATGTAAGCTTTAGGTGTTGGATTATAACCAAATGATAAAAGAAAGTGGATCAGTCAATAATTCAAAGTCCAAATTATACCGAAAGAGGGCATTTTTTGTGGGATACAAACCAAGTGACAGAATGAGACCCTGAAGAGCTCCCGTCGGTAAAAGTAAGGAGATTGTGACCACGACCACATGTTAATTATTTGAGGCTAGAAAAGTGGTCCGATAAACGACCCCCGGTAGACGGCGGGCTGCCAAACACACCTAACATATTCGGAATTTTTTTCTCGTTACATAATTGAATGCATCATCACAGTCTCGACTACCAATACTAGTTGTTTTACATCTCCTGTGGAATGAAAAAGGTGCATGACATATAATGGTATTCAATAAGATACTCCGGTGACGATATCAAAACTGATCAGGCCAGAGGACGTTCGTTTAAGTAGAATTCTTTGAACACATAAGTCCAGAGTATTAGATTGCACGATATACCCTTCAGGTGGTGAACATGTACTCGAATCATCGGTACCACTCTAGCATAATCCAAGATATTTTTGAGGAACAAAAGTCGATTGTATAAATATGTTAACGCTGAGGGCGAAATGAAAGCAAACTCAGTTTTCATCTTCGGTGGCAACTTGTCTGGACTACTGACCTCATCACACTTCATCTTCATTAGTACCCTATATACCTGGAATTTTCGCGTACACTTCTCTGGCTTTGGTGTTTGCCCCATTTTGCCTACTAACAAGCTCTTGAGTAGTTAGATGAGAAAATCGACCACTTCAGAGTGTATCCACATTTTGTCCACACTACAGAGCAGATAAGTTGCCATATGACGTGGCACATGGTTCCCGTATTCACTCCATTTCAAAACCAATTGAATAAGGAAACAGGATTCATCATGTAGTGTGAACGTTCAATTCAACATTGAAAACCATGGAAACACCGTACAGATTTTCCATTATTTTTGGGAATTATCAGCGAAATAGAAAACAAATCTTCAAACAGCGTAAGCCTCCATGGCGATATGGGCACCTTAGCACACTTATTAACACACTTGGAATGATTTAGTGGCAGCCACGAGCACACTCCAACGGATTCTTCGCATAATGCGTCGTGGTGACCGGATTTTGGGCTTCTGATAATCGCTTCAGCTGCAGAAACTGGACGTCGACCGATATGAACTGTCCTCGGAATCATTGGTCAGATTGAGCAGCTTTTTACATGCTTCGAAGCATGTTGATAATGAAGTGTAAATAGGGACTTTAACTTGCCGCGCAGGACTGAGGGGGTTCATACATGTTAACCATTCGAGCTAGCCGCCTGCAGCGCTCTCTTTGAACGGCGGCTTTACGCGTCGATTCACTCTTGGAATTACCTAATTTTGTAACTACTTATTTTATTCGGTTCTTCATTTTCATTTTGTGGGCTCATAATTATTCAAAGCATTCTATGCTGTCAATAAATGACATGTTTGGACAACAAAATGCATGCCCAATATCCAATTTCCGAAACTGGAGCCATCAAGCTAGGAAACGCAGAGCGCTCTTAAGTACACAAAGCCAAGCAATATAACTGTTCCTAGTGTCAAATGTAATAATGCGCGTGCCGTATTCAACAAGCTATCGGATCTTACGTACCTGCTCATGGTTTGCAGTTTTAAAAACAAATGTGCTGTATATTCACAAGAAACTCGACTGAACAGCTCTGTAGATGAAGTTTCGGTTCAAAGAAAAAGGCGTACCCTTCGACTGGCGTGCTACGTTTCTTGTCCTGCTCCTGACAAAGTGGATTTATTTTTACCCCATACAGTTATCATGATTACATATCGCTCGTGTTCTCCACTGGAAAATTTGGATATCAAAGACAGTGGTGTGTGTGTTTGATCGGTGAATTCCCCTTGCCTGTGGCTATTATATAGCGAAACCAGAATAAAAAAGGGAAACGTACTGGTTGACAAGCCCCACTCAGCTCTATTCCTCCATCCAAAATGACGGTACCGTGTGTGATCACGGCTAATGCTCATTCCCAATTCTCAAAATTGTCGGATTTCACATGCAGTTTATGGACACGGATTCATGGTCATGCATGCACACTATGTGTTCAAGAATCTTGGGCAGATGTGAATGATCACGGCTCTCTGAGTCGCATAAACGGATTTCAATGTTATCGTCAAGATCAGGTGCTGAAGAACAAAACAACATGCAGGTAGTGAGGTGACCTACGTTAGCTCATCATGGAGTGGCAAGTCTAGTGCTGTTTCCAAGTGACCTGAAAACGATATTGAATATCTTTCTACTCAGTGTTTCCCTAGATTTGTTCGCTTCAGATGCACTATTGTTACAAACGTGTATATAAAATCGTTCGTGTACAATTCAATATATTCTACTGTTATGACGCACTAATGGCATTTCTAGTTTCGCCCCTAGACGAACATCTGCACATGATCATTTGTCATTTTAATCATGCTAATACTTATCCGCTCTAATCGCTTGAACTAACCGATATCAGTACCTCTCCGACAACAGGAAACTCCGTGTTAACCAAAGTCATTGCCAATCACCCTCGCTTACTTTCGTTCAAACTGAAAGCTGGAAAATCTAACTTAACATTTTCTATGATTCATTAACACTCTCTCTCTTTCATCCTTCGATCTTCTCATTATCTGTCGTACTCCGACTCGTGGCGACTCCTAGTTAGACTACATCCTGAAGAACCACTCAGCACTTTCCTCTCTCAGATTAAGTTCACCTATCAGAACCAGTGATCACTGCATATTACATTACAGGACTAAAATATACTCTGATAGGCCTCATTCACAGCATACACGTTCCAAATGGATCCGCTTCAAACAAAGAACCATCACTACGGAGAGTAAATTACTCCTCAACCGCTCATTGTCTTTCGTTATATCGTGGTTAAAAGACTGATCACCTCTGTATTTTTCTGTAAATTTTACAACGGAGGTGATTATACAGATTTTTAATACTTGTTGTTCCATGAAAGCTGTTTACCTCGAATTTGGAACGGTAGTTTCTTCACATCTGAAGCAGCTACGCAGGGGGGAGGAATTAGCCTACAAGAAGCAAAACAAATTTGAGGTTCGTCGACTGTCACTTTTGGTAAAATCTGAGATCACACACCTTGATACTAATTATTCCCGGCAGTTTCTAAACTCCTTGAATATCAAACACGGGTGCCGTGGGATAAAGTTTCTCTGCGGTCAGACGGGAAAACCTCCGAAGGTGAATGTAGATGTAAACTGTTTAAATGTCCACTTCCTCCAACAATCAGACGGCCCATCTCCCATTTTTCGGACGTGTCTAGTCTGAATTTCAAGAGATATCAACGATAGAGGTTCTCAATTTACTCAAATCAACGCAGATAACCAGTTCAACTGATCCAGACAGTCTTCCAGTGGAGGTGCTCAGATATGAGGCCGGTCCTCTGTGATCTGGTGACTCGGGTAATTACCAACACATTAGAATCCTATTCCATCCCTGTGTGTTGGCGCCCTGTTTCAATTAGCCCTATGCCATAAACAATCCCATAGCCGGACGGAACCTAGAAAGTATCGATCAACAGCTCTATCTACGTCAGCTTCGAAGCTTGCAGAACGCGTCGTCTTCAAACCAGGGTAAGAAGTTCAAGCGACGAGTTACAATTTACGTATGAACTCAAACGCTCTACAGTTGATGCAGTAGCGTCCATTGTGCGCCATTTTGTTAAATGCCTCAATGATTCCAGCAAGACAGTTAGATGTGATTTTATTGACTACACGTCGACCTTTGACAATGTAGCACGCTCGCTTCTTCTCGTAAAACTGGAATCTTCTGGCTGCCCCGCATATTTACTAAATTGGTTGAAAGACTATTTCTCTGTAGGAATATAGGGCACCAGAGTAGGCAGAGAAGTCGCCGAAAATCCCTTAATCAATGTCGGTTTACTTCAAGGTGCTGTTCACTCTCCGTACTTGTTTTCAACATTCTTTAGCGATTTGCCTATCTCCCACTCAGCCCGAATCGTTAAACATACTGATGACGTTGTTTTGGCTAGGTCAGACTTCGACGCATTGAAAATCTTTCGTATATTCAGAGCTTTTCTAATCAATCTGGTCTTTCGTTGAACAGTAATAAACACGTCAAATGTATTTTTTCCACTGCTCGTTCCCGATTCATTGGGGACAATTTTTACCATCAAATCTATTCCCCTCGCCCGTATAAACTACGTGAAACACCTCGGTGTTACGCTGCAGCATAATCTGCATCGGTCTTTGAACATTGAAATCACGGTAGGAAAGCTGCGTCGTTTGTCGTATCAAATTAGAAAACTACGGCAATTTAGTGTTCTACAGCCTGTTATTTCCACTTTGTTAAAACTGAAAGCCACTCACCATTTCCCCAGGATTACTAAAAGTAGGATTTCATCAGTATTCGCAGAGGCTTTCGCATCATTAGTCTTGTTTCTGGTGTAACCTTAAAAGAAATAGCTTTGGAGCTATACCCTAGCCACATAACAGCATCCGCTGCGTTTGCGCTGAAAATCCTTCCTGATACCTCGTACCCATTGCATTCTGATCTTACTCTTTCGGTCCCATACATCGACCCCGTCTAGGTATAAACTGCTTCCCTTCAGATTGTCTGTGTAGGAATTCCGTTGTTTCGTTTCTCGCACGTCTCCTAACAAACAAGGATGTTATTCTGTCTGAAATGAAATCAGTAAATTATTTTGGCGGCATTTTTCGGCTAGAAAGCATTACACAACTATGCCCAAGTTGGTATATATATACGATAGTCTTATGTCAACACCCATCCATCGGTGGTTTGTCTTTGATATACAGCGCTCGATGATCCGATACTGAGGCCTACTGAGACGAAAGGACAAACTGCATAGCTTGACCTGAAGTAAACCGACTAGTGCGGGTTAAATTATCTCCATGGTTAACTTATGCGACGCAATGGACATGCGCCGTTGTTTCCAGATAAAAATGAAACAAACTTACAGCCCGTAAAACAATTGCTTACCTGCTTAACACCGGTTCTCGCTACTGAAATAATTCTCAGTAGCCAAAACTCAGGTAGCCGCAGTGAGTAACTGGGACGATTCAGCGTAGCGCATGCGTTCGGAGGATCAGAGACACCATGTTTCATTAACTTCGGTTACCACGAATGTAACTAAATGGACGAACAAGGGTACCGAGATGCCCATGTTGTCTTGGTAACTTATGGTGTCCGTTACTCTAATTAAATTAGTTCAGAACTGCATTGGACAAGACAACTGACGCGTCATACGGCAACCTCATACCTGATCTGCAATTGATTGAGTTGAGCTTCCACCGATCATTGCACCGGACGCTGTTGCTATCGACCTAGTCGGCTAAACTACAAATTTATTTACTATTTCCCCTTCGATTCCATGGTTCTAACTCATGAAACGTCCGACTCGTCAGTCATTTATCTAACAATGTAAGGACGAATGGCGTGGAATGAGAGTACTATACAGCACCGATTCATCTTGAGTTGCATTGTACCAGATGGGGTAACCACAAGCGTGGCATTTTATTGGAAGTACCCAATAGAAGTTCCACGTGGATCACCTTATCCAACCGACCTTATTAATGTTTCCTCAGCTCGGGTATCCTTCGTAAGTGAGCAACTTGGTACCCTACAGCCGACCGAAGTATTTCGACATCGAAGTGCTGCAGCATCAATAATTACCTGTTGGTGGATGACCACACAAAATGCCCGCAACTTTAACATAAACCAAATAGTCTATTATATGTACCATTTAAGACTTGATGTTTTTGGGCCGTAGCCCCCGTCCACCGGCTCGCGATTTCATTTCCCGTGAAAGTACTCGGTTGATGAGCATTGTGGCCGTTCGAACCATTACTTCGTCTGTCTCTAACGTACACAACCCAATAAACATGTTAACGAAGCTTCCATTTAACAGGTTTCACCGTGCCTGGCACAACATATTAAGAAAGTCCGCAATCAATACGCAAGCAGCCAACATAAACCTCCATTTTTCACGGCCTTCTGTACGAGACTTTGGTTTGCACACGACGGAAACTGAGACACAGATTCTACTCACGTCTAGCCTGATATGACACTCACTCTGCCATTCCATCGTTCGCTTAACCCCTTCAACGTAAATGACTCACCGCCATTTTGACATCAAACAAAGCTATTGTAACCTTAGGCGAATCATCAGTAACTCCGTATGATACTTAGGTCACATTTAAATGCAAACCAAAAGCGTCATATTTCCTGCAAAACTTCAGAACCCCATCCGGAGAATTCTCGTGATCAACAGGAAATACTAGAAGCGAGGAAGCCGCTTTGAGGGAACCAGTGGTTTATATTGGGACCGAAACATTAAAACCCACATTAAAGTGTAAGTGGACATGAGTGAAAACCTTAACACCGGTAGGGTAATTTCGAGAAACAGAGATAGAGATATGCGATGATTACATCAAGTGCGTGAAGTGCGAAGATGGCGGATGGGGAGTAAGTGAAAGTGCTTCGATGAATATCAATTGCAAATGGCACACCATGACCAAATACACCAGATGAGGAAGAGTCGAGCGTGAAAAATGCCAATGTCGATGAAGAATGCTCATTACAAACGTATCAAATTGTGAAAAAGTTCGTATAAATGAAGAATGTCAAAAATTTGGAAAACCTTGCCACCGCTACTCTTCGTACACAAAATACTCTCGTCGCACCCGTTTGATCGGATCGTGTACTTGCGTAGGTGAATACTGGGGGAAGCATCGTCGGGACCGCGTTTTCACTCTGACCTGAGGTAAGTGAAACCGTACCTCGTCAGTTTGGTCATCTGTTTCTGAGGCTACTTCATCATACAAGGTCCCTTGATCCATAGTGTAGGTACCCGCACGTTTTAAGGTGCTCACCATACACGGGTAGCCGAATGCATGAATTACTTCGTCCGAAGATTGTAAATGCATTGGTTCTCCGACGACCAATAAGTCGGGATCAATCACATCATATGTCGGTTCACTAACCATGGTGATGTTGGCGACGGCAATGGAATAAGGGCGACGACTACTATTATCCGCCTGAAAATCATGATGATTCAGTAAGCATTGGCCCAAAGCACCTCGACTCGCTTCGCTATTCTTAGCTGTCCGTCTAGTGCCGATCAGTTTAGGACGACTGACAAAGTAATCGTCGATCAACTGGGCGCCCAATTCCGGCGGTGTTGCAACTGAGTAAGACTCGTCAGCAATCGCGGAGTAAATCGTCGGATTACCAGACTCGGTGACGGCCGAATAAGTCGGATCAAAACTATCGCATTTCGACAGTGCCATCGAAGCGTGGGAACGCAACGTTTCGTTATCCGGTGTACTGGCAATGAAAGAAGGATTGTAAGATTCTAGACGTGGACAAAGACGTTTTGTGACAAAAGCGTCCATTCGATGCGACCTGGTTTCTAGAGCGCCGCTATTCGTCTTCTTCGGTGACGTGCCGCTCACCAACCCGTGCCAAGGTGGACAAAGCGACGACTGTTCTTTTCTCACGGACACAGGCGCGACGGTTCCAGACTGGTAAGCATTAGAGGCTAATGCACCACACATCGATTGCCATTCCATAGAAATTTCCTTTCGACCCACTTTGGCTCCAAATGAGGGGATCGGACGATGCAGTGCAAGCGAGTGACAACGGACCAAGTCAGTCAGTGATTCTAACGACGAACTGACTGGGTCACCTGTATGCAACATGGGAAAATCCTGTGAGCCGAATCGGTCACTCATACAGCTACTACAACACGAGGGGGCCGTGCGCAGACGACCACGTCTGACTGAACAGAACAGATCTAAAAGACGGGTCTGGCGATAGCGCCTACGTGTTCCAGCCTTCTTATTCTTTCCCGTTTTTGCTGCTGCGATAGCCATTGTTGCGCCGATCGGAGATTTGGCATCTTCGAGATTTCCGGAAGTTCTTGAAGTCCGTAGACGACTTAAGAACGGCCACTTCATTTCCAACCCTGAACTTGTGGCAGAAATAAAAGAAGCAATGATGAAATAAGGATAAACCAACGAATTCGTACGAGGAACAGAGAAATACCACTTCTATAGGAAGTTGAATTCTACATCAAACAATAGGTCATCTATTATGTACGCCAAAGACCAGTCCGATGTTGCCTGGAGTGCTACTGATGTATCCATCAGCCACTGATCGGCTGCACCCACATTCTTGAATTACTGGACCAGTTATGCAGTAAAATGAATGAGAATACAAAACAGCAATAAACAGTTCTAGCGTGATTCTAAAGGATTATTGAATATATTCAAAGCTGAATACAAGAATTAGCGTATGTGACCTTCTATGTCAAACGGACAGTCTTGAACTTAAAAATGGAGTTAGTGAGCTTCATAAGGTCATAATATTCTAGAAAACGGTGTCGCCTGTCGTGAAAGCGGGCGGATGCTGGAGCCACAATGAGATGAATGATATTATCAAGATAATGGTGAACCCAAACAGCCAATGACTACTGAAGCAAACCTATTGTCAAATGCACTCTGTGAACATGATAATTATAACGATCGTATTACAGAATTGGAGTTGACAAAAGTCACATCTTGTGCATCAGACCGGTCGCTGGAAATCTGAAATACCCAAAGCAATACTGGAATATAGTAGTGGTCAAATGAACATCACCAATACTACGGGTGAAACCCAAGCAGTAACAGAGCCGGGCAGGAAGGAGTACAAAAAGTAACGGGCTCTTGAGGAAGAGTAAAGGTGCTCTTATTCTGCGATCTTTTTTATTATGCATCTGCTTTTGTTCGGGGGCTATTTCAGTGCAGCAGAGGCGCTCTCCGTAGATTGAGCAGTATTCGCCTTGTGACTTTAGCCTTGAGTCACATTCTCAATGGTGGAAATCACTTTCACCGTGACCTCCAACGGGGAATCTGGAAGTACCGGCCAGAACAAATAACGAGAACGATACTGTCCGCATACTCAAGGTTGGATATTTTTCCACCCACAAAAGTTCGCTGGCGATATTTTCAGAGTAATAACGTGATCATACCAACGTGTTGTGCAAATTACGAAGTGAAACAGAAAAAGATCGACGGGCTAGTCTCGTAAACACTTCTCGAGGTGAACTCGAGTGAAAATCACCGCAAACCCCAACTCAGGTTTGATTATTCATGCACAGAAACTTAACAGTGGAAATGGTTTCCTGACGCACTCTCCGACAAACTGCAAGATGTCGTTGCAGAATTGAGTTGGTTCAACGCCGAGCCTTTCAGTATCTGGGGCAACTATAGACCAGACAGACAAGTCGTTATCTGGGCAGCTGCATTTCACCCGGAGGTCGATTATCGGACGAAGAGTCTTTGCATCTACAAAAGGTTTGTTTGGCTAGTGGCGTCAACAGTGCACCTGTCTACTTGTCAAGGGTCGGGTGTACGATGCAGTAGTCAGGCCCGTGCCTCTGGGTGGTTCAGAAACATGGCCACTGCGGGTGGAGGATTTACGAAGGTTGTTGATATTCGAACATCGATGTCTTCGTAGCATTGTCCCAATATAGTGGGAACACCGTACAAGCAATGCTAAGGTTAGGCGGACAGTCCTACTTTCATGAATCAGATAATTAGACAAAACATTCAAGCTCATCAGGCTAACATGGTTGGGACATCTGTTGCGTATGTCCCCTGACAGCATTCCCCGGTATGCAATGTTTGATGAGGTGGGTAACGGTTAAAAGATGAGTAGGAGTGGCCAGTCCATGGCATGCAAGAAAGGTATGAGAAACCTGACCAGTAGACAGCCGTTTAGGACGTGTTAGACTTCCTGGGTAAGGTCCAAGAGACCCTTCAACTCTATGGTTAGATACATTGGACGATATGGCTAGATGTCGCAACCAGTGGCGCTCTTAAATCCACAAACTTCCTTTATCGACTTGATATCAATGTTTGTAGTCCCCGCATTATTCCTTTTACATTGTTCTTCCTTTTTATCACTTCCGATTGAGATTGTCGCTAGATGTCAACCAAAACAGCCGCAATCAGCGCATGGTTACTGAATATCTGAGCTGAACTGGGTTATCTTAGAAGGAAGGACTTATGACGGCAAACGGAATCGGCATTTCGAGCAGTGAAAACCGAATGGTCACAGCTCCGGGCCTGCACGATTTTAACTGTTCTAGACATCACATTGATCGAGTGAAACGCCGTTATGAGGAAGTTAGGATACGAGCTGACTCGAGAAAGTGCTAGTTCCTGTGGAAGAGTTTAAAATAGTAGTGAGATTCATTCGTATTAATCCTGTGATTGGATCATATTTGGCCGAGGATGGCGGTATCCTCCAAAGTCTTTAGGTAATTCGGGCGATTACAAGAGGACGATGGATGCGTGTTTTCCATGTCAGCCATGTTAGTTAGGGAGCTATGACAAACACAGCTGGAGTTTGTGCTGACCGTTTCAAGCCTGCGAATAGGTACGTATAACTAGCTGACCGTTTCAAACAAGTCTAGTGCAATGGATGGTCAAAACTGGCAAATTGTGGATCAACTGTCTCATCCCTGATCAACTGGTCGCATTTACCAGTAGTTCTGTTGTTAAAAGAACTTTCTCTGACTGTTTTTACGGTGCTACTATTCACAGTACGGACAAGAATACTACAAGAATAAAACTTTTTTGTTTCCCCCTTTCCATTTATTATCAAGCCTATAGCACGAATATATTGAGATGAACGGGGTGAACAGTAACCTGCTGGACACTTTCGAAACTCACGATCGGTAATATTATTACCAAACGTATTCCACGTATTTTTGTATTTCATACTTTGATCGATATGGTCGAGTTTCAGAAAATACCAACAACCTCGGCAATTACGCAGTCCCCTAGAACTGCCTACTTCCAACAAGTTGATTACAATTTATTTTACTTCTGTCAAAAGAGGCCAAATAGAACTTCGTATGCTACTTGACTGTAAAGACCAAAGACTTTCTAAATTTACTGAGACCTTATGCGATTCGCTACTCCAAGTTCCACGATCATGGGTTACCGGTTTCTTCTAAAATGAACAACTATGGTACTGCACAATCGCTTGCTTCCACTCTCACTTCGCTCGTTCGCAAACAAATCATACACTCACTACCCTTATCGACATTCGTGAACTGAACCGAAATATCGATCTTGTACCACAATTTCTTCAATCTTCCCTTCTTGCCGTTTTCTACCGAAACCCTAATTTCTCCAACTTCAGTCCCCTAATTACACCATGTCATCTTTCCTTTTTACCCAAAACCAGGATGTGAGCCACTGACCATGTGACTGAGACTCCGCTTTTCCTCTTCAATCATTACTTTCGAATTGGGTATTGCTCTCCCAACAGCGGTGGTTCCTCTATATTGAAACATTGAGAACCTACTTGTAGCGGACCCCAAATACCATGTCACTATCCTAGAGGACGTGAATATTCACAACCGCTAACGGACTTTTCAAATGCTTACGCATGAGTACGGTGGACGGGGTATATCCTATAGCCTCGAAAGCCCACTGAACCACACCATTACGGACAAAAGGCCACCAGACTCTGAGACTTGGAATGGATAACTACATAAGGTCCCAAAAGGTCAGAGGTGGTAACGAACCGGACGACGACTGGGTTTACAGCCTATCACCAGTGACCGGTGATGACGAGGATTCGAACCTCCGACCCTCGAGATGGTAGCCAAAAGCTCTAAACCATTCCACCACCACCGGTTTGACACTTCGACTCTGCAAAGCGAAGCCAAAACTTCCGCTGTGATCCATACCCTGAGTCAATTAGTTGACCTCCCCGCAAGTATCCCCGATCGACCTGGTGAGTGGTGACCAGGCTCATCCCTGATTTTATTCTCACTTCTATCCCTTCTCCCTTCACAACATCACCGCTCTTCTCCACTCGGCTTATCGGACCATCATGTTATTTCCTGCTTCATCCATCTAACCAGCCTCGTTACGCCGCCCATTGCGAGACGGACACTGACGCCACAATTGTGGGACGATTTTTGTGACTTTCTGGTTTTCCTTCCTGGGAACGACTGCTGCGTCACTTTCGATGCATCCACCTCCGTTTCCAACTATAAGATATTTTTATTCCACATTTCTCTAAACCCGGAAAAACTAAATCTTCAGAGTGGTTTATCCACGCACATGCTCGTGTTGTTCGCTTGGAATGTGTCAGCATTTTGATGTTCGCGTCACTCGCCCACTGATTTCGGTTACGTCCTCGCAGCATCGTCGAGTTGAGTGCAGAATAAATGGAAGCACAAACGGAACAGAGCCGAAAACGGTGTCATTGTAGTGAGAAGAACTGTGAAAATCTACATAGTTCAAATACTACCTGTTTGACGGGATGAACAAAGCCTTGTAATCAAGCCTCAATTCTGCTCTACTCTGACTGACTGAAACAAATTTCACTAGTTATTTCATCTCAAACTCCGCCCCGAACGCTTTCACGTCGATCGGAACTCTTGCGAAACTGCTGAATCTTGGAATGACTGGCACTACACATTCAACAATTTTCTCGAGTCCATCGAGCACTTACGGCCGGATAGGTCTAAAACGCCCATAAATTATCTCGCTCCATCAGTTTCCCGGTACGTGAAAGATTGTCATGACTATGGAACCGAAATATCGACGCTGCAATTTAAGTATCCAGCCGGAAAATGAGGTATTGCTCGACATTTATTAGTTACTTGCAAACTGGAAGCTGAGGAAACGACGGACTAGTTCCTTCACAAACTGCGGTCGCTCGTGAGCGACTGTAACTGCCAGGCGACCTCTGAGGAACAACGCAATGAAGCCCTACATGGCTCCTTCATACGTTGACTCGTGTCCCATTTGATCGGACAGATTACTAGAACACGGAAAAATTGACATGGAGTCAGCGGATGATCTGGAGAAATCTCTGGAACAGGCTCAGAAGCAATCCGATCTATTCCAAGAGTCGGCCACACTCCGTTCATGTGGTGCTACCAATGTTAACTCGCCTTCTCCTCAGAAGCTATCTGAAACGACGGCTACGTCCGAATAACCCATTCTTGCTGCTACTAAGCCTTTGTTTCTTTTGTGGCCACAATCGTCATCCCTGCTTCAAATATCCAGCAAGAAATGCGATTTGTAATCTCTGGAAAAAGAGGACATTGTTTGTAGGGCGAGCGGTACTGTTAGACGCAATACCAAACTAAATGGTACGTATCTGTCGACCACAATGACGTCAGCAGTCCCTGGAACTCTATCACGGGTCGTGAAAACCGTGTCAATTAACGGTAGGCGCTTTGGCGCTCTGGTAGACATTGAGAGTTCGGAGAGCTATATTTCATCAGAAGTTGCCCCCCACCTTAGATGTAAAATCGGACATTCGAGAAATAGCACTACTATGGCGTCCATCAGTCTAACAAGGGCAAAACAGGGCCACTGTTTCATCTCTATCGAACACGAAGACGAGTTCTATTCCAGCATTCGCCTATCGGGGATACCTGATCTGTGTCCTGAGGTCCTTCTTGGACATGATTTTCTGAGGTTGCATCAGAAGATCCAAATATCATTCAACTGTAACAGACCCTCTTTCTTCTTTTGTGGGCTGACGTCTATCAGGGTTGCTGCTCCTTAACTTTGCCTATTTATCAAGCGAGTGTAAACCCGTCGCCACAAAATCCAGACATCATTCATAGCACTTGAAATCCAGCGCTTATTGAAAGAAGTGGTTATCGAACATCCTACATCTCCACGGAGGACACAAGTGCCTGTTACTACCAACCCAGATCACGAAAAGTGCATGGTTGTCGGTTATAGTCAAACTACGAATCATTTCACACTTCACGATGCCCATCCATTACCGAGAGTCGACACCACGATTGCCAAAATAACCCATTATGGTATTTCCAGTACGTTTGACTTGCAAAGCTCATACCAGGTACCCATACGTGATGACAAGAAACAGTACACCGCTTCTAAGGCATACAGGAATCTGTACCAATACCGTCGGTTACCTTTCGGAGTGATCAATGGGGTCGTCTGCTTTCAGCGGACTGTTGATCATATTCGAGAAGCGCAATTGAGTGATACCTCCCTTAAGTTGATACCATTACTGTCTGTGGACATACCGCAACGGAATATGGTGAAAATGCAGCACGATTCAAGGAGGCAGTTGGCCACCATGGTTTAACTCTAAACGAAAACAAAAGTATACTCAGAACTCCTTCAATAACGCTACTCGGCTACGAAGTATCAAAAAGGGTCATTAAACCTGATCCTGAAAGACTTCAACCTCTGCGTGATATATCCCCGCCCAAGGGTTTAAAAGCTCAACGGCGCGCCGTTGGACTGTTTGCATATTACTCACAGTGGATCCCCAGATTTTCAGATCGGATTCATCCATTGGTACATAATTCGACTTCCCCCTTGCCGGAACACGTCAAAGATGCCTCGGAATGGTTGAAAACCGACCATCAACAAGCGCCAGTTACCACTGCTGATCTTACAATTCCCCTGCTGATTGAGACCAACGCACCTGATATCGTTATTGCAGCAGCTCTAAACCAGAACGATCGATCTGTGGCATTTTCCCCACGCACTGTCACCCGGTGATCGACATCGTTTGGCTGTTGAAAGGGAACCCTACGCTACTGTCCAGCCTGTTAGCGAGTGGAGACATTACTTGCTAGGACATCACTACAAACTGGTTACTGATCAATGATCTGTAAATTTCATGTATGGGACGTGACAGAAAGGATGAGTAAAGAATGAAAAAATACAACGGTGGAAATCAGAACCTTCGTCTTTCCATTTTGATATTGTTTATCGCCCGGGACGGAGAAATTCAGCTGCTGATGCCCCGTCACGTAATTTCTGTGCTGCTTCTTATACAGTGATCTGAAAAACCTTCATGAGACACTACGTCACCAAGGAGTCACTCGCCTGCTGCATTTCGTGTTTAAAGAACCTCCCATTTTCTATCAAAGAAGAGCGACCTGTTGTCACTAACTGCCGTACTTGTGCCAATGTCAAACCGCAATTCTACCGACTGTCTCATGACATCCTCATTAAAGCTACACAACCCTCCGAGGGATTGTGTTGATTTTAAGAGTCGTCTACCATCCGTCACTCGCAACAGATACTTTTTAACTGTCATCGATGGATACTCTCGTTTTTCGTTTGCCTTCTCATGTTCAGACATGTCTGCCCACACAATCATTTCTTGTTTCCGTCAACTGTTTTCTCTCTTTAGGTTACCGCCATACAATCACTCCGACCGCGGACCCTCTTTCATTAACCGACTCTATAAGACCCTTTCTGCACAGTGAAGATATCGCCACCAGTCGAAACACCCCATACCACCCTCAGACCAAAGGTCAAGTCGAACGCTTGAACAGAAGGCTATAGACGCAGTCTCCCCAAGGACTCAAATCTCAAGGATTGCCGATCAGTTGCTGGGAGGACGTTCTACTCGACGCCTTCCATACCATTTGGTAACTTCTCTGCATTGACACCAGCTCAACGCCGCACGAGGTTCTCCAATCACAATCGCAGGTCTACGTTCGGCACGTCGTTACTCAGTTTGCAAATGACTCACGGCAAGGCCCTGAAACGTAAGAATGTGCGACTGCCTACGCATGACCCACTTGTCGAAGTTGATATAGTTGAGTGAAACCCTAATTACACTTACGTTCAATATCCCGACAGGCGGAAAGACACTGTATCCATGCGTCAGTTGGCTTCATTGGAAGAAGAATCAAGTGATTCAACTCCACGATCGGTACACAGTGAGATACAGAGCGATTCATCTTCTGGGCCCTCCGAAATCAGCAGCTCAAGTCCACCCAACACGAATCATCAGGCCAATGCCGACACAATAGACATTATACCATACACATTTGCATGCGATACTCTAAGTACTATACAAGCAGGCGAAAACACTGAATCAACGACAAAGAGCTACTCTCTATGAATTGAGAAACAGACAAGCAAAGCAGAGTAATTTTATTCCCTGACTGTTCTTCTCTCTCAAGTTTTTTGCAACTAGACGGACATATTGAAACACTGTGCATTCCGTGTGCCAGTATCCACTGTATTGCCCTTAAATCTGCGGCGAAGAATGCAGTCAGAGAAACTGTGACTACCTACGTTGTTCGGTTGTTTACAACTGATACCTCTATTAATTTCCTCGCCCTTTTTGTTTTCAGATAAAACCTGTTACCGATAAATGAGGCTTATAATCAAGCCTCCGTTCCGCTCTACATAGTCCGACTAAACGAATCAAGTTTCATTACAGTAACATACAGCAAGACGTGCGGAGAAAAATGAAACTTATTGGTAAGTACTCGTTTCGAAATCGCCAAAACCGACCAGATCTAACAACAACGTTTCTCTGCACACTCACTGCCCAGTTTCTTTGAAGACAGTGTGATCCAGTCGGCGCTTACAATCACGGAGTTCGCACACCTCGCCTTACTTTTTCGCGTCAAGTCCATCCGACGCAGTTGCATTTATTGTCGCTCCATAATTGTCAATATCCGATTCCATCAACCAAACAATTACTGTCTACCACCAACGTTTCGGAGATAACAAATTTCCTCCGAGTTATTTAGAATAGTGACCAGATTCCCAGGGAACGGTGTTAGTCGATGATTGTGCCGATTCACAAGAAAGGTGACAAATCCTCTTGTGAAAACCACAGAGGAATTAGCTTGGTAAGTATCGCTCCCAAACTGCTCTCCGTACTTATTCTCCACCGAATATTCAGCGCGCGCGAAATGTGTAAGCGAGAAAATCAAACCGAATTCGGACCCAGTCATGGTTGCATCGATCACATCTTTGCGCTTTAACAAATCCTGGAAAACAGACATCTTCCGTAGGCCCAAAATTTCTGTCTTTCTTGATCTGAAAGCGGTGTTCGATTCAGTCGACCGCAGAGTTTTCTGGTGTTGCCTCATTGAAGTGTGTGCCACAGAGGAGTTTATTTCTCTTTTCCAATGCTTGTATGCAAACAGCCGAAGCCGAGCTCGTACCTGCAGCGATCTTTCATCCGAGTTCACTACAGAAAGTGGTGTTCGTCAGGGTTACCCTCTTTCGCCACTCCTCTTCAATTTTGCAATTGAATTGATTCTTGAGATAGTTCTGTCTTCGTGTGAGAACAATGGCATCGATGTTTGCTCAGACAGCAAACTGTCTGACTAAGAATAGGCAGACGATATTGTTCTTCTGAGTGGGGATCCAGGTAAGTTGCAAGATTTCCTAGATTGTCAAAACAACAGTGTAGCAATGTTTGGGATGCATTTTGCGCCTTCCAAGTGTAAAATGCTGCTGCAGGACTGGGTTGGCTTTGCACCTAACCTCTTCTTGGCAGGGGAAGCTCTAGCTGAAGTAGATAAATTTTGTTACCTGAACGGTTACAGCTCATCAGGTGGACAGATATTAGATGAAGTGTCATCGTGTATACAGGAGGCGCGTTTGGCTTTTTCCAACCTGTCATCAGTGGTTTGACCTCCGGTTGTCTGTCAAGAATCGAGTGTACAACTGCGGCGATTAGGCCCGTTCTTTAGGCGGTTCAGAATCAGTTGGTAAGAATAGAATGTAGGCAGAGTTTCTCCGTGTTTGATCATGGACGTCTCCGCAGTATTGCTCGAAAATGGTGGTAACCGTATCAGCAATACTGACTTTGGGCGGTATGGTTTCGGAACCCGTGGTCAGTCACTGGAATAAGCACCAAATCTAAATAAGTAACGATGTCTAGGACATGTGTTGCGCATGGCTACCGATAGATTTCCTCGGTGTACACTGTTTTCCAAGGCAGGTAGTGGTTGTAAGATAGGTTGAGGTGGTCAGTCCACGACATAACAAAATGGTATGAAAACCTTGACAATTAGATTTAACCAAGTAGGGCGTGTTAGACTTCCGGGTTGAGGTTTATGTGGCCAGCCTACTGAGTGGTTGGATACATTAGGTGATATGGCCAAGTGTCGCGGCCAGTGGCGAAGTTGCTTTTGGACCTCTTTGTTCTCGTGATCTCCACTTATTACTTGGATTCTGGAGCTGCCCACATTATGCTTGTTTTTTTGGCTTCTTACTGGACGATGTTCGAATGTAAAAATCGAACTGCGAGGTTAGTGGTTGAATGAACTGAAATGAACTCAAGAATTCCGTGCCTCTTTGTACACCGGTACGATGACCAAGTTATACTTCTTCCGAGGGATCTACTCACCACCCCAAGTTATCCGAAGTTTTGTTAGTTACGAAATCAAAGCATCGCTCCCATCATTAAAATAGACAAAGACAACGACCACGTACATTTTCAGTTATTCTATCGCCCGCATAACTTCCAACGCTGATGGGACGTGATATTTACTTGCAGTGCTTCTGTTACGTGTATATATATATATATATATATATATATATATATATATTCTTTTATTACATGTTTGTGCATGAATGCAGTGGAAGGGGTATATACCCCATAGCCATGAAGGCCCACTGCACTATCAGGTATAACCAGCAACCAGACCCTGAGACTTGGAGTGGAGAACCACATAAGGTCCCAACAGCTCAGGTGTGGTAACGATCGGGACGAAAGTGAAATGCTGTCTACCACCAAAGTCCTACCTTGGTTTCTGTCGGTTATTTATTCTATGATCGCCTTGTTTGGTCCCCACAACTATGCACTCTCAAAAAGGGCGAAATGATTGGGTTTTTCATATCCACCTAATTTCATAGTTTGCAAAGGGCTTGGAGTCAACACATTCTTGAATGATACAGCCCGGGATGCGTGTCCCTCATCGAACTTCCTCGACGGAGTCCAATATGAAGTCACCTTTCTCAACGGCAACCTCATGTTGACCTCCATCCTGCAGTTGCCAGACGACCCGCCAACGGTTGATCTACTTCATATCTTTGTCGCTATTACTGAAGGCTCTGTAGATACCGTATGAAGACAGGAGTTGCCTCACAACAGATCGGTTTGCTTCCAGTAATTCTTAAAGAACGCGGGATGAGCAGCGATTGACTACGTCTAGGAAGTTGCATATCTAGAAACCTAGAGCAAATGAACTAATTGACTCTCTTTACCAGAGTTTGATTCGTTGCATTATATTGACAAAAATTGAACGAAAATTGAGAGCGCCTAACCGTTGAGAATAAATACAATTATAACGAAATACAGCAATAATGGAACAGCTACAAACATCGGTTTCATCGAACGAACACACTACAGCTTCCCACTAAAAAAGCACGAGATAAGGAAAAACGCCAATGACTGTAAACGTCAGTTACCTCTAATCCCAAACAGGAACGTTCAATCTCCAGTTTGATTAAAAATCTGTTGCACTCACCCGTGCCGCTACCCGGCCACTGCGTCGCCCATGCGATGGACACGTGAGCAAAACCGCCGCGAGCACCAGCAGACGTCAGACGGACCGAATGATACCGGGACAATGTCTCACGTGCTTCACTAAAGCGTACGTCCACTTCTTTCGAGGTCGCTGCGGAAACGACCAATCGCCATTAAGAACAGGTAGATGGCATGACTCACACTGCCATCTAGCTAAACGTCATCCGAAAATGAACCAATCAAGTCCAAGTCATTGTTTGGGTCGCCCGTGCGCACGCACGCACATCCTTGTTGACTGCATCAATGTCGACGGTGCTGCAAAATGACGGCTCAGAGCACAGCAACAGCTCGAGTACCAGACATGACGCGCAGTGGAAGTGGTGGTTATGTACAGCGTATGACTTTAGTGCGAACGTGCAACTACGCCCGTTCTAGACGCGAGTTAGTCTCTATTTTACGATGTAATTAATCCATCATGAGAGTCTCACAGGTAGTCTTAGTTTAAGAGATCTACGTGGATTTTAAGTTGTCACGAAGAACCTACACTACAGCTTTTGGCTCTGAAATCACCGGGAAGGAAGATAGCTATCCCCCAAAAAATGTATGCGTTAGCGATAACTTAGACCCCACTTCATTGCACTCGCGTTGTCTGAGTTCAACTTCTAGGCCTCATGCAACGTTACTAGAGCCTGTGAGGTCTTGGGTAAATTTCCGTGAGTCATCGGTCGGTAGTAAATAGGACCACCAGACAGGCCTGCTTTCGTAGTGCGTGCCCATCCGAAGAGCAGTTAAATCACCTGAATGTTTACTCATACCGCAGTAACACAACGCATGCATGCACATACATTTTATTCCTCAGTATTGATCAGCGCCAGTTACATAGCAATGATCGCAAAAAAATCTCGATGAGTGCTTGTATGAAAGGTAGCGATCTATATTGTGAATAAAACCTAGTCCTGGGTTCAAATCTTGTCACCAGCAATTCACGGCTGATTGCGTCATTTCGTGAAATATTTTATCATCACTGAGACAAAAAACGAAGTCGGAAAAACCAAAGGTTAGAAACAACTGTTGCCTTTCTCTTGGTCTATACAAACGTGATTTGGTTAGCTGTTTGGTATTTCCAAGAACGACTGGTATGCCATCTATCTGTGACGCTTCGATATTCAATGATAAATGCATGTATGCTTTTCAAGTTGTAAAGTGGAAACAAGCTTGGTACCGTAGCGACATTCGACTTTGCTTATCTGTTAAACACAGATCATTGTTTATCTGAACTCTTGCTGCCAAGCACGGTGGCCATTTGACCGTTGCACGTGAACGCTACACCCACGCTCTCTCAATACACGGTAATCGCTTCCTCTATTTACTGTGTTCTCCATCTCATGGGTCGTGGGAGGCAAAGCTGTGGTTATCGTGTCTGCGTTATGCCAAACATCACAGTGACGGACGGGTGGTCCACGCATAGCAGAAAAGACTAACGGATGCGTGCAACTAAGGCAACAGCATGGTAAGGTTTATGCGACCTTACAGTACCGTCCCAGTTCGAAGCCTGGTGGTGTCATTCCTGCCGGAAACCACGACTTGCATGATGACGTTCAATGTCTTTGTGAGTAATAGTGTGTGTGTACGACCATAGAAGTGGAGAACACACACACCAATTGTTTTTGCTCACACGTCTGAGGAGTCATGCGTTACAGTTCAATGACCGCAGCAACTGTTAGTGCGTTTATCGGAGCTCTTTTCGGCTGCATTTAGGAAGCATTCGGTTGGCGTTGAATGGTGGGAAACAATCACTGTTTAGAAACAGTGATTGCCTGCCACAGGTTTGAATAGCAAAGTCAGAAACGTAGGTTTGCACAATGTAACCTGGACCACTTTGCTGCATCTGTCCATATCGCACAGCCAATGTGAGTTTTTAAACAGTCACAAACTGACCACCCATGAAATATGAGATCGGTTTCATTCGAGCGCTGTTTCACGGGAAACGTGAAATATACACAGAAAACACATTAGTTGATGAGTTTGAAAAACTAATCACAACACTACGGTTCGATGGTTATAAGATCTCAGTTAAGTCAACTACAACTTTTCGCAGCAGTCTTTAGCAAAAAGCCGGCAATTATTTGGCAGCTACCCACAATCCTTTAGCCACGACCCACAGTCCTTCATCCTTGACGCAGAACCTTTAACCAAGCTACTGCAAAGTTTGCTGAACAGTCGAGAAAGTGACTGCCGTGGACTGCGCAGTTGGCCATACTAATGGTGTCAGTTGTGGCAACACAAATAAGCTGACGACAGGGATGGGGTGTCCTCACGCAAACCGTGTGCATCATCCTCGGACTGTCAATGTATCAACATATCTAAACGGCGATCCCTTTGGATAAGGGTTAGAAAGTTATCCTTCATTTCATTATAGTGAACCTTGATCTTTGTAGGCGATTGTGCATCAAAACAAAGTACCTTTTGCTACATTATCGATTTTTAAGTACAGGAGCTGCTTGTTTTGTGACAAGTTACCCTTGTATGGGGAGAATCGTTGTCGATTTGCTGATATTTCGTTCGAAGGCAGTCTGGTGATATAGACGCACCGCAACTGTCTGCGGTAATATTCGTCGTACCTTACCTGCCACTGTAGACATCATCACCTGACAAGATGGAAAGCGGTTATATTGACGCAAAGAAATGATCTTATCATTTCACCAGAAAGGAAGATCGACCGAGGATAACCAGATGTGCATGGAAAGGATGTTATTTAACGAACGTTGCCAAACACGTTGGCATTGAGAACAAAATATGACATGCTATTGCAGCTACTGATTGGGAAATAGCTTTCACACCTGGATCTTACAAGACGAAGTTCAACGAAGAGTTTGCCAAGCATTTGTGTATTTTGTTATCCGAAAACCAAATAAGCACATTCAGGCAGTAGGAGAACTGGATGGAAAAAGACCTCCCAGGCACAACAGTCAGAAGCTGACCATTTAGCCATTGAAAGGAAACTTGGAGACAGTCAAATCCAAACGAACATGATATGTTGATTGTCTGTAAAGATCAGGTACAGCTATGATAGCTCAAAAGAAGGTAGTAAAGCAGTTGGAAGTCTACAGTCAAGTAAAGAACCTGACATGAACATATTAGCATGTTCATCTGTAACCGGTATCTTAAATTACGAATGTAGTACTAAGATTACGCGACAATTTTTTTATTAAATTTCCTACACGCTGTTCAGAGTCCATTACTAATGAAAAACCAGGTGTTCCAGTAGTCACTGTCTTTGACATCACGTCCATTCATCGGAGGGTTGTGGAAGCACAATCGCACACCAATCACGAAATTTGTATCCTCCCGCCATACAGTCCTTTTTTAATCCGTTGGGAGAAGCTTTCAGTGAATTCAAACAAGTAAGAGTTGTTAGTAGTTTAATTCTCTTGGGTTTTTAGTACATTAAATAGTGGATCACTGAAAATACAAAGGTCATAGAGGCTGTGTGAAAACAGTATCTACCGGGCCAGTCGTACGATAAGGAATAGTTTGTACCCAGACTTCGCGCATCAAGAACCGACAAAACCAGACAAGAAAAACAAATGTATTCAATCAGATTTGATTAGTACAAATTCGTTTATACATAAAAAGAGGTATGTAGCTACTGGCAGATGACGTACTGACCAATCAGAAAGCTTCCTCGCTGTATGTGCACGACGTGACAGCTAAGGTCCTACTTCACCTGATGGGCTGAATACTGGAAGCGAAACTATAACGTACTGAACCACGTGCGAAGCCATTCGAATCATTAAAGCCTTCTTCCACCAGAAGTTCCTCGTCAGTTTGGCTTGCTTGGCGTACAGACATTCGTAGCCGGGCCTTCGAGTACCAGCCGTGCTTTAAGTACTTTTGTATTGTTCGGGATTTACCAAGAAATCTTTTTCTGATCCCGAAGTTGTACTAGTTTTCAGGGCCAAATGTTACCTTACAAGGGCTCCTTTTTGAATTCCCTACGGATCCTCACGCTTGACAACGAGTTTCGAGCATTTTCCAATGCAGTCAGAAATCTTATAAAACATCTGTTACGGAAGGTATGTGGGCACTGGAGAAAATATCGTGCTGGTTGGAGAGCTGCTGTGAGACATCATACTGTTTCCAAAGTGCCGATACCGTCTATATTATCTCCAAACGTCCCTTTCTTTGGGGAAGTTTTATGAAGCATCCCATATCACCTTGCAAAATGAATCAATAACTTCTGCTCAATACTCCGCCAGGAAAGTTGGTTGTACAAATCAATTGATGATTATGTCTTACATTTTGATGGGTTTGACAGTTTTAGGGGCGATCGGCCAATGAACCCAAGAAACCGAAGAGGTGGGATGGGTGCAGGTCCTCTCACCTCTCATTCCAATTAAACAAGATGAAGGTTCGCTGTAAGTCATCTTTTCTAAATTCCTTTCACCATCTTGTCCTCGTCAGTTCTTACGTCGCACCAGGTATTCTCGCTGATGATATCAGTCAGTTAATTGACATCTTTTCCAACTATCTTATTACATTTCTTGACCAGTTCTCATGCATAATAGCAGGGGATTTAAATATACTTGACTTATCCTTTTTAACCGTCTTTGGTTTTTTTAGTTTTTGTTTATTTTCCAACGCGCTTCGCTACCCTTTTGGGTTCAGTATTATTTAATTATCCGAAAATACTTTCACATATTTTAAACGTGCCTCGATTGACATTTCTGGTCTTTGAACTTCACTTCTTTACCCTAAAATTTATTGCAAGAGAAAGTCTTTGACGAACTCCATGCACTCATCGCGCACCGTTTGCAAAACGGGCTTGCGCCCCGGAGAATCTCGATAAGCTCAGGGCATTCGTTGATTTTTCCTTTACAAGATGCGTTCTCGTACTGTGAACACTTAGCTTTGTTATGATTTGCCTTGCGCCAAGGAAACCTAATATGTTCGACCCGATAGGTTCTCCTCCCCTCGCTTGAAGAGGCACTGTGGAGCTAAGAAAAAGGAGTACAAATCGGGCCGGCATCAAGCTGTAAAAAAGCTATTCCCACTCAGGAAGACTGAAGCACGAAATCGGAATAATTTCTATGTAGACACAGGACTGAGTAACAAGAACTGCCGTGAGATGTGGAAATCCCTGAAACAATTGTGCTATGCCAGGCCCAAACTGAAGCTAAACGTCGAAGATTTGAATCACCAGTTCACCGTCAACTTTGACTCATCCTCACTTCACCCTCCATTTATTGCATCCCATGAACCCAACCCCGTTACACCTAGCTCCGACCTTAGAGCTCTACAACCGGTCAAATGCCATATGTCTGGTGGCCCCGACTTGCTATCACCAAGGTTGCTAAAAACCTACTCTTTGGAACGCACATCGTATTTGACTGGTCTATGCCATTTTACGATTGATTTAAGAAACTATCACACTGGTTTGCGAAATTATCACTTAGATCTGCGAAACTATGACGTAGATTTGGAAAACTAGACGTTTAATTTGAGAACCGAAAGCAGCGGTTGATTTTCGTATCAGTAAAGTGCATTTCATTGAATAACTGGACACAAGCCTTTCTAGCCCACCATTGTCCATCGTGGCCGCCTGTCTTACCACGCTCTTCCGATGCAAAGATGCACAGAACTCCGTTGCGCAATTTGTCGCGCTGACGGTCGGATGTCGATCCGGTGAATCAGTGGGGTCGTGATCTGAGCCAGTAAACCAAACTGTCCTCAACCCATCAGCGGAAACGACGGTGAATTGCGTTGGACGCCATTGGACCAACGAGAACATTTGACTATCCTGTAGATGGAGTTGTGATGCCGGTCTTCGAATAACACCAGCATTCGGTTCATCGACATGATGCAGAGATGAAAATATATGAATTACATTAACTTAGAAGATAGCTTGGCATTCCGCACTCAGCCATTATTCAACACGGCGGAGTACCTTGCAATCTTTAATTTGTAACCTCTTTCATTCTCCCTGTTTGGCTTCACCGCTCTCGCATTATTTTTCCCGGTTTGAAACGAAAAGATTTTAATCTCATCAAATCTCTAAAAACACTCTCCCGTTATAGGAACAATAATAGAAATATTCTCAATGATTGTATTATAAGCAAGCATTTTGATGCATGTGACAAATTCACAAGTAGGTTACTATCCGACACAAATCAGTCTTCAATCCACGCTCTCTAATGCCGTCTCATTCTCTTCCACCAGGTCCAAATTCAAAATGCTTCATTCACGCACGTCTACGTATAGCAACTGTCTCATCTCTTAACTTGTCCAAGTACACGTGGACAGCGACCAAATTGTCAACGATCTTGTTATTCACCATCGTCTCTAATCAAATTGTATGCACTGCTGTGTTTTTCCTCCACACACATGTGCCTTCTAGTAAGCGTTTAAACTCTTTTCTTCTGGATTAGTGTATAAACCGCGTACGTGCTGAAAATTCACCCGTACATTGGGTGTATAGAAGTGTCCATTGACTTGACTTGACTTGACTTGAACTGGTATGGTACGCTGCAGTTGCATTTCGCCGACTGTTGCTTGCCAGACTGGAACAGGATGATCGTCACCATCGGTTATGGCTTCTGCTGTGCTTTCAGGTGCTTCTCATAAGCGAAACTGACAAAGGCGGCATCAGTGTACGGTTGGGTCATGAACATCGACGATCTGAACCATGGATTGACCAAGATGTCTTGTGATTATTCCGATAACTGGTTAAAGATCGACGCCTCGGAAATATATCACATTACTTGAATCTTGGCATCTCGGTGACGATCTGAGACTTCTAGACTTGAGCAACATGGCTGGAGTTTCATTTGTCGTTGAATAAACTGCGTTTCGATATTGTAACATAAAGTTGTCCAGGAATGTCCGCGATTCCGGCGATGTTTTCGGTTTGGCTGGGGTGAGTGCATTCTTGACAGTACGTACCACGTTTTCCGCAACACCTAATGATATCTGACCAACATTTCAAATCGAATACACAGAACTGGGAACCATTGTCAATATTTTCCCTGCTGAAGAACTTCGTCAAAACATGGATTACAAACGATTCAGTCAATACGAGAGAGTGGTGGCTGTTCAGAGACCAACCGCATAAAAAAGGATGCAGACGTCACCACGGATTCAAGTTGTTTGGTTTCGACTTAGTTTTGTGTAGACACGCACCGCAAATCTTTGCCGTTGTGCATAGGCCCGCATCCAACTCCGTCATCCAACACATCTGTCTATCCATTGACTTCATTTTATCCACGCTCAAATGACCTTTATGCAATTCATCTATAACCGACTTACGCGATGGACATGGTATGACAAGTCACTTACTTCAACAAAAAACTTCTTTTGGTTGTATACTGAATTCCTCTGGCAGCACAGAGAGTTTAGGATCCTTCCGCTTCACCTCGAAGTTCCCATCCCTTCCTGATTGCCGAAATCACTGATAAATAGTACCTTTTTATCTGATTCCTCAATCCTTCTCTCGACACATGCGCCATTATCGAAATGAAATGACTCTGTTATGCAACTGCGAAGTATGAGTACCAAAACAATAAGTTTGATAGTCAAAATATTTTGCTGACTCGGTACAGAATATCGTAGTGATAGACAGCCAAGACAATGCCCAGTCGTTAAATCAGGGCAGTCGTGGTTTTGACGGTGGATTTGTCCGCGTTACATATGGAAACTGAACAGCTTGGTGGCCGGTAACACTCATAAACCTCACTCCGAAGAGGTACATATGCAGTCAGGGTAACACCCAGAAAACGGTCAAAAATTCCTTCTACGTCTGGCGACGAACCTTCTCTGCAGCTCTAAAGAAGACGAGTTAGGGAGGCGCGTTAATCTCCCTGAATCCAAGTTACTGAACATTGTGAACGGGCCAAGCCGAATCAACTAGTCAACACACATTCACCCACACATGTGGCTGAACTACTCAAATGAAGATTGAAAAAGCCGGTCCGACAAGATTACAGAAAAAACTCGTTCAGTTGTGCTCGTAAAGTCAACAATCCCACTTGATGGACATATTCGATATATTTCTATTTTTTTATTTTAAAAAGCAGATCATACATATCATTCTCTCTCACGAATACACGGGCTATTGGCCCGTTATGGTGTTGTATTCTGTTGTCCGTTGGCAGGCTGGAGTGATCGGAGTTACGTAAAGAAATCAAGCAGATAGATAATCATAACAGTCAACGAGTGTGTATGCATTCATAGAAATCGGGTAGTAAAACGCGAAAGATACAAGACGACAGATGCAGATTATCGGGAACCACCCTGCCCAAAACTGCTCCAGTCCCCACTCCGGCGCATCGCCGATCAGTGTGGTCCGTTTGCATAGTGTGAATGAAGCTGATATCTATATGTAAACGATATTTCACATAAAACCTCGTTGTGTCTCCCCACATTGCCAGTCCCACAGCCGCACATCCAAAAAATGAACCAGAAATAATGGTTCAACTCCACTCGCCATGTTTGGAATGAATCAGGAAGAGTACTGTAGGCATCTAAGAATTGATCGTAAGTGCATCTAATTCTTAGATGACTCAGCTGAAATCAGCAGCTTCAGACGATCTGGATTGGGTTGATATCCCTTTCCATTGACAGTGAAACCGAGAAAATCTAATTCGGTGACACCTAATTTGCGCTTCATGGCTTTGGTTGATACGTGTCGATCCACAAACCTCACTAGCAGCTGTTGCAATAGGTCATCATGTTGTTGTTTCGTGCATCTTAAATTTATCAAATCATTCTCATAAGCCATCACCCCGTCAGTACCAAGTATCACCTCGTAAGTTGCATTGGAATATGTTGGACGACACGTTGAGAGCGAATGGTAAGAAATTGTATTGGAACATGCCCCACGGACTGTTGTTGGTTGTTAATGATTTGGACTCCGTGTGCAGTGGGATTAGTGAGAAATATTTATTACCGAGTCTGCATTTCATGAAGTCCTTCGGCTCCACAGTTGTTGCTGTAAATCTCCATATGCGTGAATTCAAAACCAGCCAATGGTCACCACGAATTCAAAATGCTTACCCTTAGCTCTTCATCCCCATCACAATCGGAGTTGCCCATATCATGAAGTCACTCGAGTAATGAAACCGTATTGTTCCGTCTTGGTAAACATCTTCAGAATAGACTCAGTCCGTACCTGGCCGTAAGGCAATAGTCGTCAATTCACAACACCGAATCACCATCCACTTCCAACTTCACGGGTTCAACCACCATGCCGCCTTCGTTATTGCAACATTGCACGATCAAATTCTAGAGAATAAGTACACGTACTAAATTCTTGCAAGTTGTCTCGTCATCTGAAGGGTTACCTTTTCGTCCAGTGCACATAGGACCTTCAAAACCAGCAATGATGGACTGTCCATTCAAATCAGGAATCGTATTGGGACATACTCATATCTCAACCAAACTATCAGTATAGTATGGTTTTGTTCAGCATTGAAAGATGATGACCAGTAACGTACTCCAGTGGGTTGTATGGGCACACTGGACTGGATCAAATCGACCACTGATTTTGAGGTGATAGAATTACAGCTCCCACTATCTACAATATATTGATGCCTCAGACTGCATTGGAATTGGCCTATTTTGCACAATAATTGATGGGAATCACTCGTAATTTTCAATGTGTACACTGGACTGATATCATCCTTCGAGTCTGATTTCAGCAGCCGATTCTCTTGCGGCTACGGATGATTCAAACAGACAACTAAACGATCACGTAGTTGGGTCTCCAACTAACCTTCGAAAGTACGCTTTGCAGTGTGCGTTTGCAGAATTAGGATGATCTCATGGAAATTCATGTTCGAACGGTGAATTGATCAATGGAATTTGGCACACTCAGTCGCCTGGTAATCGATCAGAACATCGTGGCTTATTACCAGAGCCCTTACCACTTAGAATGGAAATTTAGTAAGGGTTCTCGGATACTCAAGGTTTTCATCAATGAATACAATGAACAACCGCCAGCCATCGAGAAGAATGCAATCTGATTCTCTGTCTTCATAATCTTGTGTATGCTACCGTGTCCGGACATTTCGTCGAATGGACATTTCGTCACATCGGTAAGCGAAAAAGCTTGCCCTTTGCTGTTGGGTTTTGCTATTCTATCCGGTTTCGAAGACCAAGTTCAAACGCATCACAGTCAAATTCTCTTAACCGTTGTGACCTCACAACAGCTTCACATCGGAATTCCTAAAGCCGAAGGCTAGAAACTGAGGTCAGCTTAAATGACAAAGTGCCATCTACCACGACATTGGCCGGTGAATCTGGAATTCAAACCTTTGACCTTTTTGAGGTGATGAACACTTGATCCACTTGATTACTTCAGTATGTAAACAAAAAAAACTAACCCAAAAGATTACGCGCAGCAGACAAATTAGGATTCATCACTGGCCTTGTCTTAACCACCGACTGCCTTCAGAGGTCGTTCCAGCTGCCATAAATTGCAAGCCTAAGGGTGGAGAAAACACCTATCAACTGGTTGCTGGATTATGTCCTATGCTGGTTATTCACAGAAAAAAAATTAAACTCTCAAGTCGTTCGAACCCATTTAGATTACAAAACAACTGTCCGCTGTCTGATTCATTTTCCTCTAAGCCAGAAATAATCAGAGCTGCTTTGGAGCGAATATTTCCATACCGTTCGCAATACTTGCGAAGATATTTGCTTCCGTTGTAAGCCTCTCATTCCATAAAGTGTAGTACAAAAGGAGCAGAGCAATAATAACACAACATAATGACCTTGTTTTTATATTTCTTATTTCCTCTATACAAGGGCCATCCGCAAGCTTCGATGACCACGCATAATACTCACGTACACATTTACATGTAATGATATGGCTTCCACCTTTATTTCCTTTCACCGTTGAGTCCAGCAGGGCTTAATCTTAGTCCTCCATTGCGTTTTTAAAAAATATTTATTCTGCCTTAAATTTCAATAAATCTGTGCTTCATATGACGAGGAGCAGTTGCTGTATGAAGTGAGATAATTGTGGTTCATAAGTGGTCCACCCTGAATCGACTAGTCGAACAGATCACTTGTTTTGACCAGTCACGTACGAGAACAGCCTCTGTCAATCGGTTGATACTTTTGAGAGACTGAGTTTGGTTCGAGCGATAATGGGAACATTATGCAGACTGTGATATTTTGAGGGTACCACATTTCAAGGTTGGAAACTAAATGAAAAAAGGTTTGGGATCAGGTTTCCGCTATTTTCTGAGGGTTCGACATTTGACAGACATGAGTGAATATGGTGTAATTCAATCGTTGAAAAGTCTGGCGACCAAATGTCCATTCGGCTAAATGTCCGGCGAACAAGTGTCCAGCGACCAAATGTCCGACAAGGAAAATTCCGGGAGCCGTATGCTGCACCATAGCTCGAATCGCCCATTCCAGTCCTCAAGTTCAGATGTACCATCATGCAGATGAAGCCGTTCATCACTGAGCTTCTTCATGACGCGACGCCAATTGTACTATTTGTACTGCTCGGATTGACAGAACACATTGAAATCACTTCAAACACAGAACTTGGCAAATCGGAATATGAAGAATGACAAGGCTGGGGAATAGTCCGTTGAATGTAGAACTGATTGCAGAACTGATTTATATAAATATGTTAGATCCAAAAAATATTTGACAAATTACAAGTTGATTAATCGCATCGAGCTTTTTTTGCTCGTTCATGGTGATCTTCATTTATTGACGTTTCTTAGCGTTTGTTGCCACGAGGATATACCTAGCCGCGTCAAGAGTGATGCTTGCGGAATCACCACTGTGGCCCTGACCATCCAGTCATTTTCACACTAATAAAATGATGCAAAAGGGTGGTGTCACTTGTAAAAACTAATTAGGCAGATCGAATATGTCCATTGAAAGAGCGATGTAGGGGAAATAAATCATTGATCTGAACCCAGAGATCGAAAATCCTATTGTGTTGGTTCCGCGGGTATCACACGCGTCAGGGCCAGATACAGCTTCGTACCCAAGCGCGCTGAGGAGCCTCAACCAATCAGGATCGTCGAGAGCAGACATAGCAAAAGTTTACTGTGACTGGTGAACTTCTAATCTACCAATTATTTTCTTTGATTTAACCTATTTATACAAACCAGTTCTGGAATACTGCTGCTATTCCGCACCCTTGGTATTTTTTCCACTTACGTTCGCGTAGTTCCGTGTTAGTGCGGTTTCAATACGTCCTATCAGTTCGAGTCCTGCGATATTACATCTATATTTGAAAGAAAAACTGTTAGCGGCGAATTTCGCAAATGCACGGTACAATATGCACGTGTAAAATGGACCAGAAGCGGTGGCAATTCGGATTTAATGTGTCAGAACCTGGGGATAAACAATCAAACATGCAGAGACGTAGCAACAAAAGAGTGAGAAACTGGGTTAAAACAATGTCTCAAGGAGAAGAAATTTTCCGTCTTTTCTTGTCACTAAGCTATATGGAATTGTGGTCGGGAAGCTTTCAGTAATTTTTGATCTAATCTGAACAATATTAAGGTCTGAAAGTTTCGGATTGATCATTTGCGTGACCTCTATTGATGAATTCTTTGATAACCATAACTACAACACGAAAACCTTAGACTCCAATGTGTGGAGAGTAATAGGATTGGAGTCAAGAAAAAACGAGCTTATTATGCAGAATGGGTACAGTCAGAGGGATGCTCTGTTTTACAACTTTATGTTGACGAAACCAATGACAACGCACGATGCTTTCGATCGACCGGATTATGTGTTAAAGAAGAATCGTGCATCAAAAGTTTGCCATTGAACAAAGGTGTGAACCTGAATACTACTGCCTGCTTTTCGACTTTTGCGATACATTATGAAGGCTGACCATAATTAGACAACCAACTTTTCAATGGATTCTTGGAAGCAGAGACCTCTAGGATGAGTGCGGAACAGCCTAGTACTGAGGTAGGATTTACTTTTTAATCATGGTCCTATACATCAACGGCATCTGAAGCTCGTTTGGCCATGGGGCATTCTTTCCATTTCTCTTCCTTCATATAGTCTATTTTTCAACCCATTGAGGAGGTATTTAATCAATTAAAAGTTAGATAAAAGTTTTATTGGAAGAGAACAGGGACAAGCTCATGAAGGACCCCAAGCAGCACAATACCCAACGTGGTTGGGCGTCCGTTTGGCTAAAATGACTCCTGAAAGATGCCTTGAAAGCTTGCAATGAAGTTCGTGAAATTTCATAAGGAATATAATAATAAGAGTACCATAGTATTTATTGATATATATGTGCACCACGAAAGCTCCACATTTTAGTTTACTGAATGATTTTGTGACCAGGCGCGGCCGTTTTGGTTTTCTTTATTCTCTGCTGGTAGGGTGTGCTGTTCGGTTTTTCCACAGAGAAAAGTGATTCGTCAACCGCAGAGATAACTAGTGAGCATTTTTACAGTTTATTTTAACTCTGGTATATTGCTATCTCTCCTATATATATATATATATATATATATATATATATATATATATATATATATATATATATATATATATATATATATATATATATTTGTATTTATATAACTCCATCTATTCCACCATATATATTTGTGGTGATTCAGCAGCTGTCACACGTGGTACGGCCAGGTACAGCTTCGTAACTACGTACACGGATGAGCCTCAACCAATCAGGATCACCGCGGACAAGTCCGATAAAAGCTCCCTGTGATTAGTCATCTTCGAGTTCACCAATTATATTATCTAATTTAACATATTTATACAAACCTGTTCGGCAATACAAGTAACGTAGTATTTCTCGGCCTTGGTCTTCTTGCTACTTCTGTTCGCGTAGTTCTGGGTGGGGGCAATTACAATACGGACTATCAATTCAGTTCATTACGATTATTACAATATCCTTGGACATTGAGGTAGTCGTTTTGTAGTGTTGCTTTTTGTGAAATTCATGCAATATTGAGTATCAATCTCTACTTTAAGTTGGCCATTCGTATCCAGATTCTGGGAATCAGAATATAGTGTTATGCGTAAACAGACGACGTGGGAGATAAATTGGAGGCGCAAGAAGGTCCTCAGTGAGAAATGACTCACTTGTGGCTAGGCGACGTTATTAGAGCACCTGCGTTCGTGGCCTGAATCACAGTCAACAGGTATGCTAAGGAAAATCGAATGTTGTCAAGTATTTCTTCAATCTTAATTCATAATGGATAGTTACTACTAATGTCCAAGTTGTTGAAGTAGAGCCACAAAAGTTTGGCCAGCAGCAGATTTGGGGTCTGTGGCTCTTTCAAGCAGCGGTCTACTCAGTACCAGCTCATCGAAGTTGATCTTCCACGCAGGTTAGTATACTCGTATAATTTTAATTTTTTCATCTGGTCGAGAAATACAGCTTGGAAGAACCGTGTGTGCCGCTGGTTTGGGAGTGCGCATCGAGGAGCTGTTCAAAAACAGGCTCATTGTTGCCGTCTAGGGTAGGTCAGGGAAGTTTGTTTTCCTCGACTAAACTCTAGACTCTGTTCTTTCCATCCCAAGGTTAACAGAAGCACCGTTGTCTGTCGTTGACATAGACCGTTCGTTTACCAATCCTGGAAATCACGGCCATGAAAGACGAGAATGCATGTGCGTCAATTATCATTTCCTTCGAAATAAATCTCAAGCTACTTTTTCTTTTGGAACTGTTTTACTCCTTTGGTGTAATCAACTTCTCTTTAGGCATTCTGAAGATCGGTAACAATTCATCATAAATCACAACTCTACATGTTCCTCAGATTTAGTTCAGGGTTTATTTGATATTTTCCTATTTAATTGATTATAGTTGTGTTGATACATAAATTACCAGTTGTTAATCCGTTTTGTTGAAAACAGCTTTCAAGCAAACTATTTTTGAAACCTGCACTTGAAGATGTTTTATTGTCCAGCGTTTCTTTAAGTGCCTCTGTCTCACCTTTCTACATATTGATATTTCAGATCCGGTGACACGGTAACACGAGAATGATGAACATCTTCCGAAAATTCTGAATGAAGAGGTCCTCGAATTGCAAGTTGGTACGAGTTTTCAATATGCCACTTTTATAATAAAGTTAGTGATTTTCACAAACTTTTTCTATTCAGTGATTAATTAATGGTTTCGGTCTAAAGGATGGATATGGGCAAATAAACCAAGACGCCGGCAGCTAAGATGGCTTAGGAAAAAAGATACCCATTCCCAGCGATTTTTTTCGAACGCTGGACGTAGCCCGGCGCGCTCCCAACAGTGGCCCAACTTTAGGCTAACGCTAGCCCATCGTTAGCCCAACTTTAGCCCAACGCGCGCCCAATTGGGAGCGCGTTGGGTGTGCTGCTTGGGGCAGTCTGTGAGGATGCGTAGATTTTTTTTGTGACAAGAATTTTGCCATAAATCCGTCCACGGTATGACAACAGCAACTGCACAGTTTCACATTCATTCATACAACAATCCAAACTCTTCTTAAATTTGTGGTCATGGTTCTGTGGCAAAATGAATTTCTCTTTTCACTTTTACTTCAGACGTTGGCAACGGGTGGCTGTTAAACTGAGGTTCAAGTCCCATAAACCTAAGAAACTACAAGAAAATATCATGTCAATAACACGACATTGTCGGTGGAAAATGTGTGGTCAGCTGGCTTTTCCGTTACCGTGGCTAACCTTTCTCAAGGCTGTTTTACAATCAAATAGCTCTGAGGAATCAGTTACAAGCCAACGGATGTGTGTGTGTGTGTGTGTGTGCGTGCGTGCGTGCGTGCGTTAATTCGTACGTCGATTACATTGATTGGATTTTAGTCACACATGCTCCCACCATCAGAGACAGTAGTGACGACGTCAACTGTTGTTGTGACCTTTGGACTGTTTATCCGTTAGTGATGTCAGTGTGGCCCCGTCATTTCGGCTGACGCATGCAGGGTGGGGGCTAATTGTCAGAGCTTCGTTACACGAGCGTTCAGTGTGTGTGTTTCCAGTCCGAGTTGGAGGATTTTTGTGTTTTCGCAGTCAATACTGTCCCTCGGCTATGGCGTGAAGAGCGGTCGCTGAATCCGGCTCTAGTTTCGCTAAGGCTGTCGTGTTGGAGGGCTTGAATTTGTCTTTTCTTTTGTGTTCCGTTATTCTGACCGTAATTTGTCTGAAAATTTGCCCAATATATTCAGCCGATCATTCCTTACAACTGATTCTGTGAATGCAGTTGTTTTGGTTTTGGAATTTAATCTAATCCTTGGCCTTTAGTGAGACGGCGAGTCAGAATGTTGCCAATCCGAAAGAATCACCGGATATTATAATCGCTGAGACCTTTTTTGATTGCCTCAGAAGTGCCTGATCTGTATGGAATGCCAGTGGAAGCCAAATAGTTTTTTTCTGTCTAGCAGTTTGTGTTATTGGTTCATTTTGTCACCCAAGTTGGTTTCTCTGTTTACTTGTGGCTGGTAGTAGTTGTCATGACGGACTTTGTTTGCGGAGCTCAATGGTGAACTGTGACGGAAATAACTACGGATGCGGCCGGATGATTGCAGGTTTGAATTCGAATCACGATTGCCATGATCTCGTACTTACGGAGCCCGGAGTCTGAACAATACCGGCCGGCAATCACCATCTTTATTGCCACCTTATGTATAAACTGTGTTTTGTCACTCCGAACTAAGCTGTTTCTGATTCGACCGCTGACATAACACACGCTTTTGAGAATCTTTCCTGGTCGTTTCTCGTTGTGCTCTGTTTGCTTCACAGGTCGGCAAAAACATCTCTGTAACTCACAACTTCGGTTTTCTGACTAGTCGCGAAGCCTCATTCGACTCGTTACCGTGGTTATCGACTGCATCCGTACGTCATTCGTTTCGTTAGCCTTCAGAGCTAAACGAGTATGCCGCAGCTCACGATTCTCAGGTCCCAGCCTGTCGTGCCACTATGGCTGTTCTTTGTATTCACAGACAAACTGGCATACACACACACACACACACACACACACACACACACATGCAAATACGATTCACTCCTATCCATCAGTTCCTCATTGGTTAATCCTGTCATGCTTGCCTTGTGAGTACATAAACGCTATTGCCAATACGCACACTTCTCCAAGTACCATATGACTTCCGCGTCTTCTTGATCACGTTCCGTGGTTTGGCCACAGAACTGCCAACTAGCGGATTTCGAGATTTGAAGCCCTACTACACCCTTCCAAATCAAGCTTTAGCTGAAACCCTTGATTCTTTAGCCACAACCCACAATCCTTTAACCAAGACCCAACATTCTTTAGTCTTGATGCACGACCTCTAACCATATCTCTGCAAGCCAGTCAGGTCAAAAGTATCAGAATATAATGGCATTAAGAGATATTGCAACAATTTATTTCTTAAAAAGATTGGTGTTGCAAAGCTAACGGAACAAATAAGAAAGTGTGACGATCATATTGTAGTGGGGAAAGCTGGTGCTAGGAAACGACGATAATATGAAATCGAACGGACGAACCAACCGAGAGCCACAGACAAAAGAACAGATGGTGAATATGTCGAAGGCTTTCCGAAGCCGACAGAAGATGGAAAGCAGTGGGATCTCGGGAAATCAGCAAGATAGCCCAGGTGAGGAGCTACTGATCAAGCCGTCAACCGAGACAATCGGACCAGTCGAATAGAGATGATGCCCAAGAGAAACAAGCTATCGGCCACGGGTAACTGGCCAGAAAGCAGCCGAAACACTCAAGCAGCAGCAAGAGCAATGTTGGTGCCGCGCGGTCTGGAAAAGGGACAATATAAATGATTGTACGTGTTTCATGAACTTGACTTGTTTGGCCGTTGAAATACTGATGTTCCTATCCGTATTGTTGTCCTAGTTACAATATGCTTCGCAGCTGATCGTGGTAATGGTATCAAATGCTGCACCGTAAATTGATTGGAGAAGGTTTAAGCGATGTGCCGGTATCGTCGAACCATGTGGCGCAACCCTTATTACTGTTGTATTTTCAGAGAACCAGCATTTAATGTACCAAAAATATAGACAGAATAAAGTAGCAAACATTTTACGTGTTTGAATTCACTGAATGCCTCTTCCAGCTGATTAAAAAATGGACCATACTGTGAGAGAAAACGTTTTTGGTGATTGGTGTGTAGTGGTGTGTCCATAGCTCTCCGATGAACGGGCGCATTGTCAAAGATAAATACTACTGGTACAGCAGGTTGCTCAGTAACAATAGACACAGAGCAGCATGAGAGAAACTCATTAAAAATATGCTATGTAATCTTTGTATGACATTCATACTTCAAGGTACCGGCGATAGACGAACAAGATAATATGTTCAAGCCAGGTTCCTTACTTGATGATAGAATTCGGATAGCCTCACTCCCTACTTTTGAGCGTCCATAGCTACGACAACACCATATGTTGTAGTTGGTCTCATCAGTATGCAACCTCAAATTTGCAGTACCCGATCAATGGAGCCAATCGGCATATTCTGTCCCTTTAGATTAAACTGCATCTGAGTTTCGTTCCACTGGTTGAATAGTCAGCTTCCAAGTTGAATAGTGTAGCCCATCCAGCAATCCATCTATGGATGACTTGTTTACTGTTGTGCTTGGAAAATCCTTCCCGTCCTTTCTTTTAACTGCCTCAATGTGCTTGTGGGTTTTCATCCATCACTTCATACAAATGCCTGACAAACTCATCGTTGAGCTTCGTCTTGTAGGACCCAGGTGTGAATGCCGTTTTCCTCTATGTAGCTGCAATAGCATGGCATGTTTTAATCTTGATGTTGAGGTGCTTGGCAATGTCCTTTAAATCATCTCCTCTTCGTACGCATTCGATTATCCTCCATCGATCTTCAACGTTAGTGAAACGGTACGATCTTTTCTTCTCACCCATATTAATGCTCTCCATATTGTCAAGAGGTTATGCGTACGGTGCCAGGTGAAGTACGGCTAATATTACCCCAAATGGTCGCGGTGTGATTATATCGCCCGACTGTCTCCGAAGGAAATACCAACCAAACGACAACCAGTCTCCCAGTGCAAGGGTAAAATGTCACAAACAAGCAGTCCTGTAAGTAAAATCTGAAATGTAACAAACGGTACTCTGTTTTGCATTTAAAGTAACAGACAAATATCAGAACCGGATAAGATGAAACAAAATAAAGGTTTGGTTCATTAAACGTTTAGATAAGTGAATACACTGAAATTCCGAGAGCAATACACACAGTTATCGTAAATACACCCTCATCAATGTCATCAATTTATTTATGCTGCAACATTTGACACCATTACTATCACCGAAATTGCAATAGTAATAGAGGCTGTGGTCCATGGTTCGACGATACGGGCACGTCTCTCAAACCTGCTCCAATCAAATTGCGTAGCAGCTTTTGATACCATTACCACGGTCAACTGCGCAGCGTATGATCGTCACACTCTCTTATTTGTTCCGTTAACTTTGCAACACCAATCTTTTTAAGAAATAAATTGTTGCAATATCTCTTAATGCCATTATATTCTAATACTTTTGACCTGACTGGCTTGCAGAGATATGGTTAGAGGTCGTGCATTAAGACTAAATAATGTTGGGTCTTGGTTAAAGGATTGTGGGTTGTGGCTAAAGAATCAGGGGTTTTGGGTAAAGCTTGGTGGGAAAAGGTGTAGTTCGTATTCCTAGTACAGTAATTTCCACATCAAGAAACACTAGACGGGATCTCTCAGATTATTTCTTGCTGAGAGGCATCCCATTCTGGGAGCGACATGATCAAAAGGGAGTAATTACATAAGTAGTATGATCTCTAACGCAAAGTGTGCAAACATTCATTCCTTTCAACCATACTACAAAGTAAATTTGACAAAGAGGACCATTTCATATTTGTCATTATCATCTGTTTCTATCAAAACGGTTTTGTGGTATCAATGTACAAAATCTACGCCGTAATGGATTCGTACAAGGGTTGAATGACATCCTAGAACCTTTCGGTTTTTTTGGTTTTAAAAGTCAGACAGAATCACGTATGCGAAGGCGCGTCGTCGAGCTGCATCATATTGAAATACAAATTCGATGTTACAAGGAAAGTGTTAACAATGATGCTCAAATACAGCTCCGAATGTGCATTTCAATCATCCAATAATAAAAGAATTTATCGGTTCTCGGTAGCTAATATACTGTTCCAGCGTCTCAGCCATTCGTCGAATGTGCTCACCACGATCCAAGTGCTACGGCTGTTCACATAATCAACTCCAATTTCCGACCATTTTTGAAACACCTCAGATTGATACTTTTTCAGAGGACTTCAAGTTTTAATTTTTCACCTAAAGCACCGTAGCATAACATTATTGTCAATCTGCCTTTTGATTTTTTTCATGCCCGAACACCTTCTCCAACTTGTTTAAGCTTCTGTTTAGAATGCTCCGAAATAACAAATCTGTTTCATCCACGCTGGATATGTTGCTCGACTCGTGACCCGTGCGTATTTCTGGTATTCTTTATAGCCAATTGATAAGTTTCCGAACTAGCTCAGATGAGAGTCACAGAACACAACCACTGAGGTGACTCGAATGCAATCGAAATGGATGAAAAAGGCATGTAGCACTCGTTAAACCACAGAGCAAAGTATACCGGAGGTTAAAGGTCAACAGGACTAGCCGTTCACATTCTGACAGGCTCGTTAATACCGGTCATCCACAAGCTGAGTAGAAACTTCAGAGGATTCCCCGTGCAAAATTATGCACCGAATGTTATGACGCCTTTGGAATTTGGACGGCCAGCCGTTGTTGGTCGAGAATTTTTTACACACCCAATTTCACCGGCTATTTTGTTGTCTTCTCCTTGCGGCTGCTTGTTAGAGGAGCTTGCTAGCATCAGGAATACTGGTCACCTTATCAGTTTCTAGGTCACACCGACAGGCGAGCAATGTCGACATCTTAGTGTGAGACGGAAACCCTCCCACCCCTAATCAGCTAAAGTCTTAAACATTATTGCTTACTGACCCAGATAAGATCTGGTGAACATGATTAGAACTCATCAAACCCAACGGCCTAGTGATTCTAACTTTATTTATTCCACGATCTCGCATGAGTGCACTATTAATGATAGTCGGAAATCAGATCTTGGGAACCGGAGTGAAGATCCATATAAAGCACCACTCGGTCTGGTAGGGTAAAGAACCAGAAAGCTGATATCACATCATTAGACAAAAGTGCCCAACCTATTTTGTACGGGAAAATTCTCAAATATTTATCCGAAGATGTTTCTCGTTCGGTTCTGGAGGTATATTGCATGATGGGAAGCTTTGCATAGAGAAGATTTTCTTTTACAGCAAAAGTGTTTATTGCAGAGAGTTGACTGCGTTCGGATTTGATATGAGAATTGTGCGCACCAGTCAAATAATCTAAATACTTAAACGATCGCACTCACATAGATAAGATCACTTTATGAGATCATGTAGTGATTTGGATGCCTTCCCACTCAGCCCAGTGCGCTACAGCTTCATTTCCAGTATCCACCCGATCAGGTGAAGTCAGGCCGTGACTGTTTAACCGTGTAGATAGCATAATTGCTTGGTGATTGGTCAGCACGCAGTCTACCGACAAGGGCATGCCTCTTTTTGTGATATAAACCAGTTAGGACCAACCAAATGTGACAGAATACATTCCTGCCGTTCTTGTCCGGTCTTATCGTCCCCCCCCAGTGTGCCTAGACTGGGTGCAAGCTATTTCATTGCGTACGATTCGCCGGGTAGATACAATCCTCACAGATCTATGTATATACTTTCCCCGTCAAAGCGTGTTACCATACTATTAAGCCGGTGGATTTCAGTTACAGAAACCGACACAACGTATGAGCACTGGATACAGAGATGCGTGCAACGAATAAGTTACGTTACAAATTCAAGCGTGAACTAGCATCTGTGACCATAGTCGTTTTCGGGAGTGATGGAAATGATACCAGTCGTTAACAGCGCGAGCACGGGGAGAGAGAAATAGGGACCAGGACTCATCTTTGAGTCCAGTTTGACAGTGTCAATAACTTCGATGTTTCCGTCAGTTTCATTATACAACGTAAAGATGGCGCTCATAAATCACGCCTTATTTCTGCTGTTGGTTTTCGAGTGGAATCAATTCGGAAATCACTAGAATAGTCTACAAAACATAATACATTGACCACACACTTGTCAAAGGGGTGCAAATGTTGGATGATCATTCTCAGACGCAGAGGGTATTCCACTTTTGAGACTTGATTTGAGTTGAATCAACCCTCACAACGAAACTACATCTTGACGTGGTGTGGTGGCTTGCGCCCCTCAGCGACCCAACGAGATATACAGGTTGACTTGCCTCAAGCCGAAGATTTGGTCATATCTGCAAGGTCAATGGGTAGAGGACTGACGAAGCAGTCTCCTGGTCCTCCAGGTTGGGGGTCGATTAGAACTGGCAACTCAGTCGGTAAAATTAGTGGAAGAATAACTGATCCAAGCAAATGGGATTCCACTGAGCCACCTCGTTGCCTCACGAACAGGCTCGTGTTAGAACTAATGGCTTCGGATGAGAACCCTAATCGTTCTCCCACTTTGCGGCTGTACACCCTAGCAGTACCAGCCCAACATTTCCCATGAAATGAACGAATACGAAGAACTTCATGATGCATTGATCGTTGCTCAGGATAATCAGGACCGCATTACCCACTGTATTGAGCGGGGCGGGTAGTGATAAGTGGGCTACTGCCCAGAGTTCCCTCTCTTTTATTCAACCTTTGTCTTCTGTCCCCAATCACCTCTCTCTGCCCCCTCTACCCAACCACAATGCACTCACTGATAACGAGCCCCATACTCACAATAGTTCATTGTCAAGTAGTGTCGTAAATAATCCACAATCGGAAATAATCCTCTGTCTTGTAACTCACATTTTCTCAAGCCTCGTCAGCTTCTGAATCTCGACTCCTTTAAAGTGCGTACACTCGTGCCGGCCGGTCAGCGGGCGTGCCTAGTGCTCACAATAGATTCTCTGAAGATTGATGTCTGCTGCGTAAGTGAAACGCGTATCCACGATCCGAGCAGTGTGATTCAACTAACTGCCCCGGGTATTTTCTGCGCACCTCAGGAGCTGTGGTCCAATGTGGCGTAGGAATAGTCTTGACTGACAAGGCTGAGGCTGACGTCTTAGACTGGAACCCTGGTAACAGCCGCTTATGGGCTGTGAGACTCTAGGGTCCATTTGATGTTCGAAGGGATGTTTGTGTTAAGCGCAGTTTGTTTGTGATCTCAGTGTACGCCTCAACAGACTGCAGCTCTGACACGCAGAAGGATGAGTTCCAAGATGAACTCGCCACTCTCGGTCGCAGGAACAGAGAGTCCGAGATTGTGGTGCAAGTTGGTGATCTCGATGCACAAGTTGGCAAACGTATTGCCTCGGAAGCTTGTTTGGGTGGACTTTGCGCCTCACCCGCTCAGCGCACGGGTAACGCAGATGGGCTTCTCCGGTTTTGTGCAGACAATCGGATACTCCTGTTTAGTACTAATTTCCAACACAGCTCGCGTTGCACAGCGACACGGCGCTCTAACCCTACAGGTAATCTGAACCAGATTAATCATATCGCGATACGCTACCAGTGGCGCAGTTCTGTGCAGAACTGTAGATCCTACCAGTCCACGTACGTAGAGTAGGACTATGCATTGGTTTTAATGGGACTATCTCTCCAGCTCCATGGTCATTCACACAAACCGCAAACCTGGTTAGCCGTGCAACATGTCTGATCCGGATATTCGCACCAATTAAGCACGGAAAGTAGCACATGAGGTAGGTACTACGAGAAACAGTAATGCAGACGAGCACTGGGCCCACGTCAAACAGGCAATGCACGTGGCAACAGGTTTCACCTGCAGTCCTAGATCCGATGTCCACCAAAGACACTGGATTTCGCAAGAGTCTTTGAGTCTAATGGAGCAAAAATGTCAGCTCTCAAACTGTAAGGAGATGAATAAGATACGAAGACATCCACAAAAGTTAGCTACGAAAAACCTTAAGAATGGTTGCAAAAATTGGTGAGTTAAGGCAGTCGAAGAAATGGAAGTAGCGGCTGCTTCAGGTAACAGTCAAAGACTGTTAGAACTTATTCGTGAGGCCGGTCGAAGGCGAACTTCGGTCAGCGAAACGATATGCGATAAAAATGGAAAGTCCATTCATGGCAAAGAGCTTGACCGTTGGGCAGAATGCTTCAAGGAGCAGTTTGGCTGGTCGCGCTCTAATGTCGTTACGCTGAAGTCGACAACCGTGATTCTTTGGTAAATATCACTTGAACATCCATCGGAAGTGGAAGTGGAGTCATGTATTCGATTACTAAAGCGTGGAAAAGTGGCTGGTCCCAACGAACTTCCCCCGGTTCTTTTCGAAATGGGTGATGGTGCGTGAATAAAATCACTTACGACCTTGCTCGGTGACATTTGGAACGAGGAGCGTATTCCGTTATTATGAGGTGAGTTAATGATTGTACCCACCTTACAAAAGGGAATACTCAATGATTGTAATAATCATCGCGGGACCAGTTTAATTCCACTAGTCGCCAAGATAGTCTCGATTTTGCTGCGTCGTCTGACACCGGATCGAGAGAGGAACGCCCGCGAACAACAGGCCGGATTCCGCCCAAGCCGAGGATGCATCGACCAGATTTTTACTCCTCGCCAAATAATTGAAACGCCTCACACACACCACCACCGAACGACAATAATGATTTCCCCTGACTTGAAAGGCGCCTTCGATTTGGTTGACGAAACAGCACTATTCAGTGTTGTTCACCGAAAAGGTATGCCACTGAGGTCATTGTACTCTCATACTTCTGGTAGCGTAATGGTTTACGGTGAACTATCCAGTCCGTTCAAAACGACCGGCGAAGTTTGACAAGGATGTCCGATTTCGACATTCCTGTTCAACTTCGTCATGGACGAGATAATGGAGAATGCTTTGCAAAATCTTCAGGACGTGGGCGTCGAACTAGGAAATAGTGAAAAGCTGTGTGACCTTGAATACGCTGACGCCCTTGTCTGCTTGTTCGAAATTAGGAAACATGCACAGCGCGCACTAGATAGACTCGCAAGAGCAGCAGCTCTATCCGGTATGCGCTTTGTACTTTGAAAGTGTAAAGTGATGTTACAAGACTGGATGTCAACGATTCCGAGCTTGATGCTCGATGGGGAGGTCCTGGCAATTTTCGACCGCTTCACTTACCTCGGCAGCAATGTGACGACGGATGGGAGTACCGTAGTAGAGGTGAGCACGCGTATATCCAAGTCTCGAGCGGCGTACGCTGTACTGGAGCATTTGTGGCGCCGTCTTGATATTTCACTAAAGTTGAATGGTCGTGTGTACTGTGCTACAGTGCGTTCAGTTTTGTTGTATGGTTGCGAGACTTGGGGTCTGCGTGAGGAAGATATTCATCATCTTGAGGTTTTCGACCATCGATGTTTGCGTAGTATCGCTAAGATTGGGTGGAATGACCGAGTGAGCAATGCTGAGGTCAGCAACCGAGTATTTGATACCAGTTCAGAGAACTTTCTGTCTCCGTTGGTTGGGGCACGTGTTACGTATGGCAAACACACGTCTACCATATCGTGTCCTATTCGCCGTTCCTCCTAGGGAGTGGAAGAAACCACGTGGAGGTCGATAGATGACGTGGCAACGGGGAATGAGAAAATGTACAGCGAACTTAAGAAAAGTAGGTGCTTCATGTCTTCGTGGTAGTGATCTAAAAGAGCACTCAACCAGTTGACTGGAGACATTGAACGATATGATAGCGAACCGCGAACAGTGGTGATCGTGTTGTCACTTTCTGTCAAATCCGAATAATTGATCAATGTTTGTTTGTGCAGTTAGATTGTGTATTCCGAGTGTTGGCCACTAGGGTATTCTTTCCTTTTCTCTCCCGTGTAGGTGCACTTCCTGTCCACCTTGTTTATTCATTCTTTCTATCTGCACTTGCAACACGGTGAGAAAGGCGGTGGTCAGTGGGGCTTGCCCGGCTGTTTAACGCCTTACGCTGATGATGAATCAGATTGGTTTTTGCCCCGTGTCCATGTATCGGTTGTTTCAGTTCAATGCCACAGTGACGGATGAGAATTCAGTTTCTGTCTCTGCTGTCGGATTTTTTCTACTTTGACGCAACAGTCACGCACGTGAGGCCAAGAATCACAACGTGTTTGCTTGAATCTAACCCCTGTGAGTCAGTCATTCAGTCCGGTTACTTAAAGATACGTGTGTTTGAGTTTTTCGCATATGAAATATCGAGCTGGAGTCCGTGAGCAGGGATGATTCCCCAATAGTTTGTTGAAACGGCCGTACATTGCTTCTCAAATATGAAATTACGGTATTCTCTGTCTGATGGGGTCTATTTACTGTCCAGTCGTCAGCCCAAGCCGAGTCATCGCGACAGCTGTTGTGGTGACTGATAGTGAGCAACCAAGGTGCGTCCAGTCGGGCGTATGTATGAGGTGATTCATTCTCCCGTATGTCTCAGCTACCTTGCCCTGGCACCAAGTACGCGCACACACACACACGCACACACCTTCAAACTCACATTTCGATTCAACTAATATGCGCATCGATCCCTTTTGGGCGTTGCCTTGCTCTCCATGATGGGCTTACCCCACTTGACTCGCTCCGGGTCGGACATGGTGACGTGTAGGCGACCTTGAAATCAGGCCGATGAGCTTTGCGAGCGTTAGAATTGTGAGACCAACCGTGAATGTTGTGTGTGAATGTATGTTGGGCGTGTTCAGCAGCGTAAATGTGGATGCATCCCAAATAACACGCATGAACTCACTGACATAGACAACGAATTGATCTGTGCTGTTTTTTTGTGTTAAATGTGTGCGCTTGGAATGGAAACGTTGAGAGAAAATCACCAAACTTAGCCAACGAAAGCAAACGCATTCAGCCTGCTCAATGCTCTCATGAAAAGCGTTCCTTACTCATAAAATTGATCAGTAATATCATACAGACAGATTAAGCACTCTGATCCACATTGTGTGTTGCTGTGATTTCAGATATTGTGAGGTTCATCTACCCAGCTACATGTCTATTTTCGGATAGTCACGTTTACCCTGTCATGAAAGTTTTATGAATCAAAACAGTCCGAAAGAAAGTGTAGTAGTCGTATCGATTGCTTGAAAATGAACAGACAAATACCAAACGCAATTTTTGCCGTATTTTCTCTGCCATTTGCCACTGCGCTTGATTCGACACATGCAACGTTTACCCAGTATGGTGCTAAATGATATGCACCAAACAACTAGGGCTTCCGAAGGGATGAGATACACTATGTATAAGAGTCAATAACTTTGTGTTACCGAGTATTAAACGCTTACCTATGGGATATTCTATAATGAGATGGAAAAGCGAGTGAGATACACCGGTATTTATTGACCCAGATAATTCAAAATGGTAGACGACATGCTGCCGTCTGAAGAGTTCGTTTTCAAGCCTGCCCCACAGCAAGATCCAAGTTCATCCGGTTCAGTACTTATTTCAGCTCTCTTTTGTTCATTTACCTGTGTACGTTGAGCTTGTTTTTAGGCTCACCTTGTTGACCCGATTGTCCTGATTGACGTATTGATCTGGGGCCCTCAACATGGGCCGTTTTGGTACTCGTCTAAGGGTCATGCGAAGGTTCACTTACTCGTCCGTGTGATTAGTTTAATTTGCAGCGGTCCATTTTCGAAACACTTGCAGTATAGTCATACTATTGGTCAAACCTCTGACTGCATTCTGACCAGACCGATATGCTAATTGATCTGGTATTCAATACTGACTACTGTAATACGTGTACACATGCACGCACATCACACAGACTCCTTCCATACCACGGACGGTTCGTTTCAACCATCCAAGATTCGGCATTGAGGCATACCTGCTTGATCGTTCGTTGTCCGCTGTGCGACCCTGATTCGTCACACACGACTACATGTAGTGCTTACGCTTGCGATAGGCGATTCACCTGTTCACTACTTTACTTGGTTGCGTGCTTACTTAAGCGCGAATAAACGAATTTCCTACGTACCATGTACTGCTAGTAATGACGTCTTTGTTTTAAGCCTGTGGCTATTGGTTGGCCGATGCGGCTGATTCCATAACCGCCTCTTTCTGTTTTCACAAGTATCGACACTGCAATAAGACCCCGCCGATCGTTTTTTTGTTGTTACAACTGTGTGGGTAGCATTACCGTTTTGTGTGCTAATGTGCATCGTTGCCGAGACTGCAGCTCATTTCTGTCCATCAGAAGACGACAGTGAAAAGTAAACGAGATTTCAACGTTTTGTCGATTGAAAGCCATTCGGCGTATTCTCGATAGGCCGACAGACCCAATCAATTCTCTCAATCTTGCAGAGCATCTCTGCCATCCTGAACGGCTGATTTTCATTGTCCCATTGGTGTGAATGCAACCGACATACCCATCACGATCGATAATCAACCTCATTGAATTTCGCAACTGATCTTAGTTTTGTGCACGCGTGCGCACGTACACAGATGCACTGGCTCGATAACTTAGTTTCCCGCCAAAACCTGTCAGTTCCGTGGTCCCAGTAACCGTCACACATCTAGGCGACAGGTGAACTGAACTCTGATACCGATCGGAGCAGATCACATAGTCTGTGGTTACTCATGTGGCAGGGGGTATGGTGAGTTGCTCGAAAACGGCATACCACATGCACGTTAAACTCATGTCAGGTGAGGCGTATGATAGAATGGACAACTGAAATAAAATACGGAATACGTGTTCAGCTCCGTTCCGTATCGAAATTCACTCCATCTAAGCACGAACGAGACAAACCTTGATTGAAAGCTGGGTGGACTGAATGAGCGCATCTGTGCACGCATGCACATGTGCACGAGATAGGAGCAGAAACGAAATTCAATGCGGCTGACTATCGATTGTAATGGGATTGTCGATTGCAGTCATGGTGATGGATCAAGGAAACGCAGTGATTCTCAGTTGCAGCTATACTACGCCTTGGTTTATCTCCTTATGGGGAATAAGCGTCATGTGGAGGAAACTGCGAAGATTTTCAGTGGATAATATCCACAGGGAGAAAATCGATAGCTGCATCAGCTGTAGGCAGTATGTTGAAAGTGATCTGAGAAACGGGATTGGTTGCGGACAGACATTGGCCACCAGCGGCGATGTGCCACGTGAAAACCTGGGGAGCGTTAGAAGCGAGTCACAACAACACATCACAACACTGAAAAGCCACGATCATCTGTTCCGTTGCCGCCCACCAGCTCCAGTGAGAAGGATCACGGACTTTTCGTTGCCGGACGTTTGGTCGCTGGACCCTTGTTCGCCGGACATTTGGTCCGACAAACTTGTAATCGTTAGAGGGAGTCAATTTTTTTCTTCACATACTGAGGTAGTCAAGTGGATCAAGTGTTCATCACCTCAAAAAGGTCAAAGGTTTGAATTCCAGATTCACCGGCCAATGTCGTGGTAGATGGCACTTTGTCATTTAAGCTGACCTCAGTTTCTAGCCTTCGGCTTTAGGAATTCCGATGTGAAGCTGTTGTGAGGTCACAACGGTTAAGAGAATTTGACTGTGATGCGTTTGAACTTGGTCTTCGAAACCGGATAGAATAGCAAAACCCAACAGCAAAGGGCAAGCCTTTTCGCTTACCGATGTGACGAAATGTCCATTCGACGAAATGTTCGGACACGGTAGCATACACGAGATTATGAAGACAGAGAATCAGATTGCATTCTTCTTGATGGCTGGCGGTTGTTCATTGTATTCATTGATGAAAACCTTGAGTATCCGAGACCCCTTACTACATTTCCATTCTAAGTGTTGGGAGCTTTGTTAATAGGCCACGATGTTCCGGTCGATTACCAGGCGACTGAGTGTGCCAAACTCCATTGATAAGCTGTATACTGGTAATGACGCCATAGCGCACTGGACCGGGCGCGGAGACAGACGAATCACTGCATTTCATCCACATGGGTGACTCCGTTTGTGATGGGGATGAAGAGGGATAGATAGGCAGTCCGAATGTGTGCTGATTATCGACTGACGCATATTTGCAGCAAGAATTGTGGAGCTGAAGGACTTCATGAAAAGCAGACTTTTTAGTAAATACCACTCACAAATTCATCTGAGTGATGCGTACCCACGAATTCCGCTGTACAAGCAGTCCAACCCATTAACAACCAACAACAGTCCGTGGGGCATGTTCCAATACAATTTCTTACCATTCGGTCTCAACGTGTCGTCCAACATATTCCAATGCAATTTACGAGGTGATACTTGGTACTGACGGGGTGATGGCTTATCAGGATGATCTGATAAATTTAAGATGCACGAAACAACAACATGATGACCCATTGCAACAGCTGCTAGTGAGGTTTGTGGATCGACACGTATCAACCAAAGCCATGAAGCGCAAATTAGGTGTCACCGAATTAGATTTTCTCGGTTTCACTGTCAATGGAAAGGGATATCAACCCAATCCAGATCGTCTGAAGCCGCTGATTTCAGCTGAGTCATCTAAGAATCAGATACACTTACGATCAATTCTTAGATGCCTACAGTACTCTTCGTGGCGAGTGGAGTTGAACCATTATTTCTGGTTCATTTTTTGAATGTGTGGCTGTGGGACTGGCAATGTGGGGAGACACAATGAGGTTTTATGTGAAATATCGTTTACATATAGATATCAGCTTCATTCACACTATGCAAACGGACCACACTGATCGGCGATGCGCCGGAGTTGGGACTGGAGCAGTTTTGGACAGGATGGTTCTCGATAATCTGCATCTGTCGTCTTGTATCTTTCGCGTTTTACTACCCGATTTCTATGAATGCATACACACTCGTTGACTGTTATGATTGTCTATCTGCTTGATTTCTTTACGTAACCGCGATCAGTCCAGCTTGCCAACGGACAACAGAATACAACACCATAACGGGCCAATAGCCCGTGTATTCGTGAGAGAGAATGATATGAATGATCTGCTTTTTAAAATAAAAATAGAAATATATCGAATATGTCCATCAAGTGGGATTGTTGACTTTACGAGCACAACTGAACGAGTTTTTTCTGTAATCTTGTCGGACCGGCTTTTTCAATCTTCATTTGAGTAGTTCAGCCACATGTGTGGGTGAATGTGTGTTCAATAGTTGATTCGGCTTGGCCCGTTCACAATGTTCAGTAACTTGGATTCAGGGAGATTAACGCGCCTCCCTAACTCGTCTTCTTTAGTGCTGTAAAGAAGGTTTATCACCAGAGGCAGAAGGAATTTTTGACCGTTTTCTGGGTGATACCCTGACTGCATATGTACCTCTTCGGAGTGAGGTTCATGAGTGTTACCGACCAACAAGCTGTTCAGTTTCCATATATAACGCGGACAAATCCACCGTCAAAACCACGACTGCCCTGATTTAACGACTGGGCATTGTCTTGGCTGTCTATCACTACGATATTCTGTACCGAGTCAGCAAAATATTTTGACTATCAAACTTCTTGTTTTGGTACTCATACTTCGCAGTTGCATAACAGAGTCATTTCATTTCGATAATGGCGCATGTGTCGAGAGAAGGATTGAGGAATCAGATAAAGAGGTACTATTTATCAGTGATTTTGGCAATCAGGAAGGGATGGGAACTTCGAGGTGAAGCGGAAGGATCCTAAACTCTCTGTGTTGCCAGAGGAATTCAGTATACAACCAAAATAAGTTTTTTGTTGAAGTAAGTGACTTGTCATACCACGTCCATAGCGTAAGTCGGTTATAGATGAATTGCATAAAGGTCCTTTGAGCGTGGATAAAATGAAGTCAATGGATAGAGAGATGTGTTGGATGACGGAGTTGGATGCGGGCCTATATACAACGTCAAAGATTTGCGGTGCGTGTCTACACAAAATTAAGTCGAATCGAAACAGCTGAAATCTTTGGTTCGAAAGTTACATTCCCTGGCAGAAGGTTCATGTCAACCTCTCCAGTCGTTTCGTGAATCAGTACCACTCACTGGTATTGAATGAAGAAGTACTCAGATTGGCCGGAAGTGTTTCTGACAGGTGTACAAACTACTTCTTTCATGATTCCACTGTTACGAAAATGCTTCAACCGGGAAGGAAATCCATAAGTACTAGTCACCGATAAAGAATCGTAATTCTGTGCAGCTGAACTGCAATCTGGCTTGACAGGGACTGATGTCAGCATCTGGGCCACCCATGCTCTATTGGTGCAGCAGAAAAGTTAGTGCATCCGTCAAAAGTGCAATAGCATCGGCCAACCCGAGATCCCTGCTTGACTTGGAGGCATTCATCGACAACTTACTTCTTCAATATTGGAACGTTTTGCATGTGACCACGAAGGAAAGCTCGGTCATTCTATTCAACTAGAGGAGACTGCAGTCATCGCTGATGTGTCTTGATTCCAGCGACTCCATACACTTCTGCAGCAATGAACTTTGACCAACTCGCGGAATCATCAGCAAACATCTTGGTCTGTCCATCGTCTAGATTGCGGAGCTGGATGGTGCATCGAAAATCGAAGCCACCCCAGCCAAATTCATTTCAAAGTGGTCACCGATGTTGCGAACGACCATTTGGTTGAGGTGACCAAGGGTCCAGACGGCGACTGTATTGAAGTCAGTGGTCCACCCGTTCTGCCAAACGAGAGGACCACCGAAGTGACAGAACCACAGCCACCAGCTCCAGTTCGAATATCGGTACGACAGTAGAGCCAAGTTTACATGCAGGGGCTCTGGAGAGAAAAAAATTATGGTGAAACAGCGGACATCACATGTAACACGGACAGGTACAGCTTCGTGGCTACGTACGCCGAGGTGCTTCAACCAAACAAGACTGCATAGAAGTATTGTAAAAGCTCATTGCGATTGGTCAACTTGTAGTCTGCCAATTATTTCCTCTGATTTAACATGTTCATACTGATCAATTGTGCAATACAATCAACATGATATTTCGCAGGCTTGATATTCTTGCAATTCCCGTTGGAATAATTTCGATATGTTCTATCATTCTGAGCGTTGCGAACACTACAACGGCCCATCTCACTGATTTTTCTGATTGCATTAGTAGCGCAGGAGCTGAAAAATCAAATCACAGTACAATATTCTCCATTACACTGTAAAGTTCCAACGAACTTGACAAAGTCAGTGCTTTAAGTCCGTTCATTAAGCATGCGAATATCGTTTGTATAAGTTCCAAATTGTTGTACCTAGACAACGGAAAAGAGTAAACGAAATGTTCCATTTTCTCCAGATATTGTCAAATGAAAATCTTCGCAGTTTCCTCCACATGACGCTTATTCCCCATAAGGAGATAAACCAAGGCGTAGTATAGCTGCAACTGAGAATCACTGCGTTTCCTTGATCCATCACCATGACTGCAATCGACAATCCCATTACAATCGATAGTCAGCCGCATTGAATTTCGTTTCTGCTCCTATCTCGTGCACATGTGCATGCGTGCACAGATGCGCTCATTCAGTCCACCCAGCTTTCAATCAAGGTTTGTCTCGTTCGTGCTTAGATGGAGTGAATTTCGATACGGAACGGAGCTGAACACGTATTCCGTATTTTATTTCAGTTGTCCATTCTATCATACGCCTCACCTGACATGAGTTTAACGTGCATGTAGCATGCATTTTTCGAGCGATACAATCTAGAACACACCAAGCAGGAAGTATATATTGGACCATGATTAGTTTACTTGTGAGTAGTGTAGAGTTTCCAACGTAAAGAAGGCGACGAGAGGGAAGTAGCATTACCGCCACTGAAAACAACTTTCCCGATAGGCATATAAACGCGGAAGTCTAAAGCCGTTATTGCCAGGAAATTGAAGTATTACAGCAGGCAAGGTATGGGGTATAGGTGAATAGTCACAGTGAAGATTGGTCTAAAATGGGCCCGAGATAGACTCGATTAGTACTCGATAAACAAACTCCGGCCCGACCTCCCACACACGATTCACTGACAGCTCTCAGGTACAGCAGGGATACGGACACCAGGCAGGCACGTATATTCGGCAAAAAGGTATCGTATCATCGTACACATGGGTCTCAAGCTTTCGGGGAAGGGGATGGTACGTTCGAAGTCTCACATTGGTGCCCAGACACATGTTCAGGGGCGTTCGATTGTGTTTCATTGACATCTGAAAGTGATGGGGGGGGGGGGGAGACAGGAAATGTGATGAGTAAACAGCGAGAGAATTTTACAAGATATTTGGATACAGCACGTCTATTGCCACTACAGTATCAGAGGACTCTTTGGATCGATTAAACAATTACATGATTTCAACGGAACAACGACTTTTGGTGGAGAACAACTGTTTTCAATGGTTCTTAATCTTGCTTTAGCATAGCTCATGGGTGATGATAATGCTTCCGATTGGCCGCTGATTGGGTTGAAGCTCATTGTTACAACAGACCAATCAAAAGCACTATTGTTACCTATGTGCGATGTAAAAGTGAGATTAGAAATCATTGAAAACAGCTGTTCTGTCCCCGGCGTTGTAGCTTTATTGTGACTCATTGTAGTCAGGGGAAATATTATTCCACTAGACAAGCCTGAAATGCTTCTAGCTAGGCCTTAAAGTGGGAATATGTCTCACATTCTACTGCAGATCAGCTGTTCTAAATATGGAGAGCGCAGACTGGCGAGCAAGCTCCTTTTCAGTGATTTGTAATCGTTCCATTACATACAATTAATCCCTATCTCTTCCACTCATTTTTCAAATTGGTCCTATTCTCCAACTTGTCGTAATATATAGTGATGTAATGTCATGAGTATGAATCACTGAAAACGAGCTTGTTCACCAATCTGCGTTCTCCATGTGTGCTCATTAGGTTTGAAATCACTGTCCTTATATGAGTGAAAGTCATCCTGCATTGTCAGAAACATACTCCGTGGTTTGAAAGCACTGGGCCACCGTTCAAGGGTTAGTGCCAGTTAGAAACGTTTACATCCCACAATCATTTGTTCTTGTTGGGATTCCTCCAAAGATCAGGGCTGGCTTAAACATACCATTCAATGGTCACATGCTCATATAAAATACAATCCTCTCTTGACCATCAACATCCTATAACATGTTGGAGGACCAACTGAAATCGAAGTGTGAAATTCCGCAATGATCACACATAAACTGGTCATGCTTTTTCATATTTTTGTGCTACTACAAACATTCGACCTTGGATTGTAAGAATACCGAATTGTGATTCATTGGGAGTCGTATCTACCCGGCCAGTCGTACGTCACGGAATAGCTCGTACCCAGACTGAGCGATCTAGGAGCAGATAATACCAGACAAAGCCAACAGAAACGTATTTCGTCAAATTAGGCTTGTATACAAAAGGAGGAATGCCGCTATGGGCAGATAAATTAATGATCAATCCGACAGTTATCTCGCTGTATCTGCACGACCTGACGGTCACGATCCAAGTTTACCTGTTCTGACGGATACTAGGAATGAAGCTATAGTGTGGTGAACCACGTGCGGAGACATTCAAACCATTGCAGATTCCCATTTAAAACTGCGTTGGGTTTTATGGTCCGTCCAAATTTGAGATAAAAGCTTTCATATATTCATTGCTCTATTATTTCACACTTGGTGTTGCAAAAGTTGATTTAGGGACTGCTACCATGCGACCTGGAATTTTCAGATCTAACATCTCCCACGTGAAAGGCTAAGCATTAATTCCATAGTCTTGAACAGCTGTGTAGCCTTTGTGATTGCTTTCCACAGGAGAGGAAAACTTCGGTTTTCCTTACTGATGTTGGCAAGTCATTATATCCTGTTATTATCAACGAGGTATTTCCAAGGAACCGATTTCCTTGATTAACGAGAACATCAAAGAGTTAGTGCTTAACTGTAATCAGTTTGGGTAATTTGAAATAGCCAATTTCATCAGCTTCATGTATTAATTTAGCGGGCTTCACACAAGACACGGTCCGGTACAGCCCTGTGGTTACCTACTCTGAGGAGCTCCAGCCAAGGACAAACAGAACAACAACATATTTATGCTAATCAATTCTGCAGCAGAATGAACCTCCGGTTCTTCAGCCTTTGCTTTCTTGCTATTTTTGGGTTTGCCAAATTCTGGTTTGGAGTGATTTCAATGCGTTCTATTAGCCCGACCGCTGCAAATAGTGCCATTGTGGTGGAGAGTATATGCTACTTAGTAAGTAGTTGACTGCTGAAGATGGGACTATGAAAGTTTTGTGGATTACCAGAAGCGGCTGTCCAAGAGACCAAACGTAATAAGGTCAACGATGGTGTGCAAACCACATGACTGCTCCTCCGTCTGGATGGTGACTGTCTTCAAGAGGACGGGATAGCTATCTTGCGAAAAGCAGGTGTGTAACACTTGGTTAGTTTTGTTAATGTCTAAACAACCTATTACCCCGTGCACTTCTTGTGGACTATGGTAATCAGTTTCGCGTCGGGAAGATGCCCAGTACTGAACGACTGAACTTGCATTGGATTGAGCGATTCGAGCTATTTTACAGCATAAGTAGGGCTGTGAAAAGGGAACAGGATGACTCCTGAGCACAAAAATACTCAGTTGAACTGTCGCATTTTGTGTGGTGAACTTCATCTCTGTCCCATTCACCGCTTCCGTAATTCAGTGTATTATTCCTATGGAAAGACTGGCCATTTCCACAAAATGTGTCGTCAATCCAGATGCAATGTGGTGAACGCGACCTCTAGTGACTCGAGGAGTGATATCAATCCAGTGTACACATTGAAAATTAGGAGTGATTCCCATCAATTATTGTGCAAAATAGGCCAATTCCAGTACAGTCTGAGGCATCAATATATTGTGGATAGTGGGAGCTGTAATTCTATCATTTCGAAATCAGTGGTCGATTTGATCCAGTCCACTGTGCCCATACAACCCACTGGAACATGTTACTGGTCATCATCTTTCAATACTGAGCAAAACCATACTATACTGATAGTTTGGTTGAGATATGAGTATGTCCCAATACGATTCCTGATTTGAATGGACAGTCCATCATTGCTGGTTTTGAAGGTCCTATGTGCACTGGACGAAATGGTAACCCTTCAGATGACGAGACAACTTGCGAGTATCCAGTGTGTCAATTTATTCTCTAGAATTTGATCGTGCAATGTTCCAATAACGAAGGCGGCATGTTGGTTGAACTCGTGAAGTTGGAAGTGGATGGTGATTCGGTGTTGTGAATTGAGGAGTATTTCCGTACGGCCAGAAAGAGAGAGAGCATGTTCTGAAGATGTTTACCAAGACGGAACAATACGGTTTCAATACGCGTGTGACTTCATCCCCATGGGTGACTACGTTTGTGATGGGGATGAAGAGCGACGGATAGGCAGTCCGAATTAGTAGTGATAATCGACTGTCTTCTAATCGACGCTTACGCATATTTGCAGAAAGAAGTGCGGAGCAACAGAACTTCGTGGAATGCGGGGGCTCATCAGTAAATACTTCTCCCAAATCCACCTGAGTGACGCTCATCTACGAATTCCGCTGGGCAAGGCGTCCAAGCCATTGTAGTGTGCCAGCAGTGATCTTACGCTTGGTTTGCACCCACACAGTCTGTACAATCGCGACGATAATAAAACTACATGAACCGGAGCCTAGTGGAAGCATCAATAGGATTGCACACTTACAATAATCGCACACTGATATGGCCTCGTAGCTCAGCTGGTAGAGCACTCGCGACACTTAAGCGAGGGTGGTGACCATGGGCGGGCTCGAGTCCCGCCGGAGCCAAAGACTTTCCACATTTGGATCGCCTCAAACAAAACAAAAAAGTTGTCAAAATCTGCCATACATCAATACACTGATATGGGTGCCAAGAGCTTGCTCACTGCACTGTTAGGAACACCCCTTGGGGCATGTTCCAATTCGATTTCTTACCCTTAAGTCTGAACTTGTCATCCGGGATATTTCAATGCAATTGACAAGATGACTCGTGTTACCGACGAGGTGATGCATATCGAGATTTGACGACTTTAAGATCCCCAAAGGAAGAATATGACCACTAATTACAGGTGCAGGAGAGGTTTGCCGATCGAAAAGTATCAACCAAAGCCATCGAATACAGGTCCGTTATCATCGAATTAGATTTCCTCAGTTTCACTGCCAATGGAAAGGGATACGAATTCAATCCAAATCGCTTCAAGTCACTAATTTGAATTGAGTCACCCACGAATCAGATTCCTATGATCAATTTTTGGACGTCTACAGTTCTTTTTCCGATTCATTCCAAACATTGCGAGACGAGCCGAACAGTTATTTCTGGTACAGTGCTTCGATGTGTGGCGGTGGGATGAGCAATGGGAGGAGACACAACGGGGTTCTATTGATCCACACCTCTACATTCCACTTCCTCTCAATGCTGCAGAGACTGGTTATATCCCGATGAGAATGGCAACACTGTACTTTGGAGTTAAGAAGTGGATCGACAGCATTAGATGGCGGCTTCTGCGTACGGAACCGCACCACCCGAGCTTTAATAGTGCAATAGAGAACTTGGTGCACTCCGCGAGATGTGCGCTAACATCCATCAACCGGGAAACGTTTCCTGACTTCGAGGCGTTCATCGATAAATTCCTAATGCAGCACCGATACTCAGTGCATGTGATCGCCAAGGACAGCTCGGCCATCCTATTAAAGTCGGGAAGATTGTGGTCACCTCTGATGTGTCTTGATTCCAGTGAATTCACGTACTTCCATGGCTCCGAACTCCGACCAACTAGCGTAATTACCACAGGTCAGCTCGGTTGAATTACCGGCCTGGATAATGTATCAGTACATCGAAGCCATCGTAACCAAAGCAACTTCAAAGGGTTGGCCGTGGATCCAAGCGACAATTGTGTTGAAGTCAGCACCTGTTTCTCCAGTGGAGACGAATAGAGAAGAAGCCAAACCACACTCACCAGCTTCAGTTCGAAGATCAGCATGACAGTAGAGCCAAATTTACGAGGAGGAACTCATGAGAGAGGAAGGTTGTTGTGATTCAGCAAGCATCACATGTAACACGGCCAGACACGGCTTTGAGGCCGCGTACGCCGAGGTGCTTCAACCAACTAGGATCACATAGGAGAGGTAAAGCAAAAGCTCATTGTGACTGGTCAGCATGTAACACGCCAATTATTTTCTTTGATGTAACATAATTGTACAGATCAGTTCTGCAATACAATAAATGTGAAATTTTGGTTAACCTTACTTTGCTGCTATTTCGGCTTGCGTAGTTGCGGTTTTGAATGATTTTCCCACTGTTGCTTTCATAATCTGTAGCAAAAGAACACATAATTGAAGCATTCCATTTAGTTGTAGGACTGTGGATGCAACTAGACCACAACAGGACTGTTGGCTGCCAACTAGCAAGTAGGCAAAATAGCTAAGCTACAAGTATAACAAGGGAAAAAACAGTAAGGCTAGTCAGTACATAGGAAAACCAATCAGTCAATACAGCCCGCGCTGAAGCATGATTACAGATCAAGACAAAGCAGGCCCATGCCCATTTAAGAGGAAAATATTGATCCATCGTTCGCGTAGCGTGCGTGACTTTATTCAGACACAATAAATACTTTCTGTTCAGTTCGAGTATTATTCAGCAGGGTGATTCACAAAATATCCTATCATTTATTCTTCAGCTGCAGACGCAAGCCGCTCGATGTAATTTCTGAGATCAGCTTGAAGCACAGCTTCATGATCGGGTTATCACAGGCTTGAACTTTTCCCAGTTGTCGTAAAAGCTTTGTCTGTTGTCAGAAGCTACGAGGCAGAATGTGCGAGAAATATGCGGACGATACCAGAATGTGAATAACCTTACGGATGCTTCTGAGTCAGCCATGTTATGTGCCTCTGCAACGAAGTTTCCTGATTTTCTCTTAGTATTTCGAAAGTTCAATGAGAAGCCAAATATTCACTTCTGTGTGAGGAATTTCACACGCCGTCGACCTTCTGTGAACAGTTCATTCAGTGAATGCGATTCCTGTGGTAAAATCCATTCCCGCTAAACGCTACAGATGTCACAGACTAGGACATATTTAGACCGTGTGCAGACAATCAGTAAGGTTTCTTTCCCAATTTAAGTCTACAGCTTCTGAGGGTTTTTCCAAAATTGTATTCTCAGTGACCGATTCCACCCATCGACTCTTTAATTGTTCCTTACTCATTGGTGGTACAATTCACTATAATTTAATCATGGACACGTGTGGTATAGAATCTTCCGTCCACACTACTATGTTACGTCCCCAGTGTTAAACTACAACGAAGTGATATTATCCAGGGTACCACTGGGCTTAGCTGTTCTGTCATGACCGGGCCTGGAATGTTGGGCCATGTACTGACAGTGAACGCTGCCTACTTGTTGCTTATACGTTCGTGCTTGTCGATTTAAACTGGTCAATGAGTCACGTGCCTCAAGTCGACTGAATCTGACTGTCCTTGACGCTCATTGGTTGATCGATATATGACCTATGTCTCGTTCAAATCTATGCTTGTGGGTTTCATATTGTTGTTATCCGGTTCTGGTAACGGAATACATTTCTTTCCTGTTATGGTATTGTTTTGCAAACATAACAATAGGTAACCAATTCTGGAATCCGTAGCTAATCACACTGGACGTTCCTTTGACTTTATCCTCCCTGTTATTGAAAGTGAACCTTCCGTACTTTGTTTGAAAACCATCAGAGACATTGCCATTTCTCTTTCACTTCCATCATCGAAATACACCCCGTTGTCTGATTTAATTCTGCGGTGTTTTAAGGTTTCCGGCGGGACGAAGATATCCCGTGTAAAGTTGGATGGTGATGTTTGTGAAACGTCTTATGTTATCCTAGGGACCTCAGAAACCCGTGAAGAGAGTCCCGGACACTTTGGTTCCAGAAGGATTTCTTCAACCCGCTTTCGTCACCTAGCTGGGTAACGCCACTTACAAGCTTTTTTAAGTCTGAGGGTTAAACTAGGATGATATACGGTGATTATCGGATCTCCTTAAATACGCGGCTTTGTCAAAGTACATGTATGACCATGGAACCAGAGAACATACTGTCTCGCTTTCACAGCTTTAGTAAATTCTAGGAGACGTTAGTAGTGGACTCGGTTCGTGCACCCAAAAGCCTGTTGGCAAATGTGCGACCGAGGACGAGAGTTAAAACTGCCTTCCCAGCCCTACAGGAGCGACACTCGTTGGGAGTCACAGATGAACACGAGGCAGAGAGATTGACGAGGCACTACTCGTCAGCCTATGCTCCTGAACTGAGGTATAATCATCCTACGCATATTGCAGCGGACACTCCCTGTATGTCGTTCCAGAAAATCACTGAAGAACAAGTGGCAGCAGCCACGGGTACCATCAAAATTAACCAGTCCTCTGAACGTGATGGTGTGCATCCCGTGGTGCCAGAGGAGCTGGTCGATGTGTTCACTCAGCTAGTCATACAATTGTTCAACGTGTCGTTGTCAGCGAGAAAGCTCCCCTAGAAATGGAAAGAAGATGTCGTTGTGCCACTATACAAAGGCGGGGCGAAGGCCAAGGCAGTCATCTATGGCTCTGTCACTCTAACATCGGCGGTGGAAAATGTAATGGAGCGCCTGCTGGCCACCAGACTTCAGGAGCATATCGGTGTGAACCACCTACTACTCCGAAAATAACATGGATTTTGAAAAAGCTGGTCCTGCCTGACAAACTTGCCGATTGTACGAGAACGCCGGAAGAATCCCAAGGCAGAGAGACACCCTATGGACGTAATCTTCGTGGATTTTAGCAAAGCTTTTGACAAAGTTCCACGCGACCTTCTACTAGGTAAGCTCAAGGCTCTCGGTGTTGTAGATCCTTCGATTCTGTGGATCGAGGACTTTCTTAAGGAGAGGACTTCTACAGTACGAGTAGCACAGTCAATGCCTACATGGCAAGTGGCTTCTAGTGGTGTTATACTATTGTAACGCCCAGCAGGAAGAAGACGATTCGATCAGATAGAAATTTATTCAAGAAATGTGGCACACTACAAATGCGATTACAGTAAGAGAAGAAGTGTACAGCAATAACACAGTCTTTAGTTATATCGAGGTCCACCCGGTCGATTCCTTCCGTTGGAACAGAGAAAGGAGCATGAATTAGTACTCTCGATCCTACGTTAAGTGACCGTCTTCAAATTTCGTAACATTATATATATTATGACCTAATAGTGATTTGCCAATCGCCTTGTCTCATCTATGCAGATGCCCTTAAGATCTTGAGTACGATCACATCAAATGCAGATGAGCTTACTCTTCAGGAGGTTATCAAGGCCCTTGAAAGATGTTCTGATCTGTGGTCCTTGCCAGTCAACACCGACAAGTGTGCACGTATGCGAGTAGCGTCACCTTCCGGTAACAGGATGTGCTATGTACTCAGGACGCTTCTTCGCCATTCTGCCTGTGAAAATGACCTGAGAGTGCGGGTGGCCTCGTAACTAAAAGCGAAGAATAATACCGAGAAAGTTTGTGCCTCCACATATAGTACCCTTGCCCGGCTAGTCGATCGTTCGACCATCTCTCACTCGACACTTTCAAGGTACTGCATGCTTTCCATGTGCGACCTCAAAATGCCTCAGTATGGTCGGGGGTGGATGTCTCAGGCTCCGAGATGGCTACTCGTTCTAAACGCCTCTCAAAATGCTCCCAAGTGATCGTGCGTCTAACACAGCCTCTGCTAAGGAAGCCCTACTCACGGCCTTTTTGTGGCGGAGGTGTTTCTAATAAAGTGGGAGGACGAAAACGAATGCCCAGCGCTCTCCACCGGGTTATCTGATTAATAGTCAGTCTAGGCGTACTACAGTATACTCGCCGGCATCTGTGGCGGAGAGGTGCACTGGGCACCTAGGATGTTTGGCCTCATCCGAAGGGCGTATGAATTGAGCAATCAGTCAGCGGCCCCCAGTGGGTTACGGATCCCACTTTTCGTACCGCTGCCTTGAGGGTTAACCTTTGGATTGCTAAAGGCTTCGGTTGTGGATCCCTAAAGAAACCTGCTTTGGCTTGGGCAACCTGGCAGTATCGCGCCCACAAATAAATCATGGACTCGGACTACCTACCCCTTCCTTCCCGATTGTATCATGTTTTGTTTGGCACACATTCTGGAACCAAACGGGTGATATATATGCATATATATACCTAGGTTGGAATACGGGGACCAACTCTTTTCCCCTGTACGATAGCAGAAGAGGCAAGGTTGGAACTAGTGCAAAGAAACGCAACTCGCGTTGTTGGGGGACTACACGGGATGAGGTACGAAGGTCGACTGAAGATTATAGGGTTGTTTCCAGTGACATATCGGAGAGTCCGAGGCGACTTATTCTTCACCAGGCATGTCATCCGAGGAGAATTTGTCGCCGAAGTACGTGCAGAGTTTCCTCTTCACGAGCATGACCGCACGAGGGGCCACCTGCTAACTCTTAGGAAGCTGCAGTCGGTGGGCCTACCACTGGTGTACCGTCTATCTCGGAGGGTAACCCATCTATGGAACGCTCTGCTAGCCGAAGTGGTGGAAGTGCCTAAAGACATATTGTTCAAGCGACTAATGGACGTATTTCTGAAGAGGTGGTGGCTTGGGACTCAAGCCTGAGTCTACGTCTCTGAGCCGTGGTGATGAGGCTTACACGGGGGAGATACCCTCTGTCTCAAGTATGAAGAATGAAGAATCTATGAGTGATGACATCTACACCACCGTCACTTTACGGATCCGGGCGGTTAGCGCAAAAGGTAGAAAAACCAACTAATGTCGTAATGTTTTCATCAATATCTGCGTGCAGTTAATTTTCTTGTAGAAGGATGACACTCATGTGATGATGCCCCCGATGATTGACAAAGTCATTCAGTTGGGACTTGTGATAACTGGTAAACATATTTTACATAACTTGTCTCCGTAATCCAACTCACTACCCAGGACAATGTTCCCGACGACAATTATTCAGCATTCCTAAAATTATCCCACCCAATAGTACCACTACACAAACAATAACAACTACAATGAAGACGACGATGGCAACAACAACGACAACAAAAACAAAAACAGATAAACAAGCTTTCAATGACGGTGATTTGAAAGACGATTCGAATCATGACAACGTTAACTCAGTTCTATCACACCGATCATGATAGTGGTGGTTGTGGGGATGACGATGATGATGATAATTCGGGCTATCATTATTCGTTAAGAATAAACCACAAATGTATTGCTCACAGGTATGTTTTCTTGTTAAGCGAGTCACCAACACTGTGTGTATTAATTATCGAGTGTTGTCCTATGCTTAGTTTGGTTGAACGGAGCATAGTGTTGAATATGCTTGTTTCCCCAGGTTGGACGTCTTATTCGTACACGATCGATGCCATGATTGCTATTCTTCGTATTGCCGGACTTCAGCACACTGTGCACCCTGTGACCTTGACGCTCATTGGTTCTTGCGTCCAATTCAGATCATGTCACATTTGACCTTGTTTTCCGTTGGTTATCACTCGTCTGTGCCAATCTTAGCCCCGTACGCTCAGAATACTGTCGTTCCACTTGATGCTTGCTTGTGCATTTGATTACGTATACAATATACCACACGAGTGGCGTTTCCTGATTGGCCAGCAGAAGACTTTTGTCTTGCACATTCTAAGCCCAGCACTCTAATTGGTGCAAAAGACTTTGTAAAGCACCGAATAATTAGCAACAACTGAGGTTTCCTTGTTGCAAGCTCTACCAATATACTGAATGCTTTTCTTTAAGAACTGACTTATTGACACACGCCATAAGCATTGGTCGTAATGATCGAAATCAGTGGGGTTAAACAATGACTTTCATCATACACCAACACACACACACACACATCCCCGCAGACTTGTCACTGATTCCTCAGAGTTATTTGATCGTAAAGTTGCCCTGAGAAAGGTTAACCAAGGTAACCGAAAAGTCGGTTGCTCATACTTTCTTCCACCGGCAACGCCGTGTTAGTGGCATTATATTTTCTCGTATAACAGACCTTCGTTTACAAACCGTATCATATTAGAACAATGGAGTTGTAGATGAGGGTTGAAAATATTTATGTACCGGATTGAATCAACAGACCAAAATGACAGAAAAAACATTCATTGGCTAAGGTCTCAAAAAGTTCAAAGATGATCCAGCCATTGATTTTTAATCCAGAAAAGCCTACTTATCACCTTGGAATAAATGTGTATAGTTTCGCTGACCATCTTTCCCCAAATATTGACACAGAACCCAGCTTTACCATGATGTTGATTCGCAACAACTTCTTATCCTACCCATCCTAGTCAGGCAGCTCAGCCCTGTCAAGAACTCTTCACCGCATCTCGCTGGAACAAAACAATAAAAATTAGAGATTGCTATACTACTCTGAGCGACTTGTAAGTCTTTTAATTAACCTGTTCCAACTGATACCATGGTAACTGTGCTTCAACGTATTCGAGTCTTTTATTTTGGATTCAACCGTAAGTGCATGTATACTATCAGCCTCACGAAAACCGGCGGTCCTGGGTCTGTCACATTAGAAAGTCGCGCCCGAGGTTCCCACGACAACGTGTCCCAAACGCATAGCTAAACAAAAGATTCGACGACCTTAGTAACGTGTTGAGTGCACCCGTACTAATGCGCATGGTTACCTCAGTAACCTTACCGGCCATGAGAACAGAAGAAAGGGAAACTAATAGGGACGAAGAACTGAGCGACAGAGCCATTTGGGTACAACAAATACCCAAAGGTTTTTCTTGGGTGTGTTCAGATGAACACCAAGGGAAATGAAAGTGAAGCTGTACAGTCAGTGTTATGTTTGAAAGTAACGGAAGTATTCACTCGTGAATTTATTTTTCTTTTCCGTAGCACAAAAGGGTGTTCTTAGGATGACGAAAACCGGGGGAGACATTGAACTATAGAGCAAGACCAAATCTGCTCTCGATCTTGTTTAAGAGGCAGAAATCCCCACTGCCTTTCGGTTTGTTATTGCACCTGAACTATTAGGGCTTTGTGTGGTTCTCCTCACCTCAAATCTTAGGGTCTGGTTGACGGTTATCTCTAATAATGCAGTGGGTCTTTGTGACAATGAGGTATACTCCTCCTAAAACATTCGCGCTGAAGCATGCAATAATAAAAATACTACCGGTACTTGGAAAAAACTTGCTCGCGGGAAGTCAAAAATAGAATAAGCCTATTTGAAGGAAATTAATTCAACGATAGAATTCGGGGTCCATTTCTACTAACCAGCGTTTAGAAATTCCCTTCCCTCCATGAAGGCAGGATTGTTCAAGATCAGATCGATGTCACTTTTGCTCAAACTTCCCCCCTGGTAAAATGATTGCATTCTGGTTTTACAAATCCGTCCTTCCCACAAAAATCAGGCCCCTAAAATCGATGTTGTTTATCACACATTTATGCTCCGGGTACATTTGATCAGCTTGTTCCATTTAAGTAACAGCTAAGCACATCTTGATTTCTGCCTGTGCTATTTTAACCGCATCGCCAAAATAACAGTAAGAATTAAGATAAACCAAACGGTTGAGTTCCGCACCTAGGCAAAAAGGAACAAAAAGAGTGAATTTCACCTTGGAGTTTGAGGGTTTCCGTTTGTGTATGTATGTATGTATGTATGTATGTATGTATGTATGTATGTATGTATGTATGAATGTATGTATGTATGTATGTATGTATGTATGTATGTATGTATGTATGTATGTATGTATGTATGTATGTATGTATGTATGTATGTATGTATGTATGTATGTATGTATGTATGAATGTATGTATGTATGTATGTATGTATGTATGTAAGTACATATATATATATATATATATATATATATATATATATATATATATGTGTGTGTGTGTGTGTGTGTGTGTATGTGTGTGTGTGTGTGTGTGTGTGTGTGTGTAATGAGCAGGATCTTGGCAGCCATATTCGTGTTTGATTATTGTAAGTGTAGGATCCTGTTGATGCACTTACTGAGTCCTGGGCTCACAGATTTTTCTGTGCTTTTGTATTCTGCAAATCGAACACGAGCAAACCCAACGGAGGACACTGATCCTTGCATACTGCGTGTACGCTTGTGTGTGAGCGCGGCATTTCCTGTGAGGGACACAAATGGTTCCACTTTTCGGTTTTGGGGAATAGCGAGTACGTGCGAAAGAAAATTGAAGAATTCACCGTACACACACACCCACCGCGCCCCCCCCCACACACACACTACATACACACACAACTGCACCTTTTCCATTAAGCTTTAGCTAGAACCCACAATTCTTCAGCCGCGACCCACAGTTCTCTAGCCAAAACCCATAGTCCTTTAGCTCTGATGCACAACCTTTAGCCACTCCGGTGCAAGCCAATCAGATCGAAGGTATCGGAACAATATGTTGTCATGACATGTGGGAGTAATTTATCATTATTTTTTCAAAGATTGATGTTATAAAGCTGACTGAACGAATCAGAATGTGTGATGATTGTATGCTGCGCAGCTGATCGTGGTGATGGTTTCAAATACTGCACCACAAATCGATTGGAGAGGGTTCGACCGATGCACTGGTATCGTCGAAACACGTGACGCAGTCCGCGTGACTATTGTATTTTCAGTGAATCAGTTTTAAATGTACTAAGGTGTTCAAACGAATTAAACTAGTAAAAATCTTATCTCCATGCTGTCAAGAAATGATGCGTACAGTGCCAGGTAAGGTGCAGCGAAGACTGCCACAAACCGCTGTGGCGTGGTTATATCGCCTGACTGCCTCCGAAAGAAATATCGACCAATCGACAATGAGTCTTCCCATGCACGGGTAGAATTTCACAAACAACCAGTCCTGTAAGTAAAAATCCGTCATGTAACAAAAGGTACTTTGTTTTGTATTTAAAGTCGCTGACAAACTTAGAGACTCAATATAATGAAAAGACAGGAACGGTTCATTATCTGTGTGGATAAGGTTAATACACACCTTCGTCGTAAGTACATCTCCGTCGGTCATTGAAAATGCAACATCTAACTGGCTGTGCCACATGTTTCGACGATACCAGTGCATCGGTCGAACCTTCTCCAATCGATTTGTGGTGCAGTATTTGAAACCATCACCACGATCAGCTGTGCAGCATACAATCATCACACATTCTGATTCGTTCAGTCAGCTTTATAACATCAATCTTTGAAAAAATAATGATAAATTACTCCCACATGTCATGACAACATATTGTTCCGATACCTTCGATCTGACTGGCTTGCACCGGAGTGGCTAAAGGTTGTGCATCAGAGCTAAAGGACTATGGGTTTTGGCTAGAGAACTGTGGGTCGCGGCTGAAGAATTGTGGGTTCTAGCTAAAGCTTGATGGGAAAAGGTGTAGTAGAAGAACCATCTGTACCCATGGTAGGTAAGATCATATGCCACTTTGGGTTGGGTATGTTGATTTTCGGTAATGATGTTCGAATCCCCGCCACCACCGATTACTTTGGTGGTAGACATCATTTCACCGTGAGTGTGTGCGTGTGTGCGTGTATGACCAATGGTGTTGTGTTCATCAATAGTTTTGTTTCGTTAACATTTCCTTGTGCCTAACTAAATGAAGCACAATAGATGCAGTCGATAAACCATTAGAATTCACCAGTACTTTCCTCCCAATGGACCCATCAAACCTAGTCCACCTGGCAGGTCCAGTATTCCTGCTCTACTTAAACACTGTCAATGGCAACAAAGATCAATTAAACTGATTATAAACCTAACAGTTGAGACTATTCAGTGGTTATCACCACGACAATCAATGTCTGGAGTGACGGTGGTGGTCAGAAACAAACGGCAAGCCTCGGTTACTCAATGTGCAACAAAAGTGACATTGATCTTCACGATGAATAACGTTCCTTATTAGAACTTGAAATGATCATTCACTTGTGAAATGCAGTTAGAATCAGTTAAGCACTTATTCGGCTGATAAGAACGGAAAAACAAGATTGCCACATGGAAGCATTCCGTTTACTTTCTTCGGCCAGTATTGTTATTTGGGATTGTGCTACTATTGGCAGGGAAGTCAGTTAGAACACAGTGATTTTCTTTGTGTGAATAGATATAAAGGCTATATGGTTTGCTCAACGTAGCTTCGCTAAGTGCTGACAGCTTTGCTTTCCAGGGGGATTAGAGCATCTCAATAAAGGGATGTACAGTTTTCCTGCCGAAATTAAATTACCACATGGCTTTCCCATCACAAGGACCCTCTACTAAGGTTTGCATACGGCAAGATTTGCTCTGGAATAGATATTATATGTGAATATTCTTTTTACTCCCAATAGTTACTATGCGACTATGTGCAATATTTCTGGAAGGAGGCCGCTGCCAATGAATGGCTGGATGGTGGAGGGGAATCGAACCCGGGTCGTTAATGTCCAGAGGATGATGGCCGTTTTACCACCACCGGTGAAACAATCTCTCCACAGATTGAATACAAGGAGAAGAGGTTTGTCGGATACGAAGAATGTAGAGCTGTTCATATTTTTATCCGAATAGAAACTAACTGACTTCTAGTTTACTAATTCGCTTAGGTTATATTGTCAGAACAGATCCCAGTTATATGAGTAATTTCCTCATCCATCATTATATACATTTCATTTACAATATATCGTAGTAGCTGGACTGTACGCAACCGTTTTGGTGTTCGACCGATGTGAGCACGGTTTCCCGAGGTTTGAGCTCGTGAAGTTTTTTCTGTTTTTGTTGTTTCAGATCGAACACGAGCAACCTGGTCCCTCAATGGGAGGAACATTGGTCCTTGCACACTACAATATCTTCCTCTTAGGACTGCCTGAATTTGCTTCTATCCTTATTGTGGCCGATTTAATTATCCCTCTCTTAGTCCAGGCCGGAACAAAATCACGAACGGGAGTATTAGGTGATAACGATTATTCGATAGATCAGCGACCAAGTACAGTTCAATTCTTTTGGTTAGGACATGTGCATCCTTCGCCGGGTGCTTTCTCACGGTGAACATTGATTGCTGATTCAAGTCATGGTCACAAGGCTGGCTGAAGTAGTAAATTTATGAGTGCATTATAAAGCAGAAAAACCATAACCGGCTAAGCTGGTCGTGCATGCTTCCTGGGTGGGATTCTCTGAACCCACCTGCTGAGTACATAGTAACACCTAGAGAGATGGCTGAGTTGTATGTAATATGATTCGTTGTGCAGGATGAACGTTCAACTCACAGTAGAGAACCATGGAAGTAATGTACAGTTGTATCATCCCCACTACGGATCATCAGCGGTGCACATCCACCGAGCTCCAACGGGGCCTCGAACCCGGAGTGAACGATTGCGAGTCGAACACCTTAGTCATAATGCTATCCTGGATGGCTCATAGCAGTTTGTTGAACTTATACTCTACATAATATACAGCTGAGTTTCTTGACCATATGCATCGTTAGGGATAGACCTTGTCATAATCGACCAGAGTACCGCTACACTTTCTTTCGCCTCAGAGTCAATTCCAAGAGACATTCTCTTTGCTTACGAGGCAACACAGCTATCCTGAACGTGACAACCCTCTTATTACTGATCAGCCAACTTGATAGGAGGTAACAGAATTCTAGTCATTAGACTGCGTTGCATTTAGAGGGGACAGATCACTCACTGTGCTTTACAGTACATACATATGAGATTTAGTTCAGAACAAGGTTGACAATACTCCACGCATGTTATACTACTACTACCGTTTCTGAGACAAAATAGTCAAAAAAGCCTCGAAGAGAGGATTATGCGTACGATTAGTTATACACAAAATTTGCTCAAAGCCTTCGAGACTTCCCAACCTGTTTGTGAGTAGACTTTTGGCCGTATTACGTCCGGTTCATCATCCGTACACGAGGAAAAAAGAAACCCGGAGCAGTTACCGATCGGCATCTATTCCCCATAACGCCCACTCTCGCTCATCTCACCACCACCATGGTCACCATCACCACTGTCGGAGCGCTCAACACAATGATTGCTGCTACAATGGCCATGACTACCGCTACTGTCGTTACAACCCCGTCTGCTAACGTTGTCCCCATCGCCACCGTTCATGCTCTTTAGTGGGACAATAACAAAAGAATAGATAAAGGGGGAACACTCATACTGGTGGGCTCGCTTGTGTGTGTGTGTGTACTTATCCCAATACAAAATGGACCAATTACGTTTGAGTGCCCTGCTAGGCGTGTCGCTTTTGACCTTGGTCGTCATGGTTACATTTAGCACAATAGATAATAAACTGACTATCTAAAGTATTCCCAACGCTCGGACGCTACCAAGACCACGAAGCCCCTTCTGGTGTGGTCCTTTTATGCGTCTTTGTGGCTGCGCGCACGTGTATTTGTATTTGTGCCAACCTGAGTGCGCATCGTGCGTGTACTCAAGGGCGTGGTCTCTCCGTCGTTTTCGCGTCCTCATTGATTATCTCATTCCCACGTCCCTTATTTTACTGTCGTTCGTTCAAGCGGGCTATGAATCAATATGGTCCCAATTCTCAAGCGAACACACAAAATGTATTACACACACAAACACAAACACACACACAACCGTAAGCAGTTATACCAGTGGTGGTTGCTCACCATTCGGTTGACCCAAGACAATGGCGTCCGGAAATACCACTACATTGTGTGACCAACCAGTTAAACCAGGATTTGGTACTTGCTTCTGGCCTATCCACGGACCGTGAAAAGACCAAGACCTTGACTCACGCGTCTTATTGGCGTTAGACCGAGGCATAAACCCTTTCTTCGTCCACCAATGCAGCTTCTCGTTAATACACTTGCAACCCATCAGACACGGATTGGACGGTACAATCCACTTAGGCCCCACTCAGCTGACGATCGACGGAAGAACATGCGCCGTATAGCTGTCGATGGACAAGATTTTATATATTTGTATGCGCACATCCACCACTATATTACTGAATTTGGAATAAAGTTGAAGGTACCCTCCAGAGTACGATGAACAGATTCTCTGAATGATCTGAACAACGTCAATAGATACGTGGCCTTCTGCCAGTTTTATCTCACCGGCGTAAATGCTGCGCACGAGTTCTCTGGTGGAGCTTCTCCGTACACACTTGTGCGTGTTTCGGCTCCTACCTACAGATGTACATGGTTTGGATAATCGAAGAAGAAAGTCTTTTTCAAGACAAATGGCTGGTATCATTTTTCACTGTTCCCATTTTTCATCTCATTTATTTTTCTAATCTTTCTGTGTATTTACTTACGCGTCCGGAAAACCGTGTTGCAATCGCAAACTGTCCAATTCTGTGCCTGTCTCTGTGACCGACTTCTGCCCGCGGATGACGTTCTTTCAAGCTTTGGTAATGTCCATCAATGTATTAAACAAATAACCTGCACGTTAAACCACTCATTAACGTTGATCACCCTGTTTCTCAGTCAGTCAATTTATGCATCACAGAAATTGCTATTCAAACACATACGTACACACACACACACACACACACAAAAGAAGAAAGCACTGGAGCTGTACCGGATTACGAGCCGTTGTACTCATTCCCCACCACACTCGAGCCAGTAAGACGAAGAGCTTCTATGGCAGCTCAAAAAGCGACGGTGGATGTGATCCAATGAACCGCTATATGAACAAGAGTAAAAAACGACGGCTCCGACTCACTTTTAAAGATCTATTTTCTGGATCCAATGCGATCATGTGGCCAAAGTGACTATTAGGACAAGTACGGAAACGGGACGCGTAGAAGGTGAGTGATCCAAGAAGTTCGATTTTGTCTTAGTTCGTGTTTCAAATTATCCTTGAACCAGTCACATCCTTAGATGAGTAGGACGGAGTCAGAAACGTCTCAGGGTCCGTTAATTTCCTCCAGATTTTAAAAGCAAATTTTCCTATTCGTCAAATGGTACACAAGTCATTTTATAAACCTATTCGTGATTTTATTCCCAACTGAGCCAAATAACCGTTGGTCTTTCCGACAAAATTTCTGGGACCACGAACGGTTCTAGGGAATTGGTCTTGATGCTTGACAGCTATGTCTAGTGACCACAAAACTTGGTCAAAACGTTGTCAATCCCGTAATCATTGGGGAAGCAATAGCTCACGTAACAACAGTCATACACAACCTCAGTCAATTCTTGTTCATGCTTTGGAGAATAAAGAGCGAAAAATACCAATCAACAAATGAACGTCAGTAGCACGAAAAACAAACTGCCAACTGTTCTACGGAAAAAGTTTCTTTTTAATTGATTTTTAATTGGGTATTCCTACGCCCCGATTTGTGAATTGAATGAGTTAGAATAAGGAGAAAACTCTTTATTCTGGCAACGAAAAGCTACCAATGGGAATTTTTTTCCGTTTTTGGCAAGTTCACTTGGTCATGCGTCCAATTTTTTGTGTCACGAAACTTGTAGTGATAATCTTCACTGTTTTATTGGCTAGCCTACTTATTTGGATATTTGTTGGGTACCTAATTCATGGTGTTCTCGTCTCTGTTTCAGCGGCCAACGAAATCAATGGGAAGGTGAGTCAAAATGGCCGTTTGTTCGCCTACTTTGTTTTAGTCAAAACGCTGGACGAGGCACATTCGAATCGTAAGTAGTCCAGATCAGTGTTGTTCGAAGAACTCTCTCTCTCTCTCTCTCCCTCTCTCTCTCCGTGTGTGTGTGTGTGTGTGTGTGTGATGGAGAGAGAAAAACAAAAGAAAAAAGGTAAAAAAACCTATGCATTTTCGTGGAAGACTGGTGATATGTTGTTTCTCCGATTAGTTTCGTCAGATCTGACACAAATCAGATTGGACACCGGACAACCTATCACAATCTTCCATGCGTGCATACGGCAATACAGCTTACTTTGTTCTGTATGCACGCATATGCATTCGTGGCTGTTTTTATTTCTGAACCTTCCCATATTTTATTCTGGATTTGATTCAGTCACTGGGGCTGGGGTATGCAAAAAGCAATAACAGGAAATGGCAACTTAATTTCTATGAACCAAGAGCGAAAGAGTGTTAGATGGTAGCTGAACAGAAGAGATAAACTGATGTACAACACCGGATAGATAATCATTCATTTCGCAAAGGGGTCTGGATATCTAACTGGACGCTAAAAAGTACAGTGTTCACGTAATGCAAAACTTCTAAGGTGCGATGTCAACGATGTACCAACCTGTACGCGTCACAAGCTTGCATGAGGGCTTTTGAGACCCATTTTGAAATCCTTCTAATATGCATTGAATTTCTTTTCGGTTTGGTATGCAATACCTTGATTGCTTTATCAGGAAAACTGAAGCAGCCGACTGCCTAATGACAGAAAAAGAAGAAATTGACGAACGAAGGTAGGATGTAGACTTGTGGCTCCAAGTTCTTCAGCCAGTAAAACAGACTATTTGGTCAATGCATGGCAAGAAATAGTCAGCTCCGCAATACATTCAAGGTATTTTATTTGTGATTAGAGAGTTTGCACTGAAAGACATTTCATTTACCGATGACGTAATAATATCTATTGTTGAAATTTTATGTTCAATAGAATGAAGTTCGAATTCGTCTGGAAAAAATTATCATTGATGTTTCCATCTGAACATTTTAGTGTGTCAGATCCTATGATTAAGCATAATATCGCAGCCAAAGGTTGATAAGACATCTGAAGATGATCAGGAAAGACCCTTGAACAACAATTTTCTTTTTAGTAAAGATGCATGGGTGAACGGGGTTAGAAATTACAGCGTAAGCGGCAAATGCTTCAGCTTCAAATAACCGAAAACGTTCTTTTAGGTAGCTTAACAACATCGCAGTTTGAGAAGGGATGAATAAGTAATAGCTTCTAAAGAACAGCGGGGGAAATAAGAGACAGCTTGTTAGTCAACGAATTTGCTCCGGTAACTACTTTTCGTCGGTGTACAGCGTCCGATTCACTTCATTCCCGTTTTTACAGCGTAGTTGTCTTCGATGCGTGGAATGTCGTATGCAGGGCCGGTAATCTTCCACCCGCGGGATGCGCGTGTTCAATCTGAAATCACCAAAAAAGCAGGAAACTACCCGAGCCCAGGAGAAAAATGGTCTAATCTGGTCCCACACATCTACGTTAATCGAACACCAATATGGCTATCTACAAGCTGATCACTACCGTGGAATAAAAGCCCCTTTGTTCTTGAGTATATTAACGAGGTTTGATAAAAGTAATTTTGCATGATTTAAACTATCCAATGAGGCGCGAAATCAAGTGGATTTGTGAGCAAAATCTGTCCAAAGATTAGTGTAATTGCGATACTTAAAAAAACAAGACAGTATCATGATACTCGTCTTTTGGCATCAGCTAGTATCAGTTTTATTTAGTCCACTCACGGGAGTTTGGTGTTTTATCATGAGCATCGTATATATATATATATATATATATATATATATATATATATATATATATATATATATATATATATATGAAACCAGAAGACACGCGAATTACCACTGGAATCTATTTGTTCTTTAGCATACACCATAGAAGATTTTTATAAGCATGAAATTTGTAAGGGAAAACGTATGCACACAGTTACTGATCCGTGAACACTGCGACTTGGAGGCAGATTATGCGCGGGGGACAAGCGCATAGCTATGATCTGTATCTAAGGTTACTCTAAGATGAGTCATAGAAGCAAGCTGTATTTAGTCTAGTACAGAAATGCGAGGATGGCTACTGGAATGTACGCTTGACAAACTAACTGTGATTTGGTTCACATGGGATTTCCCGGTGTTGCATGTGAGTATGGCAAATGATCATCACAACTACTAATCCAGTCTTGGTTTTTTAACCGACTTTTTGATTATTTAATTCCTTTACATTATATCATGATGGAGCAAGATTTCACGAAGGGGTTGGCAGCCAAGTAGAGGCTGCCAGTTGAGGGAAGTCACCGAGTGGTGGCAGCAAGATCCGAACCCCGGGGACAGAAGAGTTGGAAACCCCTCCACGTTGACTGTTTGATCACCACTGGCCGCAGGACTCAGTGCACGCGCATTGCTGATGATTCCTGTCAGTGAAGCATTGCCTTCGAGGGTCTTCAGTCGAGAGTTTTATACAGATACTACATGACAAACATGCCGTGTGTACGACGTATCATTGTTTATCTGTTCTCTTTTTGTTCTCTATCATACTACAAACACACATTAATACAAAATTATCCCTTACGAATATTCGCTTTAGCCACTTGTCAAAAAGACCCCCGAATAAGCATAGGTGTTAGTAACTAATTACTGAAACGTGTCAGTCACTGGTCCACTGATTAGTAAAATCGAATGCTTCGCTTTGTGTATTCGTACCACGTATCGTCCTCCGATTTGAAACAGATTCTGATGTTTGTAGGTAGCATTTGCTGAGATGAGTCATTATGTCTACTAAAGTGCACTGTCATGTCCAAATGCGCCACGTAACAGTGTTCAACGCTATTCTGTGGCTAACGTAGACTAGATCTTCCTATTACCAAGTTGTCCATCAACCAAATTAAACAATGGTGAACAAGAACTCTTAAATGGGGTCCGACTTAATATGCTTCGTAGCAAGGACTTGTGGATCCAACTAGTGGAATAACAGACGTTAAATCTGCACGATTTTATGAATGTTCCTATTCAATATCATTATCCCTCGTCCGTTGCTCTAGTAGTCCAGTTGTAGAAGCGAATGCTGGAGCAACAATGAGACATGGATGTCACTCCGCGATCGGGCAAACTGGTCGAGAGCCGCAGACATACGGACTAGCAGATGGAAAGCAGCGAGATCTCACGCAACCAGTAAGATAGCCCAGGTGAGGGGCTACCGATAAAGCCGTCAACTGAGACAATCGGACCAGTCGAATAGAAATGATGCCCAAGAGAAGCAAGCTTTCGACCACGGGCAACTGGCCAGAAAGCAGCCGGAACACTCAAGCAGCCGCAAGAGCAATGTTGGTGCCGCGCGGGACAATATAAATGATTGTGTGTTTCATGAACTTGACTTGTTTTGCTGTTGAAATACAAGTGTCCTAACCCGTCTTGTCGTCTTCGTTACACAATGATAACGATGATAACGATTCGCCAGCCATTTGTTCAGTTTGAAACCGGGCTCTGTTAGCTTTTCATGTAATTTTATGATTTCGGCGGAAATAATGCTCGCTGAATGTGTGTGTGTGTGTGTGTGTGTGTGTGTGTGTGTGTGTGTTATTGCATTTCGAATGACGTAGTGTCTAGAGGGATCGTCTATATGAGTTCTGGTTTCAACGTTTCATTTATAAAAGTCGTTTTTCGTCACACGTTGCGTTCGGGAATCAAAATTGGTATTGAACATTAAATTTGATTGGTCAATTGATTCTTGTTGATGGGTTTGCCTTCATTTCATTGACAGCGCTTCAATACGTTCAATTACCTTGTGGTCGAATCACACTCTTCCAGCTTTGTTAAAAGTTCTCACATGGCCGTCTTGTCGTTAGACTTCTAAGCTTCTTGTAAGTTTCTATTTTGTTGAAAACTTACCTCAACAGTATTCTAAAGACGATCTTTAGACTTGGTTGTGTTCATTCGTATTGAAATCGTTGGATTGTGAGGAGTATGAATACAACAAGGAATTTCGTTCTCCGTGTATAATTCAAGTCAAGTCAGGTAACAGCTTTATGCACGATAATCTCCCGCATCATATCCACGGTTTATTTTGCGCCTATGGGTTCCGTAAGTTGGATCAGACTTTTTGGGATATTTCCTACAGTTGTACTCTTTTGTTCACCTAACATTTTTCCTTTTACTGCTTTTTATGTTTATTATAAGACAAAGTACAGCATTTTTGGCAAGTGTCCGCGGTCAGTGAAAGGAGATATGGCTCACGGTGACGAGAATCGAGCTCGGGCCATCCGCGTTCGAAGGAGTCCACGATGATAACCGTCTAACCACCCCTGGCATACTCGCCCCTCAAACTACGGGCTTGATGATACATCGTTCGTGCCACCAGTTCTTTTCTTCTGAAGATGTGAAACTGAAACAAACTCCATAGAAGAAATCCGCAGCAAAGTACTCAGCGGATCTGCAATTTCTTCCCCAATACTCCTCGATCAAGCCGGATATTTCCTTACTGACTAACCACTTCCTGAATATTTGCATCCACTACCCTGTTTTCCAGCTTCTATTTCGTTGATTTTGTTGTTGCTGTTACTGGTCCAGCATTGCTACTGTCGGTTTTACGCATTCGTGTAAGGTAAATAAACCAATTTCCATCTGCTTGCTCTGCTCACTGATTTAACGGAATTAGCTTTATTCAAATATTTTTAATTTATGTGCATAGTAAAAAGCCGGACAACACAATGAAGCTCATGGAAGTCCGGGTTAATTGAAGAAAAAGTAATTGTTTATAACTACCTTCACTCTACCGTAGATCACTACCATTTGGTATTAGACTAATTCAGTATTCTATATTCTGTGACAAACGTTTAGAATCGGACTCTCATCGATCTGCTGGGAGTGGGGGTAGAGCGGCCGGCACGCCATACTGAAAAGGGCGTTTAGATTGATCACGTGACCACTGTACTGAGGAATGCTGTAGCCACGGAACGAAGCAGGTATCAAACCGATTAGACCTAGCAACCGCGAATCACAGGCAAAAGGAGAGACGGTGTATATATCAGAAGCATCTCGCAACAGACAAAAAGAGGCATGTGAACCTGTGTATGAAACTAAGCGGGATCTCAGGCAATTAGCAAGATAGCTCATTTGAGGGGCTACCGATCAAGTCTTCAACCGGATCAATCAGATCAATGGAACAGAAACGATGTGCAAAAGAATCAGTCTAATGTCCAGAAGCGTCTGGCCAGAACGGGACCGAAATACTCAAGCAGCTGGAGGATCGATCTTGCCACAGCGCGGAGCGGAAAGAGAACTATGTAAACGGTTGTACGTGTTTTACCAATATGACTTGTCGGGTTGGTCAAATACGGGTACGCCTTACCCGTGTCACTTTTTTGTTACGCCACTATTTGCTAAGAGACCCAGCAAGGATAGAATTACAGTACCTGTCTTCCTGTGGCTTATAATCTTCGTAACAGTGACATTCAACCTAACCAAAGGATGACCAACTGCACCACTGTGACCTATGAGATCTATACAGGTACAAGTTGGGAAGTGCGTTGTTGTGGCTTTGAGTGTAACTATGGAATGAAGCTAACTGTCTATCCTTTATGGTTAAAATTTACATTTGGGTTACCGTAGTGATCGTAGGGAATTTTGTGTACGGGTTCTTTTTTGGAAAGACTATTGTCATGCTCCTCCAAAGTGCTGGGTAATTCAAAGGTCTGAATAATCCCACAGTCATGGTCACATTAAGAACAATTGTTGTGCGAACAATTGTTTTCAATGAATCCTATACGTGCTCTTACAATTCATATAGGTGAGGTTACACTAGAATGCGTTAGCCAATGGCCAGTGGCTAACGCATTCCAATGTTACCTCACCGATATGAATTGTAAGAGCACGTATAGGATCCATTGAAAACAATTGTTCGCTCTCCAGCGTCTTGTTCTTAATTCAGAGGTTCAAAATATCTCTTTTATCGTTCATTCACCGGTCAAGAACGCGCCTGGTGATAGAGCGTGGATGACACCCGTGTGCGGGTATCGAATTCAACTGCGACCGATGACTATTGACAGTTAGATAAGTTTAACAGGAAAGTTCAACTTTCCCTGTTCGTTTTTGACTTGTAGAGGGTGAGCGTAGTAAATTTGAAGTCCGACCAAAATGGATTTGTTCGACCGAAGAACAAAAATCAGTGAAACTTTCTGAGTTATTCTTATCCGGCTAACTTTTCGTTTTGTATTCTCCGTATTGCGCGTCAGAATTGATCCGGTTCTCCGATTTGTGTTTATCGACCCTCGACCAGTTTACAACTGTGAATGGATTGTATATTCGAAATACTGTTATTTCTTTTCTGCCAACATCTTGCTGACAGTTTTGATGCTTGCATCTAGATTTTGATAGGTCCCACATTCCCTTAATCGTTCAAACCCTATAATGATTGTGTACGAGAAAATTATACATCCATATTTACACCGCCTTTAGAACAAAAACAGAAAAAAATCAAAAGGTAGGAGGGGGGGGGAGGACAGAGAGGGAAATAAGAGTCAATATACAGATTCCAACAAGTGTAGTTCGTAAGGATCTGTGTTCCTCCACGGAGGGTTGCTTTTGTTCGATCTGAAACAGCAAAATTAGAAAACTCCATGGGCACAAAGGCTCAGTAAGTGCATCACAAGGATTCTACTCTTGGATTAATCGGATGTCAATATAGCTGCTAAAATCCTGCTCTCTACACAAGTAAAAACAAATGTTTTTTTATTATTTTCGCCGTACACCTTTTGCAATTTTTTAAATCTTTTTTTCACTTTTTTATGGGAGACGGGAAGTCAACAGACAGGCCACGTAGCATTCGAGCCACTGGGTTCTGTTCTGAGCCATATTTCTCACCATCTCTAACTCACGGCAATCCTTATCGCTTGGACCCCAACCAGGAAAGCAGGAAGCACCAACCAAAATCAAGGCCGGAGCCAAATGCATCATGCCCCTGTGCCAAATCCTAGCCTGACCGCCGCGTCGCTTCTTCCAGCCTTGCCCAGCACGTGCAAGAAGGCCACGAAGAGGTAAAAGATGGGCGTACATACGCAAAATTTGCCCAAAACATCGGCGGCGGTACAGGGCGATTAACTCTGTCAGAGGATGGCTATCAGCACCCAACACACGACGACGAACCTCGTCGTTTCTTACCCGATGTTCTCACCAGACACGAGCAATGCTTCGATGATATCGGTGGTCGAGTACGGAAAACCGACGAGCATCCTCAACGCGGATGGGCCAGGTCTCGCAAACGTACAGTAGAACTCTACGAACTGTGGCACTGAACACCCTACCCGGATGTCATGACGGCGATTTAGAAGGTGCAAGTTCGCGAAAGCCACTCTGGCTCTCTCAATTCGTGATGCGATCTCCTCTCCAAAACCAACACCAGCGGTGATCAAGCTCCCGAGGTACTTACAGCTACTGACTACCTTTAACTAATCTCCACTAAGAGTAAGTGCAGGCACAGGCTCCTGCCCGTCTTGAACAAGTACCTTGCAATTTGAAGGAGCAAAGTACATACCATATCGGGACTTATCAACCGCCAAATGATCCAATGCGTGATGAAATGCCTGTGAACTGTTGCTCAGCAAGACGACATCATCAGCGTACTCTAAGTCAAAATTGTTCTTCCCCGAAAAAAGTTCGATCTCACCTTTAAGAAGTCCAGATAAAGCGTTCTGTAGAACATCCTCTATGGCAAAGTTGAGAAGAAACGGGGATATAGGGCAATGTAGTAAAGCTCCAATTCAGTACCGACTCAAGTTCGTTCCAATTTCCAATTTAAGGGTAGTGAATTTCGGGACGAGCTTAGTACGGTCTGCACAAGACAAATCCCTCAGGGTTTTTTTACCGGGTATCTGTGAACAGCACAGTTATGAAAGTGGTCTTTGTGATGCTCGTTTTCGTTTACTTCGTGCTTTCTACTCAGCCCATGCACTGAACGTCTACTCGCGACTCCTATCGTTCCATCCCGCAGTGAAAAATCAGAAGACGGAGAGAAGGCACAATAAGACGACAGTATGTGTACAGGAGATAGAAGCATAGTATTTAAATCGCTAACAGAAAGTTGTCGAATTCAGCCATTCTGTCTTGTTCCTGCCTTGATGGGCTTATTGTACGCGGGTAGTTTGAACCATTGATTATTGACTGAATTATATCGATTATTAACTAGTCGACCAGGCCTGGCATGCTCGACTGATTGTGACTCGTTTCCGGGGAAGGCTGTTATTACCGCTTCCTGTTTGGGGTGTAGAGAGGTGTTCAAGAGAGAGAGAAGGAGAAGGAGAGAGAGAGAGAGAGAGAGAGATAGCATAGTTATAATCTTTCCCGAAAGGGGCTTGAATGAAGAAAAGAAAATGAGTATTGTTGGAATTCATAATTGGGCTGTTGGTAGGTAACTGTTGGAATTAAGCATTTGAAGAGCAAGTAGTTTCAGAAGTCTAGAGAGAACAATATGTGAACGAAATCACCTACGGAAAAAATGCGAGGAACCTCTCGTGAGACCTGACATGGGGCATTATCCTACAAAAAGAACCTTAACAGACGAAATTTTGGCCTGGCACTCTGGATACATTTTGTTTACGAGGTCATGAACTTCGCACTATTCAATTTTCCTTTACAAGTACGAAGAAAGAAAGGATTGACCACATTTCTTTGCAGCGCGAACCACCAAGTGTGATAAGCGATTCATCCTCGACGGATGTGCATCATAGCGGACGATTTCTAGCAGGTCCGATGAAACAGCTCCACAGTGTTTCCATGATTTTTACTAGTGAGTTGAACATCGATACAGCGTGATGGATGACATAATGTTCTATCTGATCTCTAACTAATTATACTAATTGGGGAATACGCTGGTAATGTTCTCGTTTAATTGACGCGAGATTCTTGGGGGATCTTTTTCCAACAGCCGTGAGAATAGAATCATCATCTGCTTCAGATGTACGGGGCTTGTAGGGTCGGCAAACCTTACCACGTCGTTCCCATAGTAAACGCATCTGTCGGTCCGATGTACTAAGCGTGGACCAAATGCACGTTTCTCTAGTGCTCGGCACTATGCATTAACCAGAACGATATTCCCCGCAACCCGTGAGAAACGAAAGACGATCGGGAGCGATATTTGTTAGCACGTATCTGACAGCATGCATGAGGACAGCGCTGGAGTAACAGTCAAATGGTCACCGTGCTTGGTAGTCAGCGTTCAGTTAAACAATAAGGTGAATTCGGCTACGGATTCTTCTTCGAGCATATCTTGTCCTGGCGGTGTTTTCTGTTATTAATGTGTTGAATTGTCTTCCTGCATGTGGCAGAAATCAAGAAAACATCGGCCTGATGGAGTCGAAGAAGGTTATTCCTCTCCTCTTTGCTTTAGCGGTGAAGTATTTTGGTTCGGAGGGAACTTGACTTTACCATTGAAAAATATTTATGAGTACTCAAAGCACCGCGCCTGTAAGACTTCGAGGTGAAGTTCATGAATTTGGAAAGACCCATATTTTTTCTTCATTGTGCTTATGAGGAACCACGAAATTGCACACAAATGGTCAATATTCCAACAAAACTTACTTGTTCTGCAAGGTTCAGTATTGATTAATCCGTCATGAACGCATCCTGTTGCAGTTTTAACCTTCACAGTTATAAAAATGGTTCATATTTGATATTACCGGTCTTGAGAAAGGTTATGCGCGATTACCAAAGGGATGACTGACTAACATCCTTTCCTACAAAGCTGTTGCTCAATATTCGATATTATACTAATCTTAAAATTTCAAGCTCCGGACGAATTTTTCGTGCAAAATCTTAACTACCCGTAGATCACTATAGAACTCACTTAAAACCCTTAAGTTATGTAGCATTTATATTTTCTACGTTCAGGTGGGTGCGCTGTAGAACATAGCAATAAGGAATTCTTTGCCAGGACAGTTATTTTTCATTAGTTTCTCGACAAACTGACATAATGTTCTTTTCGTCACGTTAGTGAACTCAGTTCCAAAACTATTGAAAAGCTTTACAAGAATAATGACAAAGAGATAGATTATCAATCAAAGCATGCAGTGCAGTGCAAGAATAAGGTAGGTTTATGCACAGTTGAGGATGTTCGGTGTCTTTCTGGGTTCGACAGCCGACTTCTCTGGAGCATTGCCTGCTTTTGATGGGAATTCCGCGTGAGTGGTGACGAGGTGCATGGTCGTGTGTTGGGCACTGATAGCCGCCCTCTTAACGAAGTGATGGCTTCACACCGCCTCCGGTGGTTCAATCATGTTCCAGCGAATGCCCGCCCATCGTCTGCTTCTTTGTGCTCTATTCGCACGTGCTGGACAAGGCTGGAAGAAGTGACGCTGCGGTCAGGCCATGACTTGGCTTAGAAGCATAAATAAGACGACTTCTACATTGGCTTCGATTAGTGCTTTCCTCCTTCGTGGTTGGGGTTCAGGGGACGAGGACTGTTGCTGGTTAGAGACTTTGAAGGACAAGGCTCAGGTTAGAAGTCAGTGGCTCGAAGGCTGTGCTGTCTGTCTGTCGAAATCCCGTGTCATACAAACTTGAACGTATAGCACAAACAAACAAAACAAAAAACATCAAAAAGTGGACGACGAAAAAGCAAACAAAAGTCACAGCTTATCAAACATTTTACCAACTACTTCTTGTAGTAGATCGTATGCTAAAACCGTTTGGAATCAAAGTTGCCTACAAACCCGTCAGCACCCTGTGGACCTCCCTATTCAACGGAAAAGATCGTGTGGACCAGCACGATCATTCAGGAGTGGTCTACGCTGTCCCGTGCGTAGGATGTGATAAGGAATATAAAGGCGAGACAGGCAAACAACTACGTATTCGCCTACACGAACACAAACTAGCATTACGACGCACTGACCCACATTCATAGATTTTTAACCACCGCGCAGAGACAGGTCACGAGGTCAAAATCGATAGCCCAAGGGTGGTCGCCCGAGCAAAGAAGAAGGGGGAGCGCCTGATGTTCGAAGCCCTCCATTCGGTCAACTCGTTCAACCGACAAGTCGAGGTTGATAAGCATTACTTCACCCTGGCAAAACCGATGGCGAAAAGTCGAGAAACGGACAGACGAGCAACACACCAAAAACGTGCGGAACCAGCCGGGTAGCATTCTGCGGTCCAACAGCGCGCTATTTAAGATATCGCGGTCAGTTTAAAAGGGTGCGCAATAGCTGATACGCAATTTGGTGAATTGTACAGCTAAGTGGGCAGTGATACAACTGATGCTGAATTATTTTTAAACTGAACATTATTTCACGCATGCTTTGATTATCTCTTATACGTGCACAGAGGCACTCCTAAAACCACTTAAATATTACCACAACCTATTTGGGACAGTAGGGACGGCTATTTGCATGAAGCCTTTTCGTGAGTAAAAAGCGTACAAGTCATAAATACGTAAATTCGTTGTCTGGAGCCTAGTTTAAGACACCTCAGTGATCATATTCGAATTACGCCTTCTCGCAATATACTAGTGATCACTGTTATCCATGGTTCAAATGCCCGTTGAAGGCTACAAAACGTTCTTTTTACGGAAGTCTGGTAGTGGCGGTATCTGCAATAGAATCTATTTTCCGTAACCTGTACTTGAGTCACTGAAGTCTGGTTCATAACTACGGCAGCGTACTCCCAAAACAAGACACGCCATAGGCTTCCACTACCCAGTTATTGCTTAGTAATAGCAACGTTAGTGCGGCCATTCTGACCATTTAACTTGGTGCTTACAGGTTAATTAGGAATCTCCTCACGCTGAACAATCCTTTTTCACTCATTCCGAGTATAATTCCCGACAGCTAAGGGATTTCCCGCTTCAAATTGTCTGCGAGCCACAGACCATCAGCGGCAGCACGGCCGGCGAGACCAGTCACGGCGGTCAGTGGAGGCTACGCTGGCGAACCGGCTTATATACTAAATATTCGTAAATTAAAACAAATTTTCTCAACGAAACTGAAGGCACCATTCTTATTTTCCGCATATAGAACTTCATAACATTCAACCTTTTTCTCTACATTGCTCGCTTAACGCCAGTCTGATGAACATTAAGGTTGAACCCCAAGACACTATCGAACCAGCCGTCCCATTCACACAATCACTCACTCACGTTTGACAACGAGTCCTAGTTTTGGTCGAAACGTCACAATAAACGTTTTACAACTCAGTGTATGGCTTGACTTCTCTGTAGTATATATATATATATATATATATATATATATATATATATATATATATATATATATATATATATATATATATATATATATATATATATATGCATTAGAACACGAGCTGTAAGCGAACATCTCACGTATAATCATTGATTTTATTACTTTTATAGTCGTTAAAAATTCATCCATTTTCACAGGCTCTGTTCAACAACAAGTGTTTACTAGATGACATTCCTTCAAGTTTCTCAGTTCACACCGGTACCTCTTCCATGCCTGTGTACCGTGACTGTTGGATTCGGAACACATGGATGAACATATAATTTCGGTGATTTCATTCTCAAGCCAGTACGATCACATTTATATTGAAAAATGAATCAATAATAAGAGTGCGGTTAAAATTTGACTAAGTTGGCACGAAGAGGTGCGGATGAGGAGGAGGACGAACCAGTCATCTTGAGCCAAGTAACACTCACAGATAATCGGGCTATGCAACGAGCACTAATCAGCTTATGTCACCGCAATGCTGATGTAGTAATATAATAGTATTTTCTATGCGTACATTTTATCAAGAATGGAATAAAACGACTACAAGAAACCAGCACGTCAATAGGATTTCGAAAGAATCTGAAATTTCCTGGTTGGTGCTTTCGAAAGACAAGACGAAACGGGATAGTGTTATATTTTATAACTATTAGATTATCTTACTAGAACAGATATGGAAACGACAGTAAATTCAACCTATACGTAGCTTAACATTACATTTCTGCCGTCGGGAATAGAACAAGGAAGAACTTTATGCTCAACTTCGAGGACTTGGTGGAATTGGCAACCGCCTGGTGTGAGCAAACCAGCTTTCGGGGTAATATTAATCTTATTATTGTCCTGTTTTTTTTATTCAGCACACATAAATGGTACAACATCTCAGGATGCCGCCAAATGGACAGATACCTGACACCCGTGGTGGCAACGGGATTCGAACCCGGGACCTTTACGTTTGAAATCCACCTTGAAGACCGATTCACCACCACCAGATGCAGATTAACTAATTCGACAGTCGTGAAATCACTATTTTCTTTCTGACGATAATCGCAAAATTTTTATTGATCAGTGGTTCTCGTTTGGTCTCTGAATGATTTGGAAAACTCGCGTAGTTTGTGATTCAGTTTGCTAATGGTATTATAAGGTACTGATTGCTGATCTTGGTGTCTGCATTGCAAAAGCTTCATCACAAGCCAATTTGATGTCTTCCAGGGAGTCGCGAGAAACTCATTGAAGCCGAGTTAACAGTTGCCTTGAGCACGTCAAGCCGGATCGATCAACCAACAAACCGCTACCTCGCATGAGGTTTTACTTTTAAGCTGAACGAACATTCGCAACAAGTTCAACAGAATTGGATCAAAGGTGAATCGACCACTCTTACAGGCTTCCTGCAAAACTAATCGACCCAACATGGCAAAAAATCTGGTTTGACGACCGAATTTCGGGAATGTTCCCCTTTTACTTTAAATATAACTTTGTTGGTCTATATAGATACACTGTCATCGAAAGCGTTGTGCTGTCCCCTAATCTACGTTAGCGGACTGGTTAATAAAGAGTTGCAAAGCAGATCGATTGTTCAGGTCCTTCGTAGTAAAATCACAGAATAGAAACGTAAAGAACAAAAAATATCAAAATCAGTGAGCAGCTAATGAGACTTTTACGACTTAAACGCTAAGCTCAATTATCAGGACCCCGTGAAAACGAGTGGTCGTTGTTTGTAAAGGTTCGAACCACAGTACCACAAGGACAGAATCGTTCGGACCGTAACTAAGCCCGGACATCGGGAACATTTGTCGTTCTCCACCCCAAAGTCTCAAAGTAATGATCGCAGCTGTTTCATGATATGAATCGTTGGACCCTCGTGCATATTACTTACTGAATAAGTAGGCAGTTGATCCCTCAGAACACCATTATAAACGATTGTGGATTGATAACGAACGCGAGTACGTCAGTGGAACCAAACCCAATAGGGTAAAAGGGCGTGCAAACTACAAGATTTCATCCTCCGTCTGGATAAAGACAGTCTTCAAGTGGACTGGGCAGAGGTTATGCAAATAAGCGTCCTTCTTATGTTGGATTGGTATTGATCATGTTCACATGTTCCGTGTTTACTGTAAGGTCAAACCAGCACCACTAGTCCCGTCGCTTTCCAGCAACGAAGCTCACAGGGTTCAAACTGGAGACAAATGAAATGACTACCTTGATCGATATAGTGAGGAAGCTAGAGCTGGATTGTGTCTGATAATCATAAACAAACGATTTCATCCTATCAGACGAACAGGTTATATAGGCACATGATATTCTGCTATAGACGGAGCTCTGGATAAAATCTCATCTACAGCTTGATGGAAAATCACAGTGACGAATGCGAGGAATTTCGGTAAGATCACCACTCTCGGGTCTATGAGACGATTCGAACCTAACGCATTCAAAACACTTAGACTTGGCTTGTATATCAGGTTCCTGGATGAAAAGTTCATGCTAACGGCAAACACTGAACTAGACCGGTTACTGCAACAAATGAACAAACTGAAGTCCGATGTAACCTTCACTAACGAAGAAAAAAGAGACTCAAAGCCCTTCAATAAGCAACTAAGAGGCAACATAAAGACGACTGTATGCGGGCAGCTGACGACCGCCGGAACAATTAAACGACATGCCACCTGAAGAGCTGTATGAATACCGCGTTTCATCAACTTGACACTGACTGTAGTGTACGCGAGCTCCGGAAACAAGAACGATTCAGACTGATTGAGTTTTTCGCAGCTATTGGGTAAATTGCAATTGCGCCCGTCTGGAAGCAACCTCACCTCTTGTGTTCGGGACCACAAAATGTCAAACAAAAGTAATACTAATGTTATTTTCGTACCTACATATACATATGGAGTATCGGAGACCTTGAATCGCCTCATGCAGTCCACAAATCGATCAGCGGCAAAACTCTGCAGACGAGTACTTCTTATTCGTTGCAGTTTAGACCATTCCATATCTGAGGTGCAACAATGATTAGCTGGTTGCATTAGCCAGGACAAACAAAGAATTATCATGCATGGATCCGAGCGGAGCCGGATTCAACGGCTTTTAACAACTGAATTAATTTAACACTTGCCAAATATGACAAAACCCCCTTCATAACCAAACACGCGCGTGCATTTAACTGGTGGACACGGGCTGATTTATAGGGAAATCCTGTTGCAAACAGTCAAATTACAATTCAGTCCATTGTGGTAGGTGCCACTTACCACAATAATTTGAGTGGCAACTATAGATGGGTTCGAATCCAGCCAGGTTCAACGACTTTTATCGTTTAGATAATGTCAACATTGATACAACTATCTGCCCTGCAACGAGGTCGTAGACATGTGATCATTCTGCACAAACAGACCACGTGCTCAAGATCAGCAACGCAAGGGCATTGCCAGGCATTACCACAAAATGGGAGTGTCTGATTCTTAAGGCTACCTATGTGAGTAACTGGTTCAGTCGACATTTTCAGACCGACAAGTATTACATTACCTTAGCAAGATTCGCAGTGAAGATTAGAGGAGAGAAGGAGCAGACAGACCTCACCTCAGGAAAAATGGGATGGTTAATTCCACTTAATAACTCAATAACTCAAGTTTGATAACGAGTTATAGTTTGAATTGAAAAACCACAATGAACCGTACACACTTCAGTGAATGCCCTACCATTCTAACAGTTTACAGCACGAAATGCTACTAAACGCACCCCATGCTTATGTGATAGCTTTTGAACCAAACAATTTACGCTGACCAAATTTAACATGCTGACGTGTCATCTCACTGCTATATCAAGTATACGCATAGACTTGAAGCGGGAAACAGGTAAGTCTGCTCATCTCGAAAAACGTGCCTCAGTGGGTGGTAAATGCTATTAAACTCAGGACTAATGACAAAACAAGCAGTGGGTTACGAAATGTAATTACTTCTGTTGGTAGTAACTGAAACATCAGGTCCAGGCGTGCTTCCAATGACTTTCCGGATGGGAACGGCCTCTATGTTGTCCATTCGCTGAAGGTGGTAGGCAACAAATAGGCAACAAATAGGCTCGTCCCGCTAACAAACCCCAGACATTTTCTATCAGGGTTCAAGTCTAGACTGTGAGCAGGCCAGTCTATGATCTTTTTTGTTTCGGTACAACAGCCCCATTCTGGTGAGATTAGCCCTATTAACGGCCGAGCTGTCAAGTTTAGATGTCATGGCCGTTAGCCGATTTTCCGGGATCTTTTGGATCAGAAATTTAGTTAATTTTCTGTTGTATGAACAAGCTGTCTGATTCCCCTCTAAGACTGCGAGCTGAGTTTTTCGAAGAGAAACTCAACCCAGATCATCACAAACCCACCACCAAAGGCTGGACGACTGAATTCGTGCCAGTGGTGCAAAATTACGTCGAGACCGTGCAAATGAAGCTCTCTAAGAATCATATCATTCACATTAGCATTCCAAGTGATATGATTTCTAGTCCATTCCTCTCGATGGAATGCAGGAATGCGTATCCCTATGTTCCTTTGTCCATTTATCCTTATGCTTGTTCACTTCGTACATACTTCCGACAAGCTTTGTCCGTCAAATATTTCTACTCATGACCGCCGTGCTGTCTTTCTCGAGGATAGTTACGCCTAAGGCACAAAGAACTAGCGGCGAGTCTTCGTTGTGACTTCTTAATGAACTGTTCTAAGAGTAACATGCGCTCAGACTCGTGATGCACAAATTAGGCTGTTTTGAACGATCGTTTGTTCATTTTTTCACTTCCTTTTATTCTGTAATAATGGTGAAATACCTCAGGAAGGGAGTCGCAGCCAATTAGAGGTCACCGAATGGGAGAAGTGACCTGCGCGGCGGAAGCAGGACTCGGACCCGGTATAGAAGGGTTGAAAGTCCCCTCCCCCCCCCCGTGATGACCTTTTGAGGAACTCCCGTCTGTGTTCCTAACCAATGAAGTTTGATCTGATTTCTGTGGAAAATCAAGTCAGATGCGGCTAAACGAGACTTCGTGTCAGAGCAATTTATAATCATAACATTTCACTTCTTTTTTAATGAAAATACGGAGGAGATATAATATTCTAGGAAGCGGATTGCTTCCAGTTCGTATCTGTAGCACTGGGAAGTGACTTGCAGTGGCACCTAGATCTGAACCCGGGCTATCTAGGTTCAAGACTCGGCATTGGGGTCGAATCACCAAGTATCCGGAGGGCGTGATTTCAAATTCCAGCCTAACACGCGGCTGATGTCCATAGGTACGGCCGAATCTTATCTGCACAGAACATTTGCTTCAACCATCATGATTGATATCAAAACTGATAAGTTATCAAACCACTCTCACAATTTCCAAAGGCAAAAAGTTCACAACCAATGTTTCATTATCTACCGTCGTACTTGAAGCGTAGTTCAGTACCCTTATTTGGTTTTACCCATCAGTCACTTTTGCACGTAGACCTCGAGTTCATCGTGATTTTCAACTCTTCCTCTTTGTTCTTCGTAGTCAGCACTTATCACTTGCAAATACCTCATAGTTACTTGCCTCCGCGCTCTCTTCGGGCCTGATCCGAATGGTCGAACTAAGTTTGTTCAGATTTCGTCCTCTATGACAGTTGGCAATGCCCGATAGCTGCGAAGGCAGACACGGAATCTGTCCCGTTAACTCGAAGTGAATGCCTCCCACTAAATCAGGTATTGTTCACAGGATGGGTGCAGCGGTAACTCACAAGCCTTCGAAATGGAAAGACCCGGGTTCAAACCCTGGGTGTGGCGGAGGGTATGCATTACTGATGAGCTCTAACAAGAGCGAAACTCGAATCTGGTGCTTTCGAGTGCAGGGATAGTGTGTAGAAGGTGGAATCCAAAGGAATCTCAGCCAACCAAAAAACTTATCACTTGGTTTGAAGACCACAACACTGTGGTTGCGTCAAACACATTTCCCCTTGGTAACCGAGTAAATTAGGAATTGACTACAGTGGGCAATTGGCTTTTAAGCAACTGGCTCCATTTTTGCTCTGATCATCATCAATCTATCCAAATATCGGAGTATTGTTGCCTACTGCGGAAATTTTTATCCGACTGTTTCTCGTCTGTAATAAAACCTTCCTCCCACTGAAAAACAGTGTGAAATTAACACAACCGTTCTTTAATATCGTAATTATCATAAAGGAGCACTGTTTGCCAACATAGAGTCGTACAGAGAGAAGAAGACCTGAGATGAAAACTTATTTTGGTCTGTGCTTCCCATTTTTGTACTACAGTTTGGACTGGTTTTTACGAAATGATCACTTTGTTTGGGTATAGGAATCAGAAAGTGTTACGCTGTTTTGGAGATCACATCAGCCCCGTCAGGACGAATGTGGCCGTACCGCTGCAAGTTTATCGCTCCCGGGAATTCATTCGTTTTGCCCCCCTCCCCCTACTCCCCGGTTGTCATGACAATGCTCTCAGTGCAATGACATCTCAATGAAAACAGGAAGGGTAAAACGAAACAAAAGAAAAGCATTGTCGTGTCCGTTTTTGTTGATCCGTAGATAGTCCCAGTTTGTTAGGGCATTACACAGAGTTTGGTGAATATGTGGACGCTGCAGATGCTCATTTAGACCAGCTTGGATTGTTTAAGATAAAGATCTAATCAGTTCAAATGTTGTCCACAAAGACGAGCTTGTTGGTATGAAAGCCTGTTTGTGAGCTTTGTGCCCCAGTAGTGCCTGAGAAGCAGGTAAAACAGAATGGCCTTATTCTTTCATCAGTTCTAATCCTTAACCGATACAAACAAACCTGTATGTCTGTCTGTCTATCCATCTGTCCTCCTGTCTTTCTATCCACCCAACTCCAGCTGATTTTTTGACTCGTGCAGACACGCATTCAGGTGCAGCAATTCATTCCCGGTGAATGGTGATGATTGTAGTCATAGACGCAGTAACACCTAGCAACCGGTTGCGAACGTTAATGAATGGGCATGTAGTCAATATAAGGCATCGCCCAAATTCCACCGTGTATTTTGATGCTTTTAAGTAAAACCGTTTTTCGAAAGTGCTACTACGACCAAGTTGACAAAACTTGGCGAAATCTCTTGATCATGTACGCAATAGTTCGTCCAATCCACCATTCCATTCTCCTTCGCAAGTTTTCAGGCCATCACAAAAGATCTATCAGACTATGAATGCAGCCAACACGTAGGCTTGGGCGGACCGTATTTGTCAGCCAGCTGGTGCGACCTTAACTGTCAAGCATACAACAATATACATATATTGTTTTTAATTTGAATAGTATTTCCGGCACTACCATCACCATGGTCGTTACTATGGATGAGAATTTTGCCACATGTTACCAAGGTAAACAATAGGGTAGGCGTTGCAGGTCGATCGGGGAACATTACTTTCCAGCCATTTTGGTATCCCGTTTTTCTAACATGCGATGTTCTCTGTGCACACAGTGGGAACATCAACCTTATTTGTGTTACGCTGGTTAACTTCTGATGCAAGGGATCTAACCACATCCGGGGTGAGTTACTTAGCCATCGAAACAGCAGAGTGATCTGAAGTGAGTAGTATATAAGAGAGTGGGTAAAGTTTTGGGGGATTATCTGGGACTAACCACCGAGAACTACCGACGAATCGCCGCTGCGGTTCCGTAGTGGACCCTCCCACAAGGAACATTTATGCACAAACCTGGTGCAAAAACGATATAATTGTGACTATAAACTGTAGAATTAAACTAAATAAATTAATAACTTATCTTTTCTACCTGACTATCCTTTGGATTCCAACCTTTCACGCACACACCTCAGGTCATCTGACCAACCTGCACTCGGAAGCACCAGATTCAATTTCACTCTTGATAGAGCTCACCAGTGGTCCATATCCTCTGCCGCACCCACGGCTTGAACACGGGCCCCTTTACCTCGAAGGCGTGCGTGCTACCACTGCGCCACCCCACTCCCGTCCGGGCCGATCCCAATCGTCCAAAGGACAGTCAGCTAAACGAAGATTCATCAGTCCCACACCTTACTCGCAAGTAATTACGTGATATATATGATAAATGATCACTTTTTTCTTCCAATTTTCGTACAACATGGAACTATTAAGTCGGGAATGGGACCTCGGCCGAACAATGAATGCCATATGAGGAGGTGATCGATGCCAACAGGACTCAAGCTTGGACCGCAGGTGTTCGCGTTTGTCACGGTAGGCATTTTACTGTCAGCTGTCATAAATGAGAATTTATTAAGGACTGTATGATACTCCAGTTCAAATCGAATTTACTGGGATGTAATTGAATCAGTTCACTGAATAGAATGGTAAATTTGGAATTCCGTAAGCCTGTTTGGTTCACTGACGTACGGACATTTTGCAAACAAGTTAGCTCATTTGGGGAAAGCAGATGAGATCGTTTCGGAACTGTATGAATTACCCTTCTCTGGGGGCTTCTTCGTATTTAAGTGGATTGTGAAGCAAAAGTCCTCCTCGAGGCCTTAGTTCCAGGGAGGCCAAAACGGGAAAGAAGTTCATCATAAAAGATGATTGCTGTCCGCGCGCGCGAGTTCCTTTACTTTCAACGCAAGGGCCGGATGGACCCCGTATCGTGCATATCGTTTTGATGTGAATACAGCTAGAGTGCCAGTCCAGATGGTTTAGTGATAGCGCGTTTGATTCACGGTCATGCACCTCGGGTTCGAGTCCTAGTTGGCTTTTCCGGTGTTCGTGCCATGTTGGTCATTCCTGACAGAGTGAATCAATTTCATCTTTACTAGAGCACTGCGCTGTCAAAGTGATCGGTTTTAGAGACTTTCGAATATCATCAAGGCCTTTAATGTACAACTTGTGTATTTCAATTCGGATGCTCCTTTCTTTGACACACAAATGTGATGGATGCCACTCTCGCGTAATCCGTGTTAATTTTGAGGAACAAAGCGTTATTCAATGAACCTGGTAATGCTGAGAGAGAAATGAGAGCAAATTAGTTAGCTCCCCCGGCGGTAACCCTTCAGGACCACTTAAACTTCATTAGACCCCAATATACACTGGAGGAACAAAGCACTTATAGATAAATGCAACTATGCTTTCTTTGTTTGGCGCTGCCGTTGAGCGGAAAGACCCTTATCTCGGTGATGTATCTTTCTAGTTCGCTAACTCGCTTCACTATCATCCAATTTTCACTACGGCTGTTCCGCTGATTTCATTATTTACTTTTTGATATTTACATTATTTTACCTACTAACAAGCATTGAAGTAGTGAGTTGCGAAAGTCGATCCCACTGGGTGTGTGCGGTATTTTTGACTGGGCCACATACTTGTTCGTACCTGTATTTGTATGATAAAATTTTGAAAGCGGCATGCTTAGATTTCAGTCGAAAAGCTCTGTCAGAATTGGGGTGAGATGAAAAAATATACAGGTAGTGTCGATAAGAAAGTTTACTCAGTATATAGTTCGAGCTTCGTTACTTACTTACTGTATATCAGGCGATTTGGTAATGATATTTCACTCAAGTTTACCTCTTATTCAAGACGATTCTTTGCTGCACCATGGGTAAATGAATGTATGTTACCTTGGTTGCCAGAATAAAATACTTTGAGCGAAGTGAGCTAAAAATTATCAAGGTATGGAAACATAAACTGGTTAACAGGACCACAAATTATCCTAGATTGTATAGGTAAGTTTACTACCGGAATATTTTGGCAGAAACCGTTTTCTCGGGCAATATATTCTTGATGGTCGTGCCTATATCATAAAATCAAGAGGACTTCTTTCATCGCCTTGAGATTTCGTGATTTACGTGGTGTAAAAATGCGTTATAGCGTTGACTGCCGAACTTGCACCAAAAGGGAAATTCCACTTCGCTTCAATATGAGCGTTGGCTTCAAGGTCATTTCAACCCATTTCGTCAGTCGCTTGTATTGTTATCGCGACAGTGATGAAAAATTCACTGAAGCTGAGCTTTTTGGCACCCCCTTAAAAAAAAATGGATGTTGAACTTCACTAGCCCATAATTTTGAATCGTTTTGCCGTATCTTACACGAATAGAAACACCAGTAATCGGATAAATCACAGAAAAACTACACGAAGTACACATTTCAAGGGTAGAAGACCTAGAAAATCGAATAAGTAGGACAGTTTTATGTGCATTACTGAAATCCCTGTTCTCAATCGAGTGAGGGAATATTCCCAGAAACTCTTACTACCTGTTGGTCATAAGATAACGACAATTTCTAATGTTGCCAATGTCATGTGACTTGTAGGCTGTATTGCAAGCCCAGCAAATTAAGACACTCAATAATTCCATCAGGAGATTCAAATAACAGGGCCTGTGATTCTGGCGATGGGTTTGTTTCTCATATGAGTTTTTGGTCTATGATGAGCCGAAGAAGGCTGCGAAAAATGCTATTTGGTGTAGGGATTTTCCCCGAAAAATTATCCCGCCGATTGTCGATATATCATACCAACCGACATTATTGATCTGGATCGGATGAAAATGGGTTTGGATTTGCTGGTATATTTCAGTTAGGGACGACTTAATTGTTGGAGATATCTTCGCCGTCATGACTGAAAAAGTCCCGGAATCCTACAAACAGAAGTCACCTGAGTAGGTAATCGATTATCAGGATAAAGCTTCATGTTTTGTTTCTCGAGAGACTTGTAATAAAGTCGAGCGGAACCATTTGTCTGTTCACTATTCACTGTAATACTAGTGAGTACACGATCGGCTTCATGGTCCAGTTCACACAATCACCCTCCAATAGCGCAGATTTAAACGCAATCATAAAAATTGTCTTTTCTAAAGGGAATAGTCAAAGGGCTGCTTAAACACTGGCTATTGGATTAATTAGCGTAACATGTGATTTTGCATAAGATACAGAATTATTTCATGACCAACCTTGTGTACTCCATGGTCATGAGACTGCAAAAACTCCTGAGGTATAAAGATAGACCAGAAGTTCTATGCCGCGTATGAATACTTTTTTCTGAATATTGTTTTGGTTAATTCAATGTAGAAATATTATTCCATTTTCCCTCAGAGGCTTAAATTCCGTCATATTTGCTGCCCACGTGGTGACGAAAATATGGTTTCGTCTGTAATTTGAGTGCAACTGTTCACCGCTTACAAGTAGACCACAAAGGTCATTGTTCTAAAACCGCCATTACTTGACGGTTATGGTACGTATAACAACAAGTAATTCAGTCCTCATTCTGTCGCGTACGAGCACAAAATCTGCTTATCGGGCACCCGTATGCATCATTTTTGACAATACCTGTACGAAGGCATAAGTGAGTGAGAAAAAAAGAAAAAGTCAACCAAATTCAGAAAGTAATTCCGTTTTAGTCTTGTGCTTTTTGGTCAATGCCCGCACCAGATAGGACACACGATAGCTTTTGCATACTTTAATTCTAGAAGAAAAGTATCAAAATTCAGATCTGTTGGATAATTGGCAACGACAAGGAGATAAGTCAGAGTGTAGTGGATGTGTTAGATCCTGTAATATCTTGTGGGCTAGAGCTACACAAAATCCAATATGTTATTTGACAAGTTCAGTCAAAAGAAAGTCAAAAGATATGGATTAAAAGCGAAATGCTTTGAAGACTTGTTTCAAAAGGCCGGGGAAAATTACGGAGAACTGTTTGATAAGAAAGAGGGAACTCGTTGAAGAACAAAGTTGGACACAGTTGTTGGTGATGTACGAAACTGCCGGGGTCTTATTTAAAAAGATAGGCGTCGCAGTTTACCGATACAGTATTGAATGTCTAAGTTAATACCCAGATACTCGGCGAAACTAACTCTGGGTACGGGTATGGAATTCGATGTAACAAGATCAGTAGAGAAGTGTGAGTGAGAGAGACTGAAAACTCTGTTAAACCTTTTAGATGCTTTCCCTTTGAGACCCAACTGGGAAGAGAAACATTCATTTCGAGATGTGTTTGATCAAGTTTTCTGAAATATGGGGAGCTAGAATTAGAACAATGTCATCAGCATACTTAAATACGTAGGATGGGTTGGAAACCGGTAGATCGCTAATATAGGTCGAAACAGAAAAAGCGACAGCACTGGATCCTAGAGTACTCCGGATTTGTTAACAAGTGGTTTTAAAATGTTTTGTCCGATCTTAGTTTGAGGTACTCGATCATGTAAGTAGTTCGCTAGCCAGGAAGGCAGTTGTGACAGACAATCGAAAGCTTCAAGCTTCTGGAAAAGACAAGATCGGCTTACAGAATCAAAAGCCGAAGAATAATCGAGGGATACGCAGCTGATGGATCGATCAGTTATTTAAAAATTTAGTGATGGAGTGAACCAAGCAGGCTAAATCCTCAAGAGTGGATCTTTTGGGTTTACAAGCAAACTGATAAGAGTCAGTTTGTATACTGAGATACGTTTGAAGACGGATGAAAACCACAGGTTCAATGACTTTGGTAGCAACAGGTGTGAGGGCGATGGGATGAAACCTTTTAACTTGACTAGAGGTGTTTGAGCCTTTAGAAATTGGAATGGTGGTAACCGGACTCCACAGATCAGGGATCGAACACCTGGGTAGAGACTCGTTTATCAAAGTAGTGATCAGTGTGGCAAAATGAGCAGCCACATCCTTGAGGATGGCTGGAGGAAGGCCATCAGGATAATAGGCCTTGGATGTTTTAAATTTTGAGAAGAATTTTAAAAACTTGTACCGTAGAGAAAGGTTGCAGATCTACTGAAACACAAGGGAAATACGAAGGAGGTCTGTTATTGGAGGGATGGGTAAATGTTGCATTGAAGTGAATAACTTCGACCTAGTCGTTTGCGTGTTTGGTCTTCTGGCTGCGTAAAGGTCTTATGCCATGCCAAAGAAGCTTTACGTTCTTGGTCTGCAGAAACTGTTTGACAAAAAAAGCATCAAAATGCTTTATCTCTGTCATGATCAACAGCGAAAGTCTCCTAACTTCTAATCTGCATCGAGACTTGTGTTCGATTTTCTTTTGCCTTCTGAGTACTTTGAGAGTTGATGAAGCAATCCTATCACCGGAGGTGAACTGTGCTTCAACGGGGTAACATAAATTGAAGACGGCACTTAGGGTTTCAGTAACAGTCCTACATCCTGGAAGATTGACAGCGTAGAGGAAAACCATGAAAGGCAACGTCAGTGGAGGCATTAAAACGGACAGGTTGTGAGGAGAAAGGTTAGGAAGGCAAAATCTTGCCTGATATGAAGACGTGAATAACCCGTGGGTAGTGTGTGAATAGATCTTCGGCCTCAGAAGAGGCAGGCTGTGGCCTTTCTTGTGGAGATAGGCTTTCAACTAAGGCGAAAATAAGCGAGGATGATTGGTAATGACTTTGGTTAACACGGAGTTTCCTGTTGTCGGAGAGGTACTGATATCGGTTGGTCCAAGCGATTAGAGCGGATAAGTATTAGAATGATTAAAATGACAAATGATCATGTGCAGATGTTCGTCTAGGGGCGAAACTAGGAATGCCATTAGTGCGTCATAAAAGTAGAATATATTGAATTGTACACAAAAGACTTTATATACACGTTTGTAACAATAGTGCATCTGAAGCGAACAAATCTAGGGAAACACTGAGCAGAAAGATATTCAATATTGTTTTCAGGTCATTTGGAAACAGCACTAGACTTGCCACTCCATGATGAGCTAACGTAGGTCACCTCACTACCTCCATGCTGTTTTGTTCTTCAGCACCCGATCTTGACGATAACATTGAAATCCGTTTATGCGACTCAGAGAGCCGTGATCATTCTCATCTGCCCAAGATTCTTGAACACATAGTGTGCATGCATGACCATGAATCCGTGTCCATAAACTGCATGTGAAATCCGACAATTTTGAGAATTGGGAATGAGCATAAGCCGTGATCACACACGGTACCGTCATTTTTGATGGTGGAATAGAGCTGAGTGGGGCTTGTCAACCAGTACGTTTCCGTTTTTTATTCGGGTTTCGATTTATAGTAGCCATAGACAAGGGAAATTCACCGATGAAACACACACATCACTGTCTTTGATATCCAAATTTTCCAGTGGAGAACACGAGCTATATGTAATCACGATAGCTGAGTGGTGTAAAAATAAATCCACTTTGTCAGGAGCAGGACAAGAAAAGTAGCGCAACCCATCAAAAGGCGCGCAGCCAAGGTTTCAATGGTGATTTAAGCACTGATTCTTCATAATGAACAATTTCCTAGTCTTTCTGAAGGATAAGAAGACGGGAATGACCTGTGACCGGTATTTTTGGATGAAATTTTGAGTGGTATGACAATACTTCCCCTAGGTTTATGAAACTCCGCGATATTAGCTGCCTGGATAACGACAGAGGGTGAAAGAGATCGTCCAAGTACAAAAATTTACCGAATTCGAGTCCTTTTGTTTTTTGGAATTCTACAGACACTTTATTGGGAATGCCTTTCTATAATAGATCTGTCACAGCCGCCACTGAAACAACCCTGTAGAAAAACGTCGTTTTACCAGAATGCTCTCATTATTAAGAGAGATTGCGAAACACCAGGCTCCTTGTATCCAATTTATGGAAACAGAAAGATCCAAACATTTTATTTTGCCCTTGTTCCTCGCGAACTTGTATTCTGTTGGGTGGGGGAAGAGATGGAGATCTTTTGGCTAGTTGCCAGGTTGAACAAAAACATTGTGTTGGACACTGGTGCCCAAAGGGACAATAAGCATCAGCTCACAGAGTTCCAATAGGTTAGGTCTTAGGCTGACTAATGTCGTTCCGAAAGATTGAATCAGGTCCACTTAGAGGCCAGATTCAACTAAGGGCTTAGAAATCGAAAAAAACTGGTGATTTCACATCACTCGGTGTGGCCAAAGTGGGTGGCGTCGTCGATTTTCACAGCCACAGGGGTATGTACTCTGACACCTGTTGAGCCAAGCAGTGATCCATTCCATCAACACACACTTCCTCGTGACTGCAAGTATACTGATAAATGACGCGTTAGACATAGGATACGGCAAAACTTTTCAAGAGAATTTGGAAACTAAAGCGCTTGGTCTCCTGGTACATATTTAATTGAGCTATTTTGTACGTACCTCAAGATCGTTTTAAAATATTGATGAATTTGGTTACAAATATGATCAAATTGAAATGCCAGAGTAGCAGAAGCCTGTTTATTTTCGATCGTAATTATTATTATTATTATTTTGGATAAGTTTCGTGGTCCGCGGTCTTGTTTGGTGGGTTATTCCGGGTAACTGTTGGCTAGAAAAGGGTTTTTTTAATAAACGAACTTTAGTATTTTGCATCCCATCTTTGCAGCACATTTTATTCTTTCTACTGAAGAAATTTGGATTAATCCATGTGTACAAGCTAATCGTGTGAAGCTGCGGAATAGTCAGTAACGTCTGCTACAACTTCTCGTCAGGGTACCTGGTCAACAAATGGAGATAGCCAACACTAGCATTCTTCTTTATGAGAAGCAAAAAGGTTGGAGTCGATAGAGTTCAATGTAGCAAAAACAGAAATGAAGTGTTGCTTATTCGACAAAGAGGTTAAAATGCCATCAACACCTCGTCTCTTAAGGAGAAAATTGATGAATATTAGCTCAGCTCCGTTTTCCAATCATTTCCAGAAATGCATCCGCCACTTTCACATTCAGGGGAATATACATTTTCAAAATCATCAACCCACCTATAGAAATAGAACCACATAAAAAATATGTTGTCATTACAGGGGGGCACCTTCGTGAGAAGCGAGCTAAAATCCTTGAAACGTCGTTATTCGGTAAACTTGAGAGTTCAAATAAATTTTGCGGGAGAAATGATACCGCTTTTACCGACGGCCTCGAAATACCATCGATCTCTTGGAGCATTTGAAGATATGCCGAATTGTACATGAATGGACTAAGTTCCAAGAGAACTCCATACTCGGGAATTTTCGATGATTCTATGAAGTATGGTATCTGTGCCCCAGCTGGTTCCGGTTTCTTGTATACGCTTCCCGATATATGAACCCAGGCAGGATTAAAATTTAGAGCTGGCTGAATATCTGCCTTTTAGTTAGCACTTATCTCCCAGACGTAGTTTCTAGTTTGAATCGTTTTGCCTCGGACAGCATTTCTTCCATCTCCAGGTATTCTATCTCCTTATTGTCGTTGTTGTTTTTGTTTTTGTTCTCTTTCCTCTTCTTTTTTATGGCTGTAATATTTGATACTTTACCTGGTTGAAGAAGCAACTCATCATACTTTTTTGGCACTTATTCAAAGGTTCTCAAACCAGCCTGCACAGCAGTTGTATTCCACTTACTGGGTCTTACATAAACTGGTATGTCTTTTGTTTGCGATTGACAAAAATTAGCCACTTGCTTGCAGATTTCGAATGAAATAACCTTATGCTCAATCGAGTTGGAGTGAAACAAACTCACTTCATGAGTTAGGTCGAGTTACTAATGGCTCTACGCCCGCAGAAGTTTGTGCTTCCAACTTCTGCATTATTTTACCAGAAAAATAAGTTGTCACAAAGACATATTTTAATCCTATCCACTGACCCTGATAAGAAGACTTTTCTGCCCTCGAATCATTCCAGCCCATTAGAGCCGAACACACTGTTCGTACAGGAAAAAACAGTTACTGTCACCAGTCGCAGCAACATAAACTAATTGGTTCAGAATAGCATCGAGTAATCTCTCCTCGAATTGGTGGATTAGTAATACGGCCAGCTACTGCTTGACGAGAATCGGCCCTCGTCTTGTCGGTTAGCCGCCCTGTCGGTTGCAAATCCGTTGACTGAAGCACTGACCTGAATTCTGAACAGGCACTGACATACTGACTGCTAACCAGACTTGACTCTCTATCAACTGTCTACCTTCACAATATGTACTCACACAACCCACAGGAATTGTAATACGATCCGTTTTCGCAGACGTGCATGTAGTCTGTTGAGGACTTTCTTAGAGTCACCAAGTGGATACGAGACGCGGTCCAACGAAATAACAGAAGACAGAACTGCAAAAACTTTGGAGTTTCGAATTTTGCATGCATGGTGGATGCGGAAATAGCTTTTAGGGATTCAGTGTATTGTTATTTCGAGGTGCCTGAGATCTATCTGAAAGAAAAATGAATATTTGCACTGGAATACTTATCAACTGTAACGACTATGCAAAGTTTCTGAACACTTCGCTGCATTTGGAGATGTTCTTTATGAATCATCTTCAAACGTTGTAACATTTTTCCACCGGAAGATGAATATTCACTGAGAGAGAGAAAAAATGCACAAGGTCACATTTAAAGTTAAAGCACAAAGGTACTGAGAGCATTCTAAATCTGAGAGAACAAAAACACGAACATCCTAACTTAAAAGATTTCTTGGACTTGATTAGATAATGAAATAGTTTGAAATAACAAGAAACCAAAGTGTTTATTCCTCTATTGACTACACTGTTTTAGTTCTAATGATTACAGGGAGCTGTAGTTCATGCGTAAGGAGAGTTTGACGCGACTTGGCAACAAGTATTGAAGACGATACCTTCTGAGAAAAAAGGAAATGTTACAATTTTCTCCAGGCCTTTTTGGATTACTAAAGTATCTTCTGGTACGAGAAGTGAAAATCCGAACACTGTGTGCTGTACGTATGCACACTGAATGAACTTAATTAGGATAGAAAGTTATCTACAGTTTAGTAGAAGGAAGTATGGAGAAAGAATCCCATTCTGTAAAACATTGGTGTTACCAGACACAAGGGAATATTTCTTCCGATAAGGTGTGTGTAATAAGTCCGATCAACGAAATAACGGCGGATCAGCCTGCAGAAGCATGGGTAATACCTGTTTCGGAAATCATATTAGGCCACACTGATCTAATGAGGCTACCAAACATATTTTTCTAGCTTAAAAGCAGCAATCTCATGGTTCTGAACCGTTGGTCTCAAGCTGAGTGTACAAATTAACTCACGGTGCCCTGATTTGAACACGAGAATCAATATGAAACCGATACATGTTGATCAGCTCCTGATCAAGCTGAGCTTTTCCTCTAGACTGCAACCGTTTCATCCCCAACCGAGATGATAACGTCAGTGCAGGTATGAAGAACAACTGATTGCGGGTTTAGTTCTTGTCGGTAGGTAAACACCTCTCACTGACGAACTGGCCAAAGCTTTGCGTACTGAAGCTTAGTATCAGTGGCCTAATGCACGAATAAAACGGCATTCTTGGCTATCAGGAATGCATGAAAATCTTGAGCCTGAGTTGAGAACAACATCTGTTTCCCAAACTGTTGAAACTGACGAGTAACTTTTGCACTTCCAGTAACCCAAAGGAGGAACGGAACTTTCTCACACGTTTCCAGCATCGCAAAGTTATATGAGCTGGGACGGCTTTGTCCAGCTTTCGCCCTTGGGACGTTGGAGAGTTCACTGATGTCCAGATATTAAGGATCTATCGACTGGTTAGACAACTTTTTGAATGATCAGCTTACGGGGTCAAAAGAGCTTCGGCTCACAGTTTTGGTTCCTTTGGAGAAGTCACATATAATCCTGAATCTTTATTGGCCTTCATTATGCGCAACTGTCCACAAACACCAGTGGAATCAATAATCGACCGCGAGGTGAGGATGCTGGTGACAAGCAAAGACACTTACTAATACAGTGAGTTTGTTTCAACGGTGAGTTGTCGGCATTAACGGTGTGTTTTTTGTGAATAAAACCACTACCAAAAATCTGTTCAATAGCTCGGCCCACGCAGAGAAAGCTAGGTTTTTTCTTAGAGAGGGACTCAAACTTTATCAGCCCATTGAATAGTTTCATTTTTGTCTTCCACCCACTTCTGTATTTCCGCTATTTCCACTTATTTATTTATGCACTGTTGACTTCGAAGGGGTAACAATATTTGGGATAATCTGTGAGGTTGTCGATGGGACTTCCACAAATGATGGAGACGTTTTAAATAAAAAGAACAGAAAAGCCAGTTGATGTATCCCCAGCTGCCAGTATAGCCAGATTGTTTAGTGAACAGTTTCTCTGACAGCCTGTTCCCGATGCTGTTATCAGTAAAATACTCCGGCTGGTTTTAGTATTTACTATCGGTAGTAGTCACAAGGGAAAAAAGGGGACACGGACGACCTAACCGGTAACAGGGACTAGAAGAAACATAACAGGTACAATCCAAGAGCGTCTTTCAGACACGAGACAGTGGACAAACGACGAAGTCTTTGAACTGATTTAAAAAGTACCAGTGAATTAATCAAAAACTGTTCGTCAGCTCTATTTGGTAAAGGCAGAGACGATAGTGTTGTATCCCGAATTCAGTAAGCAGAAGGAAGGCACGTTTGTACTGATGAACTTGTATACAGTGGCAAAGTACGGCAAATGCAAGCGCAGGCAAGTAGTTAAAAATGCAAACACGTGTGCAAATGCGTGAGTCAGTGATGTATGTAAACGAAAGTGTAAGACAATTGTACGATCAGATTGAGCCGAGCAAGTTCGTCCACCACGTGATACGATTGGATTGGTTAGCGCTGCCCGGGACGAAGCACGACAGATGTCAACTGTGTACGTATGTATACACTTTCCGTCGTGTCCATGATTGCACGGGATCTAGATCGAGCGTGCATGTGGATGTGAGTACATGACTTCTCAGGTCAAACACAACAGGTACAAGTCTAGCTGTTAATCCTATTGCTTTGTTCGTAGAAGAGGTTTTTTAAAAAGCACTCCAACTAGCAACGGGACCTGAAAGTTACTGTAGATTTCAATGCGTTCTGGACTTTTCAGTTGTGATGGGAGGCGGTCAAATTGGTCGCTTACTTTGTTCACTGCATTCTTCCCAAAAATAAACGGTAAATAATCCTGAAATATTTGGAATATCCGAACTGATAGGAGGTATTGAAATCGCCCCCACACGGAACTACGCAAACCAAAGTAGCAAGAAGACCAAGGCTGAGGGATATCACGTGAAATGCATTGCGAAACTGGTCTGCATTAATATCCTAAATCGAAGAAAATAATTGGTAGGTTATAAGTTGACCAGTCACAGGAAGCTTTAGCTGTGCCTGTCCTCAGCGATCCTCATCGTTTAAGGCTAATCAGCGTGTGCAGCTACGAAGTTGTATCAGGTGGTATCACTTGTGGTGATCACTGAATCACCACAAATCCCTTATTCGTAGCCGTACAATCCCCAAAACATTGGTTAGCCATTCTTATGCGGTCGTTGTAAACATTGTTCTGAAATATGCATTTTAACCATATATAAAGGCAAGTATATTGGCCAGAGGATGAAATTGCTGTAAGAACTTGATACCATCGCTTTTTCTCTATAATACAGTTAGACCAATCAGTCATTCATAGCTCTTTTAAACTGACCTGTCTAAGCAATCATGTCAGTCTTAAACTGAGGTCTTATTCTGCAGGAAAATAAAAGATACAGTCTAGCATGGGATCTCATGCGATGGTTCTATCAAGCAAAATCCGATCTACCAAGGATGATTTGACCGGGAGTCGATGGGCTCTTGGAATGGCTGTCACGCGACTCTATATCCATCTGAAACCTAGTTGCTGCCAGATTGTAGTGACATCGATCCTTTGGGGAAAACATTTTTCGAGACACCATTTTGGATTTCTTTTCTAAGCGATCTGCCCTAAAATCTGATTTGATTGTACAGTATTTCTTTGGTCGCATGTTTTTTGATGAACCCAAAATAAAGCATGAAGTTTCCGCCAACTTCGCTTTATCACACTTTTGACGTCACTGCGTGTACGCTCTCAGTTCACCTCCGCCTTGCCGCAGCTTTGGTTTGCTATCGTACCTTGCCCGCACCGGTAATACGACATGGACAGTACACTCTGACATCTGTTTGCAGACTCAAATGTCATCTGTTCATTCGACTGAGGAACTTCCTTTGACATTTCGCTTCCGCTTCGTTCGTGGATCACAAACATTTTGTCTTCTATAAGACCAAGAACACTTAAGAACAAGAAATAGGTTTGTAGGTCTTTGTTCTCCATTCTGTAAGGTATTGCGCATTGACCACTGGATGCATAAAAGAAATGTCCCCACATTCCCATGCAACCTAGTCGAATTATTCGAATTTCATTGTTCAGCCTGATTGCAATAGACATGTCGTCAGTCTACTGACTGTTTTATCAGTAGCTAAATTTGTGTCGTACTTTTTTATCTATGGAATGAATATTTCGGAAGTACGACCATGACCAAGTGGTAAGCTCTAAGCGTGCCATGAAGTCCTGTCTAACGTATTTAGTAAACTGATGGTGGAACCGTGAATTGCACTTGGTGTGTGGTTTGATCTCAGGCTCTCATCATCAACCAGTGAAATTCCTGGAGAAAACGAAAACGATTTTTTTTTGAGTTTTTTGTTGATATATTGCCACACACACACACGTCTTTTACGATATAGCTGTTCCGTACACTGTTTTCCGGAATATGATTTCTGTACACACGAACAAATCACTCCATAAATTTGTGGCGAATTTTAGTGGTACTAAGTTGAATCACTCAATAAACGTGATCGAAGTTAACGGATGGAATAAATCTTTGAGGTGCCGGAAACATACCGATGAGAGAACACATCAGAGGGGCCAAATCTTCTTCGGATAAGATGAATTTTTTTTAACAGAAATTGCGTTCCGAAGAATCATTCATGCCCGTAAGAGATTCAGAAAATCCTGTGACCTCTCGGTGAGATAGGTCCAAGGGCCATGGATCTATGGAATCTGAGGAGGAGTCCGTTAGTCGTCAAGTTAGCCGCTGATTGATAGCCTAACTTTGTTTTTAACCTGCTCCAACTTATGCTTAGTATCTTTTCAAAACTTACGCATTGTAGTCTCCTTTATCCGGTGAAATCGTCTGCATTGTTTGAATTCAAATGCAAAGGGCTGCATTTCTCTAGGACTTGAATACCAGTATGATTATCGAGCACAATATTCCAAGTACGAAACAATTGGGAGACTTATCCACAAGAAAGTAGTATGTGCTGCTCACGTATTGTATGAAGATTAAAAACGGAGACGGCTTTATAAGATGTTGACATCGTTGTCGAGTGTAGTGACTCGGTAGGCAAGTTCACATGTGAGGTAGATATAAAAGTTGAATTAGCCTCCTTCAGGCCTAATCGAGGTTGAAATTGGAACTTACAGCTCAGACAAAAGTTGAGAGCTAATAGATAAAATATGAATGGAGGACACCGAACCAAAAGAAACCGTTTACTTCACCACACTGGGATAAAGTGACCCCCCGAGTCGACGTCATCATTCGATTTTATATTGTTGGTGGTTGTCCTTTGAAAATCTATTGATACCTTTCAGGCTTTACATCGTGGAAATGTGGAGTGTTAGTAACTAGAAAGGGTACGCTCGAATGGCAGTCATGGTTGGTTTAAGTTAGACTTGAAAAAACATAAAGACATAATTACCATTGAGATGCTTCCGTCAACAAGCACGGTCGTAATAGGTCTACAAAATCAAATACTACATCCGTAGTACAAACGAAGGTCATAATATATGTCACTCAACTTATCAGGCCACTCGTGTAATCCGTAGTCAATCGAATCTATCGCTTTGCAAATCACTCAAAAGTTATCGGTCAAATAACGAACATACCGGTTCTTTTGAGTATAAGGAGCCTATTCCTATACACCACCACTATGATTTACTAAATCCAATGTGGATACGGAGTCACCAATATGTGGGTCGAATATAAGGGCATCTGACCAACCGGGTCCGGGTTTATTTTAGTTGAGTGGATTCTGCGGATAGCTTCATGGATTGACTCAAAGCTATTTGATAGCAAAGATCGAAGATCATCACCATCACCCTGATCATCATCATCGTCATCACCGTTGATACCCCACCATTTATCGACTGTCAAAAATGCATCTCGTTTGGTGCAAGAAGCTCACTACATAAAAATGAGTTGAAGCGACAGCCATCAGATGATGAAGGACCAGTCCTGTGCAAAACTTCCTTTCCATCATATAAAAACAGTTCAGAAAGGAAATAGTGGCCGAGTAAAGGCTGCCTATTGGAATTGCAGCCTCCAAATGCCTCATTATGGTCGGGGGTGAAGGTATCAGGCTCCGAGATTGCTAATCGTCCTAAAAGCCTCTCAAAACGCTCCCAAAATGACGGTGATTTTGACACAGCCTCTGCTAAGAAAGTCCTACTCATTGCCGTTTCGTGCGGGAAGTTATTCCACTGGTGTGAGGAGGAAGAATAAACCCCGGCGCTCTTCACCGGGTTGGCTGATTACTAGTCAGTCTAGGCGTGCTACAGTATACTCGCCGGCATCTGTGGCGGAGAGGTGCACTGAGCACCTAAGATGTTTGGCCTCATTCAAAGGGTGTATGAACTGTGCGTTCAGTCGCCGGCTTCCAGTGGTTTACTGACCCCGGGCTTCGTCCCGCTGCCCTGAGGGTTAAGCTTTGGATAGCCAAAGGCTTCGGTTGTAGATCCCTAAGAAAACCATCTGCATTGGCTTGGGCAACCTGGCAGTATCGCGCCCACAAATAAATCATGGACTCGGAGTATCTACCCCTTCCTCCCTGATTGTGCCGCGTTTTTTTTAGCACACAGTTTGAAGCAAGACAGGCGATATATATATATATATATATATATATATATATATATATATATATATATATATATATATATATATTATGGGAGTGACCGATGGCGGCCTGCGGACTCGAACATGGGACGACAGGGTCAGAAGCCCACCAGGATGACCATCTGACTACCTCTGTTCAAGACATTAACTTTACCTACGTGAAACCTACATACCGGTCAGTTTTACTTATCCCTGTGTAAACTGCATTGTAGTTCTTTTTACGTGGTGTTTGCATCGTGTACGGTGCAAGTCGTGTATCACTGTGATTGGAGTTTGTCTGTTAGAATATGCAACTACCAACGGTGGACTATTCAGGTAGCAGTAAAGTCAATAACTACCTTACTGAAACAAGCCTTCTTGTGGTGAAATTGAAAACACTAACCAGTATTTTAACAGTGATGTCCAAGATATTTTTTCCTGTGACTCTAAGGGTGCTTTGTGAATAAAGATGCACCGTTTACGTCTCGCTAACTTCTAGATCAGATTACGTGTAGCCGGGTAATAAAAACTCTACCAGGATGATAAAACAGTTACACGTAATTGTTTCTTCGGCATAACGGTGTTTTCCAACCGTAGACTGTGCTCACTCCAGCAAGCTTTAGCAATCTTGTGTTATCCGTTTGTTAAATCCAGCGAAGCACCTTGTCCATTTTAACGTGGTATTGCATTATAAGCGAGTATTTCACAATTGAACCTGGTGTTTTGGAAGGTCGACTGTTACCACTCCGATCGGCTACGTCGACATTGGCCCGAAATATTTCCCGCTGAACCCAGTTTGGTGTGTGTTACAAAGCTTGATCACGTAGTTGTGGCTCTGTCCAGTTAACGTGGGTCATACTTTACTGAAATTGCAATAGGCGCAAAGAGGAAGGAATTCTTTATCCCGGGGGATGAGCAGTCTGCGCGTGCGATAAACGAACTTCGGCTCTGCACCTTAGCAAGTTCGAGTAGTGTTTTTCTAACAATTTGTACAATCAGCTCATTGTGAAACGAATTTACCATGTAAAATGGACGCGACAGATAGATCATGCTTTGACTTTATCCGTGGGTTTCAACTGCGTGTAAGCAACTGTGCACTTTCTAAGTGGAAAGAGAATATTTCAAATTCGATCGCTAGCTCTATTCTGCTTTTGTTATTTTCGAAAGACTAGTCAGACCTATGTTTATATTTCATCCCGTATCCAGTAAACATTCAGACCAAGTTTTGTGTACCCGATTTGCTTCAGTGCCGTTCATCGTTTATCGGATTATGCTCTCTCGTGTAGCGATGCGTTAAGCCGAAAGGTCAGATTACGGATAGACTAAAGGATGTCATGTCTGTCGCGACCGCCAGAGTGAAGAAAACTGGACACGGTTTGTGATTCTCTATGTTCAACCGAATCGAAATTGTGACCAAACAGTTGCTCGATTGTCGCCACACACACACACACACAAACACACAATGCTGAGTCGTCCTTATCGGGCTAGAAATCGGGTACACCGGAAACAAGCAATTTGTTGAACGTATGTATACTCCCCTTGACTCGTAGTTTGTAAGAGTTATGATGTCAAATGTTTGAACAGGACTAGTTGCCCAGTTGGGTCAAGCGTCTCTCTCTCTAATTGACTGATCAATTAATTAGATGATTTGCGCCTCCGTTGAAATTCTTTGTACTGTTATTTTCCACACGTAGTTGGACGCATCATTTACGCCGATCTATCGACTATCACACTTGATTCATGATAGGATAGAAGTAAAGACGAATCCTTTTGGAATTAAAGTTAGGTGAATTGTACGAAGAGTGAACACGGGTAGCTTGGGGGTTGACTGGTCCTTCTTGATGCATTCCACCAAACCTAGTTTCTTATTGAAACAGCTCGATGGTACGGAAATACAAGACCATCTGTTGTCGAGCAGATCTCCATTCTGATGCATCTGAGCTAAGTGTAGGGAAAATATTCTCGGAAGTGGACGACTAACTAATATCCTATTGAAATACCATGCCCATGTGATATTTTCGGTGCGTATGGTAAAGTTACTGTCATATAAAGCTGCCATTTGGCCCGGAAAAATCAGTTGTATATGCTCAGATCAGCTTTTTCAGTTTTAGAATGCCTCGTCTTTCCCACAGTTCTGCTAATCACCGGGATTTTTTGTGAGACCTCTTGGATGATTGTCTAAAATAGGCTGCAACGTGGTAAAATTACATTTATTTATGTTAATCATTAACTTTATTGTCAACTCTGTGCCAAATTCGTCTCTGCGCCAAATCATGCAGCCACTTGGTCGGCAGCGATTATGTGGTGCACGCTTTTTTCAGTTTCTCTTGATCGCGCTGTGTGGCTATTCCTCTGTGAGTTTTCATTTAAGTCTTTGTGACTCAAAACTCTGGTTTTCCGATTCATCCTAAAACATTTACAGTTGTAGTCACTGACCACATCCGTAAGTCGTTGGCTTTGTTAGTCAGGTAGCTTTAGGGAATACACGCTATCAAGATACCCGAAAATGAATTTTACACTCACCAACCGGCGCATTGTATAAATTTCAGCAAGAAATCCGGTTTCAGCAATCGTAGAGCCCCTCCCTTCAACGGGTCATTGAGTTGGCCTGACTCAGACATTTAAAGAGCATTCATAAAATTGGGAATTCAAAACTCTCGGAGTTTAGCGAAACTATGCTGACCAAACTGGAAAATTCTCCAGCCTGTACACCAGAACAATTATTGGAAACTATCTTACTTCCCTAGCAACAGCAACACTATGGCATCTGAATTACTTACACATATATCGCAGACAATTACCCACTTTGGATCCCATTCAATTCATCATGCATAAAGTAACACGTTCTACTTTGGTGACTAAGGAAAGGTCGTATCTGTAAAACTTTGTCCTGTTTTACTTCCTTTTGCCACCGAATAATGCCCAATTTCCACACTTACAGAAAGAAACAATAGCAGCGACGCAACCAGAATTCCATTTGATCTAAGCTATGACATTTCGGTTTAATTACTATTCGTTAGACTTCACCGCATCACCATAGTAGAACTGTGGTGATACTGTGCTATTTACATGCAATGCGAGAAAACCCATTTGGACCAATCGTTGTTTATTTGTTCGGTGTTCGCTTCAACCAGCATCCAAGCATTTCCACACACAAACAAATACACCATGCGTGTATAATTCATCTTAGCACAAACTTGGATATTGATTATCGCAGTACGCATGTCTCGCGCGCATGATCTGCTTACGCATCACGTGGCAATGTTTGGCAAGTTTGGGCCTACCAGTCACACTGCTCATGAATCAATACCTGTCTGCATATGCGTTCCGTTACGTACTTCAGGTCTACGTAAATTCCGTATTTTAAATGCTAAGGGATCAATACATTTCATATCCAGTTGATGTGCCTTCTGATTCCACTTCGGGCAATACGGTAGTTACAAAAACCCATTTCTTTTTACTATTTGTTGAGATTTGTAAAATGCGGTTCTACAGTATTTTCCGAACTGTAAGTGAGCCGCTTCACAGTTTGTGAGTCAGCCATTACCAGTGAATGATTCTAATTCGAAAATATAAACCGTATAGTTCATTTCGCAAAAGAAATATAGATTTAAATTTAAAAGGTCGTTAAATGGTTCTATGAACGTGACATTGTGCCCTCTCTTTAGGAAGCACATACGGTTGTTGTGACAAAGTGAGTAAACTTGTGGCAAAATTCTCGTAATGAAAGAAATCTATCCATCTTGGCAGACCATTTTTCCGGTACTCACATGAGCTTTTCTCTGTTCTCTCTCAACAGAAGTTTTTCTGAAATTTTAAAGCAGTTAAGCGCCTGTTCAACAGTATGTCAGGCCAGAACGATGTTCGGAATGTATCGAAAAAACGACAGAAGAAAGAAAAGCAAATTCTGCCCTTAACAGAGCAAAAGCCATCACAACACAAATATCTATCCAACCTCAAAGAAAAACTCGGAAAATCATTATGGTTTGCTGTGGCGTCCAGAACGAATAGGCCTAGAAGATTTTATGGGTTACCAAAAAATGGAATACCAGAACCAAATAAACCTATTCGCCTTATTTTGAACTACAGGTTAGCAAGATATCTCAGCTCTCTGTAAAAACCGTATCAAAAAATGCTGGTCAGTCGAATTAATGACGCTTTCGAGTTTCTCCGTAATGTACAAAACTTTGAACCAACGATTGATGAAGTTGTAGTGAGCTTCAATGCAATCTCTTTATATGCAACTATTCCCGTAAAAGACTGCCTAGATTATTTATATTTCTTATTGGCCTCTGATATTTCTTTAGAAACCTGATGTCCACTATCGCCCTGCGAAATTATCACTGGTTTAGAACTTTGTCTTACTTCAACTTACGTCAACTTCAAACAAGAACTATACAGACAAACCGATGGCCTGGCCATGGGACTTCCTGTGTTCCCAACTGTTACCAATCTTTTCTTTACATTCAATCGAATCCAAAGAACTAGCTGCTTTCAGCCCCCGTCCACCACCACTTCTATATGTGAGACACGTTGACGATACTTTTGTGGTTAACAATTCCAAACACAAAAATGAATTCCTTCAATGCCCTTATGAACAGTGCAGCGCCCTTTCTAGACTGCCGTCTGAGGGTGAATGACTCCCAAAAATGCACCACCTGTATTCATCGAAAACCAACACACTCGGATAAATATTTACATTTCGATTCAGCTCATCCTCATTGCGTAAAGCGAACGCTTATCTCATCGTTAGCCAACAGAGTTGAAAAACTCCCTAATGAGGATGCCACTCGTGAGGAAGAAATGAGACGCATAAGCCAAGACCTTCATGACAATCACTACCCGCCATATCTAATGAGAAACCTGTTGAGGAGAAAAAATAAACCAATGACACAAGCTGCTAGAGGTAAAGACTATCTGCCTTTCATCGGCATTCCATACAGATCAGGCACTTCTGAGGCAATCCAAAACGGTCTCAGCCATTATAATATCAGCACATTCTTTCGGATTGACAACACTCTGTCTCGCCATCTCGCCAAAGCCAAGGATTCAATCAAATTGCGGGACCGAAGGAACTGCATTTACAAAATCAATTGCAAGGAATGTCCAGCTGATTGTAACGGACAAACATCCAGACAACTTAAGACTAGAATAACGGGACACGAAAGAAAAGACAAATACAAGCCCTCCAACACGACAGCCTTAGCGAAACTAGAGCCGGATTCAGCGACCGCTCTTCACGCCATAGCCGAGGGACACAGTATTGACTGCGAAAACACAAAAATCCTCCAATTTGGACTGGAAACACACACACTGAACGCTCGTGTACCGAAGCTCTGACAATTAGCCCCCACCCTGCATGCGTCAGCCGAAATGACGGGTCAGAGACTCCCGGAATTTGGGCCGCACTGACATCACTAACGGATACACAGTCCAGAGGTCACAACAACAGTTGACGTCGTCACCACTGTCTCTGATGGTGGGAGCATGTGTGACTAAAATCCAATCAATGTAATCGACGTACGAATTAGCGCACGCACGCACGCACGCACGCACACACACGCACACACACACACACACATCCGTTGGCTTGTAACTGATTCCTCAGAGCCGTTTGATTGTAAAACAGCCTTGGGAAAGGTTAGCCACGGTAACCAAAACGTCGGCTTATTATTTTTCACCGACGATGCCGTGTCACTGACATTATATCTTCTCGCCTGCTTAACAGGGTTGAAAAATAGACCATAATGAGGAAGAAAAGGAATGTACGTCTAATGGCCAGTACAAACCTCAAATACCCATTGATGTATGGATTGTCAAAAATAAACACTACTCCAGCATGGAGCTGTTCAACACTTACCCCAAAGGAACATGCACCCAGGAATCTATGGAAAATCTGGTTGTTCAACTTTGCATGGCATTCACAGTAAGGGATTCCAAGAGTGAAAACTAATTGAGGTAATAATATTCAGGTTAGCACCTTTATTTGACGACTAAGTCTTGATACATAGCTTTCCTTTAACGGACCGTTCAATCTACCGAGAACATCAAGCTTCTAATTGGTTTCTTCAACATCATAAAACCATAACACAGAGCGTCCCTGAGCTTGTGAATGTTCTGCATCATGGCGCCTAAAGAACGACGCATGCCTCTTGAACTACTGTACAAGACTCTTAAGCTACGAAAATATTGTAGTTGATGTGGCTATCTGCTTGAAGCTCGCGAGTTCCGTGCAAAAATGAGACGGCTTGTATTGAAGGAGGGTTCATAAGGTAGGTTTGATGCACGGATTAGTAAATCCCGTGGATTGGAAGTGTATTTGTGCTCTGTCTCTACTTTAAATTCATCCGGCTCGTTAGGGGTCATCCGCAAGGCGTATTCATCAATTTCCCACTGAAAATAGAAGGTGGCATGCAGGATTCAATTATTCTTTTTAACCTTCAGACTGGCCGGGCTTGCGGTCAACAACTTGCTTCTTACCGATACTGAACAAATGATACCGCACTCACCTCTTCACTGGCTTTGAACATATACACTAATACATATCACGCAGTTACTTGCTAGTAGTGTGTGGAGGATATGCACCACTGATGAGCTCTAACAAGAGCGAAACTCGAGTCTTGTGCTTCCGAGTGCAGGTTGGTCGGAAGACCTGAGGTTTGCACGTGAAACGCGGAGTCCAAAGGACAGTCAACCAAACAAATATACACGAATAACGACCGACCTCAGGGATGGGTGCCTTTTCAGTTAGGACCAAAGCAAAAAGATGGCATTACAGAAAATCTGAAACTTCTAAAGGGCTTTGCTCTTCTCGTGATTCCAAATTGTTTCGTCATCAACGCATCCTATTTGCATATTTCTCCAAGACTCAGTTCCTCTCCCTTGAACTTTCGTGTAACACACTAGTTCTGGAGGAAATATGTTTGCAAAGCTCCTGACATAGGTAGATAAAGTTGACAGTGTGAGAAGATGAAATCAAAACAAGAAAAACTGGTACAACAATTAACCAACATCTTTGAGAAGAATGCAACGTGACACGGACAGACTGGGGTCATCTGCTTGTCGTTGATACAGTTTCTGGCATACAAACTGATTCCTTATTTGTGACACCAGTCACAGGTAATCAAGACGCTTTGCCATCCAGAAAAGCGGTAGTCTCATAAGCAAACGGTTTATAAAGACTTGACAGTCCGGAGTACAACGTATCAGATAACAATCATATATTCGAATAAGAACATTGACAGATTGCGAATGGTAATTTTGCTATGTCAAGACGCCCACCTTAATCTCATATGAATCGTGAGAATTTTGCATGAACGAAGAGTTGGTTTTTAGAAACACAAAGTGATTCTTTGAACGTAATTTTGTCGGTTAGTAAAGGAGAACCTTCAGTACGAGGAAACATGGTCCCAGATGAGATTAAGGTGATGAACCTAATATGGAGTGCTCAAGTATGGGGGTGGTTGGGCAGGAGAGTACCGGGTACACATACCTGATGAGCGGCAACAATCGAGAAACCGGTCGTGTGCTTCCGGGGAATTTCGTCCTGTCATCCAAATACAATACCATACTACTTACTTCATGATTTCCAGTCTAAAAGTGTAAGTCAGCATTTTTCAAGGTTTGTACAGTGGTACTAATAACCAGTTTTATATCATGAGAGGACTGTTCACTAATCGAGAGGCTAAAATCCGTTTAGGGGTTATTAACGAAACAACTGAGAAAAACAGCTATTTCAATTAGTTTAGACAAAAGGGTAGATTTCGAAGTCCTATTTGTTGAAACATCTTTTTCTGCGTACATATTCGGAAGCTGTTCAATTCGTAAAGGAGGAACTTAGCAATGTAGTAAGTGATTGCTATACAGATGAACAGTCGTCGTTCATTCTGTGTGATTATTTCTCTGGTTTCTTCTATGGTCTACCCTGGATGACGCGTTTTCGAGGCATCCTCTGGATGCACGGAATTCGCCATGTGTTCTGTTTATCTCCGCAACTGTCCCATCCAGTCTCGTCTTTCCTTCGGTCGCTCTGCTGCCTGTTTTTGTAGCTCACTCCCAATTTCCGCAGAGCACTGCCATCGTCAACTGTACCAACAGAAAGAGCCAACGAAGTTAAATATATCGACGTAACGCAGCATAACAGCGTGCTCTGAACTCGGTGTATACAAAAGCACTTTCGGAAAGTTGCAAAAACTTGATTTTCCGAATGGTGCAGTATTCGATGCTTAGTCATACTTTCTGTTATGCTTTGGTACGTATTTCCAAATATTCTTCTGTAACTCGTTCCGTGCTTCATGAGATCACACCTACAACGTGAATCGCTGTGGACGGCACATCACTGATTAAATATCAGGTTTGGCACTGAAACACCTACAAAGAAACTCGTGCCCTAGTCACGTTACATAATCAGTCTCTTTTGCCGAAAGAGTTCTGGTCGATTCCCACCTCCACCCCCTTTTTCGTCTACAAGTGACACTCACATCTCTGATTAAATCACACAATGTAATTCAACTTGCTCTAAAGTTCTCGCTTCTAACTGATATTTTTATGGAAATTCCTTAATTCCCTTCCTGACCGATAAAAACCATTCAGCTTTTTCTGAAACCATCACTCAATCTACGAAAGCACACAACGAAAAGAAATTCTTTTAGATAAGGCTCAGCGGGCATCAACACTTACTTTAGGCAAACAGTAATATGGCGGCTTACTGCCTGGTCATTACACTGCTCCCTCTCGACGGAAGAAAACTGTCCATAGTGTTACGTGCTCCTCGATCCCACCACGGGAATACTCAGTTCCCTTGGACCACCCGTCGCGAAGGCCGTTTTACAGGACCTCTGCCGAACCAAGCAGTGCCTCAGAACTACACGCTCAACAAGGCCTCCCGTTCCATTACTTCGAGCAGGCCAATTCACGGGATCTCTACCGGGCCCCGCCTACACCGCATCACAATTCAAAAAACATAATTATCAGGTCATTTTGGTCAATTTTGGTTGTAAATTATTATTTTATGAGTAGCCGAAGTATTTGGAGTGATTTCTCCTATATTTTATTTTGGAAGGCAGAAACACTTTGTGCACCTGTGCGCAAATCAGCGGCATATTGCTTAAAATATTATCAGATAATGGTGTATTTCTGTTCAGTCTAGGTAGATCTGTCAAACAGGCACTACTGGTTTCCACGTTCCACTTCAGGATTGTGTAACTACCGTGACTTTGCCTTTCAATACCCCCAGATTGTATTTGCTCCACAAGTGTCCATGTGTCCGATCTTCCCTTGGACAGACATATAATGTTCCAGAACACGTTTTCTTTAACCACTGACCACTAGTTAGCACATACTATGATTCGTCATGCAGTAACCATACTCAACTCACCACGGAAACCCACGGAAGTACTGCACACCTGTCTCATCGTTCTTAGGAATCGTCTACAAGGCAAACGCACCGAGCCCCCGCTGGAACTCGAACCAGGGGCTAACGACTGTGAGTAGAACGCCTAAACACCAGATTATCCAAGCTAGATTTCGGCGATTTGTTGAACATATATGCTGCATGACGCAGCCCCCTTCCATAATTGACTTTGATTAGTATCAATCCGTTGCTCGCGCACCGATGGACTCCTGTGATGGAAGACTTCACGTAGTAACCGGGATGAACTGATGTACAGCTCTCCCACGTTTTCTACTGACTAGTTGAACATTCACGCTGCATAACAAACCGTGTTACCTAAACAATATATTACTCCTACTACTACTATTATTACTGAGGCGAAGTTTACATACTACTTACTGAATGAGTAAGTAGTCGAGTGCCTTGTATACAGCCACGGACAGTAATGGAGCGAGAGCAAGTGAGATTACGTCAGACTGACTGGATGCAGTGAAGTGGAGCGAAGCATGCGAACCACATATTTGCATCCTCCAGCTGGACACTGACTATACTCAAGTAAACTGGACCGCTGGTATGCAAGTGAACATTGCTGTTGAATATGAATAACTCTGGTGCCAGGCAAGTCTTCTGGATTATAATACTATACTACTACTACTACTACTACTACTACTACTACTACTACTACTACTACTACTACTACTACTACTACTACTGCTGTAGTGGAGTGTATGTACTACTTGGTAAGTAGTTGACTGCTGGAAACGGAACTTTGGACAGTTGTGGATTAACGAACGCCGCTATGTACAACAATCCAAATTCAATAAGGTAAACGAGGGCATGCAAACCTTAAGACCGCTTCTCCGTCGGATGACGACTGTCTTCAAGTGAACAAGACAGCTATTGTGCAAAAAATGTGTGTTTGTAATCTATGGTTAATTTTATTGATGCCCGAACGAGCTCGTTCCGATAGACAACCCCGTTGCCTAGGCGCGCCTTGTAGATTATAACACTTCTACTACTCCTACTACTTGTAGTAGTAATTACCATTATGCTCATTAGTTATTGGTTGGTGCTTAACTGTGTGCTTCAAAGTTCCAGTTAGGCAAATTTATTTTCTTATTTGTTTCTAGGTTTGAATTTATTCTGGATAGAAATCTGTTTTATCTAGTTATGCTTTTCTGAAAAATATTCCCCATTCTCCTCTACCAGAAATGATTCGGTCTCGGATAAGGTTAATATCATTTAGTCAAATCTTGTCCCTTTCGACACACAGGAATATTGTGACCACAATCTTGTACATAGCTCAACAGAAAATCTATTCTCACCCTATGTGTTACTAACCCGTTAAATTGAGGAAGCCAATAATGAGCACTCATAATTACTCGTTTCTTAGTTTGGAAGTTTGGAGCAGTCAGTTCACGTTAGTTTATCACGCCCTGCCTTAGGCTCTCCCGTAAAACACTTCACTGGCTCTCGTAGACGAATCTTTGATCTCCGTTGTCATTTGGGAAAGTAAAGCACTTTCGGCTAAAAGCGAACAAAACCTTAGCTTTACAAAACTTGCGCAAACTAGCATCGGTATCGACCGGTTGACTTGATCTATGATGAGCTCATGGGATTTGTCGCCCCAAAAACGTGAATACGTTTTGTCAATTTTACTCAATAGCTAGCCCATCTTGGCGGTTTCTCACGCACCATTTAGCAGAATCGTATCCGCTGAGTGTCAAACCGTTCGTTCATCCGAGGCGCCAGACGAGAACATCGAGTAAGCACATAGCGTGGTGTATTGTCTGGTTTAGACTGCGATAAAGTGTATGTGTGTTTGTCTGAAGCAAAACGGTAGCAGAGCCAAAATAGGAATGGTTATGTATGGACGTGTGTGATCAATAAACCGTCTGAATGAAACGGACGACGCGAGTAAAATTCTGTCGATCGAGATTTACCAACAAGAAAACGATTTGACTGAATGCCGAAAGATGAGACGGTTCTGAGGTGCACAAAATTCAGTTGGCCCACTACTATATATATATATATATATATATATATATATATATATATATATATATATATATATATATATATATGTAACGAGTAAACACTCAGCGTTTGGTGTTTTCTGAAGCGGTTCAAAGCCATGCACCTTCATCCTCCAGCCACCTAACGCTACAGATAAGCATCACACTGACTTGAATATAACACCAACTTCAGTCTCACATGTTCTGCCTTGTCCAGTCTAATTTACGGTCAGTCCATACACACCAACACATACAGAAATCGATGAGACCACTATAACTCAGACAAAATGTCACGTGCGTAACACGGTCCTCGCGTGTTGAATACAGGATGCGCACAAAGTGTTGCTTTTGCAAACTACCAAATTAGAGAATCAATCATAGTTTGTTCAGTGCAGCCTCGGTTAGTGAGGTGGGCCATGCGTATAAATGGTTGTAATCAATGCAAGCTACTGAGCAACCATATGACGATACCACGGTCAATAACGGTTGGGTACTGCAAATGATAGTTGTACACGTCGTCAGGACCGAATTAATTTCACCGATAACAGTATCATTTATTATTTACCCGGAAACATATTGTGAATGAAAATTTTTTTCAACGAACAACAAACAGAACAATAAGTTGAATCATCTAACAGCTTAGATAACTTCTCTTCAACAGTGACTAATTCGTTCTGCCTAATAACCGATGCTTTACTCAGTGCACCGTTAGATTTTGGCAATGGAACATCTTTTTCATTTTAGGAGAACAACGGTTCAAGTGTTGAACCTGGAATAATAAAAAGCTCACGAAAACGTTCAATTAGCAGACCGAGAGAGATAACTGGTAAGTGAATGGATATGGTGTATTTTGACACAACCGTTCGACACAAAAACACTAATTATATAAAGTGTCTCACGAACTCGCATTAAGTAGCTCGTGTTAGAGTGTTTACCAAGCGGAAGAATCCTTATGAATAAAACATTACAAAAGGAATATGGTATTTGATACTGTGCTATTTAGAAAGAAAGCGTTATACTTGCTTTCTAGAAAGGAAAAGATCCTGGTATTTTATGATAAAAGAAAAAGTGGATACTGTACGTAATCGTGGACCGTGTATGAATGTCCGCCATTATTTCCCTTTGATCGTTGTGTGTAAATTGTATCGAGAAGAGAGATTTGACTAGAATAAAACCAGTGCAGTGTCGAAAACGAAGCTCTACTATGTGAAAAGACCTATCAAGAACCAAACTGGTTTTCATTGATAGACTGGAAAGTTTGTATGATTTTCAGAAAGGAACTATTGTGCAATCGACTGAATACTATAAGTGTTAGGTTAGATCGAAAGGGCTTTGTGTCTGAGAGTTGGTGTTACCACATGATTATGCTGATAAAAGGTGCTTCAGTACAATCACATGCAAAAGCATGACTGGTCACAGTTATTCGACTTGCTTCCTTATCGATTATTACCTGAAGATGAGTATACTTTTGATTAGTCGTTCCACTCGTTGAAGTGTGCACTGGAGTGGATTTTATTCACAGCACACTACGGACTATTTCACGTTCTGTTTACGATTGATGATTGCTGTCTCCAGTCAGATACAGTGGAAAATCTGTCAGTCTGTCAGTCAGTCCATACAGAAGGGAAACAAATACGGTCAGACGTGAACGTGGTTTGCGTAAAACAATTGGGCAGTGGAAAAAAGACCACCTCTAGTGTCGGTTACTCCTATCGCCCATACGGGAAATTTCGTGACAGAGAAGGACGTGTTGCCGGTGATTCACAAGGCTATACAAAATACGGGTCCATTGATTGTTTTAATGTCTGAAAAATACCTATTGCATCATAAAGAAGTTCAAATCGACGAAACAATTGTTTTTCAGTAATTCATTCTCAAGCCATTTGCAGATTACGTAGTAGACATTAGACAAAAGATCATGAACATAGACATGAATCTGCATGAATCTGCCGTCCAGTTACCTAGAAGGCGTCAGCTAGATAAACCAATCACATGATAAGGATAATTTGACTGACAAACCCCGGCCCATGATTGGTGTTTCTTCCATGTCTATATTCATGATCTTTTGTCTAGTGTCTACTATGTAATCTGTAAATGGCTGGAGAATGAATTACTGAAAAACAATTGTTTCGCCGATTTTGTCTTCTATAAACCAAATACGTTAGAAGCGGTTTGACAAAGCTGCTGCACAGTTATGCTTCACGGACGGTTGCTTTGTTTTCAGTGATGATTTAGTAGGCCACTCAAATTACCCTGACGGAGCACCATTGCTTGCCTACAAAAACAGTGTCACTCTTGACGTGACTAGATAGCGTAATTGAAGATAGTCAGATCGGACTGAGATAATCGAATTGACCCTCACTCCCTACTGGTTTTTCCGTTTTCATTCCGTTTCCAAAGCATTCACGATTCAGCATTGTTCTCTTCCTGTCCTGCTATGGTAGCTGTAATATTGTTCTCGAATAAGCTCCATTAACCTAGAAGATCCTACAGAAGGTAAACTTACGGAAAACATACTTAATTTCTCATAATCGCGTTCTCAAGATTACAATGAGCACTTTTATTGAATGTGATATACGATTCACGGTTATCTTATTATTGCATCAATAGTGTGAGCAGATACCCCTTGGTGAATGGTCCACTAGGGAATCAATACTGTGACTCTGTGATAACTTTTGTCGGTTAGTCAGGGAAAACATGAGGAACAATGACACTGCTCTCATTGTATTTCGGATATTGTAATCAGTGGGGGAGGGGGGGGGGGGGGGGGGAGGGTACGCAAGGTTTCACAAAATTTCGATAATCGACTGACTGAAATTGGTCGAACAGCTATCATCACGAACTAAAGTTCTGGGACCCTTATTTCAAAGTTCCCTTCCATGGCTGCCTCTGCCATCGTCGTCGTCACCGTCGGTCAACTTCCCCCGCGGTTGACAGCAACTTGGTTCCCAAAAAGATTGACCTGATTTTTCATGATAAGTTGAGAATGTGAACGCAAGCAGCAAACCAAATAAAAAGATATCAATCTGAGCGACCATTTTGCTTTAACTGCAGATTCTGTAATGAGTGGTTTGATGTGGTAGCCGAGTGCGGGGTCATTATTGTGCACTACTAGATGGAGCACTGATGTGTGAGTACTGTGTGACTTTCTTGTGGTTGTCAAAGTGTGTAAACTTTCTGGTCTGGATAAATTTTAGGATACTGGAGGAAAATCCTAATAGGTTGAGTTATTCTTCATTTGGCAGTCTGTGTATATCAGATGTCGGGTAAGTGCACATAAAGGACTTCAAGCTTTTCCGTCTTAATCAGTAAAGTAGGTACATCTCATTCCCATAAGAAATGTTATGGCAAGACATTGTTTCACTTCTTTTATTTATCATGAAGAAGGGTACAGTACATTGGGAAGGGAGTCGCGGCCAGTTAGAGGCTACCGAACGGGAAGTGATTTGGTGACGTGGTTCGAACCCGAGACCACAATGTCCAAGGTTCACCGTGATGACCTTTCGACCATCGCCAGTTCGTTTAACCGTCAGCTGGAGTGTGGTACATAACATTTTCATCTCAGTGAGTGGAATGCGTACGGAGTTGATCGATTATTCAATACATGTTTGCATAATCGGTTGTGAACGCTCGGGACAGATGTGTTACTCCGAATTTCTCTTGCAAAGCGAGTGAATCGCTGGTTTATTAAGGCGGAGGGGGCTGTGGAAGACTGAAATAATATCTCATTTGGAGGGTGAACTAATCAATACATTCTCACGTGGAACTTGATGGCCTGGATCATATTTCTTGGTTCTTTCGTTCAAGTAATTCATCCAAACGAATTTTCCCAACCGATCAGAGTAGAATTCGGGCTACTGTTGATCCTCATAAATCGGATGATAGAAGTTGCTTCGATGAGTTCTGGTTCTACTTCTGGGGTTTTCCGATAAAATGCTACTTCTACAGAATACAGTAATCAATATTCACCCTCGTTCAGGTCTATATAAGCCGAAGTGTGCACTGAAAACCTGTCGTTCTTAGTAGACGTAGAGAGACTTCACAGAAATCGAATGATACGAGTTCGCGAGTTCATTGTACTGTCAGCGTGCTTGCTTGCTAACCGATGGATGTCATGATAATATGAAATATGAGAACGTGATACGTCCTCGTCAGACGAAAACATTTGATTATGAAACGGAGAGAGAGAAACTAGATTTGAGTTCAGCCGCCAAGAGTTATAGATGACGTTTGAACTAATGGTAATCGATGTGCCACCTTCGATCTTTATATTTTCATGAGTTGTTTTTCATCTCACTGGTACCAAGCTTTACATATCACACCGCAGAACATTAGGATCACGCACAAACGAGTCACAAAATTTCACCGTACTTAGATATTGGCCGTCACATTTCCTCTATCAGACAAAACAATCTTTTAAACTCCAATGTTCCTAAATAGACAACGGTAGACCTGGAGTGAGCAGAGTGATTAATTAGTTTCAAAAATGTCGCTTTCGGGTCAATTGTGGTTCCACTTCTAATGGAGACTTCGACCCCGCACATCACGCCATTATTTCTCATCACATTTCACATATTTCCCACATAATTTGTGATTCTTTTAGTCCGTTTGTGTACGACCGCCGATTGCGTGTAACCATTGACTCTGATCAACCGATTGATAACGAGCGAATTGAATGATTTCACAGATGAACGAGATGGAAAATTCTACCGTAGTAAAAATATGCTCGGAAATATATTGACATAGAATTGAATTAGTTTTTCCGGTCGATTATTCTTAGTTGGGGCTCGTTGAACGTACACCCATGACGGCTCCTGATACGGATGAAACAGTTTTACCGTGATTCCATGGTTTTCAATAGTCAGATGAACGTTCACCCTGCTTGGTAAATCTCGTATTATATTCTTAGAATCTCCAGATCTGTAGGCAAGTGTTGGGTTAAAACCGTTTGACGATCCAGTCCCATGGGAGAGGTAGATGAGGAGTGATCGAATCAAAGTCCAACCGAAATCAGATTACTGATGAATATGGGCACGCAACACACAGGTGGCACAAGACAACTCTCTTGGGTGTTCCGGAGGCTGCAGATGTTCATTTGGTAGTCAGGGCAACAATTCGTGCTGATACGCAATAAATGGGTGTAAAATTATGAACTATAGTTAGGAAGTGATGTTAAAAGTGCTCGGCCTTGACAGGTCTATCAGCTGAGATGAAATGAATGAATTTTCCTAGAGTGTTACCATAATTTTGACGGTGAACCAGTATGGTAGGTCAACAAGATGTGCAGAAATACAACACTATACTCTATGCTGTATCAACTCCTACCTATTGATGAAAGTTCATCAAAACAGTAAAGTCGTTTCGTCCTTGTTTGGACTCATCATCAGAGCACGTTCACCAAGTCATGACTGGTTTGTATTCCTCTGAAAGTTCAGTCTCACACCACTCAAAGTCCCAGGAACCAGTGAGGAGGATTGGAAGTTAACACTGACTGATCAATAGCAAAGATCACTGGTACATTCGAGGGCGAAGTTTTCTAATACGTGCCCGCGCATAACTACAGTGGATGGGATACACTCCCATAGCTTCAATGACCCACTGCGCTATCAGTGATAGCCGGCAACCAGACCCTCAAACTTGAAGTGAAGAACCACTTGAAGTCCCCGTGGATCAGGTGCCGTAACGAGCCACCGAAGTTTTTTATTACCCATAAAAAGATGTATAATAAAAGGGGTAAACCGTAGTCGAAAACATACTGTAAAAAGGATATTTGCGGGGAACATTCAAGTAAGATTCACTTTGTTGACCCTATTTTTGAAAACAGAAAGATTGTAAGTGGTTGGGAATACAGAAAGAGGAAAAATGTTCCAAAGCTTTGCAGTTCCGGAAATAAAGGAAGACTGACATCTAGAGATCTGGTAGGGTGACTAGCCTCATGTATACTAGATAAATGAGAGAAAGTCATGGGAAGAGGAATTGTCGGAGCGAGTTCGGGTGAACGAAACCAAAATAATGATGATAGGAAAGAGATAGTGAAGCAACTTCCCGGCGATGGGCAAGTGCCTGCAGAGTGGAGGTTATAGAGAGGACACTGACTATTCGGACAGCCTTTCTCCGAACTTCATCAAGAAGAGGAAGAGCGATAGGTGAATACCCCATACTTGGATGCAGTATTCAAGAGTCGGGCGGATTTGAGCATTGTATAAATGAAGGTGAGCCGGTGTGAAAAAGCATCCGGCACGGTAAAGAGAACCAACTTTGTGTGTAGCGCAAGAGGCAAACTTAGATCGAAAAGGAGATGAAAAAAGAGATGAATTTACGGATAAGCTTAGTAGGAGAAGTGACTGTGGAGCGAAGGGTAGCAGAGCCAAAGGGGGTTAGCAAACGCCACCGCCGGTGGCGAACTCGTTTGTTTTCCATGCTTCGCCAACCAGCCAAATACAGCTCACTGATGTGGATCAGATAAAACAAAAAGAAGGGATAATGATGAATCGGACTGGGATGTGTTTGAAAGTGGGAAGATAAAGGTGAACAAAAAAACTCATTTCTATCGATGAACATGCGGTGAATTTAGTCAATGGAAAATGGCGCATCATCATCGCCAACCGAATTCACCGATACGATCAACAAAAAGCTTGCTTTATTTCAAAGAGATACTCTCAACAAATGGATATCCTGACTGACTTTGTGGGCAGTGGGGGAGGGGGGGGGAATCGTTGCAGAAGACAGGTCACCCACAATAGAAGGGAAGTAGGTTTCATTTTCTATTTCATTTAAAGAAGACACGCCTACTTTTATCACCAAGAAACGCATCCGGATCTGTGTAAAAAAAATAAGCAGCGCGTCATGTACCCAAGCCCTATTTTAACCTCCCAGTCAAAGGCAAGCTTCCAATGGGTATGGTCTTATGTTGTGTCAACCGGTTCGTTTGCTTACGTGGTGTAGTCCACATTAGACGTACTACCGGACGTTTTACTGATCGCATCTGGGTACGTTGCCTCAGCTGGTTTAGTCGTGGACCCCTAAAGAACAACGTGACAGTCATATGTGGTCATCTGACCGACACCAGCCGTCTGGTTGACCTGTGAGAGTCATCTAGTCACGAGGTTATGATCAAAAGGGATAAAGTGTTATCTATTGTCTGCTACTGAGGTGATGGAAATTCGTTTGAAAACTCCCTTTATGTATCGGTTGGAGCTCTAGGATTTTCTCAGTTTTTCGTGATCAAATTGATGACAGAACACACTTGACGATCCACTTTAAACTGACTAAATTGATCACAAATTCAACGACATAAATGAGTTTTTTCATGTGTATGTGTTTGTCCTCCAATGCCCCACTTATTTGCAAACATATATCAACCCGATTCATTACTGTTCCTTCTTTTTGTTCTACCTGACTGTATCTGGTCAATAAAGCACGGAAAATGAGCTTATAAGTCAATCCATCTTCTAATGCAATCACCCGACATATTGCAATTTGATTGAAAAATTTCAGTTGCAATTTCAATACAATGGATTTCCACAGATCCATTTTCGATGGTTTGACACTATCCTTTTTTTTATTCACTTCAAGAGCTCAAGTATTCAACGATCTGATTGATGTACTTGTGAATTTTTAATCGTATCCATGCACAACAATAAGTTGTCTGTGACTGTATTTGTTTGACTAACCTGATGGCACCGCAATAAAAATAAACTTTCACGTGGTACGATCCAAAAGCTGATAGTTGTTGTCAAAATAACCTATCTGAAAAATCGATCTATTCTAGTGCGGTAAAAACCATACAGACGTGATTGATCAGACGATACTGTTTGGTCACCTGTGCCGTTGCAGCCTGTGCTCCGGTTTTCGTTATGTCTAGGTGAACAGTGGACCACAGAAGAAAGAAGAAAAAGAACAAGAAAAAATAGAAAAACGGAAACATAAGTGGAAGAAAGCTGTTCCAAAGTGTCTCCAAATACAAGACGGTGAAACGTGCTTGGGTCTATGTCACTTGTATCTCGTTACTCATGTTTCACGTGAATTTGGCATGATTAATAGTACCCCGTGGCAGATATTGATACGATGCAAGTGCAAATAAACAGCAGCCGAATCGGGAAATGCTCAGTTGAAATCAATTCAATTTCAGTGAAATGCAAACCAGAACATTCACAGCCTGCGTTGCTCGAGAAAGCTTATCATCATAAGTCCACATAAGATTGTAGTTGGCAAGGGCGGCCTTAGGGCCACAACGAAATTCCGTTTTTGTGAGTATTGTCAAAAATGACGACCCTGACACTTTGAGATTTTAAAACTCTGAGAAGTCAGTCGGGTCGATGATTAAGGACCACTGTGGTATTCCATTTATTGAGCAATCACAAAAGGTCTGCCTTCGTGGTGACTGGGAATTGGGCAAAGCTAGTTCAAGAATGCAAACCAAGAAGGTCATCAACGCCGTAGCTGTTTACCGAATATCTCAACGAAAATCAAGTTCCTACTTTTGGTTGATCTTCAAACACTCCAGCAGTGGAGTAACTTGTGTATTATGACAAAATACTTCTCTTTGGGCTACTGTAAATTACGGCAGAGTGATTGGCTGAAATATACACCAAAAAGCTCCAAAGTCGTGCAGTTCAGTTCGTTAAAATAAATTGGCCCCGCACTTCTGTGGTCTGGTCCCGGTTGCTACCTTATAGCATCGTCCAGTAAAGGGCAGAATGAATGGAAGCGTCTAGTGAAAGAGATCCAAAAATCAAAGTAATAAGCGGAAATCACGAAACCAAAGAAAGACCTTGAATGCAACTACGCTGCTGGCCGCGACACCTGGCCATATCACTTAATATCTCCAGACATCTGGTAGGCTGGTCGCGTGAACCCAAACCCGGAAGTTTAACACGTTCTACTTGGTCACGCCCACTGGTCAAGGTTTACATACTTTTCTGCCATGTCAAGCGAAACACCACATCCATAGTGAAAGGAGAAAATTAGAAGAAGTTACTCGGTATATATGTGACCGAATCAGCTCCGTGCTCAATGAGCTCAGTTTTATCTGACGAACCAACTTTACTAACTTCTGTCCTAAGGTCACCGTGGCGACTCAAGTAGACATTACACAAGGGTTCCAAACTTCATTGAATCACTCGCAGTTCGAAACAACTTTTACCGCCAATTCAAAGCCCGATATAACCAACCTGACTTCATGTAAAGTAAATCGCGAATAAAGTAATGCACCATCTGTGAGGGTATCGGCAGATGCATCTGTAAACGGCCCAGTTTTGTTAACAGACGGCATGTCATGATCTACCCTTAATTGATGGTAAAGCTCAGGCCAGTGAAGCGGGTTGATGACCCATTCTGTTTGACTAAACGTAACGAAAATCGACCAATCAGCGGCCAAGACTTGTTTCAGCCGAGCGAAAAGAGATCAACCAATGAACTGTCAGAAGCTATTTTAACCAACCGGGACGGAATCAGCCAATCAGGGGCGCAACCAAAAAAGCCAGTCAGAAGACTCGGCTATGGGAGACGTTCTGAACCAGTGCGCTTGGTACCATTGTTTAGACTGCCATCGTCTAATATCCCATGTAATTTGCTTGTTTTGTATAATAAAACGAGTTGGTTCGACCATGGAGCTGGCGGGACAGTTCAAAATACCATCGTTTGAATTAAAGTGCTGTATTCCATCGAGGAAGATAAATGTAACGGAAAAGCGGGCCTGCTTTGAATGCTCCGTGATTCGTAGGTCTAGAAGGCCAATACAGATGCTCAAATTCTAACGAAAACATGATTTACCCACAAGCCATTCGCAATTGCTCAGCAAACCTATACTGAACAAAGAACTAATTCCGTTTCAATCGAACTAAATGTAATCGTGATAGACAAGCGTGAAATCTCGAAAATTGAAAGACCAGACGAAATTTCGAGGACACATCAAAAGCAAATATTATAACAAAACTTGGAAGAAGCTTTCCATAAGATGCTACTGGAAAATACATTCCTAAACGATACGACGGAAGAATGCTTGAAGCCATAGGAACCTCGGACGCCGCAATTGTGTGAATTCCAGAACTTATACTAGCCACAGATCCCATTGAAACCGATCCTGTCCACGACATGTTCTATCTAGCATCAGCTACCAGAATGGCTGGTGAAATTATCACGGCCTTTCACTGATGAACTAAACGTATACAGCCTGAAGGTTAGTTTCCAGGTTGTGTAGATGTTGAAATAGGTAAATGGGAAAGACAAACACCTCACTAGCATAGACGCAGTTCACCGGCGTATCTCTGCTAGACTTTAGCAAAACTGTCCTCAGTTTTGCGCTGGACGAATACACCAAGTTTACTATTCCCGTAATGGAAATGACAAGACTCTTTCTGATGTCCAACGAGAAGATCGTTGCTGTTTTCAAGGCTGACGCTTCCGCGTAATTGAAGGACTAGTCATGGGCAATCCCTTCAGTTCGATTTTGACAGATGTTCCCATAACAGGCCTAACGAAGAATTTCCATAATGAAGTTTTGAAATAATACTGTGCAAGCAATACGTGGATGACCCCCGACAGAGCCGACCCGAAGTCTGATACATTGGACTTATTTGGCGATCTCACTGTCGCTGTGAATCCTAGCGTCGCTGCATGAAAGTAATGACGGCTTGTCTTTCCTCGATGTTAAAATATTCCGAAAAAGCTACAGAATTATCCACTGATAACACAAATAAACAGGTCAGTATTTGAATTCCACCGACTTGGCCCTAATTTGGTAAAACCAGGACTAGTATGAACACTTTACGACAGTTCGAGGAAAATATATACACCAGATACTACCGACAATGAAGTGGAAGTTCAAATTCCTTGTGAACGGCTATCCCAGTTCGATGTTAAAAAGCACGGCGTCCAGCATCTGAGAGAAGAACGACAAATATCCAAAAACCTTCGATCAAGGGTGACGACGTGAGTAGATTGTTGGACGGCGGTGGTCAGACCGTCAGGACCGTGGGCTTTCGACCCTTCCGTCCCGGGTTTGAGCCCTCGCGCCGCTGCCGGTCGTTTTCCTCAGTTGTCAGCCTTAAACTGGCGGCGACCCCCCTCCGCCCCCCCACACCTGAAATATTGTCCAGTTGCTAAGTAGTAAAAAGGGAGAGGTAAAAAAGGACATTTTCTATTTTCACCCATCGAATGAGCTTACGACATGCCCACTGTAAAGGTATTTGCCGACTTGTCGATAGACCGCCTAGTTCCATTTGCAGACAGCGCGTGTTCGTCTGTCAAAATCGATGACAAGTCTCAGGCCAGTGAAGCGGGTTAATGGTTCAGTCAGTTTGTGACGAAACTAAAAGAAACCATTCAATCAGCCTCGAACAGTTGTCCTTACCGAACCGAGCGGAGTCAACCAATCAGCGGCCGAACGTTGTTTTAACGAAACGCAAAGGATTCAACCAGTCGGTGACCAAGATTTGGTTTAACCAAAAGTAAAGGAATCAGCTAATCGGAGATTTGAACTAACTAGCCACTCAGAAGACCCAGTTGTGGGAAGAGCTCTGAACCAATGAGCTTCGTAAAATGATTTTGATTCCGGTCACCTAGTGTTTTATATAAACTGTTTGTTTTTGCAAAATAAACGAAATGATTCGGAGGCAGATTTTTCTCACTAGAGCTGACGGGAAGGAACAAAAACCCACCAACTGCAATCAAAGAGTAATTTTACTGAGAGCTGTGCGATCTCTTACGCAAAACAAGTCCAGTTGATGTGGTCATTTTTGAAATAGTTATAAATGCTAGAGTAGATCAGCTACCACCGATCAGAGAGCATTTATGAGGTTCTATTGGGCTAGATTCCTAACCTTTGGGAAATGAGGAAGGGTTTTTGGTTCAATGCTGTGATCGTTGAGTGTTCCTCGCTAATCCGAAATTGAAACTATAATCAGCGGTACGCTACTCGGTGTCCTCCCTATTCTAGCCAAAAAGGAACCGAGAACAAGCATATTGCGATAAGCCGCAAATGGTGCAGTCGCATACAAACTCAGTAATACACTCCTCTTGACCCTGACTAAACACTACGTTGCCTTAGGCTATCGATGTTTTTGTGTGCTCTACAAAACGCCTGCTCCAGCGACGGTATGCTTGCGATATGCTTTCCCAAATAGCCTGCCTACCTGTCTTCCAAGACGCCTGAAATGAACTCACTTGATAACATCAACCAGCACCGGTCGCTTGTCAAGAATGTTTTGCTTCCCGCTTGACCGGTGATTTGTGGCCTTTTACGTCACTCTGTGACACACTGGATCCCCTCCGGATCTCTACGCGTTCTCAACGCTCGCCAGTTATTCCCGACTGGAACTGAGCTTAATGAAACACGACAGGCAACCGGACGTGAACTAAACGCAAGTCTTCGTAGGGATCGCAAAATTTGGTAGGCGTAAGGTACATTGCAGATGAAGTGTGTTGCCGCCATGGAAAACTCCCGCAAGCTGTTCCTTCTCATCCACGTCACCGGTAGGAAACCTGAAAAGTGTGAGTGAGAATATCTTCCAGACTGACGGCAGCAGCTTTTCGAACGCTGGGCAAAGCGCTTTAAGACATTATTTAGCTGTCCTACAACGTCTTTCTCTCCAGAGGTCGTTGTGGCGCACCTCCCATAGTCTGTTCCAACAGATCCATAAGGAAGTTCAAGGCTTAGGATGGCACAAAGCACCAGACTCCGGCGGCTAACCGTGGCCCTATTTTGAAAAGGGGGAGTACAGCTCGTAAAGAACTTCGTGTTTTTTCTCGAAGGTTAGGAAGTCTGAACAGACCCCTCTTTGTGGGGAAATCAGTTGTCGTCCCCATCTTCAAGAAGGGCTCAGGCAATAACTGCCTAATACGCGTATAAGACCGATCTCGATAGCGCTGAACTAGATTATACCATACTCTCCGAACTTAAATTCGAGGGGGTCGGGCTGGGTTTTGCCCCAGTTGTGGACGCATCGATCGAATCTTCACCCTCCAACAACTCTTAGAACACGGTTATGCTTTCCAGGGACCAATTTTACTCTTAACCATAGACTTTCGCGCTGTCTTTGACTTCGTCGACAGGATCACACTATGGAACTGTTTGTCAAGATATTGAGTACCTGAGAAGTATGTTCCGGCCCTCAAAGATTTGCATCGTCATATCCCAGGTCGCGTTAGGGTCTACAACAAAAACAACAACAACAACATCAACGTATGTCGTCTCCAGTGTAATTCAACAAGGCTACCCCACTGTGGTATCCCGAAATTCCGCAGTCAGAAGGAAGGCACGCTTGCACGGATGAACGTGTATTCAGTACCAACGTACGGTGAGCGCACGTACAAGCAAGCAAGTGAAAATGCAAACACTCAGGCAAGTGCCTGAGTCGGCTTTGTAAGTGAAGGAGCAAGCCAAGTGTACAGTCGAATTAGACCACGCCAGGTCGTCGAACACGTGGTACCACCTGGTTGGTCAGCGCTTTCTCGAACGAAGCATGACTAACGTCAACTATGTACGTGTGTGTACGACTGGAGGCGTATGGCAGTAATTGCGGGGGATTGAGATCAAGTAGACGCAATGGGCGTGTGCGTGCGAGAATGTCTGTCTAAGCACGGCCGTTCAAGCCGAACACAACACTCATATCCTTATTTATTTTCAGTTTTGCCATGGTGGGTATACTACGGAATGCCTTGTTTACTCTTTTACGCGGTGGAGTTGAACTCCTCACGAGGAATAGAGCTATTTACTTGGAATGTGACACCTCCTTGATGAGTGACAATAAACAGACGCTTCAGTACGCTCTGAATTGCATCACGATTGAAATATTCAGCTATGGTATTCACTTTACCCCCGGCCAGGTACAGAGTAAGTTTGCGAAACTGGAAGAAGGCTGTGTCTGCAATCAGCCCGTATGATGATCAGCTGGAAGTAATAGATAGGGTTAAGTACCTCGGGAGCTTAATGAAGGCTGGAGGTGGTCGCATTACTAATAGCGATAGATAGATCAGCTCTCGCCAATCAATGACACATGTGGTGCCGCTGGGACATCCGACTCTCTCTTGTGCGACGGGTGTACAACACCACCGTTCAATGTATTGTGCTTTACGGTTGCGAGGATTGGACCCACCGCGTTGATACTCGACGACCTTTTTTATTCGACCACCGATGTCTCGTGTCTGGTGGGAACATCGGGTGGGTAGTGACCAGGTCCGTCATCGTGTGTTGGGTGCGGATAGAAGCTCTCTAACGGAAGTCATGAGATTGGATGTCTGATTTCTCCGTGAGGCCATAAAGATCCCAGTAGTTGAAGAACTTCATCTCTCTAGATGTACCACCAGTTTATCGATCTCAACTGCAAACTTACTTGGGGCTTCTATCATCTCTGGTAATTATGTTCATGATCAGATAAGCCTTCGAAATTCTATTTTACGTTAAGCATTACAAAAGATTGGCATGATCACGGACGCCTGTCGCTGGTGGTGGTGAGGCGGTTATCATTGTGAACTTCAGCTCTGGAGTTCCCGGGTTCGAGTCTCGCCGCTGGCCGTTACTCCTCTTGCGCAAGCGTGGAATGTTGCACCATTTATGTATGGCAAATAACGAAGGAAGCAAAAAATTACTAACGCTACTATCTGTTCGGGAGAATTCAATAACTACTCGTGTAAATTGACTGGGAACAAGTGATATCATGGCGAACGACCTAATGCAATGGTATGAGTCGAGATCGTTATGTAATCTGTGTCATTGTGGAAAAAAGCAAACCGAAGGCGAAGAGTGATAGACTCAAAAATAATCATCATTTTTAATTATGTTTTCATTCGGGGTCTGACATACCCATTCTCAGTAATCGTTTGGTTGGTGTTCCAGTGCTCCACTCACTGTGAGACAGAGCTAACATGATCCGGAACGGAAGAGTGTAGTCCTTCACCCCTTTTTCGTGTATTCCCCATTTATCTGGTCTAATTTTACTGGCTAAAATAAGTTGGTCATGGGATTTCGTACTGATCAATACCAGAATTGTTATTAGAAAACAGAAAGATAATATTGTAGGGCTTGCATTGATTTTCACGCCATACACGGCCGCCTCAGTCGTCGGACGTTCTATCGATTCGGTTTTTTCTCCTCTCTTCCACGTCACCCACTCGTGTTTACTTCGTATGCGTATCGATCTGTGGAGTCAGCTGACTCTACGGATGCACACAAACACGCGTGCACGGTCCTTTCGTGTGCATGCTTAATCGTTCACTTTTCCGATAAATGCATTTTCAGTAGCACCACATCTATATTTTCGCTACAATATCTGTTTATCAGATAGAGTATACAAGTGAGCACCAAGGCCATTCTTTGTGGGCAATTGTTCGTGGCCGATTATCCTCAGAATATGTTGGATTCAGCGGTTCACTACCGGGCCGAATGAAATCTGTGTGAATTTTGGGAGCAACGATACCGCTGAAGACTCACTTAGACCTGTTAACTGCATAATTTACCACTGAAATGACTGATATGTTCTTCGTCACTATCACACCTCAAAACAACCTACAGTAATAGCAATATGTTACCGCGTGTATCTTCCTTCTGTTTCGTAGCAAGTTCAAATTACCATTCCCGGAAGATGCACAGTCTGTCCGAAGAATTCGGGATCATCTCGATTCGGTCAAACAAATGCAAACAATGCTGTCGCTGATCCACTGACTGGCAGGATCCAACACAATTTCCGTCGCTAAGCAGTAGTAGCTGTTGTACGTTTTTGGCTTGAAATTTAGTAGTGTAAACTGAAATACGGTCGTATGTCAGGATTTTGACCAAATTAAGGTGATCCCGAATTTTTCGGACACTGTACATTTAGAATATCATGCATTAGAAACAGATTTCCCGAAATTTTCCAGCGTTACGAACAATTATTTTATTGTCAGTGTGTGTAAAAAACATTACCGGAAACTCATGAACAATTTCTCCATGCTATTGGACTTTATGTTGATGAAGACCGGTAGCGGAACCGTTCTAATAGACAGATAGATGACGAGAAAAACTATATTTCTCACTGATCTAAACCATTTGATCGGTCACATTCGTGGTTCCCCGAGTTCATAGTCCACCGGAATCAAGAATCGAGCAGCAAAGGTCAACTGATGCGATAATGGGTGACCAGATTTGTTTGGGTAGAACAACTGTTTTGGTCACCGGTTGAGAATGTACGTTCAGAGTACAGTGTTGGACCTATACGGCACGGTCAGATGGATGTACTCGACAGGTGTGCGCATTTCATCACACCCGCCCGAAGCCTGATTACACTTCCGGATTCATCGAGTATTTGTTTTCTATGGAAGCCTGTGGGCTTCGAATTGACCATGTCGTTCACCGGAATAACATTTTGCACATTTTCGACGGATTTTTTGTCGTATTTATCATTGAAACTCCTCAAAATAACACCAAATGTTGTCCCACAGGGGTTACTTTGTAAAGTCTACATGTTTTTATGTTTTTGGAAAATCCACTTGTATTCTTCACATCGAAAAGTCGGACGCCGCGAGCCGCAAAACGCCATAATGGAAGAATTCGGTGACAGAATGCGTAATGAGTTGAGTCGGATCATGAAAATGCGGAATGGGACAATGAAAAAGCACCGTGCGTGATGGTAGGTGGGTTCTAGACGATGTCTTACGGAAAAATCTCATATTATGGTGATATTATCAAGCGATGTGTTGTACAATCAAAATCCCTCAATATTTGTGAGAACCTTACTGACTACCTTAATTTCTGTCTTCCAAATTGCTATCCGTTTGAAACCACCTATATACAGACCGATAGATTTTCCTCTTCCTTACTTAAACGACTACGTAGAGGGAAAGCACATGCCTTCGAAATCGGGAGAAAGTCTGAAGTAAAGCGGACTACCGAACCGATAACATTTGAAATCGAACACCTAAAAAGCTATATGTGTGAGGGTAACTGCTGACTCATGATCGATAGTCGGCCAAGTCCCGTCAGCAATCAGCATGCCAGCAGGTTAGTACTTGAGCCAGCGGATGCGCAAGCGACAAGGTCGATAGGATGCAAACGGATTTCTGTCAAGTGGTAACTGGTCGTATTACTAATCAACCAATCAAAAGACAGCCAACTTGATGCAAGGATGAACCAGTTGGTTTTTGTTACAACGATTGATGACAGGGACTGTTTCGTCTCATATAAACGATGTTCTGCGCTGATACACTGAGATGATTCGAGGGTAGGAAAGTCTTAACAACGGATTTAGTGGGAGAGAACAAAACACTTAGATACCATTCTGGAAACTCCAATTGTCAGGACACGTGGCGTGGTGTGAAAAAGCTTTGTGGCAATTATTCAAAGATCGGGAACAGTTCCGTTGACGGCGAAGAACTCAACAAGGGTTTTGGTTCGCTACCTCCGGCTGTCTGTTTTTCTGCCTATCGCAGCACTAGTGAGCCTCCTCAAATCGAGTCCACGACTGTTTGGAAGCAGCCGAGTACACTGAAGATCAATAAAGCCTCAGTCTCTGATAGTTTATCCTTTGTTGTCCTGAAAGTGTGCGCCGATGCCCTGTCGGGTCTCCAAGCAGATACTTTCAATTGTTGTCTGAAAAACGGTATAATTCCCAACATATAGAGACATGTAAGGATAACGCCTGTCCCAAAAATGGAGCCTGGTGCGTACCGCTCCGTTGCATGTATATCTGTGATGCTGAAGACGATGGAGACGATTTTACTGCCAAATATTGTCACTGAGAGTGCCGCGAAAGATATCTATCAGTTTGCGCATAGATCGGACCAATCCACTTTTGATGCCATAACCTGCTTAGTAAACTCTGTTGCGGCTGCTGTAGATAAGAAATGTAAAATGGTTAGGATATTATTCCTGGACTAGGAAAATGTTTCCCGCGGTCTCGATAGGCCAGTGTTATCCAATCCGTTATCCGAATCAGGAGTCAATCACAGCTTATGTAGAACGACTCGTGACCATTTCGCTGACCGCGCTCAGTCTACGTTTTCTATTATAATGATATCTTCTCCACTTCCTGTCATTTACGGTGTCTTGTAGGGTACTATCTTTTTGCCTTGCTTCTTTTTCTTGTACGTGAAACAATTACCTGTTCCATCTTCTTTTATTTCATGTAAATATGCAGATGAGGTCGCTTTTCGATGAGGTCAATTCCATAATCCATAGTAGACTAGACGATATAGTAAATTGGTCCTGTTCTCGTTTTATGAATTTAAATTCACCTAAATGTCACGATATATCATTTTATTTATCGTCCAGGGGATCAAATCAAAACAGTATTGGCAGACTCCCTCTCTTTTCTGTACACACCTGATCGTCCACAATTGAATACCTTGGTGTTTTACTCGCCCGCAATCTTTCGTGGTTCATGCACATCAGTGAGGTATTTTGCAGAGATACGAAGCTGTCTTTTTCCTCTTTCAGACGTAATAAAAAAATCGCATAACACTTTTGTGTGGAAAATTAAAACACAAGCCTTGCATTTGATCTATTCTTGAAGCAAATTGCTTTACAAAGACGGCCGGTAGGTAAGCCGCATTGATTTTATCTCTCTTCAGACCGACTATCAGTGAAATGATGTTAGAGGTAGTTAAGACATTCCTTACACAATTTATCAGAATGAGATATCTTTTAAACGGGTCTTTTTCGCTAATAAAAAGTGGCCCTTTGATATTCTAGACTGAGGGCATTACTGTTGCGTCTCAAACAAAACTGCGAATGGATCAGAACCGGTTGATTGAGTGCGCATCACGCTCACGGTATGGACACCGGTCGAGTTAGACGAAAGTGGTCGATAGCATGCAATACTATACGGACCATTGGTTGTCAAGGTTATGGATAAGCAGACACGTTGCAAGTGGGTTTAATCAAAGCTGGAATGCTAACGGGAAGAGATGAATGAATCACGTGAACAATAGATCAAACAAGGCGAATCATGCCACAATAATTGCTTTCATTGGGAAAGTGGAAACGGTGTGAATCATTTGAGCTAAAAATCTGGTAACAAGACCTCTATAGTTTCAAACAATTTATTCAGTTTACCAGGATCCAGTTTTAAGAATGCAAGCATCAAAGCAGTTCAGGGCAGGATTGGTTGCCATTATCGAAAACCCATAAACGGAGATTGACTAAATACTATAAATGTCAGGTATATCCAGAAATATGGACGGTGAGATTTTCTTTCCGTTATCGGTAGGGGTTGAATAGTTCGGTTAAATTCGAACAACCATTAACGAAGCACTGCATGCTGCTGTTCCCATTGGTATCTCATAGCGGGAACCTTATTCGTAAATATAAAAAATCGATAGTACGAAAAGAGTAAGGCGAGAACTACAAACGGTAGTATCAAGTCGGTGGATAAATGTTATGAATGCAAGAATACCACTGATCGCGACACCCGGTCATATCCTTTACAGCATTTAACCATAAAGTGGAGGGATCTCTTGCACCCCACCCACACGATCAAGTTCACTAGTTAGGCTTTTCCTACCTTCCTTCCATGCTATGGACTGGGCACTCTTATTCATCTTCAAATCATTACAACCCATAGCGAACATTGCGTGCTGAGGAACCCTATCCCGGAACATGCGTAACACGTTTCCCAGCCACCTTAGCTTGGTGTGCTTTAGTGTTTCAATTGGTGATTTGTTTCGTGTATTTATTATTCTGCGTCCAACCGCAGCACTGCTGATAAGGTGAGTACTGAACATCCCTAGTACACTAGAGCGGTACGCAAACCAAAACTCATCACTGACTGTCAACTTTGACAGTGAGCGTCCTTGATGCACAATCGGGCTCACTACCACTCCTCACAAATGGGTGTCATGTGTCTTAAAACTGCCCCACAGCAACCATGCAGCAATGGGATTTATTTCATTTGCTGTACTCGTATTTAGGTACAAAACAACAAGAGACAGAATATATGAGGGAATGCCTCTCTCCGAGACAGCGGAACGTCAAATTCACGTGAGTGGACTACGAAACAAAAATAGTGAATGCTACTCAGATCAGCTGAGTGAAAAGTCGCTTTCACGCAGCTAAGAGCAGATACACAGCAATGGAGTTTAGCAGTAAAATTTCGTGTGCCCAGAAATAAAAATACGTGGTATAAAGTATTTATTAAAGTAATGTTCTAACCAGCTGACTTTGAACATGAGTCACAGAGATTTGTCTAGACAAGCAAAGCAAAATTGCACCAAAAAAGTAATACCAATACAAGAGCCATATCTCGAAACCCAAAACATTCTCTCTCTGCCTCTGGTTAGGTTGGCTGATAGCACCAAAACTTGTGAAAAATTCCGTGCCTGGTACGTTTCAAACCAGTCTCATTACGAATAGTTTTGTTTCACCTGCATTTTAGATGCAAGAACCCATCTAAACCACTCTGTATCTTATCACCTTCGTCTCTTCGCATTTTCACGTCAGGGCAATCATCTCAGTTGTTTGCCGTACTAAACCAGAGTTTTATTTGGTTAGTTTCAATGGTGATATACGATAATATCTTGCGTTTAATTATGTAACAGATTGATGGAAGCACCTCTGATGAGTCGAAGTTTCAGTGCCATGATACTACTTTCAAGACTCCCAAATAACCCCCATGTTTAGTTTCATTGACCCTATGTCTTCCGAGAGTAATCTTTCTCGCAATGGTCTTGAAGACACCAACTTAAAATGCAACTTTGGAAATAATGGGATGATCTCTCACTAATTTGTACGCCTCCTCTTGATGAGTTCTTGGTAGTGTTTGAGCGTACCAAAACATTTGGCTGGGCAGACAGTCATCTATAGACTTATTTTGCTCCATGACAGATTGTAGTTTTTGTCAGTTATATAGTAGCAAGCGATCGGTGTAGTGAAGCTAATCCGGGGAGTCTATCTGTCGTTGTGGTATTCATAACCTATATAGTGGTAAACTGTTTGGCTGTTACATTCATGCAATCCGTAACATGTAGACCTTTTTCGACTTTGGTGCTCGTTCAACATTTCCAACGTGCGATTTTCACTTTTGCCCGGATACATCAATTACTTGTCTTGCCCAGTTCGATGGTGGGCAGAATGTATGCGACCGTCCACCAATATTGACTTCGCAACCCCCAGGGTTACCTAAAATAAACTAATGATTTTCATGTTTAAGTCGAATCAATAAACGCTTTTATGCACCCTATGTAGGGTGAGTTTTCAGCATGTACGTGACTTACAGTGGAATCTAAAAGAAAGAATTTTACGGGCTCATCGGAAGGTGCGGATAGATCTGTGGAGAAGAAACAAAACAGTACATACAATTTGATTATTGACGAAGGTGAATAACAAGATCGTCGATTACTTGGTCGCGATCTACGAGTAAGCGGACAAGGTAAAGGACGAGTTTATTTCTACATAGAGACGTGCGTGGACGAATTATTTTGAATTTTGAACCGGTGGAAAATAGTGAGACTGCTTTAGAGAGTGTGCAATGAAGACAATGATTTGTGTTGGATAGCAGGCTATTTGTGAATTTGTCACAAGCATCAAAATGCTTGCTACCAGGAGAGAGCAATTTCAGAGATTTGGTGATGAGATCACAATCTTTTCCTTTTAAACCGGGAAAAATAATGCGAGAGCAGTAAAACCAAAGAGGGAGAATGGAAACGCGGTTACAAATTAAAGTACAAGATTGTAAGGTACTCTAAATTTTCGTAGTCTGAATGATAGGAAAGAAAGCTTACTGACTTTAGTGGAGACTGTTTCAACGTGACTACTCCAACAAGAGTTGTGAGTCACAGTAACTCCTAGATAACGGACAGAAGAAGCAGTAGGAAAGCGTTATGAGATGTCATCAAAAGCAGTTTGGTAGCTTGATCCACAAGCAGGATTGAAGGGCACGTCGATGTGCACAAGATGAATTGAACTTCGAACTTTTTACTGTTGCGTCTTCCCAATTTGGTCATGAGCCTAGAAGCACCCAATCACGAAAGACGTCTAAATTAGATGTGGCATGCGTGATGATTACAAAACACACCTTAGTCCGTCATCGCACAACGTTTGAGCTTCGAGCTGTCCCACAGTAAAAATCAAAGCTATTCCTTCCGCTTGCCTGGAACAGATCACGCTCAAAACACGTGAAAAAACGTGTATTGACAGTACTACAATAAATGAGCGAAAAGCTAGGAGCTTCATCGTATAGTGTTACGCCGGCCGGGGTGACCAACATTATGAATTGATACAAAAGTAGGAGAATTTACCAATCAGGAGGGACTTATGACGTCAAAGTGGAGAATTCAAATCGCCAAAAAGATGAAAGTATTGGTTTACTCGAAAAGTAAACGTCCTCAGGGGAAACTAATGATCACAATGAAATCAGTGTCTAGATATTCTGGTGCGCTTGATCATCCCTTCAACAATTGCGAAACACATTTTTGACGTTCACAGAGCAGAAGAGTGACCGTTCTGGAAAGTACACGTTACAACTACGGGGTTTGGAGGGAGAAGTTGAAAAAGTTCAATTGATGGGTTTGTGGATGCATATGCGGATGGGCGTGGTGACCAACCGACTATCTGGATGGATATTGTTGTGTCCAGCATTAGCACTCTTAAATGAGCACAGATCACTCCATTACGGCACTCATTCTGGTCAGTGACTGTTATTATTGCATACTCTCATTGAGTCACATTTCGAATGAATCAAAGCAAAAAGAGGTGGTCTCACATATTTCAACGGCAACAGAATATTACGGAACGCTTGTCTGTGTGTCCCGTCAGAATAAGAAGCTAGTCCAACTGGTTCGATTTTGATCAATCTCGTGAACCGACCACGCATGATTGATCGTACATTGGAACTGAACCAAATTATGCGCGGGTCAGTCGATTGAATGGCACACCGTGACAAGGGGCTATTGAACCCTGACCTTTGTTTAAGGTGACATTCACGCCGAAATGAAAGAAAAAAGCGAAACAGGCAAGACTGGAGAAGAGAGGAACAAACAAGTATAGCGACAAGGACGTAGAATGATATTATTACTTTTCTTAGTGGAGCGGAAACAGCTGTTCAGCAGGCGCGTCAGACTTGGCTCCAGATGATGATGTGGTAAAACCATAAATGTTACTTGTGTTGAGTCAACTGGAAAGCTTCTGTGTGTGAAGTGTTATTGCCAAATGGCTAATGACCCAGGCGTTTAATGAGTAGATCACGGATTGAGTGTCTTTACTCCAAACCAGAAACCCACGCTATGCATTTGCTGTTAAAAATTGCTCATTTTGAGTCACATCGTGAGTGGCGCAAAGTTCGACCCTATGTTGCGTACTTTTGAAAATTTGTGTCACAGACATTGTTGTGTGTTGCTTTTCTTGGTCACGTGACATTGTGGGGCTTGTCCGTGCGCCGTGGGCATCCGCTTGTGATTCACTCCTTTTCCGTCCGCCTTACACTCGCGAATCCGACACCCGACTGCACCACATTCTGCACTGCCCTACTCTATCGATGACATACGGCCTACTTCATGTAAAACTGATATATTGATTGACATCCTTCGTTCACTTGAGACATTTTTGTAGTTATGATTGCCGTAAGCTGATTCAGAATACATGTTCGCCCTTAAATGCGTTTTTTGTTCCGTCTATCGAATTGTGGGATAAAACAGATACTGCGCTATGAAATGGTCTGACAGATTCTATGAACCAAGGAACCATACAGAGGGGCACTGTTGAGCCACCTGTTGTCTGGAAGGATCAATTAATAATGGTTTTCTGAAGTCGATCAGCGTAGCACTTTGGATGACGATTAAGCAAATAATCATCGAAAGAAACAGCCTGTTGGTTTACACACCAAATAGGCACAGAGGAGAATTGTACGACACCTTTCAGTACCTCACTGAGCACCTACCACTTGCCGAATTTCACAATCGGTCAACCAAGAGAACTTTCCCCCGTTTACCTTCCGTTTTCTCAACTGAGTGTACGGGGCTGAAAGTCAATCCCGATAAACGGATAGAACACAACGGTGAATGAAAATCAGTAACACACACAAGGGATCAGGTGATATACAAGTGCTCAAGCTTCGCATCTCGGTTCCCAGTTAGCAAACTGCTTTCCTGTGAGACAAATCACCGAGTCGAAGCCTGGATTGCAGACCCCGGAAAAATTACAGATCCGATTTCATCGCCACTCAGGTATCCGAACCGTTTGTATCGGTTCGACTTCTTCGTAAGAAAGAAAAACCTGCACTATAAGCAACTGAGATAGGTAAGCCACTCGGAAATCTACAACGCAAACAAGGAAAAACTCTCTTCTAATTTCCCGTTTTCCGGATTTAAAACCAATGCAACACCTCGATAATAGTACCCTGGAAACAAAAAACAGAGTCCTATTTTCCGACCGAAACGTGGATATCATTTCACCTCAACATCTATACACTGTCGGCTGACTAATATTTTAAAAAACTCAAATAAGTATGCAAGACCTGATGTGGTGATTCTGTCCTATTCATATGCAATTCGAGAAAACCCATTTGGACCAATCAATGTTCATTTGTTCAATGTACATTCCAATCACTATTCATGCATTTCCGCACACAAACAAATGCACCACGCGCGTATGACTCACCTTAGTCCAACCACGGATAGTGACTGTTGCCGTACGCATGTTTCGCGCGCATGAACAACTTCCAAATCACGTAACAATGACTGGCAGGTTTGTGCCCACCAATCATATTGCCTATGGATTAATATGTGCCTGTACGCATTCCGTCACGTATTTCATGCCAATATAAAGGTCGAATTTTACATGCCAAAGGAACAATACATTTCAGTGCCAGTTGAAGTGCTTTCTGATTTCATTTCGGGCAACTCGGTCACTACACCCCACCTCGGTAATCAAGTTCCGCCCTTCGGACAAACAGCTTCGGTTTCAGCATATTAAGCGATTCGGTATGTAGTGCAAGGGGTCAGTTCGTTGTCGACTTTGTCCTGAGCATCACGACTGCGCCGGCGCTGATGGGCAGGCACTTGCGTTCTGTGTGTATGAACTATAATACATTGATGCGTTGATGTTTGATCATCTTTTCTTCATGTACGCCTAATGACTATTTAAATTACTATGCCGACGTGACGAATAACATACCGACGTGGACGTTAAGCACAATAACAAACTGGCCACTGACTTGAGATAAAGCAGAAGACGAAAATCACGAGCCACGGAGAGTCTGAGTGAGAACCTACAAAGAAGAAGCGTACAGATTTCAAGCGGTTATTCGGGAATCACACGAGTGAGTGCCATATTGACCGCCGTCAATGGGGCAACTTGGTTGTCAACAAAGTTTATGTGTGCCAGAAATCGACGAGATGTCACATCAAATTTAGTTCACGTGAAGCCAAACAGGAATTCTGCTCAGACATGTTTCTTAATGTGCGTCGCGCTTGATAGCGATGGCTTCAACGTCCACATTGAATGTTTGGATGAGACAGAGAAGCAAATAAAAGGTTCACTTGCTACTTCAACCAATCGAACCGGCAACGGCGATCTTCTCATCTAATGGCGTTGTGACAGCGAACCAATTTTTGCCAGTGCAAATTTTTGCCATAAAAAGTGGCATCAACTCGTTGGCGTCCCCTTCACAGTTCTGAGTTCCTATTGACCACATTACCGTTAGCTGCCACTGGAATGGATCAATCGAAGCTCTCCACTCCGATCATACCACTTTGTGCATTATTTTGTCTAAGCCTCATCTGTAACTGCATTGACTTATCAACATAAACCTTTTTAGTGGAAAATCCATTTGCGTTTTTACCATCCAAAATTTGGACGCCGTGAGCCCGAATCGAACGGACGACAATCCGGCAGCTGAGCTATCGCGGTAGGGCCGATTGGATGTGAATAACGCAGGTGAATATCCAATGATACGGGAACCACTATTTCAATGATACACATCAACTGTTCTGGCTTTATTTACTGGACGAGCCTCTTCGGTCACTTCCCAATGGAATGAACAGCACACGGCTGAACGTAATCCAGTGGATATTGAAATATATTCACAGAATTTACTAGTGGCTCAGCTAGTGGCTAGCATATACCCGGTAAGCGGAATATCGCCGGTCCGATTTCGTCTCGCTTCGTTGGACTTTTGGATGGGAAAGATACAAGTGGACTTTCCATTGTATAAGATTCAGGCTCCACCGTGCCAATAGTACATGCTGTGAAGATATATTATTCTTGCATTTGTGTTCTTTACCGACGTCGGGGAAGTGTCCACTTAGAACTCTACGTCTCACATGAGATCCAATCTGATTTCGTTTTCCTGATCTTTCAAAGTTTTTGGTGATCTGCCCACACTAAATTATTTTTAAGACCACGATATGATGGAAATGGAGAACAGCACCACCACGGCCACGCATCCCCTCTGAGCCGCAATGGTGTTTGTTGGTCGAATTACTGTCTAACATAGAGACAGTAAACGGTGCCGAACATCCGCCACAAGTTCTGATACCCTTGATAGATCTAATTACTGTAATGTGGATGCGCAACTTCTGTTCTATTCCTCTTCCCTGTTAAACAAGTATATGTTATCTGCATCACAATAGCGGCAAATTTTGGTTATAAGTGTCCGCGTCTAGGAACCTCGAGCTGGAATGTATTTATCAAAAAAATGAACCGAAATTCATGAGATCAATAATTGTAATTTTCTTTCCTCTCAAATTGATTTAACATTGTAAGTAGTTCTGTCAATCGTGCGCGCGCGAATCAAACTACTTCGGATGCCGTATAAGCGAGCCATCGATTTTCCGTGAAATATTGGCCAACAGAAATCGCAACATTCGTGAGAATATTCGGGATGAGTTCGTCAGGGCATATCGACCGGTTCCGTGAGGAACAGGACAGTGGATGGGCGGGAGTGAGAGTATACAAGTCGTTGAGCTAGCCGGTTTCCAATGGGAATGTCTGTCCGTCTATCCACTTATCACCCATTGGCAAATCCACTGCCAGTCTGTCGACCTCGATACCCGCCTGACCACTGATCTGTCTCTCTGTCTATCCTTTTCGTCCTCAATTCACTCGAGTTTCATAGGTAGCAGGAAATCCAGCGTCAGTTACTTTTGGACTAAGCTATCCTTTTCATGGTTGGAATCAATCAAAACTAAGAACGATAGATTTCAAACTATCAGAAACCCGTTTTGTTTAGAGCGACTCTCAAAAATTTGGTTTAGGAAGGCGCATGACCAATGGGACGTGCCGATATTTAACCGTTCTGAAGACACATTTTCTCAACACGAATGGGTGCTGTGTTGGAAAGGTTCATAGTACAGACCAAGTGACGTGGAGAAAATCAGGCAGACACGTGGTCTGTACAAGTTTGGTATGAGACTGACGTGACTGCATAGTTCCATTTTTATACGACTTTGGGGTCGGTCGGCAGGTGGATGAACTGTTCAAATAAGAAGTAAAACAAAACGCAACAAACGGATGGTTTTAGTCAAACAAAGGTCATCTAGTAAAAAAGTCAACGTATTAGAGTACGGCACAAAATGCATTAAGCAGTCCTCCCCGAAAGCGCCGATAGTAATGGATACCAGTTAGCAGCTCAATTATGGATTGTGATTGGTAAATGGCGTCCAACATGACCCAAGTGGGCCGACACGACTAAGTTTTTTTCTAAACTGCACTTGACCACATGCAGGTGATACTGATTCAATTCGATTCACTTTAGCTACGGTTAAGCATTGTACTTGATAGCTTACGGCCTATGGGACTGAGTCAAAAGACATAAGAGAGCAGAATGACCGATAAATACTATTCGTAGGCAGTAATCCACTGTCACCCGACTCGTTACCAAACCTGACCTATTGTGGCCTTATGTGGTTCTTCACTCCCATACTCAGGATCAGGTTGCCGGTTATTCTTAATAATGCAGTGGACCATCGAGTGTACCCCCTCCGCTACACGCATGCCCAAGCACGTGGTAAAAAAGAACACTTCGCAGAGATATCCGTTCAACTGCAGGCTGGGACTGTCCAACATATCGATATTTAAATCATCGGTAGTGTACGTTTACCGAGCCCCCACTGGGACTCGAACCTGAAGTGAACGATTGTGAGTCGGACACTCAACCAGCAGGCTATCCAGACTGGATCAGCGGTTTGTTTGGTATATACACTAAGTGGTACTGCACCCTTACTTCACTGGCTTTGAATGACAACGGTCCGTTGCCTGCACAGCGATCGACCCCTCTGATGGATGACTTGTTTGTAGGGGCCTAGGTGCAACGACGGCATTCCGTTATAAATGACCGGCAGAGTTTCGCTACCAAGATAAACTTACGTGAAATGAATGCTTCGATGGGGAGTCGAGCGTTGATGCTGCATGATGAATCACGCTATGAAAAATTATAATGTCCATTCGCATTGAAGAAGTCGTCAGTTTCATCAAGTAAAGTGATAATCTCCCCGTTTCCGTCACCACACAGAACAGGATGCTTTTTATCTTCCAACTTCTGATTGTGTAAGCAAAGATATGTGAAGCCTCGTTTTTGGCAGAGCCTTTGATATTTCCAACTCTTTACCCCCATCCCTCCAAGCTTTTCTACAAAATACGCATCATAAACTGCAAGGTTAATTCAGCATACAACAAATAGGAGTCAGAAAAATCACAGATAATCCCTACAAATTTCAAACTTCACTGGCGTTTGCCTTCTCGAACTGCACACGAGCGAAAACTGCGTAAAAATGATGGTGTATAATCAATTTGCTGGAGCGGCGTTCTGAGTTACAGCAATGATGTGTGGCATTAGGATTCGGCGGAACTGCGTGGGCGATGGATAGCAGTTGTGCAGGTTTTACGTATAAAGGTTAGTTAACTCCCGTATTTTGGAGTTCTTATCATTGATATCGTGAGCGCAGAACTATATAGATGGACTCAATGCCGGTAATTAGCACCACGCGGAACTTGGTGACAGCGAAAAACCATCATCACCTTATGAAGGTAGTAGCAGACACGAACAAAGAAGCCCTGATTCGGTGGTCAGACAGCACACTTTCGTCCGTCCAGAATCAGGGACAACGTTGGACTCAGTGAGCTGGATCGATGATTTGGCAGGCATACAGTACACCATCGCTTATCCAGAATGGAAGACAAGCTTGGGGCAAGCGGAGCCGAGTGATGAACTGATGACCAAAAGTTGCCTGAACCAACCGAAGCCGAATCAGCCAATCGAATTGCAACCAGACCCGCCAGCCAGAAGTCACTTGTCAGTAACAATTGAGCCACTAAGTCTGCGGGCAAGGACTTGGTTTATGGTCACCGCTTATCTCATATAAATGATCCATTTTGTACCAACAAACTGAGATGATTTGAAGGTGGAACAGTTAGTGGAGCAGTTTGAAACACATTCCCAATTTACAATCGATTGTAAGCTGGTCTTGAGAAAGGTTACCCGCGGTAACCGAATACCATCTTTCCCGCTTACGCTGTGTTACCGAACAATAAACACTTACCCATAACATATCACATGGCGCATCGTTTTCTCAATATACTCGGCACTGATCTGGGATCTGACACATTCATCCCATTTCTATTTAGAGATAAAGTTCGGTGAAATATCTACTCTTTAGAAGAACTATTGTCTATAATACACCTGCTACCATTGTAATAACGAGGTTATTACAGTCCAGTGGCTCACTATCACTAGCTGATTGATCATTGACAATCGAACTTATGTGGATTAGAAATAAGTTGACTTTTTCTCTGGGACCGCGGCTATGATGAGGCAGCCGGTCCAGTCGTCAGTTCATTAAATGAGGAATACATGAAGTCTTTCTTTGATTTATTGAACAGTTGAACAATGCTCTCAGGAAAAAGGTGCTGTAAATGGGTAAGCTGGCCGGTGGAGGACAGCTTCGAACTCCGGACAACCACGATTATTGGCAGTTCGTGATGACCGACACCGGTTAGAAACAAAAGAAGACAAGTGATACGCTTTGAGATTCCCTGCCAAACTCATACCTTCTCAGATGATATGCCCGCTTCGAATTTGGCTCCAACGAAGCAATTTCATTGTCACCCAATTCACACCCGTATCTGAGCCAACGGGATTATACGACGCTTGTGCGAGGGGTTAAGATCGGTTACTCTCGCCAGCGGTACGGTGGGCTCTTGAGGTCATGAGTTTTATCATGTCCATTCACGATGAGCATGTATCTCGGAAAAATGCGAAAATCTGACACCCTGCGATAACCAATGGAGATCACAACTCAAGGATATCATAAAAAACAAAGGATTGATCGCAGTGTGACAATTATTCGACCGAATACCACTTAATTCAGCCGACCGAAATGTGTTCGAAAGGTTGTGTGTGAATAATCGATTAAGGCAGTTATTTCTCCGGCTGTTGTATGCACTAGAATCAATAAATGCCATATGGACGGGTATGTAAGAACTGTTTCAACTCCAGTAACACTATTTTGCCTAGCAGCTGGGTTCTATATCAGCTCTCTTCCCCAGCTTTGCGTAGGTTTCCGGTCATGGTCTGTATCTCTCGATAACCGAACAGTGAAATAATTTGAACTAGTTTAAGCTTCAAGTTTTTTGGACCGAAATGACCTACTTTCAAGGCCACCATTAGCAGAATAAACCATGTTTCCTCTTCCCAATTCCTTTCCCCAGTACAAACGAGTATCTGATGGCTCCTCTTTGATCCTTTCTTGAGCCTCATTTCCCATAAACACAACAAATGAAAAACACAACTTACTGGAACCGAACGGAATGAGCTCAAACGGGCAACCCAATTGGAAGACACTTAGACTCTTTTTCTGACTTACTCGTCACTTAGGTTTGCCATAATTTCCTGCAGCTTGTATGCACAATGAGAAAGTACAATGAAAGACAACGGTCACTTTGGAGAAGATTCCAAAGAATCTACTAGTGTTTTCAATGATTCCTAATCTTCCTCTTACACATCATATAGGTGACAGTTATGCATTTGATTGGTCGTTGGCTGGGTTGAAGGACATTTTAACAGTAGGTATGTGGTGTGGGGGGAGATTGTGTGGTGTTTGTCAGTTAGTGTGTGGTGATGCTGAATCGACCACTGTTAGTGGGTTTTCAGAGGTCGATTCTGGTTTCGGATGCTCCGTCTTTGGCCAAGGCAACTGAAGTGCCTGAACCAGTCGCTTTTGCGCGCACAGATCCGGGCTTAGTAGACGTATGGCGATCGCTTCAGCCGTGGCCAGGGTCCGCAGTCGGGCTGCCTTTGATCGGTTGGGGGGAACACGATACACAACACTGAATGGTCGGGTATACTGTGATCCATATGCAGAAAGTCGAAGGTCCTCCGGCGTGGCCTCGTAGCTCAGCTGGTAGAGCACTCACGGTACTGGAGCGAGGGTGGTGGCCATGCGTGGGTTCGAATCCCGCCGGGGCCAAAGACTTTTCACATTTGGATCATCTCAAAACACTGAATGAGTCATTCGGGTCAATCCTAAGCCCGGATCTGTGCGCGCAAAAGCGACTGGTTCAGGCACTTCAGTTGCTTTGGCCAAAGACGGAGCATCCGAAACCAGAATCGACCTCTGAAAACCCACTAACAGTGGTCGATTCAGCATCACCACACACTAACTGACAAACACCACACAATCTCCCCCCACACCACATACCTACTGTTAAAATGTCCTTCAACCCAGCCAACGACCAGTCAAATGCATAACTGTCACCTATATGATGTGTAAGAGCAAGATTAGGAATCATTGAAAACAATTGTTCACTCTCCAATGTTGTTTTTTTAATGTGACCATGGGACTGTTCAAGCAATCTACTAGTGGTCTCAATTTTCCGGTGAAAATGGGCGGGTCGTAACTAGTTCAAGTACATTTTCCTCACGAATTGACGCAAATGGACGATTCGACAAATAGGATGGGCTTCCTCAGTGTCCGTCTTTTTGAAACAAAACTGCACAGAATCTTTTGGAGCGAGACAAAGGAACCAGGTGATCATACTTTTGAACTAACACTAACTTTGCGTACACTGTTACCAATTGGTGCCTGAGAGGACCTCCATACTTTTGCTTTCGACGATACAAAGAGCGCTGCACGTTGTGTAACAAATGTAGTGATTATTCACTAGCGAAAAAAGGGTGAAACAGGTCCTTGACAGCTGGCTTAATTGTAAATTTTCGCGCTATGAACACAATCCTTAAAATCTGCCGTAATTGCCATACAACTTCCTAGGACGCATAAGGATCAAGTCAATAATGTGAACGGTGTAATGTTCCGATGTGAGTAGTATGGCATTGTATCTGGATGGTAGGACAAAATTTCCTCGGAAGTACACAGCCAGTTTCGCGGTTTTACCGATAGTCAGGTATGCGTACCCGGTACTCTTCTGCTCAACTGTCTCTATACCTGAGCGCGCCACAGTTGGTTAACAGCCGTCATTGCATTTGTATTATATGGAGCGTACATGGAAGAAGAGTCCAGTTTTGGAATCACACGGTGATTCTTCCAAAATGTCACCCGGATACAATGCCATATTACTCATATCAAAAATTCATAGTTGGGATCATGTGTTCTCGTTCTGAAGCTTAGCCGCGTTAACCGACGAATTAACTTTGGAAGAATCACCTTATGATTCTAAATTTGGACTCCGCGTCCATGTACGCTCCAAACGATTCAAACGAGATCACAGGTGTAGTGTTCAAGTTGTAAAAAAGCTCCTAACCGGTAATCAATTCTGTTTTTGACCCCAGGAAGGTCCTGACGTTAATTCTGAGAGCCGTCATTATTGACGGTGCACTAAATCAAGATTCACTTCGATGCTTGCTTTGTTTGCTTTCAAGTTCGCAGTTCAAAATTAATTTGGTTATCAGAGACATTACTGAAGCAATACTATCATGTGTGAGTGACGATCTTCGCAAGCTTAGTGCCAAACTATCTGCATTTCAACGTCAACTCATTTGATCCGTACCCCTCTACGTTTGGGGAATCGAACTGGAAGAAACCCTTCGGCGCCGTCTAGGGAATATATCACATCGTGTGATATGGTGACCTTCCCAATTTAGAGAGATGGAGGGTCGTTAAATGAAAGCTGGAGAAATGAATCAGCTTGGTTTACTTTCAGTTTAGACTGCTCGTCGACAATCTGACGCGATCAAACGCTGCAAGCGAAAGAATTCCATCCGTTTCGGATTCCGTCAGGGTTTCAGGGATAGACATAAAACACAGGCACATCTTCGGTTGGTCCATCATCGCTATTCTCCTTGATTTGAAAACGATTTGACTCGGTAGAGGTACAGCGCCCTGGCACTGTTTTTGATGAAAGTTGAGTCAGAGGAATTCATTTCCTTAATTTTTACAAAAGAATATCCTAATGACGTAATGTTATCATTGCAAGCGATGCGGTTTACGGTCTACTTGTGTCGTTTTTGGTATGTATTCTTTACTGGCATGCCCCTATAAACCATCTCATTCGTGAAAATAGTAGTATTCAAATTAGCTTTGGGGGTGGGGAAAGTTTGTGACTTTTCTGGTGGATCACCAGACTGGGAGAAAATAATCTCAAAGGGTGTCTAAATGAGACGTCACACGCAATTGACACATCACACAGATTGGACACATAGCCACTTTATCGATGTTTTTGTTATCGATGTCAAACGTGGATTACACTGATGACATTTTGCATCTAAATGAAGATCCACACAAGGTGCACACTTTCCTGAACAGTTTGAATAAATGTATAAAGAATTCCGGGCTGCCTTTTGCAGCTATAAATCTCCTAATTTTGCACTGTGATTAGGCTTGTTCGGCATGCAGCCTTGCACTATTACGGAAACCAATAAACCGGGTGAATATATTGTTACATAGGCAGATGCATTTTAATCGGTCGGATATCAGGTGAAGTGTCGTCGAGAAAACAGAAGTCATCGTTGATCTCTGTCAGGGTAAACTTCGTACTGTGGCCAGAAGATGGCTGATAATGGCCAGTACATAATAATGAAGAGTTATGAAAACTTCGATTATTGAAGTTGGCTGAGTAAGACTTGCTAGCTTCCTCATGTCCGTGATATCAGTCAATGTCAACGGCTAGAGTCATCAAACGATATTTTGCGGCAAGTGGAGCTCCTGTGTTAGGACAATCCGCGTGCAATCCAGCTGATATGACAGCCACGCATATACGCGAACAAGTTTGACTAAACAACAAAGGAATTTCATTGTGTCACTCGCTCCGTCTGTATACACTGTCCGCATTCCCTTGCATCCCTTCAAAACACGTTGCTACGCTCTACGGTTCCTAGTTCTTTTTGTTTGCATGTTGCCGAGTACTGCCGTTATCATGTTACCAACCGCGAACCGTGAGTACTGGCCAACATGAGGGGAAAGGTTTGACTAAATCAAGTATATTCCTGCGAATGAAGCTGATAGGGTGCAATATTTAATTTGTTGCACTGGTAATGCTACATAAATCCAAACTATCGCGTTCATCCGTGGTTAGTAGCTAATCCAACTGAACCGAAATAGAAACTAACACAATAAGAGTCTAGCTGAATCGTCACCTGCAGGGTTGTCATGTGTGCAGAAAATGTTGTCGACTAGGTTAGCCACTGTTCGCCGTTCACAGGATACAGTTTTAAGGCTGTTCAGACCCTTTGTTGTTTATTCAGCGATTAAATTAACGGAGGACGGTGAGACAGCAGTCTTGACCAACATCATTACCGATTTACAACGGGATGTTGTAAACTTGTTACTCAACCGGAAGTGTGCGAGTGGAAAAACACAAGTACACCCTTTCGAAAAAAGGAGGTGAATTACGCTAACTGGTTAACCGAGTTTAAAGCTCCTTTAGGAATGCGAAGGATCAGGAAGATTGCATGACGATATGTACGACATGACTGAAAAGTTTCCTTTGTAGTGAAGATTCGACTGATCCAGCGGTCACATGAACGGAATCTAGCTAGTCCAATGAACTTAATAGCAAATCGGCTCCTCGTTCCTTAGTATAAACGATGAACAATAAATCCGGCATGGAACTGAACTCCGGCCATTACCTGTCAGCAGTGGTGGCAGTCAGTTTCCAAGTTGCTAGGCCCGCCACCACGCCCGACCGATGGAGGCCGAATTCGGTCTAGCATTTCAAGTCTCCCGGGTTCAGAGCAGCTGGCACTTTTCAACATTGCAAGAGACCCCTATGGCTATGGGGCTTGTCCCCCGCCCAAACGGCGCCCATGCGTGAGTAGGTAGCTACAAAAATAAAACAGCAATCGAATAGGCATAAAGCTCATGGAGCACTAGATCTGACAAATCTGATGCTAATGATGCACGAACCACAATAGCCAATAACAGCGACAGTCACACCGACAACAAATTCCAAATATTTAGTGCAGTTAAACAACAATGATTGAATCCGGTTTGGCTTTGTAGAAATATGACCTGGTGTTTTTTTATGTGCTCGGGCATGAGTGCACCACATCCGGTGTGTGGTTATTGACTGTGTGGACTGAAATGAATAGTACCTCATTTACCCAAAGGCCCATCAAATTGCTAGGGCCAACCAGCAACCTTAAACCTGGAGTGGAGAACCACATAGGGTCTCAAAAGGTCAGGCATCGTAATGAGCCGGACGACAGTGAATTACTGTCTACTGCCAAAGTGATCGGCGGTGACGGAGATTTGAGCTTCTGATTTCTGCGGTGGTAGGGAGAAGTCCTAAACCACTCAACAACTACCGGTCACAAACAATGATAATCACAACTGAAAACGTGGGTGGACCCTGAGCATGACAAGTCACAGAGGCTCGGGTGAAGCCCAGGCCTCACGGACTACCCTAATGTTATCAGTGCGTGAAACCGGTAGGAACACGAATGGATGGACTTTGGGTGAAAATGAATGTCCAATGTAATTGTAAAGTGAACGAAACGGACGATGACTGAACATACCACTGCCTTTAACTCAGCTTACCTTAAGAGACGATTGCAGTGGGCTCATTTCGCATGCACTCAGTGCTACATAATCTCGGCAAACTCAACATCATCATAACCCCGTTTGAATTTTGTAAATTTTCTGACGTTTTTTTCCATTTCAGAGAATGGAATAAATCCTGATTCATCCGGCTCAGGTGCTGTCGTGTCTAGTGCAACTGAACAATCGTTGTTTTACAAATCATCCATTTGAAAACTAATGGACCGCCTTCTTCGACCAGATCTGATATAGTGAATGGGCTCGTTGTTCGCAACTTGAATGTTAGCTCCACTTAATGAAAGGATATTCTACTGCGTCATATTCAACAACTACATACGATACTGTTATAATCGTCTGAATTACGATCATTCATGACTTGGCTTTATTACTCAACTTGAACTTGACATGGTCGAATTGTGTAAGGAAGTAATACTCCGGATGGACAATACCAGGAAAGCATTTCTCCAGCTACCACGGGCGTTGTGGACTCGCAGTGAAATCAGTCTTCGGACCAAGATACGTATCTACCGTGCCTTTATACGCCCCGTACTCAGCTACGGCTGCGAAACCTGGCCACTGAGAACCGAGGATACTAGAAAGTTGGTGTTTGATCACTGGTGCTTGCGACGTACTTCGAAAACAAATTGGCGCGGCAGAGCATCCAATGATGAAGTTGGCAAATGGTGCTGCGAAACTGACGAACTCTCCGACTTCCTCCAAGGTCGTCGACTGCGGTGGCTGGGTCATATCCCACAGTGTCCCGAGACGGAACTAACCAAACAAACACTCCGTACCAAACCCTGCCCTGGATGGCGCTGTCGCCTTGGTGGCCAGCTCAAAAGTTGGATCAACACTGTCGAGAAGGATGTAGAGCGCCTTGGATTACGGTCGGTCTATGGTGCCCGCCAATGGAAGAAAAACTGAATCGCAATTTGCACCGAACTCGCTTCCAACCGCTGCGCACGGTCAGCTATGATACGAGACACTCATGGAGCCGACTCATCCTCGAGTAAGAGATAGCCGCGTAAAATTAAAGTAAGTAAGTAAGGTCGGTTGCCTTACTGCGTTGTTTTCTTAGTAAACGCGTTCGTCAGTTTTTTGTGTGTAACACTAGTCCGTTACTCCAATGATCGGCTTTATGCGAACAAGATAACTAGAATGGCGTTTTCCACGACCCGAGAAAAAGAACGCGGTCAAGAGGGAAAGCGGTTATTGTTTATTTGCGAGAACGTGTAGGAGCAACGGCCAAGTGGCAACCACGCTTGGCAGCCCACGTTCCGTTACGCAAGAATCTGTGTTGAACAAATGAACACAGTGGAGTTTGGTTGCAACATTTTATGGAAGCTCAAAAATGTATTCGGTTGAAAGTGCAGTTTGTAAAAGAAAATATAATCGGACCTTTACGATCCCCATGGAAACCCCAAATACTAGTCACGATTATTGAAAGGAAAAAGCCGCATAGTCTTTTCTAATACATGCTTGCGCATGAGTGCAGTGAAGGAAGTATACCTCGTAGCCACAAAGTCCCACTGCATTGTTAGGGATAACCGACAACCAGACTTGGGACTTGGAGTGGAGAACCACTTAAGATCCCAATAATTCACGAGTGATAACGAGCCGGACGACAGTGGGGATTACTGTCTACCACCAGTGACCTCCGGAGGGGGGAGGAATAATGAAACGCCCTAGACCATTCGAACACCTCCGGCCGACTATATCCCAAATACCAATCAGTTCGCTAGTTTAGACGTCCATTCTATGCTGCGAATGGACAATGGAATGAATAAGTTTATACGACGCCTGAATCTGGAGAGCACGTTATAAATTCCCCACTTGCAAAAATGAGCGGATCTATACTGATTTTAGGGCGTGTGATAAATTGTACTGGTTTCGATACATTCCTCTGGCTGTTTCCAGCGTATAATTGATGCGGTTATCCACGACGAAGCTTTTAAGGGATTTTTTTTACTTACATTGACGAGTAAGGGACTGCGTTAGGACACAGAGAAGCATGACGCGAAGTTGAAACGACCTTCTGCTGCTACGGAAAAATACGGGTTAACACTGAATCAAAACGAATGTATGTTCACTACCAACAATGTGTGGTTACTTGGACATGAAGCTTCTCTGGGAATAACCAAGATTGCGTTAGGTCCCTGACCGAAATGGTGTCACCCGCTGATGTCAATGAACAGCAACGATTAGTTGGAATGTTCGCCTGTCACTCTTACTGGATCTTGCCCTTTCGAATGAGCTTTGTCCTCTCGTCTTAAGTCGGATACTACCGCTACAACCAGTTATAATCAAGTCCTTGGAGAATCTGAAGTCAAACGTAGCCCACGTGACTACTGCCACGGTGGATAAATAATCTCCACTCAATTTAGAGGCTGGTGTTGATGGTGTCGCCATCGCCGCAACGCTGAATAAACACGGAAGACCCTGCACGTTTTTCTCTAGAAGTCTATTAACTGGCGAAATCCATCACTTCGAAATAGAAAAAAAATGTCGTGATAGATACCGTCCGAAAATCTCGACAATCACTTTAAGCCAGTCACTGACCAACAGACAGTTGCATCTATGTTCGATTCAAGAGAGGGAAGATCAAAAGTGAAAAATAACATTGGGAGGTTTTGTATCCATTTTCCTGCAGGGAACAAAGCTGCGGATATGCCCTCCCAAAGTTACGGGCCAGCAACGTTAGTCACTGATCGCTTGAAGCTGCTACATGCACCTTTATCCGCAGTAGTGCAGTACGTTTTATTCATTTCATTCATCCGAGGAACTTGCCATTTTCCGCCAATCAAGTAAAAAGTGCAGTACAACAACGTTGCGTGCGCTCCGGATTCAAACCCCGTTATCATAATTCCAGTTGATCCCCCGAATATTAACTTCGCACCTCCATGATCTCGCTTGGGTTGCTGTCTTTCAACCACCTGCTCCAGCAACTGGCCTTTGGATTCTAACACCCTGCGCCTAAACACAATATTGCTGATACGATCTTTCCACTATATTCGAGCAATACTGCGAATAAATCGATGCTGAAACACCGTCAATCATCGCAATCTTCCGCCAGAAACGACTACGTTTTAGAGCCGTATAAAAGGACGGGCAGTGCACACCTGACCCATGATAGAAAACCGAATGTTATGCAGATACCACAAGCGGTTCAGGTTAAGAAAGGCCAAAATGCACCCTTTTCTAGGTGACTAAACTTCATCCGATGTTCGACCAGTTGGTGGGCTGTATTTGTATAGGCAACAACACGCATCTATTTCAGCTAAGGCTTCTACTTCTTCCAGGTCAGGGTTTGGTCTAGTGCAGCAGCAGGCGCAGTGTTTCACACATCGAAAGTGATGAGCACATCCTGGACATTGCTATACCAAAGAGTAAACAACCTAGAATAACTGGTAAATTCCCTAGATATCTTAATAAACCATCGGGAAACAAACTGACAAAAGCCACACAACCCTTCAAGAGGCTCGATTTTGACTTTACTCTCTTGCACACAACAAAATAGTTCGCTATCATAAATGAGTACTTACGCTTTCCTTTTGCGCACAACTGTCCCGGTATGAACTCATCAAGTCATTTTCTTGTTTGGCGAACTTGATTTTGATGTTTGGTATAAATTTCCATATCTATTCCAGGGATTAAACTCAGACTTCCGCTTTTTCGTCGTTAATTTGTCTTCTCTATCGTTTCCTTACTGGCACGGATTGTTCAGTTTTTGAATGTATATCTCCAGCTATGGAAAATATTCTGGTAATCGACCCCAGTGTCAACAAAGGCATCGCAGAAGACTTAACTAGCCAAAACGAGTGACTTACATGCTCATCCGGTACCACTTTCACGCGAAACAGAAGCATTAGTCGTGTCACTGCTACTCTGTGAGTATATAACAGATGCTGTACAACTGCATGGATGAACAGCACACATTTTTTCCACAGTAAAGTTTGGAATTTAGCATCATGTCCCTCTGGAGTCGTGCCGTTTTGATCCCTCACGTACGGTCTCGTAAATTTTGCCTATCCCTATTCATATCTCAAATAGTACGGGAACATATGCACCAGATCTGTTGAAGAGAGCCGGAGTTTTTGAAGCTATTTTTAGAACCAAACCCGCCGTCTCATACCTTTACTGTACCCTTTACACCACCCTTATTTGAGCCTATTCAGTTCAGTGCAAACAACCATCAAACATGCACTAGATGTGGCGGTCATCTGTCAGTGGGAACCTCAATCAGAAGTATGAAACAAGAGTATAAAAGCGGAAAGGACAGAACAAAAGACAGCAATATCAAGGGGATGAAGACAGCTCGTCGATACAAGAGCGCCGCTGATGACGACACTAAACCATATCCACCAACATATCTAACCCTAGAGTGAGGGGATCTCTTGCGTCCCACCTATTAAGCTTAGCAAGTCCCTCATGACCAAGTGTATTATGCAACGATGAGTGTCTTCCGTTGGGGTTGCTCGTGTTTGATCTGCAAAATACAAAAAGCACAGAAAACTCTGTGAGCACGAAGGCTCAGTAAGTGCATCAATAGGATTCTATACTTACATTATTCGAACACGAATATGGCTGCCAACAGCCTCCTCATTACAAGTCCACTGGTTACGCCCTTTCTACTCCTCTTCCATGTAATGGACCTACCACCCTTGTTCATCCTCCAACCACTACCTTTCTCAGCTAATAGTGCCGGCCAAGGAATCCTATCTGAGGACATATGTAACACACGTTCCAACCACCTTAGTCCGGTGAATTTTAGCGATACAAGTGATTATTTCTTGTGCGCATCTAATGCCCTTTGCCTGAACTTAGCACTGTTGATATGGTGTTCCCACCAGATCCGAGCAATTACGAGGACATCGGTGCTCGAATACCGACAATCTTCGTACATCCCTCGTCTGCATTGGTCAAGTTTTTGAACCGTAAAGCACAACTGACCTGACTGTTGCAGCCTACACTCAACTCTTGATAGATGAATGCCACACAGACGACACAGATGATTGACATTGGTGAAAGTCAAGCGCAGACTTTGTATAAGTGAAGACACTTCATCCAATATCCGACCTGTGTTAGGATGCCAAAACGAAAAAAAACTTTTTTTGGGAAAGCCACTAATCAACCCGAGCGTGTCAGGTCGGATTGAACAATCAATAGTCAATAAATTATCGAATGACTCATGATGTAACCCTTTTGCTGATCGAACATTCATCTACAGTCCGACGCAAATTGGGTCAACAGATCAATAGTCAATCCAGCAAAATATTTTTATCAACCTGATCAACCCCACAGGCCTTGAATCTAACTGGACGCCCGAGTTCGGGAATATTCGATTCTCGCTTTATATATAGCGCAGTGCTTTCTGTTAGAGACACATTTTTGGCAAGTCGGGTTTTGTCTTCTGATCTTCCGTAGCGGGCTGGAGCAATCGGAATCACAAGCTGAGATTGGGTGCGCGAGTTTCACGAGAGGCATAACGTGTTGCTCTGGTGGAAACGCAGCCGCCTATGTGGCAGAACTTATCTACCTGGCTTGCAATCCCCCCCCTCCCCCTAGATACCGAAGAGTTTGATGTCAAACGGATCTAATCCTACAAAAGAATCTTGCTTTTTGATGGTGCAAAACGCATTTCACACATTACTACGCAGTGGTTCAAGCTGCTAAAAAAAGCTTGTAACTTGGATGAATCTCGATTTAGAACGACGTCGCCTTGTGCCGTCACCTTCACATGACAAGTTGGTGGTTTCTATGGCCATACGAATCAAGACGATAAAACAGAAAAGGAGATGTGGGGCAACCCCGATAGTTCTCGTGGTGAACGTGGGTGAAAGATCGCCTTCAGCCCTATTTCCGCCTCGGCTATTCATGTACAGAAACATTGCGATAGAAATGAATTCCGTTGGCGCATTCTTTAACGGAAGGTAGCGGCAGAAAACTTTGTCGTCGACTGAATCAAATGCCACTTTCAAATCAAGAAAAACAGAGACCGCATACCTATGGAAGTTGTCTATTTTTAAATGAAGATGCGACCAGCAAAACCTCGACTAGGTATGAACGCAGCTCGATTCTCGAGTGAACATGTCACGAGCATTAGATAAGCACTGGGCAGTTTAGATACGACGCTAACCAGACTTATTGCCCTGCCGCCTTCGCGAGAGGACCTACCACCTTTCACAAATCGGAAACATCACCGATTCACAATAACTTTTTGGAACTTGTTCTTTCGTCCCTCGACTCGAATGAAAATTCTGAGCCCATCTTCAAAAGTGAACGGAGGCAACCAATTCGATCCACCTGTCTTGTGCCGCTTGAGGTGGCTTATCTCACGGAAAATCTCTGCTTCTGACAGAGTATTGCTCAAGATTCAGAACTCCAACCATCGTTCTACTCGGTATACTTGTTGCGGATAAGAATGAGTTTGAATCAGTGGGGCGTTTAATTTTGATCACTTCACTTACGTCTGGTTTGCATTTACGAGGGAAGTTGCGACCGTTGCCGACCGCCGCAGCTTTTTCCATCCCCTTGCATTCCACAACCCAACACTGCTCACAGTCGTCGCTCAAACTTCGAATCAGTTGACGTATAAGGTGTCTGTACATCATCATAACTGGAATCTAGAAGGGTCGATCTACGCGTATTTAACAGTGCAACCAAGGGTGCAGATCTCCATCTTTTCTGTGTGGCTTTTGGGCATTGGGCAGAATCAGCAGCCTCAAGTAAATCCGTTTCGATCTCTGTTCAGCCTTCATCTATTTTATCCGACCTGTCTTCTGTCCCCAACCAACTCACTTTGCCCCCTCTGTCCACCCATAAGTCTCCTACTGACAGCATGCCCGATACTCGCCACGGTGCATTGTCAAATAATGCCGGGAATAATCCTGTCTTGTAACTCATTTCCTCAAGCCTCGTCAGCCTCTGAACGTCGACTGCTTCAACGTGCGTACACTAATGCAGATCGGTCATCCGGCATGCCTAGTGCTCACAATAGATTCCCTGAAGATTGATGTCTGCTGCTTAAGTGAAACGCGTATTCACGATTCGAGCAGTGTGATTAAACTAACTGCTCCTGATATCTCATCAAGGTATTTCATGCGCACTTCAGAAGACGAAGCAGCTAGAGCTGTGGGTCAACGTGGTGTAGGAATAGTCTTGACTGACAAGGCTGAGGGTGCTCTTTTAGGATGGATACCAGTTAATAGTCGTTTATGTGCCGTAAGACTCGAGGGGTCAGTTGGTGGTTGAAAGGATAGCTGTGTTAAGCGCAACTTGTCTGTAATCACGGCATGTGCTCCAACAGACTGCAGCTCTGATATGCAGAAGGATGAGTTCTATGATGAACTCACCACCCTCGTTCGCAGGAGCAAAGGCTCTGACATTTTGGTGCTGGTTGGTGGTTTTAATGCACAAGTTGGCAAACTTGGTGTGTCAGAAGCTTGTTTAGGTGGGCGTTTTGCTTTGCCCGCTGGGCGTGCAGATAACGGCGATAGGCTTCCTCAGTTTTGTGCAGACAATCGGTTACTCCTATCTAGTACTAATTTTCAACACAGCTCGCGTCGCACGGCGACATGGCCCCCTAACACTTCAGATACTGAGTCAAATTGATCATATCGCAGTAAGCTACCGGTGGCGCAGTTCTGTTCAGAACAGTAGGTCCTAATAGTCTGTGTACATAGAGTCGGACCATGCATTAGTTTTGATGGGACTATCTCTCCAGTTCTATGGTCATCGTCGCAAACCGCAAACCCGGTTAGCCGTACAACGTTTGTCTGATCAAGAAGTTCGCATCAATTATGAAAAAATAGCACATGATCTAGTAACCACAACGAACAGCAATGTAGATGAGCGTTGGGCCCATATCCAGCAAGCAATGCACGTGGCAGCAGGTTTCGCTTGTGGTCCTAGACCCGGTGTTCATCAAAGACACTGGATTTCGCAAGGGTCGATCAGTACAATAGAGCGAAAGCGTCAGCTCTCGGACGGTAGGGAGATAAATAAGATACGAAGAAAGCTATACAGGCAAGTTACGAAAAGCCTTAAGAATGATCGCAAAAACTGGTGGGTGAAGGTAGCCGAAGAAATGGAAATAGCAGCTGTTTCAGGCAGCAGTCAAAGATTGTTCAAACTTATCCACGATACCGGTGGACGGCGAACCCGTCAACGAAACGATAGAAATGGAGAACCCATTCGTAGTAAAGATTAATGCTCGACTGTTGGGCTGAATACCTCAAGGAGAAGTTTAGCTGGTCACGCGCTAGTGTAGTTACTAAGACCTCAACAACTGCGAATCCTTGGGGAGTACCACGAGCCCCCATCGGAAGTAGAAGTACAGTCGAGCATTCAATTACTAAAACGTGGGAAAGCGACCGGTCCCGACGACCTTGCACTTTTTCAAAATGGGTGGCGGTGCGTTGATAAAATCACTCACTACCTTGATCCGTGACGTCTGGAAAGAGGAACGTATTCCGTTATGATGGAGCGAGTCACTGACTATACCCATCTTTAAGAAAGGAACACGCAATGACTGTAGTAATCATTGTGGGGTCAATTTAATTCCGATATTCACCAAGGTATTAACCTCGATTTTGTTGCCCCGTCTGACACCGGCTCGCAAGAGGAACGCCCGCGAACAGCAGGCCGGATTCCGCCCAAGTCGAGAACGCATCCACCAGATTTTTACTCTTCGTCAAATACCTGAGGCGCGTCACGCACACCGTCGACCGACAATAATGGGCTTCCTCGACTTGAAAGGTGTCTTCGATTCAGTTCACGAAAGGTATGCCCCATAAGTTCGTGACTTTACTGAGGTCGTTGTACTCTCATACTTCTGGCTACATAAGGGTTTATGGTGAACTATCTAGTCCATTCGAAACAGCCAGCGGTGTTCCGTTTCTTCATTCCTGTTCAACTTCATCATGGACGAAATAATGGAGAATGTCTTGTCAAACCTACAGGATGTGGGCACCGAACTAGGAAATAGTGAAAAGCTGTGACCTAGATTAGGCAGACGACCTTGTATGCTTGTTCGAATGCACGAAGCATGCTCAACGTGCACTAGATAGACTCGCAAAGGCGGTAGCTCCATTCGGTATGCGTTTTGCACCTTCAAAGTGTAACGTGATGCTGAAAGATTGGGCGTCAACGATTCCGAGCTTGATGCTCGATGGGGAGGAAGTAGCAATTGTTGACCACTTTAATTACCTCAGATGAAGCGTGACGACGGATAGGAACACAGTAGAAGTGAGCACGCGTATATCGAAAGCTTGAGCGTCGTACGCTGGACTGAAGCACTTGTGGTGCCCACCTGATATTTTGCTGAAGTTCAAAAGGTTGTATGTACTGTGCCGCGGTGAGTTCAGTTTTGTTGTATAGTTGTAAGACTTGGGGCCTGTTTGAGGAAGATATTCATCATCTTAAGGTTTTCGACCACCGATGCTTGTATAATATCGCCAAGTTTGGGTGTAATGACCGAGTAAGCAATTCTGAAGTCACAGATCGAGTACTGGGTACCACTTTAGGGAGTTCTCTATCACAGCGTATCCAGTTTAGTAGAGTTTGCTGGTTGGGACGTGTTACGTATGGCGAAACACAGATCTACCGAACCATGCCCTGTTTTCCGTTCCTCCTAGGCAGTGAAAGAAACCACGTGGAGATCAACAGATGACGTGGCAGCGAGGAATGAGAAAATGTACAGCGAACGTAAGAAAAGTAAGAGCCTTACGCCTTCGTGGTTGGGGTCCAAAAGATCTCCCAACTGTTTGGTTGTGCACACTGAAGGATATGGCTGCGAACCGTGGACAGTGGCGATCGTGTTGTCACTTTCTGTCGAATAAGAAAGATTGATCAATGTGCACTTGTACAGTTAGACTGTGTAGTCCGTGTGCTGGCTACTAGGGCACTCCTTCCTTTTCCCATCCGTGTAGGTCCACTTCGTGCCCCCATTGTATATTCGTTCTTTCTATTTCTATATGAAACATGTGACTTGCCAGGTTACAAAATTTATCTAGCAATTCAACTACCAAATCGAAAAGGAAGGTCGAAAAAGGGCAACCCTGACGAACACGGCTTCTTGTGGTGAACTCGGGTGAAAGATAGCCGTGAGCACGAACTCGGCTTCGGCTGTTTGCGTACAAGCACTTGAAGGGAGAAATAAACCTCTCTAGTACACCCTTGAATGAGAGACCGTGCCGAAGAACTGTGAGGTCTAGTGAATCGAACGCCGCTTTCAGATCAAGAGAGACAGATTGTGGGCCTACATATGTGCCTGTGCTCTAAGGTTTGACGAGGAGTAAAGACGAGGTCAATACAACCCTTACCAGGTCTGAAACCGGCTTGATTCTCACACGTTCACATTTCGCGGGCGCTAAGAAATCGGTAGAGAATAACCCCAGTGAGCAGTTTGGACGCGATACTTACCAAACTAACTCCTATGTGGTCTTCACAAGAGGATCTGTCACCTTTCTTGTAAATCGGCACAATCACTGATTCACACCATTCCCTGGGAACGTGCTCACTATCCCAAATAACCCGGAGTTTTTCTAACTCTGAAACCAAAGCTTCGCCTCCATCCTTGAAAAAAGATGGAGACAACCCATCCGGTCCAGCGGCTTTGTACCTTTGCAAGTAACCTATCTCACGCATAATCTTTATTTATGATGGAGGAGTGATATCCACCTCATCGTTTCTCTGGCAGGTATATTTGGAAGGTCCACCATTGATGTGGGCCAACTGAATTGTTCCCTAAAGTACTCTGCCCAACGGTCCAGACGACGTCTCTGAGTGAATCAGTGTGTCGTCGGATTCGTAAATTATCTCACACCAGGTTTCAGTGGACCGGTACTTCTAATCAAACGGAAAAGGTTGCGAGAATTGCCAGTGAACGTAGCCTTTTCTATTCACTTACGAGACCCGAATCAACAAGTCGACTTCCATGTCACCCATTCTACCCCTTATTGTGCAGTAAATTGTTAGACTATTGAATTTGTCATTCACTGGCTCCTTTGTACCTGCGAATAAAAACCAGGAATTGTACCCAGGAATCTCACTTAAAGTTGCCTATATTGTCTGTATCAACGCTACCGCGTACCAACTGCTAGCGAACGAATTATGATCTGGATCAGGTCGATCTCATTGGGTGTAACCCTCAATACGCTCATATTCATAATCGTGGCGGACGAGATGCGATCCTTGTTCGGCACTAAACGCCCCAACACAACAACCCGTCAAACGGTATGCATTCTTTAACTGGCTGAACATCAATGCCACCTTGTTCGCCGGCGGTCAACTTCCTGACGTATGTCTCAAACACATTTCAGAGATGATCGATTTTTCGTGCTCTTTTGTAGTAGTCTGGCAAAACTGAATAATCGTACCTAGTGTCCCAGCATCTACACAGCGCAAAGTGTTACTTCATGACTAGACCAGATTAATACTTGAAAGTGAGGACCTGCTTTTGGTCGCTTACCTCACGCACCTTGGCATACAGGTATCATGACGACGAAAGAATCATTATTATAAACTGAGACATCGAAGTGTACCCTTCTGGACGCTGTACTTATTATCACTGCAACAAATAAAGGCATTTTTAAAAACAATAGAATACGTACTTAGAAATGGCAACGAGATGAGAAAGAATCACCATTCTGACCAATAAATACAACACAATCTGGTTGTATGCGCATGCATACATTCTCAAACATTCCGCCTTCACAGGAAATCAGTTCAGTTTATAAAACCACTAACCTCACACTTCTGTGCTCTGGTTTCGGTTGCTACCTTCCAGCATCGTCCACAGAAAATGCTGGCAGGATCACGATTGACCACGGTTCGCTTCCACATCTAACAGCGTCACCAACCAGCTGAGAATGGGAGCTTTTGTATTTCAACCAGGAAATCGAGGAGCACCTGGTACCCTTATTCTCTCTCAACACTTCTCCAAGTCATATGTTGAACTTCACACTGCTTCTTCAACACTCATACAGGAATTGCGAACAGATGATGTGGTTTCTCGTTGTGTAGCCTGTTTCCCAGGACGAAGCCATTTAGTTGACTGCTCCCCGTCTTACCAATTAGGATCCAAAAGATCACATTATCATCTGGTCGGCGGCGCTAACACATACGGCTGCAAACCGTGGATGAAAGTAACTCTACTAACATTTTCTGTCGAGGCAAAAAATCTTTTGGAATTCATGTATGCATATGACCGGTGGTGGCCGAGTGGTTTACAGCGTTTGATTACTGCCTCAGAGGTCAGAGGTTCGAATCTTCGCCGTCACTGGTTACGTTGGTGATAGAAATCCCGTCATTCGACTCGTTACCACACCTGACCTACCGGGGTCTTATGTGGTTATCCACGCCGTCTCAAGGCCTGTTTGCCGGTTATACCTAATAGTGCAGTGGGACTTTGTTGCTATAGGGTATATACCCCCTCCACCGCACTCATGCAATACAAAATGTCATACTGTATACCGGCTAGTGGTGATTCTTCCCTGTCTTATCATCATTTTCCAAGTGTTTTTTCCTGCCCACTTGAAGTACTTATCCTGCATTGGTATTCTTGATGAACAGCGCTACGTTCATGAAGAATGAACTCTCGCTCAACCAATATCGCATATAAATAACTCCTGTGGAAGAAACTGGAAAATGGGATCTTATGTGGCATCACGAGCAGTGGACAATGCGCCCTTGATGGAGTGCATGGCTGGTATCTAAGCGCATCGATAAAAACTTAAATGCTTTGAAAAGTAGGTTGCTCACGATCATGTGGGTACAAGTGGCCATAGCCTCCATGCCGTGGTGAAATACTGCAACTGTTTACATTGTCCAGTTGTTTTTAATATGTATCTCCAATTACTATCTACCCCTTTTTGCCTTTTAGACAACACCTGTTCTGAGATTAATCAAGTCTTGTATTCGGGTCTCAGTATTGACTGATTGACTATTTTTATTAGTTACGATCACATGCGAGACGCAGACAAAAGCAGTCTTGGATGAGTTCGGGAGAAAAAATCTAACTGGTCCAGGGCAATGGCAACCAATGGTAATCTGGTTAATCTAAATCCAAGACTACAAGAGCATGGGACGCCAGTGAATCTACCCGCTTCTTAAGGAATTTTGGACCGGCCAGAATGATGAAACCATGACCGGCGTCGACCTGGTGCAAGCGGGAAATGGGTCCTTTAGGTGCATTTGTTTCATCCAAACATTCAGCGTGGGCGTTGAAACCATCAGTATTGAACATGATGAATGCGACCCCTCACGAGCGACACTCCGTATGATCAGAAGTCAGCTCCCTTCCGATTTGATCCGCATCTTGGGCCCTTCCAGCCAGCGGTCAAAAGTGTACGCAGATGCAGATGGGCACACCGAGGCCAAATGATATCCACACTTTCCAAGGATCAACTCTTTACTTGTGGGCGGGACCTAGGTGTGATGGTGATTTCGTCGCTGAAAACCCGGGATCGCACTGACAACATACGTGCCTCAGCAATTCGACGTTTATTCGGGAGGCTATCTTAAGATGCCTTCATGATGCTGTACACCGCCCACGTACGTTTACGACTAGAGGCCAGTGGAGCTGCTGTTTCTCCGTGCATGGTCACAATTCAAAAATTGGAGTTCAGCGGGGCAGCCACCCGGCTCGCTGTCGGACTACGGAGGATCAGATACGACATACGGCTGCATGTAACAAGACTGTTTCCAGAGGTGTATCAAAGATTAAGAGACCTGATAGGCATCCGGGGTGAGATGAAGTCTGAAATGAGAGCAGAGTTCACATTTCGGGATCACGAGAGCGCGACGGAGTATTTTTTGACACTCAAGAAGCTGCAGTGGACAGGACTACGGTTGGTCTGTCAATCCAGAAGGGCGACTAACTTTTGGAACTCACTGCTAGTTGACGAGATGGAAGAGCAGTACGAAAGTGAAGTTGGATGCTTATCTGGACGAGAAGTGGCTGAGATCTCTTGCGACACCCACAGTCTGGAGCTTTTGGTGACAAAGCTCATTCGGGGAACATCCAACTGTTTATGATACTTAAGACTGAACGTCAGGGATTTGACTACCAAGCTGAGTGGTTATGCCGGGCCCCGTAAATCATTGCCTGGATGAGGTGAACAAAGCGCGTTGGCAGAGAAAGTGCAACTGGTAGTTTCACCATACGTACCCAGTAATTCTCTGATGGGAAGAAAAACACTCTCAGGTAGTAATGCAGCACCGGTGGGTTAGAATCTATCAAGATCTCAAAAGACGGGGACTCTTAACAATGCGCAGGTCCCACTCGCTGACAATATGCCTGACACGACAAATGGATATTCCTTGTACCACATAACCGTTAGCTCTTTGTAAGTAATAACCAAAGTCACGACTATATAACGAGTAACACCAACCCCATGTTTTTCTGGTGTACTGAAAATATTTCTAATGCCTTTTACGGTTAAATGTTTAGTCCTCAAGGGCCTAATTTTGTTCATAGGGGCTAACTGGACGGCTTCCTGTTCTGTCCCCGCAATGCTGATTCGATCGATTTTACAAGAGCAATCTAAAGTGCTATTAGCATCGAGAGTTAGGTCCCTGGTGGTATCACGTCCGACCCATTGGGACTTTATGTGGTTCTCCCCTCCAATGTCTCAGGTTCACGGTGCGCGTTATCCCTAACAGTGCAGTAGGTTTTTGAGGCTATATGATGTAAAACTTTCACTGAACTTATGCGCAAACATGTAGTAAAAAACGGATGATGTATCATTTGAAACCTATATATCCCGTGTGGATTTTTCTTTTCATATTTTTTCAGTTGGTTCCGTCGATACACGCGATATTGATCTGTCTATAGCTACGTGTTTCTGCTTTTTCCTCGCCACTTTGATTCTATCGGTTCGAATGAAGTAGCCACTTGTGAGTCGGTACTGTCTCACAGCGATCGGGTTCAGTATAAGACTATCCACGCGCTGACGATTATTGTGTAGATCAATCTATGGTCACTTTCTTGTTATTGTGATTCGTCCTTGAGCTGATTCGCTGTTTCCTTATCGATGATCGGTAATCCCCAGTCCGGCATACGGGCACACAAATACAAAAAGCAGGCTCTAGTACTCGCGTACTGGACTACCTGTTTAGATCTCAATCTAATGCATTTAACTTGAAAACTACTACTTCCCTTGAAATGTCTTTCTAATATTCTACTCATTCAAAAAAGATAAACAACTTCTGTGACGAGCCCTAACCATGATGATTAGCGTCTTCGGGCAGAGACATGAACCTGTCATTCACCTGTAACACAAGACCAATAGTGTGCGATACGACAGCAACACGACTTATTCAAAAGACGCTTAGCCAAACGTAAGCTTCACGCAGACATCGCAAAACTAACTGCTTCCCTCGGCCATCCAATGTTGGTAATGGTCAGTCACTTTAGAGGATTAGGATTCATTTACAGCAGTCCCACCGATTTCTACATCGCCCGAAAATGTGCGATTGATTAGCATGGAGATTAGAACTACAAAATAAACTTGGTGTTACAAACAAACCGCAACTGAAACCAAACGTAGTGACAGTTAATGGTCATGTACCTAGGTAAACCAAAAACAACTCGCCAGGGATTATTCCGTTTAAATCATTATTAACGAAGAAATCGGGACATCATCAACCTACCGAAGAACATCAGCTTATAATTACAATGGTATATTGATCACACTGTGAACGAGTTACCAGTGAGTTCAGTAGTCAACTGATCACGGCTGAAATACATGATTAACTCGGCATCGGGAAACGTCGGATCGCGACAAAAACTGGACCATGACGTGAGGCTTTTATCACCTACTGATACAGATAAAATTGGAATGTCGGGACCAACAGACTGAGAAGCTGGGATGCGTATACATATAAGGTGGTTGAAGATAACTCAAGGACTTTCACAGACGACAGAAATCAATATCTGGGTAAGTATGTCAAGAAGAAGGGAGCTGAATACGATGTGCCCAACGAATATTGATAAGCATATACCCGCGAAAGTGCAGGGGATTACTTGGTTGATAACATAAGTGCAACGATCAATCCGTATAATCCTAAAACTTCCGCGAAGATGAGGATCAGAACCATTCCAACGAATAGCCTCGCCTGTTGAGCAGTACCTCGAACACCAGCATCTCCAACTATTCCAATAGCGAAACCCGCACCAAGACCACTCAACCCAACACTTAATCCGGCACCAAGTTGGTAAAGGGACCTATGACGAATAAAGGTATTTAACTTCGCCACCTTACTTGTCCATTTTTTTCGCTGAGTCAAGTTGTTGGACGACAAGAACGGCTACAACGAGCCCATAGATACCAACAATACCTGCCATTACGACGGGAATGATGGACTTGATAATAAGTTCAGGACGCATTACTCCCATCGAACATATCCCAGCGCCTGCCTTCGCTGTTCCATAGGCAGCACCAAGTGCTGCAGAAATTACAAAAATATGTCCAAGACCTACCACAAAAAACAACTGCTGAGACAGCACCCATAACCCCGAAAAACGGGGCATATATCGGATCACTCCCAGAGTCCATTTCGCGGCTGATGAGCGATGAAAGCGCCGAAGTGTCCAGTGACGTAGATAAACAAAATTGTTCGTTCAGTTCAGTTCAGTTTGCACAGGACAGGTAATGGCCACGGCCAATCGAGCGTCCAGAATTCCTTCGATGGTATGCACACCAGCTATGCACCCACCACTGCCGAGTGTATTTCGTCGAATCCCCGCTAAAAATGAGAGGGAAACGGAAAACCTCATCGCACATCAACTGCGAGAGACATTATGCATCGTGAGCGTTCACTGAGACTGTATGTAATGAGGGAAAAAGTCTGCTAAAACATACTCCAGAAGGACCACAGTGCTACCCGTCATCCATCTAGTTGATATTCTCAAGGCTCACTACAAGGAAAGATCTCGTACCACTTGCGATCAAGGGCACATTTGAAGGATTGGACGGAATGCAGATCTACCATTTCACCAGACAGACCGTTCCAACTGTTCACAACCCTGTTGCTGAAGAAGTGCGATCTAGCCATCAACCTAGATCGAGCTTTTATCAACTTCTTTTTGTGTCCCCTTGTTCTGGAGTCTACGGCCACTTGGAATAGACCATCTGGTCTAAAGCCAGAAAAGCCCTTCATTACCTTGAACGTTTCTATGAGATCCCCTAGACGTCTCCTCCTTTCCAACGAGAAGAGATTCAGGTCACAGAGTCTCTGCTCGTAAGTCTCACCCCTCTGCCCTTCAACCATTCGCGTGGCGAGACGTTGGACTTTCTCGAGGCAGGCGGCGTCCTTTTTGTAGAAGGGTGACCAAGCCTGCACGCTACCTTCTAGGTGAGGTCGTACTATAGCCATGTAAATAGGTACGAATACCTCCGGCTTCCGGCAAGACAAAGCTGATCGCAGGCTAAAGAGCTCCCCACGAGCCTTATGCGCAGCCGCGTTGCACTGCTCCGACCATTTGAAGACACTTTTCATGATGATCCCCAGGTCTTTAACCCTACTGGCTGCCTCTACGGTGAACAGCCCTTGATCATGAGCGACAGTTAGGCTCTCTGTTGTCCTTGACAACAAATGGCTTTTTTGAGCGTTTAGAAGTAAGTCCCATTTGTATGCCCAGTTCAGGACGGTGCCTATTTCCCTGCCCAAGTCCGCCCTACCCTTAGATCCAACAACCTTCACATCATCCGCAAAAATAAAGCTGGGCGATTGAAGAGTGGATGCTAGGTTATTATTGAATAACAAGAATAGGACCGGGCCTAGGACGGATCCCTGAGGTACATCACTGATGACGTTCACCAAACTGGAGCACCTGTCCCCCACTTTGACATAAAGCGTCCTGTGGGAGAACAAGTCCTCCAGCCACCTATATACTGGCCCACCTATACGGAAGTCTCCATCTTGCATAGCAAAAGACGATGATTAACGGAGTCAAACGCCTTGCTAAAGTCGAGGTAGCATACCTCAACTTGCTTACCTTCGTCCAGTCGTCGAGTTACTTCATCTAAGAAGCACAGGAGATTGGTCAGGCAAGATCTATTTTTCAGGAATCCATGCTGCGCTGGGCTTAGCATGGAGTGCTGCAGTAAGTGCTGGCAGATATGGGCACGGATGATCTTCTTGGGGACTTTACAGAGAATGCTGGTTAGGCTTACCGGCCTGTAGTTCTGCACATCTGACTCAGGCCCACTCTTATGTATTGCCACGACTGCCGCGACTTTCCAGTCCTGAGGCAGCTTTCCCTGGTCCAACGTGGATCTATACGATCTGCATACCGATGGAGCTATGATATCCGCCAACGGCTTGATGATGGCTGGATGAATGCCATCTGGGCCCGCTGACTTGTGGCTGTTTAACTCCTGTGGGTACTTACGCACGCATTCCTCTGAGAGATCTAGCTCGTTTAACTGAGGAGGATGCACCAGAGCCAGATCTACTCGTACCCCACTATCTATCCTATGTACACTACAAAAGTATTCCCCCAGGGCGTCTGCTTTGCCCTGGTCGTCAGTGACAATACCATATTCTCTAGTGGATAGCGGACCTACGGCATTTCTTGTTGAGTCTTTAGACTGTACATAGCGGTAGAACTTCTTCGGCTGTTGTCTTACAAACTGGGCCAATTTCAGCTCAAATTCCCGCTTAGAAGTTCTCAAAAGGCTTACAGTCTCGTTTCTCAGCTTCGTATAGCGGTTCCAGGCTAGCTGACTGCCGGAAGCTTTGCACTGGTTCCAAGAGTGGTTTCTACGTCTGATGGCCTTGGCTATTGCAGCCTTCCACCACATGGGTTTGCCCTCCCCACTCCTTCGTTTAGGGGTGCGAACTCTTCCTGTAGGGCAGTCAGGGATCCCTTTATGGCCTGCCAGCGCTCCTCCACAGTAGCCTCCTCTGGCGCGTCCCAGGTCAAACCCATAGCCCTATTGCGAAGCCTATCTATGTCCATACTACCGAAATTCCTAATCAGCCTTGAGGGCACCTTCGGTTGCCGCATGCATAGAACTATTTTGACACGCACGTGGTCACCCTTTCCCAGCGTGCACAATAATGCAGTCCAGCCACATCGTTGGGGAAGTTCATTATAGCCAGATCCAGCAAGGATGGAACGCATCCAGTCCTATATCTGGTATTCTCCCTAATACGCTGATGCAACGCATTATCATACAGCCATTCTAAGTAGGTTTGCTCCTCCGATCCCGGCACGCAGACCTCAGCCACCCAGTCGATGTGCGGAAGATTGAAGTCACCCACTATGAGGGTCTTTTGTGCGTCCTTAACTAGTTCAGTCAAAGTCCGCAGCAAACAAACGTCCTCTTCGTGGTTAGTGCTTGGTGCCCTGTAGACACAGACGACGTTAACCCTTCTGCCTGGAAGGATGATCATAACGGCGCATAGCTGGATATTGCGAGTGCACATCTTGGTCTGGGACTCAAGGTGGTTTGCACCTGACCTAACGAGGATGGCTACTCCACCACCAAGGCGATCTTGTTCCCGATCCTGCCTGTAGACTGCAAAACCGCTACTTATTAGGCCTGGCGCATGGTCTTCTTCAGAAAGCCACGTTTCCGTGACGGCAACTATTGACGCTTTCTGTTCGTCAGCGGTTTTGGCAAGTTCCGCACATTTGTTTCTAATACTACACGCGTTAGTATATAACACCACCGCGTTTGCTCCGTCGCCTAGGTGTCTTTTGTTATTCATCCCTGACTGTTTCTCAGGCGCAACTCCTGAGATGATGATACGTTTTTTTGCTTTGGATGTCCCCACTGGGGTGCATGAAGCCGACTGACGGTCCAGAATTTCCGACGACTCCCAATCCATCTCTTTAGGAGTGGCCACAACATCCAGACTGGCAGGGGTCGCGCTGTCATCTATCTTCGGACAGTAATGCCAATTCTCGTCTTCCAGCGCATCTTCAATTACAACTATTAGCGACCCCGCACGTGGCTTCTTTACTATTGCCGGGGTCGGGGCCTGAGAGCCGGGTACGGCATTCCGCTGAACTTTTAGGTTTCTCACCAGCTCCCTGGCTGGTCGAGCAAGGATACCTCCCGGGGCTAGACCACCAGGCCTTACCCTATGCTCGTCCGGCACAATCTGGTATCTGCCCTTGGTAATCTGAGCCACTACCGCTGCCCTCGCTAGTAGTCTATCCCGGGTAGCCTCATCAGCGAAATCCACCAGTATTGGTCTCGCACGAAGTTCGCCTTTGTTCCCCAGTGGTGACTTCCATGTCCCCGCTCTGTGCACCCTTCTTAGAGTAGGAAGGTACGGAACACCTGCGATTCGCAGTATGTCGCAGACCCTCCTCCTGTCAATGTCTCTCCTGGCCTTCGATTCCCTTACGAAGGGTTCTTCCTGGTTTAGGATCAGAAGCCTGTGGCTTGAGAGCCTGCCCATCGACAAGATCTGCCTCTGCAGGTCCTTCATCTTGTTTTCTAACACCAGAAGAGCAGGGTCATCCACCCTAGCTAACCCATCTTTCGCTCTATTGCAGTCTCCCTTCTTTTTGACCTGCCTCGCCCTTCTCGGCTTCTGCTTCGTCCACTGGCCCTCGTCGGTCTGCTTCAAAGGAGTGGAGGCAACGACCGCCTGGCAAGCCCTCGGAGCTGGTCCATTCGCCCGGATGATTGTCCTCTCGGGTGTTGATACTGCTTCCGCAAACGACTTACTACAACCTGCTTGCGGTGGTTTGGGGCTTACAACCGAGGTACTACTTGGTGGACGTTGATCCTGCCCTTGGGCCTGCAGTTTAAAGGCCAGACTGGCCGCCTCCTTGCAGGGGGCACAGACCCATTCAGCCCATGGGTTCTGTTTATAAAGGACATAGATATCCTTTGCTATCCCTGAACACCTTGAGTGAGCCCATCTCTTGCATATCTCGCACTCTATACCATTTACTACGCGTTTTTCGCACTTGGGTGCTAGACACGGGTAGGAAACGCGTGTCATACCGAAAGCCCCAAAAACGAGGGCGAATACAACTCAAGTGCTCTTTACCCAAACACAAAATACGCACTCTGACAATAGCAGGTAAATCCCGCTAACACAAAAAAACAAAAACAAAAAGAAAGATTAGAAGCGAGGAAAGATCGCCTCAAAAAACACCGAACACTACTCGGCAATACTGCGAGGAGAATAAAAATATTCTCCGGATAAAGCGCGCTTTAAATGAAATTATGATACGCTCAGTAGTGTGAATTAAACTGGGTTAATTCACAAAACTATTCAAAAACTGAATTCAAAGATGAGAGCACTATGAATTCAAACCGCGCGGCACTTACACACAGGAGCTGTTCGATTTATGCTTATTTTAACCCAGGTGGGAGATTTCCGAGCTACTAATACCACAAGTTCCCTGAATGTACTGGGATTTTGAGGTGCTATCTTGGTGTTTTTTTGGTTCAGTTCCGTTCAGTTCAGTCTGCACAGTACGTAAGTGGCCGATACCTATCGCGCGTCCAGATCGTTGTGTTGCCGGCGCATTTCCTCGGCTCCCGACACTGTGCTTTGAATTTTTGCCCGAAATTCAGAATTCGCGAGGCAGTACCACCTTCCCGTACATTAGTCCATTGACAAAAATACCAGGGGCTCATTACCTCATCCCTCGTTCACTCCGCCAGCTCCAAGAACTCTGCTTCCAGTTCAGTTCAGTTTGCACGGGACAGGTAATTACCACGGCCATTAGAGCGTTCAGAATTCTTTCGATGGTATTCTCAACAGTTCTGAGCCCCCCACTCCACGGTACTTTGTGTTCCGGTGTGAATCTAAGGCCTTCTGGTAAGCTGGCGCATTGCTTCATTCAGCAGCGTACCCTGACAGTTTATTCTGCGTAGGCACAGCTCTATTTGTCAAAAAACAGCTCGCATTTCCAGCGATGAGTGCGTCCTCTGTAGCTTTAGACTACATACCCTGGTGCCGCACTCGGGGCAGAAACGAATAAATCACCTTTGTCTAAACCCGACAGACTGTCTATTGTCTTGAACACTTCTATTAAGTCACCTCGGCCTCTAAGACGCCCTAAAGAGAAGAGATTAAGACCATCCAGACGCTGGGCTTGAGATTCTTCCTCTGATCGGCGAGCTTTCTAGACACAAATAGCTGCACCCCTTCCAGGCATTCCTCTCTCTTGCGATACTAGGGAGCCCACGCCTACAAGCAACACCCCAGAAGAGGTCGCACCAACGACTTGTAAAGCGGGTTGAAGACTTCTGCTTGTTCGCACGTGACAGCAGTGCACACCCTAGTAAACGCCTCTCTGGCCATTTTTGCAGCTCTCCGGCGCTGCATTGAGGGCTTAAAGTCCTGCGTGACAATCAAACCCAGGTCTTCTATCTGAGACACTTCGAGACGGAATACTGTTCGCCCCGTCTACGTTGTCAGTCAGGATTTGGCACATGGTGAGATTCAGTAGGGAAGCCCGTCGTCCGGCTCACCTGAGAACAGAAAAGATGAAACACGGGCTGCCGAATACTTCTGCTAGGACTTTTATGTAAATGAAGAAGAGCAAATGCCCCAGCAATGAGCCCTGTGGCACACCACAGGTAACCTTCTCCGGCCTCGATAGATAATCACCCGCCTCGACACAGAAACTACGAATACCAGTTGTTTCTGCAGCATGAAGCAGGAAGACCATTCGAGATTCAGCAACTCCGTATTGAGCGGCATTCGAGATAATTATAGGTAACAATAAGAAACAGGCGTTACTAATGATCAGTTCGACCTTTGTTGGGAATTTTTCACCGCGGAGCTTGATGCTGGGTCTAAAATGAAAAGGAGAGACTGGATGAAACAAAATCATACCTAGGCTATCCGAACAATAATTCAAACCGCTATGTGTGCTACCATAGACTCCTAAAGATCTGCACCACACAGAATTCGCCCTAATTGGGCATTTATATTGACGTTGCCCTCATTCCTGGCAATTATCTTCACACTGCAAAGATGAACAATTCAGAAAGGGTTACGCAGCCAGTGAATGGAGAAACGGCTGCTGGTGGAGGGTGTCTAACCCAGGTCGTCATTGTCCAAAATCTATGATAACCTTTTGACCCCTGCCGGTTTTCTGGCAAATTGTTCGAAGACCCCTCGCCTGTGAAAAGCTAAGCTCCCAGGCAAGCCCGATTGGGGATTGTCCCGGCTTCAGTCCGACAGGTTTAAGGGACAGCCTTCAGTCTGAGGCCAGGGCGTCTGTGGGTACCCTGGTCCCGCAACCCAGAAAGTTGCACGCTTTAGGTAAATTAACTTTATCACTCCAGGCTAAGTTGTTCCCGGTTCGAACACCAACGCGACACGCGCTCTTGTGAACCCTCTATGACCATTTGTTGCTCTGCTTTCTTTTGCCCGATAGATTCTCGATAAAGCCTCTTTGGCCCGCGGCCCAAGTCTTCTGACTTCCAGCGAAAAGCCGTTGCGTTTGTGGTGGCCTCGATTGTGCCGAGAAAATGACTATTTTCTGGAAAACATTTTCGATCTGTTTTCCGTGCGATCTTTTCTGACGCTTTGTTTCAACCCCGCCGCGTTGTTCGGCTGGGTACATTTAACTGAGCTGATCTCCATGAGGCTTGCGATGACCTCGTTTTTCAATCACTCTCACTTCCGGCTTTTCGCCGACTGTACACTCGCTCCTTTTACTTTCCGCTTTGTACTATCGTTCGTTTGCTTTTGTGCTTTCGCGTATCGTTGCTGTTTCCGAACCACCGTGTGAAGAATGCACCCCCGCATCCGTACACCCACTCTGGTATTCTCCACCCATTCGACAGGGAGGATTGCCTTGGTAATGGGCTGTGAGACCTCGCGGAAGACATGCTCGTAAGCCGTGCCTTTGCGTCTTCTATACGTTTCCCATTGTGGTCATCCGTCATGTCGGCTCTCCGTTAGCTTCGGTGGCCCAGCACTTTGAATTGATGATCCCGATGTGATCCTCACAAGTAGGCACTTCCTTGAAATGTTTACTGTGAGTCCGTTTTCCCAGCCACCTGAAAACACTACTTTCAGAGTGATAGACTCAACACTTGAAATGCCTATTAAATCTGCTCCCAAACCCACAACTTCTTCCTGTCTTCACTTGCCATCTTCTTCGTCATGGTTCAGATTCGATGCTCGTTGACATTCTTTTCCTACCCCCGATTATCGACGTTCACTCATTACGTCATTCGTCCTGACCCAGAACCGCTTGCTCTTTCTCCCCATCCTACTCACACACACACGCTCACGCGCAGCTCCACTTTTGACCCAGTTCATTTCGCGCTCCTTCTGACTCATCCATCGGATTGGTTCTGGTATTTGAGCCACGTGTCGCACACACGTACATTCACACACATACATACAGCATGTCTACAAATACCGCTCCCGGTCCTATTCGTTTTGTGTACGCCTCGACTTATTTTGCCTGACTGGCTCTCTTCTTGAGTGGTGGGTCACTGTCACCTTTGTCCCCTTTACGTGTATCACGTGCTAACCTCACGCGCATTCCGCTTCCCAACCGCTGTCGACCAATTTCCCAGGCATTTTTGACGCAGCAATATGCTTTTTGGTACCCATGGACACAACTGTACGCTGTTTGTACACTTCGGACGCACAATCACATCGGTCCTGCCCTGACTGTGTAAACAGTTACATCAGTACACCTCACAATTCGAGTACCGTATAATCAGACAACCAGGTTCTCTGTCGCCCATGGTTCGGAATTTTGTGCATCACTCGACTGGATCCATTAGATTTCACTGGTGAAGCCCTTAATACCACTCATATCTTTCAAGACCTCCTAATCAATGTTTTGCATTGTGAAAGAGCTCATCATAGCGCGGAGAACCTTTGATAACAAGGTTTTTATGAAAACCGGTTGAATTCCGTTTGTTTTATTGTGTTATGAATTTCCGGCCCGTATTCGCTGGTCTACCCAGTTGAGGACTCAAGTATGTTACACGATAGTTCTTCGTTTGAGGTTCTATCTTAAAATGACAATGTTCTGCCTCGGTTAAAGATGAAATATTCAAAAATTATTTCCTGCATTACTGTGCGCTCTATTTAGGATCACTCCTTAAGAGTAGTGCTTGCAGTGTTTAGATTTTTTCCCCGGTCATCGATTTACCTATGCGGCCTTATAGTATTAGTTATTATCATGAAACCAGGCAGTATTTCGTAGGTTGAAGTAGGTTATTGGCCTTTCACTTTATGCTGAAAAGACCCAACTGTTTGAACGATGTTGATTGTGATAGTTTCCGGTCACCGGTTCATATAATATAAAGGCGTACGGAGACTCTAAACGTATCCACTCTTTTAGGTGTTTCTGGTCTGCAAATATCGTAAACATCAGAGTTACAGAAATAGTACCACGGACTGAACGGCTGCAAGTTTGAGCTTCAGCCGGCCGCTAGCTGCGAAGGACGAGGTGCTTGGTCTTCGCCAGAACAATAAAGACCCTGGTAAAAAGTTCGTCTTGCACGAAGCCAACATGCTCTCAGTCACAAAATTTCCTAGGAAATATTTCATTCCACTTTCCAAGGTATATAGAGAAAGGTGGACGATTGAGAAGTGGCTTTACAGTAGCACGAGCGAAGGCTACTTGCGCGCAGGACGCCACTTCTGAGCGGAGCATGTTTCGACTTGTGAATTTCGTAGTATAAGACCTCGTCGATTCTTGACCACGGAGTGAAGCACTAGTGATTTGGATAGGTTGTCTAAAATGAAGGAATATCGGAAAAATTCTGGAACAGGGAATTTTTCACCACTACTTTAGTCTTATCCGACACCGTCTATAGCACTGAATTTAAAATATTTGAGCCCGCCTCCGCAAACTATGCTCGGAGGCGAAATTTTATCGGTATAATTGGCTCCAAGAACACTGGCTATAAGGAGGGTGTATAACTCGAGGGAACGTATTTGTGGGGCACTGACGTTTTATCTTTGCGGTCCTCTAAGATTCGCCCATTCATCTAGGCTACTGCCTTAGAAAATGCAGCAGGATGCTGAAAATATGAAGGATAGGCCTTCCGTTGCTACATTAATGTAGGCCGTTGATCTCGTCCAAATGCGGAAAGTTTGTCTTGAAATCGTGGCCGGAAATGAAGAGGTGGACGTTTCTGCCGTATACTTGCGACCAAGGCTGGTTTTATATACCACTGAAGTGCCCTGGCGGTCTGATATATACTGAGCAGTAGCCAACCATCAAACACAGTGGCAAAAGCTTGATGGGTTCACGTATTCGAAACCGTTCATCTTTTAGTTTATAATATTGTCCGCCACATATAAGAGAAGGTACTAATAAACCCTCCGGGCCTTGTCACTGAAGGTGTTGCATGTCGGCCTCCTGAGACAAAGCGGCTTTTAGGGTAAAGAGAGAAGGGCTTTTGAGGACAAGCCCTTGTCTGGTGTAAGGTCCGGGTTAAGTCGCCAGGTACATTACTTCAATTATCATTCAGTTTCCGGCATCCGTCTTGGTGGCTCAGCCTTCCTCCTTAAGCTTGCACCCATTCTAACTTTGTTCTCCAGAGGCCACGAATTCATACACTATTTTTGCGGATCATTCGGATCCATAGTTCCAATTCCCTGTTTGCAAGTGGCTGCGAAAAACGGAGTTGCTGAAACTCGCTAGATCAGACCACAGATTTTCAGATTCAATTGCGCCGAGAACTGCACAATGCCACTTCAGCTTGTAATAGTTACAGTTTATTGTTCGGAACATTAGCTTGTCCTTTCGTTCTGTTACACAAGCCTGCCGATTCAGGTGGTAGGAGGCGACTTGAGATATTTTTGGGAAATTCGCTGAATCTTGTCATGAACTGTTTTGGAAGATTTACTGTCACATCATCTTACTAAATATCATCCGTCAGCTCACGAAATAATGCAGCTGTGACAGCACGGGTACTCGTTTATTCAGTAACCTTATTTTATTACCAAAACGTAAGGACTATGAAGAGACCAGAGAGGGGGTATCTAAGTGAAAGGAGTCTTTTCGTGCGTGACCGATAAAAGTATTTTACGCGGCATTTGAGGGGCTCTATCAAGTGGTATTTGTGAGACATTATTAAGATTGCCGAACACATAAAAGACCTTTCTGAAGTTACAAGTCACGTCTGAACATATTTTTACGTGTTTTATCACTTTTTGCGCTAGTAATTCTTTCGTTTCCAGTTGCAAATTTTCTTGAATAACCCAAGTGCACTACATATACATATTTTATATCTTCACATTCTCAGGCAGAGTGAGGGGATCACCAGGGCCTCGGTTACAATAGATTTGAAAGCAGTTTCTTTTAGGCACGTATGTTGTGCGACCTAAAGTGACGGATTCGACCTAAGGTCTCAAATTTTATTATGGGAGACAACGGTAAATTCGCAGTAAAAATCTTTTTTTGATGTCGTTAAATCCCTTTAAATGGGTTTCAGGTACGCGAGCTGAATGCAGATATCTGTGGATCTTTTATTTGTTTTTTCGTTGGGGCACCAAAGCATGAAGCAACTGAACTGGCAAGCGTGTGGCCGTAGCCAAGCAAGGTGAAAGAAAAAATAATCCAATTTGCCCGAAGTACCCTCACCGTATATGGTGAATCCGGATATCTCAGCCACCAATCCATATTTTTGCTGGTTCAATCAGAAACATAACTTCAAATACAATGCACAGCCAACCAATCTGCGAAGTTCATGCATTTGGTTCGGTACATCAAGCCCCGGGCTAATGCACCAAATGTCCATAAGTCCTTACCACCTCTATCCCCCCCTAGCTGCTTCCGCGCCTAATTTACCCCCTCCAGGATTCGGCCGTTTCAATTAGAACCCCCTAACCGCTCTTCAAATTACGCCCAATTTGAAAGCCCAGCGGCGCATTTAGTCACAGGCACAAACTCTTCATCTGAAACGCGGTTAAAATGGGTCGAGCTTCGACTGCCCATCGTAAGCCACGCCTTATTTGACGATCCTTCATCACCTCACCACAATGAAATTACGGCTCTATCTACTGAGAACCTATCCAAAAACACCTTGTCTCTCTTACTACTTAACGTCCGCTCTCTCCTCCCAAAATTGCCCCTGCTTAGAGAGCTTGCATTAGACCTACACCCTGACATCTTACTAGTTACCGAGACGTGGCTGACGGATCACACCTCATTAAACCACGTATCCATACCCGGCTATCAGGCCACTGCCAACAGTAGATCTGACCAAAGAGGAGGCGGCTGCATCATTTACACCAGACACATATTCACGGCGAGTAGGTTCCATCATCCTATTCTAGACAACATTCCAGACTCGGTCTGGCTCACTATCAAAGAAGATCAACAACTACTTCTCGTAGGATGTATCTACCGTCCTCCAAACCAGGGCAGGCACGAGTTGACAGCAATAATGGACGCATTCAACTATGTCTCTAACCTCCCCGTAACTGCTAAAATTCTAGCTGGTGATTTCAACGTGCCTGAAATATGCTGGCATTCCATGACATCACCCCCAAAACTCCATGATTTCCTTTCGTGTATCCATGTGGGTAATTGGGTACAGCATGTTTTATCCCCCACTCGAGGGAGAAATGCATTAGACCTTATCTTCTCTATTGGTATCAAGAATTTAGATACCCAAATCTTAAGTCGCTTCACCGGTAGTGACCATAAGATGGTATCCTGTGTTTTTACTGCACCTTGGCCTCACACTGATAAGTCAGCTGAAACACACCTTCCGACCACCAATAAGCAATACCATAAAGCTTGCTGGAATAGTCTACCCTCTTTTATCCGTTCCTTAAACTGGGACGAATCGTTTTTATCTAATGACCTAGAGATAGCAGCTGCCCAACTGTATACTAATCTTCACTACTGCCTCGACAAAATCAATCCAGCCTCGGGGCCTATCATACGCAAACAACGGAACTCTCTAGATCGTCTTAACGGTAACCTAGCCAAACTCCAACGAAGATTCACTAAGACGAGGGACTTCTCGTCGTATCTTCAAATAATACGTATATCCCGTACGATTAAATTGCGCTTGGATTCTTCTAAGAAGAAACAGGAACTAGATGCCTTAAGCCACCCAAACAAGGTGGAAGCACTGGCCAGGCTAATGAAGGTCAGAAACAAGCAACCTAACCAAGACATCCCATATTTGAACTATGATAATAAATGCTTGCGTGACCCTTTTTTGATTACGGAGGCTTTCAGCACCTATTTTGCCTCCTCTTTAACGACGAATGACGCCACATCCTTCCCCGTTCTAGATCCGGTGACATCAGTAACTTTCTCGACGGTAGTGTTCTACCCTGATGAGGTTTCAGTCCATGTTGCAAGAACAAGACCGTCCTGCAGGCCAGGTCCAGATGCATTACCACCGGCCATTTTTAGTCGAGGTGGCGAAGATGTTCCAATGTTGCTGACAAACATATTCAATTTGTCACTCAGGTGCAGTGTTTTCCCTTCCCAATGGAAAAACTTCAACTATCATACCGATACACAAAAAAGGATCACGTCTAGATCCAGTTAACTATCGGCCGGTGAACCACACCCCGGTCGTGTCCAGGATCATGGAGAGAATGATCAAAGAAAGGCTGACACGTCACCTTCTTAACAATAATCTAATCAACGCTGGTCAGCATGGTTTTCTGAAAAACAGATCATGTGCGACGTGCATGACCGATTTCCTCAATCTGGTCACAGAGGCTGTCAATATTGGTAAATCGGAAATCGTGATCTTTTTGGACATGACCAAGGCGTTTGACCGGGTATCCCACGTCCGGTTACTACAGAAGATCAAAACTTATGGAATCGTGGACCCAATGCTCGCTTGGTTTGCGTCCTATTTAACATCCCGAGACCAGGTTGTAAGTACAGGTGGAAATTTGTCCGAACCCCATCCCGTAACCAGTGTGGTGATACAAGGTAGTGTACTGGGCCCATTACTGTTCCTAATGTACGTTACCGATATATTTACCATTTTACAACGGGGAGTTCCCTTCCTGTTCGCGAATGATATCAAAATCGTGTACAATTTTGAGCCCGCGGCGTTAGCCTCTACCGTAGATGACATTACAAGGGAACTGCTCGCTCTCAGCTCCTGGAGTGATAATTGAAAAATGAGTTTTTCCGCCGAAAAAAGTAATATTATTACGTATAAATGTCACGTCCCCACTGGAAGATTTACTATAAACGGCAAGTTCATCCCCAATAACTCTCAGGTACGTGACTTGGGTCTACACTACTCATGTACGTTTGACTTTTCGGAACACGCAGCCATCCAGGTGGCTACAGCACGCCGTACGATCGGGCTAATACATCAAACATTTATTTTGCCAGAAAGTAAACTAAACATTTTTAAGTCCCATGTTAGACCTCTTCTGGAATACGGCTCAATCATTTGTTCCAACATGCGGCAAAGGGACCGCATAGCATTTGAGAACGTACAACGGGCATTCACGAAACAGCTCATAGGTTTTTCTTCGCCCTCTAATTACATGGAACGTTGTGAGCGGCTGAAAATCGATCCCTTATGGCTACGCCGCATAAGAAATAACCTTCTATTCTTTCACAATATCTTGAAGAATAGATCATGTAGTTCAGCACCGCAGGTAAGAACCCTTTCTACTTATCCCTTACGTAACAATGAGCTCTTGGTGTCTGTCCCTTTGCCGAAGCTTGCTCTTCGGTCAGACTTCTTCATTAACAAGTACGCTTCATTGTGGAATGAGCTACCACACCGAATTCGGGCGTTATCACCGACATCGGTGGCTTTCAAACAGGAAATAAGCATAGCCCTAACGGTGGACACGCTGACTAGGTTATACAATCCGTATATTTCAAGGGCTCAGGCCTTTGAGGTAGGTATAGGGTACTAATAAGTCGAATAACCGCTCTAAGCAACCTAGGCTCAATTAGACCCGCATAGGGTTGGCCCCACCGCTGCAGCAATTACGGAACTCAGCGGTTCATTCATACGATCTAGAACAGCAAAACAATCCCAACTTTTTACCATCAACTTCTTCCTGCTGAAATATGCAACTCTGTGGAATAAACTCCCAGCTGAAGTCCGTTCCGTAGATTCCCTAATTATGTTTAAGTCTGGACTACACGTAGCTCTGGGCATCCAAAAACTGATCGCTCTTACGAGTCCTTATATGTCTTTTGATAGAGCTTATGAGGAAAACGCTGGATACTAACCTGAACCCTTGATAATCTAGGATGTGCCACACCATACGCCGCAGTTGCCATTACCTAAGCGTAAACCTACCAGTTTACAGTGCCTAAACAGAATAATTACCTCTAATCTATAACCACTGTCACCCCAATAGTTCCTTCTACTTTGACTCCTCAGAAACTACTCAGTATAGAATAACCACCATACCGAAAGAGACAGTAACAGCGTAGCGCCACGCAAACAGTATGTTAGTCCTACTCGCTCTGTCTGTTATTTCAAACCTATCTTATCGCCTCGTGCCAAACTGCGTTCTGCGTAAGCAAACGGTATTGAAGGTTATCATTAATAACCACGGGCAAATCATAAATCCTTTGAAATGCATACAGCTACCAAGCCTGTGTACGCAACTTCGTCAGCCTGCAGCAGTATAGCTCAAATCCACTGCGAGCCTATTTTACCCATGCCCCACTCACATAGACCTAACCAATATATTGTTCATTGTCTTCATATATTATCATAACCCACAGCTGGAACCACGTCCAGACTGCAATCTCCCTTTATTTCAGGTCGTTGTCTCCCACTATCTCAGTCGCCAAATTGGCTAACCAAGGAGGCCGCTTTGACTCGTACGGACAGAGACTCAAGTGGAACCTATCATGGCAACTGGGACCGAAATCCAACCACACAACAGGAGATACCCTCAGTTGCTTATCAGATCGTTCAGCATTTTCTAACGCAACCAACACTAAATCCACCTCACGCGCATGCCGCTAACATACAGCCACACTCGGCTGATTGACTGACACATA